>OZ038484.1:110812694-110862694 GCA_964036315.1 Acanthosepion esculentum
ACCGTTCTACAAGCTTGTCGAAGCCATTTTTGTAGAAACTTCGTGATTTTTGTTGAAAGAAGGTTGTGAGGTACTTTTCGGCAGGCTGTACAAAGTCAATTTTTTTATCATTTAAATTGTTCTGTAGAGACCGGAACAAATTAAAATCCGAAGGAGCCAAGTCAGGAGAATACAGTGGGTGCTGGAGATTTTCGCCATTTAAACTCTTTAAGCTTCTGCAAGGTCTGTTTTCTAACATATTGTCTTGCGTTGTCGTGGTGGAAAATGACACTTTTTCGATTTGCCAAAAATTGACTGTTTTTCTTGAACCTAACTTTGTTCAAACGGCAAAAGCGGCTGAGATATCGATTTTCAAACACTTGGCAATCTCTTCCGTTGGAATCTTCGGTTTATTCTTCACGGTGACAAGCGAGGTGTTTTCATAGACGTCGGAAGATCGCCCGAAGTGTGGTTCATCCTCCAATTTTAAGGCATCCATTTGTGAACAAAACGTCAACATCCACAAAAGTCTGACTCGCAACTTGAACGATAAATCTAGAATACAACAGAAATTGGCACCAAAACAAAGGCTAGTGTAAAGTTGCGGTTATTTTATATTAACAATGAAACTCGGGCACGAATTTTTGTAATGACCTGATATTTTTCTCTGATACGAGTCTCGGTGAGCGGTTTGAATTGGTGAGATCATGGCCAGCAATTCTATGATCTAATCAAAGAGTTATCCACACATAGGAATAGGTCGGACGCATCGAACCATATGAGGTGATCTTAGGAAAGTACATCAAGCTGGTAATTTCTGGAAACATCAAAATGAACCATATTAAAGGTGAGGTTATTGTTTCCAAACTGACTTCGGGAATACGTTTACGCCCATGACAGGTGTTGTTCGCACATGAAAAATGTTTTTTTAACTTTATTTTTTTTATTGTTATAATATATATATATATATATATATATATATATATGTATGTATGTATGTATGTATGTATGTATGTATGTATGTATGTATGTATGTATTACTTGGATTAATGACGGACACAGCTGTAAAGACTTCACGTTTCTTTTCTGTGTATGTAGTTTTTGCTTCCTGAGTAGGTGAATAGGTATCGAGTTTATAGTTGTTCTATGTTAGACTAGAAGAAAAGACGAGATTTCAAATATTTATTTTCAAGAAAGACGCATCAACAAGGAAATAAATATTGGACTTCATCTGGCACAAGGTCAATGGCGTGAAGCAGGCAGCGAATATTCATAAAATTAGACGACTAACCATATACATGGCGAAGCGTGTGTGTGTGTGGGTGGGTGTGTGTGTGTGTGTGTGTGTGTGTGTGTGAGTGAGTGATTACATACAAAGAAATGGTTTTATGCCGCTACCATTTAATTTTCTAAAAGTTGTCATTGAATGATTGTCTAAATTTCTACAGTTGCTATACACTAAGTCCTGCGGACGAATATACTCGTTTTCATTGTTTTGATAAAATTTCAGCCGTTGCACTCTCTGGCCTTCTTAGTGTTGTCATAATTCTGAGAAGAAGCATTGTCATTAGACTAGGAATTAATTGGACAAAGATCGTCATTTTTTTTCTTAAGTTACTGCCTTCAATGTCCTTCCTCAGGTGAATATCGTATCTAATTATCTTACGAATATTTAAAAAGATTCAAAGATTACCAGATTCAACATGACCTTGAAGAAGGCCGAAGAACACATCAACCAAACCGCTATTTTTTTTTCTTTTTAAGAATTGATAGTGGCTTGTCGTAACAACGATGAGGACTTCCTCAATATTCCTTGACAATTTCTATTGTACTGTGATGATCAGACTGTATTAACGCAGGGAAGTTCAAAGTTCGTATTTTTTTTCTAACAGGAATAGCAATAAATGACTTCTTCGTCAACTATCAAAATTTGAAACCTGCACATGCGCCAATGTATATGAAATCATATTACGTATTTCTCTGGGGCAGCAGAAAATTTTAACATCATGACAGTAATGGATATATTTAAATCTTTAACGATTCCTCAACTGAGGTATTACACTCTTTTATTAGAATAGAGACAGAATTTTTGGGGACAGATGAGTTGACATCCGCAGGACATCGGGGGCAAGAGGTGGTGGTGGTGGGGGTTTGGAGTAGCGGGCCACCGATCTGATGAGCTTTATGTGAATAGTTGAACAGTGAATGCTAGAGATGAAAAGACAAACATTATTAAAAGCACGGAATAGGAGGTTGTGAAGAAACATGATCAACCGCGACCTGAAAAGACACGACACATAGATTAGAATAGAACCATAGTTTGTCTATCGTCTGAGAAAGTTCAGTCGACACGGCTGTGACATCGGTTTTCATATCAGCTGATAATTACAGTCGTCCTTCAAAGGGAGATATCAAACTTTTTCACGGTTTGAAAATTGGTATTGTCGGATAAGAGTATATGACAAAAACACCCTATCACACACACACACACACACACACACACACACACACACACACACACACACACACACACATATTATTTAGACATATACATATATATAGATTTTATTATTTCGACATATACAAATACACATATATGCATTTCATTCTTTCGCTTTTGCTATTCGATCTGATGAAGCCTTAAATGGCGAAATGCATTATTGGATATATTTCTAAACAAATCTACCTCCATGTTTATAAACGTTTGTCAAAAATTTAAAAAAAATGTCGGGAATATATATTCTAATTTTCAGGCATACTGTCAACACGGAAAGCGCATGGATAAAAATACAAATAAAACAAATCTTACTTTCTACCAATTTTGAAGGATTATATCTTTCGACTTAAACTGAGGGTAAAGAAAATAAATGTTAACGACTTTTTTTTATAAAAAAAGTCACTCATTTTCTTTCTTTTTTTAATCACGCGAAACAACAGCTTGGGAAAAAATAAGATTTCATTATTTAAACATACACACATTTAATTCTTTCACTTTTCGGATCTTATGAAGACGTAAACGGCGAAATACATTAAAAAATTAAAAAAACAAAACTTATCTGTATTTTATATCCTAATTTTAAAGCATTATATATATTATAATTTTTGCATACGGACAAATACAACTTATTCACTACAAAGATACATTCTTGATTCGATGCGGCTGCATCTCGACTGGTGAAAACCAAAAATGCTCATCTAAGCATTTTTGGTTCTCACCAGTGTCCATAAAAGTTTGTCCAAAAAGCGCTCTGCGCTTGTCAATAGGAAAAAATGCTGTTCTCCTCCATGGCAACACAAGGCCGCGTACAACAAGAACTCATCATATTCACCTAATCTTGAACCAATCGATTGTTACCTTCTTCGATTGCTGTAAAACGCTTTGATGAGTGAGGGGGGGGGGGGGAGTTGAGACTTTCTTTAATGAAAACCAATTTCAAGATTTCGCATCAAAACCAGCAGAACTTTAATCAGAAGAGTTACCGAGTAAGTGGCAACAAGTCTCTGCCAATAATGGTGAATATATAATTGGATAAAATGCAATTGTACTTTATTTCTTTAAGTATAAAATTGATAAACAAAAACAGAAATGTTTCATGACTCAGCCTGTATTATATAAGAAGTGAAATTACCCAAGAATTTATCTCACCTGGACCGTAAGACTCTCCTCCTGATGGCCCATATTGGAATAGCGTGTTATTATCTATTGTAATGTGTATTTTCAAACTCTGTATACCTGTGAAATAACAAAAGCAATGTGTAAGTGTGTTCATTCAGATATAACTGTTAAAAAACACACATGTAATGTATTATTATTATTAATAATAATAATTTATATAGTAATAAGAAATAATTTCGGATTAAAAAATCCATTTCATATATATATATATATATATATATATATATATATGAAATGGGTTTCTTATGTGGATGGATATATATGTACTTATATTTCTAAAGAATTAATGGATATATTTTAATCAGACATTTTTATTACGTAATTTTACTGGATACCAGTGTTTGAAATAGACGTTCGTTTTACGCTTTTTAATTTTATTTTGCGTCTACCATCAAATTTATCGAGCTACATTAGGTACCTCCATGAAAATCAATAAAAAGAGACTAGCATGACAAGAACGGCCTTAAATTTGATGAAAAAATTTTTTATCTGCTTAAGTATATATATCATTATTAAGAAGAAATACCAAGGTATTTTTTGATTATTTTTTACTCATTCTTAGCATGTCCGAAATTTTAGTTAAAAATCTTGTTTTTTTTTGTCAGCGAAATTACTAAAAAAACTCGATATCAGCCATTTTTAAAATTTTGTAAACTAAGTTAAAATCCTAGTTTAAAATTCGTCCAAAAATCAATTATATGTTTTTCAAAATTTACTTGACGAAAATTAGCAAATTTAAAGATTATTTAATATATTTTGAAAAAAAAACTTTTTCCTACTTTCTTCGAAGAAAAATGTTCTTTAAAATAAAAAGGAGGCGATCTTAACATAATTGGCTATTGACAGGGGATGAGTGATGACTTATCATCACATATCGACAGCTAACGTGAAATTCGAGTTATCATACGGATGAACATAATTGACGTAACGTTTTTTTTACGTGAACCAGCTTATGTAGTACCTCGTAATTATTAAAGTAAAAAAAAAACTTTCAGCATTCCAATTTATTTTATTTTGTTTTTTTTATTACTGTAGCTTATACCATAAGTTTGTTGATACTATCTGTAGAAATTATAAATACTATAATTAAAATACAAGTGCTGCACAGCTTTTTGGGACAACTATAGCCCCCTAAAGACTTTAGGCTAAAGTCAATACAGATCTGCTATGATAAAACATTTCTATCCCAAGTAAAAATCATCATAAACATATCAAAAGTTATTTTGTTACACTACAGCCTATTTGCTCTGAAAAAAAAATATATTGAAAAATGACTTTCGTCATCATCTGAACAAAACATCAAGGAAACTTTTGATCTTCATCCTATGAAACAAGGTATTTCCTGAAAGCAAAGAATGCTCTTTCATTTCTAAGTGAAATTGATTGGTGTAAATGATTATAAATGTTTTTTCTGGGGATAAAATATGAAAAAATAGTTAAAATTGCTATTCCTGAACACTGGAAACCAGGATTTTCTTTTATATGTGTTTTTTTTTTAAATCAGCGATAAGGAAAGCAGTGTTGAAATTAAGCAAAAATTGACTTTGACTAGATATCCCAACACTCAGCTTATACCCGATGAAATTCTTAACTAAACACTAAAAAATGCATATATTCAACTCGCCGCGTTATTTCATGCAATATCTCCATAAAACATAATGCATACCAAATAAAAGCTTATTTCATGAACTTTGTTTCTATCTTATTTATTTTTATATGTACTACAGTGTGCGATGAACATTACAGTTTGAAAATAGAGACATTTTGGTGATTTCGCAAAATTTTGGCTATTTTTTTCACTGACGGCATTTTACACTTCCTCAAATTTTGTAATATGTGCACTCCGCAGGATTTATTACAATTTTGGTAACACATTAGTTTGAAAGTTAATATTCTAAGCTTCATTTTCATATATTTTATATTTTTTAATTTTAATAAGAAATTTGTAAACAATTCAAATGAAAAGTTTGATCGTAAAATTCAAATGCTTCTTGTAAAAATAAACACACATCTAATATATAATTAAAACGCCCATTTAATAATCTATAAAACTAAATCAAAATCAAATGTGAAATAATAGCTGCATTTTGCGCGTATGCGATTATGTGTAACCATGTGCGACACCCTCGGCCATCATTTCAACTCCACGCGAGACTCAATACACAGCGTCAACACGGACACAAAAGCACGTACCAGCATGTTTTCTATAACGAAAATTTCAAGGAAATTGCTAAGAATTTGTTTTAAATATTAATTTTTTATAATATGTAAAATGTAAATGAGATTTAAAAACCGTTTTCGTCATAAAAAATATGAAACAAAAATCGATTTGTTTACTTTACGCTCAGATTCTAATCACGAAAAAAACGTAGGACTTATTGATCGAAAAATGTTCATATTCAAAGAAAAAACATTCTACAAAAATTCTAGAATGTCTTTTATGTTTTTGCAGTATTCTCACAATAATTATCAGTATTTCAGTTACCAAGTAACATTTTGTTTAAAGTTACCCCTTCAAACAATTTTCTTACTTTTTAAATTATCTAATGAATGGATTTTAGTTACGATTTATTGCTATCTAGATACAAATTTATGATTTAATATTCATATTCCTAATTTATTATTATTTCTTAGTAATATTTATTTCATACTGATTATTAGCAATCATTAGTGGGTATTGCTTGGCGTGTGTTATGCTTCTCTCTCTCTACAGTCCAGAAAATGGACATGTTGAGTCAGGACTATACCTGTTCAGAATCTGCTCCATATACATTCTAATCTGTTGATTTTAGGTCATTTTAACCATAATAAATGGAAAGAGCACCCCCAGAAATGGCTAGATATGAAATTTGGTGTTTCTAGTGTAAGAAGTATTCATTTTATGACACAATTCAAGCAAGTCTAAAATCGGCCTTTCAAATACCTTGTGACAAAAGGTTAAAAAACAATTATTTTCAATTTTGAAGTGGAATAATCCAGAATATATCCATTCTATCACTCCCCACAAAATTAGGCATGTTACTGGTATAGTCATAATGTGATATTTGAAATTTGGGATGAATGTGGGTCTTATTTCCAGTTTTATGAAATGTCAAACCTCAGGTTATGAGTTGTTTGCACGTCGTTGCAGAAGTTCTGATTTATAAAATTTGCATATTCAGACTGAATTTATTTAAGAAATATGCAGTGATACTATCTGTAATTTTATTATTAATTTATTTCTTATGTACCTAACAAGCTAGTATAATTTTAACTGTTGTTCTCAATTACTTTTTAAAAAATAGCAGTCCAAATATGGTATTTTGTCCTAATTCATAATAGACAAAAGAAAATGGTCAAGCACATGTGTAAAAATAAAAATAAATCTGCCAAAATTAAACGATTTGAGATATTTTGATGAAATAGAAACTGATAAGTTTCTTTAATCATGTAGATTAAGAAGATGCAATCAGATAACACCTAGTACCTGTTTGAAATTTTCGTCTGTGATACCTTCTTTGACATTGCTGGGTCAAAGGCCAGCCAGCCGACAATACCAAGTTGTCATCACCTTGTAAAAAATCCCTTTTTTTAATCTATTAGGTCATCCCATAAGTTCTGTCCGAATTTTAACTTTTTGTTAAAATGAACGAAATTTAAAGAGTATTTTATAATGTCTAATGGAGCTGAATATTATATTTTATTTAAACTGATCAAATTTTATTTCAGAGAACAATAAAATTAAATTTTGTTTGATTAAAAGCCTGCTAACATGGAAGTACCCAAGAATCATTTGAGGCACATAATGCTTGAAAGGAAACTCAGCAGCCGAAACGGCTAGAAACATTCACTCAGTTTATGGAGAGGAATGTGTGAATGAAAGAAATTGCAGAAGATGGTTTGCAAAATTCAGAGGTGGAGATTTCACCCTTGAAAATGAAGATCGAACCGGACGTCCAGTTGAGTTTGATGAAAAGCTTCTTGAAGCAGCCCTTGAAGAAAATCCTGCTTTATCAGTTGAGGAATTGGCAGCGGTTCTCAGTTCAAACCATACAACTGTTCATCGTCATCTTCAACAACCTGACCTCAAGTGAAACTAGTACGTAGGATCTATCGCTAAAGATGCAGGTAAGAAGGACGGCTCCCTGTACCGCTCTAGAAAGTACGAAACTCCTCATGTTATCCTCTATCTTTATAAGAGCCAGATCAGGCCGAAAATGGAGTACTGTTATCATATCGGGGCGGGAGCTGCCTCGTGCTCACTTTTCAGTCTTGATTTGAGTTCAAAAATGTCTGCAAGTCCTTGTGGGTGACGAATTATTTTCCTCTAACCTCTATCTCAGGCGGGAGGTGGCGAGCCTCTCACTGCTCTATCGCTCCTTCTATGGAAAGGGCTCGGACAAACTAAATTCCTTGGTTCTGCCAGATCTAACCTTCACGGCTAAGACCCGCCATCCTACTTACATTGTAGCAAACCACCCACATTCCCTCCGCATTCCATTGATGAGAAGTAAGTTCCACTCAAACAGCTTCCAGATCACTACAATCTTCACCTGTTCAAGTATGAGTCAATCCGAACCGTTATCTTCCTCTCCTATCCGTATAAACTACACCTTATCGAATGGCCCACGGGTCTTGTACAGGGTGACAAAAAAACAAAAACAAAAAGATACAGTGAAAATGTCACGTCTTAACGAAAGCTTCTTCACTATTTAGTTATAGCCTGAAGATCTGAAAAGTTGTGATGAAAAGCAACGAACAATAAGAAATGTTAGTAAAAATTAATAATTGTCGACAATAGTTCATCTAATAAAACAATCAACGTAATAAACTAATAATAGCAGCTGAATGTGATGTGAGACTTGTTGAAATTAATTTGTTATATAAGAAATCAATTTTGCAGCGAATAGCTTTTTCCTGATCAAATAAGTTATGGTTAAATCTTCCATATCCGATGTTTAAAAAAAACGGATATTGTGAACGACCAAACGCTAGTTGCTTACCGTACAAACCAAGATGGATGATGAAAGCACAGAAAATCCACATTTTGCATTAAAGAAATTCAAAGAAAAAGTAACAAAATGAACGAGGCCCGCTATAATTCTTTTAAAATAAACCGGAAACTGACGTCATGACAAAGACGAGCTTTCATTCGCCGTCCTTATCGTGTGGCATCACACTATATATGTATGAACGATTATTAATTTTTAACTTGTGCTTCTTTCATTTTATCTCTATTGCTTTTTTATCGCAACTCTCATATCACATTTAACAATTGTAGAATAACGATTTAAGAGTAGCAATAAAAAGCAATAGAAATAAAGTAAAAGAATCAAGAGCCTAAAATTTATAATGAATAACATTTTATGTAAAAAGAAATCGAAGACAATTGCATCTAATACTACAGAAGTATATATCAATCGCACGAAACTAACATCGGTACAGAGCCATGGCGTATTCAGTGAAGAACAAAATCAATATTTTTTAAATCAATTTACCCCCAAAAAGGCAATAACGCGACTAAGACGCTACTGGAAGTGAAAGAGAAGAAAAAAGACTTTAGAAGGAACTGGAAACGTAATCCTAAACAGGAAACAAGGGATAAACCTCTACTCCTCTTCAAAAGGCTGGAGAGTAGTATGAACCGGACTATAGGCGAACCTATCTACATAAGTAAATAGTATAAATTTCAGAGTTTAGGTGGAAACGTTAAAGAGGTAGAATTTAGAAGAAACCGGAAACACAATCCTAAACAGGAAACAAGGAATAAACCTCTACTCCTGTTCAAAAAACCGAGGAAGAGTGGAAACTGTACGATATGTGAACCTATCTACTAATATTAAATAGTAGTGACTTATGAAACTGTCAGAATGAAAATCGCTTTGTGGTAGACGTTTAAAGTTCAATTTAATTGTAACTGAAAATAAAAAATATCTTTAACAGAAATTCCTTTGTGATCATATTGTCATGATTTTTTTTTATTAGATGAAGTATTGTCAACTATTATAAACTTTTTACTAGTATTTCTTTCATCTTAAATTCGCATGCGTATCATTGCAACTATTCAGACAGTCTATAGCTATTAGAAAATAGTTCGGATAGGAAACAATAAGTCAGAGGTCAGACTTGACCACCACCATCATCATAATCATCATCATCAATCCCATGACTGGGTTTAATTTTAAGGGTCACTGCTAAATTGAGCACCTGACCAGTTCCCTTCGCATATCACTATTGGTAGTGAGGTATAATTTCATTTGTAGCGTCTCTGGCGGAACCCATCCATCTTCAGATAAAACCACAGCTAATATCGTGAATATGGCAATAAAGATGAGGACAACAGTCCGAACAATGTAAATAATTACGATACCTCATCTAGGAAATCTAGACAGATATTAATGCTCCCTAGTTTGAAAGCTTCCCATGGTCATGGATACATAACCATTGATTCCTCCAGGGGAACCCTCTATCCTGGCCGTTTATTTAAGTCTAAGAAGTCTCCGTCCAGCGATCACGTGACATCATCGCATTGGCTGCACCCATAGCTATGGAGCCCAACCTACCTCATTGTGCTAGATTGCCGTTGACCATACACCATTTGACAGGTCGTGTTGTTCTTCCACCATTTGACGTGTCGTGTTTTTAATCCTGCTGCGTGTCTAGCCACTCTCCTCACCAGAAAAGCCTGGTGGGGGTAACTGGTTTAGTTGCTGATGGCTCAACAGTGCGGCAGTTAATTGTTAATGTTTAAAAGCATCTCGAGATAAAATAGATACGCGGGTCCGAGCACACGGCTTATTATTTTCAATCATCTCTTTGCCGTAGAATGATAGTCCGAGTAGTTACAATGAAAAGCAACTGATTTCCTGATGAAATAAATACCCATCAAAAAATAATAAAGGAATTCGCTTGCAAAAAAAACATAATTTCGGGGTTTTTATTTTATATATATTATGTTTTTCCTGACACAATCATGACAATAAACTCATAAAATTCTTGGTTTAAAATATTCCTGCATGACATAATCTCGTACAGATTTGAATGCTATGGACAAATTGTCTGTCGCAAAACTGTATTTTATGGCGTTGGAAACAACATTTTCTAACAATAAACTTTTAAAATTTATTCGGCGCCGTCGAGGCAGAATACTGCATTGCCTAAAGTCACACAGGGAACTATAAAGAAAATGCTTCGATACTTTTTTTTAATCATTTCACCCAAAGCAAAGACGCAAGGGGGTTACTGAGTGTTAGAGAATATGAGAATATACTATTAAGGAGAGAGGACAATAAAAGAATAAGAATTAAGAAGATAGGAGATAATGATTGATCTTGCATTAAAATTTTGAAGATCAAAGTTGACTGGAAAGCAAGAAGCCGGAAGGGACTTCCACAAACGAGAAATGCGATAGCAGAAACTGTTAGCATATAACTTACTGTTGCATATACTACGTTCAACTGTAAAATTATGAGATCTTGTCGCCAGTCTAGTATATTAGTCATAAAATCTAGGGATCATAGAGAGAAGTTCCTCAGTAAAATCACAATGAAAATATTTATAGAAAAGGCAGAGGGAAATTACGTTACGGTAGTGGGAGAGTGACTGAAGCCGAGATACCAGGTCAGGACCAATATTATTGCAGATTATTCTTTGTATTTTATCAAGAATCTCTAAATATATAGCAAAAGCACCGATATTCAAAACAAGGACGAGTGGTTTATACGTATAAATATGTAAGATAGATTCTGGCGAGAATCAGTAGATGTTAACACCTCAAATTGAGTGAAGAGAGGAGGAATAGAATACTTACTCTTATTTAAGGTACTATTGACCCCTAAATAAGGAAATTAGGTTTGCGCCATGGAAGCCAATGACGAAATTCTCAGATGAACTACCGTTATTGTTCTGTCACTTAATCGCATTGATATTTTTCATTTTTGTTGTTTTTGTCAAGTTTCGAATGGTACAATCTCTAGCCTTACTAGCAGGGTCTGGATGCTGAGATGAAGTTTTGTCATAATTTCTTCAATTATTCTGATTAGTATCCTCATCTTTCTTGTTTTCATCATTAAGCTTCGACTGGTGCCATTATCCCCAATTTTGAGATGAAGTATTCTGGTGAGTTATCATGTTTGTGGATTTCTTCCTTTCTTCCCCGTTTTATTTTATGAATTATTCAGATGATTATCCTTATTTTTGTTAGTTTCAGCTCTCCTTCCTTCCTTCCTTCCTTCCTTCCTTGTATTCTCTAATGTTTTGAAACGAAATCTTGTTACTAATCCACGAATTATAACTTGAAACACATCTGCTTAAATAAACATATCCTGAAATTTCTACGCATTTTATTGTGAAAACATTGACTTTCACCACAAAATCTGACATTGATATATACATATATATATATATATATATATATATATATATATATATATATATTAAACTTACTAATTTGAAAATAATATTTATGCTCTATAGATTTGATTGATCACTGTTTTTTAAAAATAAAAATATTTAATAAGAACACCAGATTATATATATTACTGTTCTTTCTCTTTATTATAACACACACACACACACACACACATATATATATACATATATATATATATATATATATATATATATATATATATATAAAGAGTATTGGGGCAGCGGATGATTATTTAAACATATATTGTTAAAATTCATAATGCAGTTTTATGACGTGTTACAACGTCATAGAACCGCATCATGAATTTACCACCTGTGTCTGCTATTCCGCGACCGTTATCGTCGCATAGAAATCGTCAACATAACAGAATATCATCTTTGATGGTGAATATCTTTGTTTAAATGGTGAATATCTGTTTAAATGTCCGTACAACTAGTCTGAAGATGGCACATGGGAGCTGAAAGCTTAGGTGAAGGGAGATCTTAATAAAAAGATATCCAAATGTTGAACAATTTTTGTCTTTATTTTCACCTGAAATTAAAACAAATATAGGGAGTTTAGAACGGCTCATGATTAAACATAATAGACATTCATTGGCTGTTATATTTAACAATATATGTTATATATATATATATATATATATATATATATATATATATATATATATATATATATATATATATATATGGACACTGAGATGAACAACAAGCGCCAATAGTCTGTTTCGTGCTCACAATGCAATTTTCATGAAGATTGCTTTGAAAGCATGAAACAAACTACCGCCGTTAGGTGTTGACCTCTGTGTTGACTTTTATATTTACATATGCCCCTATCTTTGATATTGAACACTTTTACCCATAAATATACAATATCTGAAAATAATATTTTATCATATATATATATATATATATATATATATATATATGATAAAATATTATTTTAAAGTGTGCTATATTTATGGTTTAAATGTACTCAGGTTCCGAGATAGAGCTTATGTAAATATAAAAGTAGACACTGAAGTCAACACCCAGAGGTAACACTCTGTTTCATGCTCGAACGCAATCGTCAGGCTTGACAACTGCGTTCAAGCATTGCATTCAAGCATATATATATATATATATATATATATATATATATAGATAGATAGATAGATAGATAGATAGAGATAGACACACAGAGAGACAGTTATGCATTTATTGGGATAAATGTACATATAAATTGACTGATTTACACAGATTTGAAATAATATGGAGCATATACATAGATAGGAATAGATTGAGTTGTAGAGAATGGAATTTAAAACCATATTTTGTCACCCATATCTATGTAGATGCACAAGCAATCTATTACAAACTTAAGCAACTCGTTCTATAAAGTCAAAAATTAATTTACCGAAAAATGTTAACAGTCATTAAAGCAATGGAGGAATTCTCTGTTGATCATTCTGGGCATCTTCCCAACCGATTCCTACTTGTTACAAAAGAACTCTACTGAACCGTTGTTCTTTATATACAATTGACGGTATGGAATTTTTACAAGTGTCGGACATATTGCAGGGAAATCGGGATCTTTTTCTTCTTCAAGAACTTCGATAAGAAAATTGATATTATTTTGAAGAAGAAAATGCCAGCTGCTGGTTCATCAATTTATTAAAGAAGAATGATAGGCACAAAATCTAAAAAAGAATCGCTCTTCAAACTGTTTTAGTGTTTCTGAGTTTATTCTAAGGTTAGCAAAGATGGAGAACCAAGAAACCATGATGACTCGCCACTGACTTCGATGGGCCGGACACCGAATGCCAGACATCCGACTACAACAAACAAATCCTCTTATCGAAGCACGCATCTGGCAAGAGACCACGTTGAACCCCTACGTCGTCGATTCAAGGATCAACTCAAAAACAGCTTGCTGGGGATAGAAATCGATCCGGTCAATTGAGAAACGGAAGTTGCAGAGAGAAACAGTTGGAGAAGAGCAGTCCACCAACAAAACAACATCCTTCAAAAACACCAAAAGACTAATAGAAGAGCCATTAAAATCCCAGAGAAAAGCCGAAGCTCTCCATCTTCCTCCTACCCTACCATGCGGTGGCTACTGACATCTCTTCAAATCCGACATAGGACTTATTTCACACAGAAGGAAATGTCGATGGGCACCCCAATATTCAGCAACGAGTTCCGTCAACGATGATGACGGTGAAGCTTAGCTTATTAATTTCAAAATAATTTTATCTTTTGTCATATGTTGGTTCTTGTTATCAAAATATCCAGATTGTTTTATATTTTTAATATCACCACATACTTTAGAAATAATAAGCCTGTAATAAGGTTTAAAAAATCACAACACCTATCGTTGAATGTGCATCTGTCTATCTCTCTCTCTCTCTCTCTCTCTCTCTCTCTCTCTCTCTCTCTACATATATATATATATATATATATATATATATATATATATATATATATATGCGGGGTGTATTAGCTGAAAAAGAGGGAATAAAAAAGTAAACATCTGGTGAAGTTGCATTTTCAACTGGCATTCCGACATGGTGACGGAATATCAACTAAGTCTGGCAGTATCGTAAGGCACCCACCCTGCGTTAGTGATAATGATGCTTCCACCCCTAAATTATGCCTGACTCCAAGTTCATAATTTGATGAAAGTGTGTTTGGCGGCACAGCTGTTATTTTCGAGGTAGCATGGATAAAAAATGATTTGGTGCGTGCAAGAATTCCAAGCGGCCTTTTCAAAACGAGAGAATTAATACTCAGAAGTATACTTTTTATAATTTTTTACACGGGAATCTTTTACACACACCTATTCTATATGATCTAATATATATATATATATATATATATATATGTGTGTGTGTGTGTGTGTGTGTGTGTGAAAGAGAGAGAGAGGGAGAGAGAGGGGGAGAGAGAGAAGGAGAGGGCTGAAAATTTCACCATTTGTATCTTCTTCCGAAAATCTGACTAAACATTAGATATATTTTTTAATTCTCTTCTTTATCGTGCCGAAAAATTTCAGGACCAGCTCAAACAGTATATCCTGAGAATGTTCTGCTAAAAAGACATTTCACGTCGAGCTAATGTCAGTATATATATATATATATATATATATATATATATATATATATATATATATATATATATGTATATACACGAGGGTCATTAAATAAATAAGGTGAATTTTTCGGTATAAGGACTTCTAATACAGATAGAAGCTTACTTTTTAAAAAATTTTCAACGTAGTCTCCCAGCACTGTCAACACTTTTCCCATCTGTGCACAAGCTTCCGTATTCCCTCAGCGTAAAAATCTTTGGACTGATGTCTCAGCCGGTCGCTCACAACACTTTTGACTTCATCGTCACTTTTAAACTTCGTGCCTCTCGTGAACGCTTTCAAGGGACCAAACAGGTGAAAGTCTGAAGGGGCAAGGTCTGGGCTGTAAGAGGGATGAGGGAGCAGTTCCCAGCCCAGCTCGTTGATGGTCTGCACCGTTTGGGCTGTTGTGTGAGGTCTTGCGTTGTCATGATGCAAGATGACTCCTTCTGACTGATGACCCCTGCGTTTGTCCCAACAGATAAGCTCAAAGTCCTTGCAATGTCATCCACTGTCATCCTTCTGTCAGACTGAATGAGGTCATTGACTGATTCGATCACCTCAGGAGACCTCACTTCTGTAGGTTTCCCAGGCCTGTCTTCATCCTCAACACTCCTCCGTCCTTCTTTAAACAATTTAGCCCACTTGTAGACATTTGTTTGGTTGAAACATGTGGCAACATACACAGTTGACATTCTCCTATGAATTTCAACTGGTTTGCACCCTTCAGCAACCAAAAACTTGATAACTGACCGCTGTTCAATCCTGGAGCATGCTTCTTGGTCGGCCATCTTTGTTAATCGCCAAAACTCTCAAAGTTTTTTTTAATCTGCAAAAGAAATTAAATCCATGTGAAAAAGAAGCAAAACAAAAAAAAAATAAAAAGAGTGAGCTTCTATCTGTATTAGAAGTCCTTATACCGAAAAACTTATTTATTGAATGACCCTCGTATATAAAGAGAGAGAGACAGAGAGACAGAGAGACAGAGAGAAAGAGAGAGAGAGAAAGAGAGAGAGAGAAAGAGAGAGAGAGAAATTTTGGTTCTCTTTGCTTTTCCTATAAATACTTTCATGGTAATTGTTCTGAGGAACTTTCCTTTATGCCACCTAGACTTTATGAATTTAAGTGCAGTACAAGATTTGCGGCAAGTATCATCATTTCGAAGTTGAAATGGCTTTTGATATAAGCGTAAATTCTATGCTAACGGTTTCTTCTATCACATTCCTCGCCTGTGAAATTCTCTTCCAGTCCCATGCTTTCCGGTCAATTTTGATCTTCAAAAGGGTAAATGCAATGTTGATCGTTATCTTCTTAATTCTTGTCATTTGATTGTTCTCTCTCCTTAATAGTATTTTTTTCTTTCATATTCTCTAACACTCAGTAACCCCTTGCGTCTTAGTGGCTTTAGTGCCTTGCATAGAGTGAAATGATTAAATACACATACACACACACGTATATATATATATATATATATATATATATATATATATATATATATATATATATATATATATATATATATATATATATAGAGAGAGAGAGAGAGAGAGAGAGATGATCGGTGTGGGCATACAAACAAATACTGCTTAGTGAATGTTTGTTTTATTTTAAGATCTTTTGATTATATAGTCTAGCCAATTTCATTGAGATTCTTTTTGTTTCCATCATATTCGTTATTAAATATCCAACGTTGGGATATCACCAATGACTGCTATTTCCATTTAATATTAATTTTTATAAACAAAAATTTGGATTATCAATGGGATAGCCTCTTAGTGGAGTGATGACATTTATTTTCTTAGAATTTCTAGAATCTGGGCATTTCCAAAATATTTTACCTAAACAAACAACACACTTCCGATATATTGATGATTAATATATTCCCGTGAGACTGATTAACCTGCTCTTGTAGATTTTAAAATTCTAACGGATCCGCCAATTCCAGCAGAAGGTCTAGATTTAGTGACTGCAAAGAAAAATCTGTTAGATAATGAAAGTCCTACTTCCTGAAGATCAATGATCAAAATTGAAAGGAAATTAAAATATATTTATCTTTAAAAAAAAAATTAAAATAATTGTAGGGTATGAAAGTGACAGTTGCATTCATCATTACTGGATCACTTGGAGCAATCACGATTAAACTTTTTGGACGAATGAGAAATCCCGGGAAGAAATGAAACCATCCAGATGACAGAATTAGTGAATTCAGCTCGAGTACTGAGAAGTCTGGATTACTAAGTAGGCTTACTGTCACTTAATCTCCAGTGAAAGCCACCTGGTACGACTGGTTGGAAAACTCAATGACTATATTATATATATAATATTCTTCTATGTACCGTGTCTATTCAGGACGTTGGAGATGATGGAGCTCCACAACTTCTTATGCTTTGTCACTCTTCGTAACTCTTAGTAATTCCTCCTACTCCTTGTTCTGTCGCCGTTTTACACAAGCTTGTTAGATAATTTATTCGCTGTTTCCTTCTATCTCTCTTGCCTTCAATATTTCCTTATATAATAATCCATAAATATTGGCGTACTCAGAAGAGTCTCTAGGGAGATAAAGATTTGAAACAATTTAGACTACAGCGTTACTAAAATCTGCAATGTGGCTATTTGAGGAAGAAACGACATATTGTCACTTGATTTCTGATAATGCTTATCAGATATATTATTATTATTAATATTATTATTATTATTATTAATAATAATAATAAATGGCGGGTCGCATAAATACTCCTCCAACTACTACCACTGCATAAGCTCTCCTTTTTCCTTTCTTCACGACAACAGTAATAAATTACTGAAAAAATGTACGAGAAAGAGGAAGAGGAAGGGAAAGCGATACTTTCTGGACTTAACACGCAGTGGAGGTGTTAGGGGAGCAAAGAACATCGTCGCTGTTCTAAGGTGGAAACGCCCTCCCACGGCACAATCACTGTTGCTCGCTACCCGGCAGCTTGCTCGCGTTGGCATCTACCGTCTCCACCTTCATAGTGGTTTACACCTGGCGTCTCTCGAGCTAAATATGGATATGATGTGCGTTGTAAT
This sequence comes from Acanthosepion esculentum, assembly GCA_964036315.1. Lineage (NCBI taxonomy): Eukaryota > Metazoa > Mollusca > Cephalopoda > Sepiida > Sepiidae > Acanthosepion > Acanthosepion esculentum. The sequence goes on from OZ038484.1 coordinate 110,830,910, forward strand.
GTGTAATGATTGAGGTTCTAAATATTTGTTCCTTTTTTTTTGTCTCTGAAGAGCGCCATCTACCATTCCATCTCCTTCCTATCCGACGTTTTACGTGCTAAGTTTTACCTTTTATTTCTTTACAGCTGGAAAGACAACCTATCTTTACGTTCTTGTACCTCTTCGACTTTTACCCTCGATCTCACGCACATTCAGGCGTGCAACTCTATATCTATCTATCTATCTATCTATCTATCTATCTATCTATCTCTTTTGAAAACAATGGTAGTTGGTTGGATACAGCTACACTGAAGCTGGTAATAAAAAGTGCTCAATACGAATTAGAGCATACAAAATTGCAATAAAAGTATAGAATAAAAAGTAAAACCAGAGCTACTTAAGTTACACCATCGTCAGGTCAGGTTCAAATTTTAGTCTTATTTTGCCCGTGGTGTTGGCCTTAAATATGGGAAGTAATAAGACTTAAATTTGAATCTGGTCTGACGATCCTTCATTTTCGAGAGTGAAACCTAAGTAGCTTTGGTTTTACTTTTTATTCTGTACTTTTATTACAACACACACATATATATATATATATATATATATATATATATATATATATATAGTTTACGAAAAACTAGATAATCCGTATGGGTAGACCCAAGGAGGATAAAATCCAGAGAGCTCAATGTAAATCAGAGCTAATAATTTGAATAAAAACAGACCACTTTAAGATTCCATGTAATAAAAGGGCTGTGGTTAAATAATTTATTACATGGAACCTTAAAGTGGTCTGTTTTTATTTAAATTAATATATATATATATATATATATATATATATATATATATATATATATATATATATATATCTGTTTATACGTTATTTTTACAGATACAATTTATTTAGGGCAATTAATATTTAAATAAATTAAACTTTAATTTAAACTTAAATTATTTAAATTAATAATATTTAAGTAACTTAATCCATTCCATTATACACACACACACACACACACACATATATATATAAATATATATATATATATATATATATAAAAGACATTTTTTATGTTTATACGTTCTTTTTATAGATACAAATATTTAAGTAAATGCTCTGTTTATAAACAGTATTAACAACATTTACCGGCCTGAATGTTTATTATAAGCAGAGCATTTACTTAAATATTTGTATCTATAAAAAGAACGTATAAACATAAAAATGTCTTAAAAAATAATTGTCGGACTTTGTCCATTTCATCATATATATATATATATATATATATATATATATATATATATATATATATAATCACTTAATGGATGGATTTTGTTTAATCCGACATTACTTCTTATTACTATGAAGGTTATTATTTAGTGTGTACACTTTTTGAGTAGGCATCCTTGTTTATTTATTTTTATTTTTATTTTTTTGGGGAGTGAATTTAATGTCTACCAGCCAAGAGATCTGAAGTCAAAGAAATTCTGAGCCGGTATTTCCTTTATTTTAACCAAGCGTGCTTTAACATTAAGCCGCGAGAAGCCATTACAACAATGCAAAGCTCAATTACTCTAATTAAGAAATGCTCATCTGTCATTTGGGCGTTTCGAAGTCAATATCAACTAATTTTACAGCAGTTAATGTCGATACCTCCATGAGATCGCTAAAATAAGAGCATAGCATGAAAAAAAGGGCCTTAAACTTGATGAAATTAATTTTTTTGTCTAAATGTTTAGGTTATTATTAAGAGGAAAGATCAAAGTATTTTGGGGGTATTTTTTAACTGTTAATGGGTTTTTAATACATCATTTTTTTATTACTATAAAATTGTTTCTTATTGTTATAAACGTGGTGGGTACACATGTTTGAAAAGACAACCTTTTTTAAAACAGAGAAAGAGAAGCATGTTTATTTTATTAAGACTTTCAATTTTTAGGCCGGTGGCTATTAATTTCACTATTTAAAAAATAGAAATATCTACTCAAAAATATGTACCTATAAATAAAATACATTTGTAAAAAGACAATACGAATAAATACAAAAGGACAACTTTTCCTTACCAACGCATTTCATTCTCTAATGGAATTTATCAAGGTGTAAATATAAATGTAAATATCTATGAACGCAAAAAGGAATACGATTTATCAAATGCGTCAGTCAAACACAGAAATAAGTTCAACTTAGATCTAAAGAATGCCACACATATTAATAGAAAAATAACTTACTTACACGGAAATTTCTTGAGTGTGCCGCTATCGAGTCTTGCTAAAATGTATATCTGCACTCCAGATTTTTTCAAATATGTCCTTTCCTAAAAGAAACACTCCTTTCCCAAGCCAACATACATGAACATAAATTTTTATAAAAATTCAAAGAAAACGGTTAAATCAAAACCGTCTATTATTTAAAATAGATACATACATAATTTATCAAATAAAATAAAATAATAAATAATAATTACATTAATATAAATAATTTAAAAAAATAAGTAAATGAATAAATAAATATAAACAAAGAAAATAAATAATTCAACAACAACAATAACAACATTTACTAACTCTCGTTTATTAAATATTAAATTACATCACTTCGCATCATCCATAGTTTACTTTGACTTTCACAATCAGCCGTAACAATATTTTTAAGCGTTCTTAAATTAAAAAAATGTTGAAAACCTAATGATATTTTCACTTCTGTTTATGAATACAGGCTTCAAAATAAAGTCCTTACGTATACTTCAATAAAGTCCATCAGAGGACGAAACGCATTGGTAAAGAAAAGTTTTTCTTCTGTCTTTTTATACATACATACATACATCCCCGAAAAAATAAATTTCGGTCGAGCACTTTAGAGGGAAATCGCGAATTTGTAAACAGTGACTGCTACTGCTGATAGTGCAAAGCTCTTCTATAAATCGAGCGCTCTGAGTCACTAGCGTGTTTATTCAAAATAAATACGTAAAAATTCACCTTCCTCTCTGCCGAGAGCCGATAGGTAAAAAATCTCCAACTGATGCCAAATCAGTCGGGTTTCGATCCTGACTTGAGACAATCGGATGTCTATCCACACTGTTGAGCTGTGATACAGCAAAACAGTCTGTCTGTGAATGTCAATATACGTACACTTGTATGTATGTGTGGCTATGTGCATGAGAGTGTCACCCCAAACAAACACAGAAGTAAATCCCCCTCCTACCACCAAACATAGTCAAACAAGCATAAATAGATCCAGTTTAAAAAAATAAACCAGTTTGTCTGATGATCGCAGAAGCATGAAACCCAGGGTCACAAACTCATATCCATAAAACTGAATATGTTAGCTCTATCACTGGTATTGAGCACTTTCTACTAATTACTGCGCATATAAACAATATATATATATATATATATATATATATATATATATATATATATATATATATATATATATAAAGAAAGAACAGTGAGATTTATAATCCAGAGTTCTTTAGCATTTATTTTTAAAACCAGTGCTCGATACACAGTAACGCATAGTATTATAATATTATTATTTAAAAATATGTATTCATCGCGACACAGAAATTACCATGTTTCGGAACCAAAACCTAAAGCTTAAATTCAAGTTAAAATTAAAGTTTTTGTTCCATTCTCAAGCGATGTTGAAGTACTTTCGAAAAAATTATTTACTTTTTTAAAGCTAAATAATATATAGTTCAAGTTGATAGGGGAATAGGATTTCAAATTTTTAAGAGGGTGTTGGCTTTTTTGATGAATCAGGATACAAGTATAATTTAAGTTGGCAAAGTAATTATAGGTTAAGGGTTAGGTGAGGGTTCGTAACTTCTGTCTGCCGATACTGACTTCCTTATATGAGAACGTGTTATCACTGTCTGTTTTTTTAATTTTATTTAGGGGCATACATATGATACACTACAATACATTGGCATTTTTTTTTATTTTAATTATTTTTTTATTTTATAAAATACTTTGGGATTTTCTTAAAGGGCTTTCAGATATGATTAAGCCATATTTTATATATTTATATTTTTATTTATAAAGCTCTAAAATAATATATTTATTATATTTACTAGTATACTAGATACGGTATTGTTAAAATTAAAATATTACAATTTAATTACGCATTTTTTTACTTTCTCATTTATGATCAAATAATAGATATATAATTATGCATTTTATTTTATAATAAATTATTTTTTAAAGTAAACTAAATACAATGTTTGCAAAAACCGTTATTTCTTTTCTTTGATTTAATAAATCTTATATTTTTCAGAAACTTAATAATATGTAACTTTTCATGTAGACACAAAGGACATGGGTCATTTAAAGATCTACAAGTTCGCTTTTTTAAATAATCTCCATTTTACTGTGGGTGTTTTATTTGTTTCTTTTAAATGTCAAAAATATTTGGATAGGGATGTTTGGTTACGATACTCATTATTTTTTAAGGAAGACAGATGTTGGCTCCACCTTAATTTAAACTTATTTTTAGTGCTACCAATATAAAACTTTTCAATATTAGGATTCTCAATAGATGAGATAGTGCATTGATAAACTATAGATTCTGTGTGATATTTATTGTTCAATGGACAATTTGTAGGAATCCTACAGTTGCATAATCTTTCTTTAATATTATTTATTCTTATTTCCGGATCACTATTTCTTTGATTCAGGCTTAAGTATTTATTTATAATTTTATTATTGTGTTTTTTTCTTAACACACACACACACACACACACACACACACACACACACACACACACACACACACACACACACACACACACACACATACATATATATATATATATATATATATATATATATATATATATATATATATATATAATTCTCCTACGTAAGCTGAGACCAAGCCAAGCAGAAGCGGATGAGAAAGGACCTAACTAAATTCTTTAAGGACCATAAACTAAACATTACCATGAATAACAACGCTAAACTGAACAATTTTCTAGACGTTACATTTGACCTAAGTAAGGGCATGTATAAACCATACACTAAGGATGCATACAACCACAGGTACGTCCAACCACCATCAAAGGATACTTAACAATTTGCACAAATCGGTACAATATAGGTTATCGACCAACTTCAGTAACAAAGAAATATTCGACGCTAATAAAGCTAGATATAAAAAAGCCCTAGAACGCAGCAACCATAATGTGAAATTGGAGTATGTAGAAAGAAATAAGAACAAAGATAAAAATAAGCTAAAACCACGTAAACGAAACATAATATGGTTCAGCCCGCCATACAACAATAATGTCAAAACCAATGCAGGTAGAATTTTCCTGAATTTAGTTCATAAAATCTTTGGTCATTCTCCAACACTAATAAAGATTTTCAACAAAAATGTCATTAAGGTAAGCTATAGCTGTACAAAAAACAATAGATAGTTATATATCACAACATAACAATAATGTATTAAGCAAGCACACAAACACTGATAATACTCCTACTAAAAGACACTGCAACTGCCGTAAAAACGTAGTCTGCCCATTAAATGGCAAGTGAATGACTGAAGGCATAATCTACAGAGCTAGGATCAATTCAGACGATGATGTTAAATATTACTTTGGATCCACCGAGAAAATCGTGTTTTTACCATCACAAAATGACACTGAGTAATATCAAATACAAATACTGCACAACACTTTCAAAGTATATTTGGCGATTAAAAAACAACCATAAGAGCCCAACCACAAGCTGTGAGATAATCGCGAAAGTCAAACCATACAATGGAAAGGGAGACAGATGTAACTTGTGTTTGTTGGAGAAGATTATTATACTAAGCACTTAAATAACCCTAACTTGCTGAACATGAGAACAGAACTGATGTCTACATGTACCCATAATACCAAGCACCTGCCCAAACACATTGACTGCGATTAAAAGAGATTACAAAATAGATTTTACAAATATTAATATAATATGTAACAACTTTTAATATTCTTAGAACCCATCATTAATAACATTTCTTATATATCTATACCCACATATAATCTCATATTACCGTACTCGATTAATTTATAACGTGTATATATATATATATATATATATATATATATATATATATATATATATATATATATATATAATTTCACATATGTAAGTATAAAGTTTGGTTCCAAAATATATAGTCCCGACCTATTATTGTATTTACATCATGAGTACTAATTTACTTGAATTATTATAACTGTGGTATTTTATGCGATAAAAAAGAAAGTTACACTCCTTGATACCTAACTTGTTTACGTATTTCTAATTAAAATAAATTTTGTTTTTAATTCTTCGTCTTTCGAGCTTATGAATTTGAATGATCTAAATTATAAATAATTAATTATGATATTTTAGGCAACAATAATTAAATAAAGAAGTCTTAACACACAACTTTAAATCAGCACCACGAGAACACGTACTCTATAAGGTCAGAATATACTCAGCACCTGCCTGAAGATTGCAAAACTCCATGAAACTCTGATTCGTGCTACTGACGTTGGATATTATATTTATTTACTAATATATATATATATATATATGTGTGTGTGTGTGTGTGTGTGTGTGTGTGTGTGTGTGTGTGTGTGTGTGTGTGTGTGTGTGTGTGTGTGTGTGTTTTCTCCAGCAACTCCTGGTATCCATTTCGGTCCCATACCCCCAGGTCATGATCTCATTTACCTATACGTACTCTCAGTAATATAGCAGTCTTAGCTAAAAAGAAAAGAAAGTACCATAATATTGATGTCATGAGTTCAATCCTCACAGGATACCTCACACTCATATTACCTTGTGCTAGACTAAGCTAAGCTGTGGTAATATTAATGTCGGTGTTTTGCTATGTTATCGTGATTAGCAAGTTAATCTTACAGATTGTTACTACTGTAGTGAGTTCCATTCAAATGAGGCATCTCTTCTACCATTTATGGTCTTGTGCAAGTTTAAAATAGATTTGGACAAGATAGTATTAAAAGTCTTTTCGGGCATTTGTCCGAGGGGTTATAGTGTTAGCTAATCCAACAATGAGATTCGAATCTCACTATGGTCACATCGTAAGAGATATCACTTATTGACAATTTGAGAGGAGAAATTATATATTATATCATGCAATACTAATGAGTTCGATACTATGTCACGTCTTGTGGCGTAAATAGTTTCATAGTTGGTTTTTGAGATCAGATCAAAGTTGAGTTGAACTCCTGAGTTAATCTACAAGCAGGCTCTCCTCACTTGGATGACTGGCTTAACATGTTCTTCCTCACCGTTCATTGGACTAACTTATTTTTTTTCACTTTTCTCTTCTTTCTTTGTTTTCAACACGCGTTCATTCTCTCTAATCTCCTTTTCCATTTTTCTTTTCACTCACTTCCAATAACGTTCTTCCTCTCTAACACTTTCTCTGCCTCTCCCCTACTTTCCTTCTTATCGCACTTTTTAACGAATTTTGCATTTTGTTCTTTCAATCTCTTCTCTTTCCTTTGATTTTTCTCTCTCCTTATTCTCTCATTTCTCTTCTTGTTTCTTTCTTTTTCTGGCTCTTTCGCGTCCCACCTTCTCTTGATTATGTTCGTTGCAGTTGTGTTAACAATCACCTCTGATTTTTCTGATGTTTTGTATCTGGATAAAGGTGTGAGCAACGACAGTCTTTCAAAAATAGAACACATACACATAAGACACACCAACAGAATTCTTCCCTTTGCTTTGACTTGATCCGCCCTCTTTCTCCTCTCTCTCTCTCTCTCCACACACACGCACACACACACACACACACATATATATATATATATATATATATATATATATATATATATATATATATTGTGTGTGTATGTGTTAGAGCAAAAAAGGGCGTAGCCCTGATTTTTATCTTAAAGCCAAGAAGCCTATGTCAAATGCACTTTTAAAATTATCAACCATAATGTCGTTCTCGATATGATCAAGGGACCATTTAAAAAACTATTCTGATGTTGGGTCATTTGGTCAGATTCTGAGAAGAATTTCCTACTGAGTATTTTTCAGCACTCCCTCGTATAGCAATCTGAATCCTACCCGTTATAACCGGTATCGTGGAGTACTGGTTAACAAACTCATCTTACCGATCATAACTAATATAGTGATTTCGATCCGCATGGGTGACTAACACTTTTGACCTTGTGTCAGACTAAGCGAGGTTTGCGCCACATTAAGCTTAAACTAAATTCAACGAAATTTTTATAACTTTATTATAGTTTTTATTACAATAGTTCTCCCTAATTATATTTTAGACATTGTGCACAAATTTACCATATTTTTTGTCCTCAGCTGAGGTCTGAATAGTGAGGAACGAAGATAGTGTGGCCTCTTTACACACACACACACACACACATACATATATATATATATATATATATATATATATATATATATATATATATATATATATATATATAAGGCTCATCCGAGAATATGAGCGGATCCAGTTAAAAATAAACCGACAAAACTTGTCTAAACTATTAAACAAAACTTGCCTCAATGAAAACCTGCTGCCAAAATCCACACAATTGAAACTACACGATACAGCAGCTTACCAGAACTTCAACACCTGTAAATTTAGATCTAGCCTTGTGAGAACGCAAATTGTAATAGCCTATGAGACATAGCAATTTTGACTTTGGAAATAATGTACACTACATTTTTGTCTTAAAAACACACCCTAAGGTTGACATTGTGTTAATTTCGAAAGCACCCGGAATAAAACAATATGTATCAACACGGTAATTTCCACTCTTCTTTTAATACCGACACCAGAAATCTCATTCGAGAATATGAACGGATCCTGTTGAAAATAAGCAGACAAAACTTATCTCAACTATTCAACGAAACTTGTCTCAAAGAAAACATGTTGCCAAAATATACGCAATATATATATATATATATATATATATATATATATATATATATATATAATATTAGTGGTCAATATATATATATATATATATATATATATATATATATATATGATATTAGTGGTCAATATATATATATATATATATATATATATATATATATATATATATATGATATTAGTGGTCAATATATATATATATATATATATATAAATTTCCAAGAGGATAGAATCCAGGTAGAACTCAATGTCCAGGACAGAGTAATAATATAATTTTTATTATATATATATATATATATATATATATATATATATATATATATATATATATGCTACAGTTCAATAATTTGAAGCCACCCCAGAATTACCATGGGATGAACTTGATAGAAGAGTGAAACAAAATAAAAAAGAGCTCTTAGAGTCATTGAAAAGAGAATGAAATCAATTATCAAACTTATACTTTGAGAAACTTTTGCAACAAATGCCAAAAATTAGTACTGCAGTAATCAAGGCTAAAGGAGGATATTTCGACGAGAGCAAAATTTAATCATAAAATGTTTTTTTTCTATTTGACATAATAAAATTTCTAATAAAAAATCACACTTCTTTTTTATTTTTTAACCATGTATAATAATTTTCTCTTATTTAAGGTACCAAACAACTACTTTCGGGGTCAATTTTAAAAAAAGTAGATTTTTACGGCTTATCAATCTTTTGTGTGTTATTTAAAGCCGAAGCATTTTTGGATTGTAAGAATACATTTTAAGAGTGAATATTGTATTAACAATATCTGTAGATAATAATGATTTTCGGATATAAGTTCTACTACTGAACTGATAGCTGGGATGAAGAAGAGGTGGAGTCATACTTTTCCAAAGGTCATTTGCGCGTGAGTAAATGTAATGAACCTGACAGCAATTCGAACCGAACTCTCATTCCAAGCGCACGCCCAAGCTTAGAGCACCTGGTATTCCCAAGTGGTCACCCATCTAGGTACTGACCAGGCTCGACGTTTCATCGTCCATCTATGGAGAATTTTACGAAGTGAGCAATAATAATCAAAAAAGGAACAATAATAGGATTCGCCCTAGTCTCTTTTATAATGGTTCTCATGTGACAGATGAATAGAATTCAATAATATTCGAATTTATTAAATGAAGCATTATATAAGTTTATAGACGAGAAATGTCTTCGTCATAATATCTGTTATTGATTGTTATTATAATTCTCCAGTCATCATTCAACGATTGGAAATGATGAACATGTTCTTCATGACAGCTGACTTAACTATTAGGCTACAGAGAACACTGTTAACATTCATTCAAGTGTGGCCACATAATTTTTCTCACAGGTTTTCTCCCAAAGCCTGAAACACTACAACCTTTGTTTACATGCTGTAAGAATATAGTATAGCAGTTATACGTTGTGATATCATTCGAATTTTTAGGTGAATTTTTTATTAGTATTTCTTTCATTTTAATTTATGCCGCTTGGCAACTAAAAAATAATAATAATAAACAATGATTCAATTCCATAACATCCAAACTTACTAGATTAATGAAAAGCAAATGTGATGGTATAGTCGTGTTCGGATAAGTAGGTTATACAGCTATATGGCTAGAATTGGATAAGTCCTGTTAGTTTGGTTTTGTAGCCTATTCAGTAAAGCAGTTGCTGCATGAAGCAGGCGCCAACAGACAATGAATGACAGTTGGAAGACTAATTCTTTAGTTCCAATGGATACTGTTTACTAAAGGTCGGAGGGTGATGATATGAATGTTGCAAGAGAAAATGGGATGAAAGATATACTAAATCAATGATAAAAGATAATTTTTAAATATTATTCATATATACTATATATACATATTACTGCTTGATGTATTGATATATATTAAAGTTAGTATGGTCAAAGTTAAATAGAGATTGATAGATTGTGTTGCGTCAAACCTCATAATTAGAGACAGTGCCTATCTTGAAAATCAGCCTTCGAAGTACTGGCATTTCTTTTTTAACCTGAGCTTGAAACCCTGAGTTCTGACATGTGACAGAAAAGATGACTTTCCATTTTTCTTTCCCAATTTACTCTCATTGATTTATTAATGTTTAAAAAAATTTTTCTATGTCCCTTGGCAACCGTATTTTTTCTGTTGCGAGAATATTTATTCATCTCCCCTACACAATCTTAGCAGCGGCAGCATCCACTTGCCAAGTATGTTACAAGGAATGAACTTCAAGGCATTGTGTAGACTTGTGAGTTGACAAGAAAAGATTTTTCAAAATTAACACGTCTTCTCAATTTATTAATCTTTAAGCTCGTAATTTCAGTGGTCCATACGCCTTTATAAGAAATGTCTGTGTGTATTTATTATGTATACATTTATTAATATGTGCACACATTATATTACTATACGTACGTAATTAGTATCTTGTGGACGCATAGCTTGCATATGTAACTTTTCGTTCTTCTAGTTACCAATGTGGAGAAGGTTGCAATGAATTGTTCTCAACATGGTCTGGATTCCACTTGTTTTTAATGTATTTGCATTCGATTTAAAACTGAAACTCTTGTTTTCTACAATGCACCACTCAACTTCGATTTGATTCACCCAAATCAAACAATCAAACAATGTCATTTGTGGCGGAGTCATTTGTGTGGGGTTTTTTTCTTCTTTCCTTTGTAATACAAAAGTGACACTGATTTGAAATGGTTCCAGCTAATATTTTATAGAAATAACCAGGATTATATAAATACTTGGTTAGTGCATTGGTGGTCAAGTTCTCCGAATAAAGTAAACTATATTTCACAAGAATCTCAAGAGATGGTGTGTCTATGTTGTCAATTTTAACCGGGCATAATGAATATAATGAAAAGTTCGGAATTGTAAGATTAGATATTGTTTGATTGGTTAGTGACCATCTCGTTCGGCTAATCAAAGGACGGGAGAAAAAAGAACTTTTTTTCTAGTGGAAAAAAATTTGAGTTTTTGAGCAGGAAACGGTTCAGATCACATTTCTGGCTATAGTGTCAATGCCGCCATCATTGTCATAACTGAGAAAAACATAGAATTTCCAAAAATAAATCTATGTACAATTGTTTCCTATCAACAAAATGTCAGTTATCATTCTGAAGACTCCTGTTTTATTACATGTGACCGTACCGGATCGAACCGGACCGAACCAGTTAGACAAAGTGTCGACCAAAAGATCTCTTCACTGATCCTCCCTTTCTGTAGATCATTCAACATAGTGCACTCACCAAAGCGTCGAAGGAGCTGGCTGGAGACGACAAAAGGAAAATAATATCACTTCACGACAGATATATGACCACACACTCTCCTGCTGGTCATTTACGAACAGAAATGGCAGATGATATTACAGTAACAATGAAAGTAGTTTTCATTTAGCTATCACAATTTGTTACATTAGCTTGCCTATATATTCATTTGAGTATGCATGTATTATATTGTCTTGTGTATTATTTTCCTTTTTTCAGTTTAATCATTTTCTTTATTAATACATCTGTTAACTAAATGCCAGCCTTCAGGATGATGAATGGAGATGAAAGTATTTATGTCGACTATTAAGATTTATGTATAAATCGGGAACGGCACGTTGCTCAATAGGAAAAATGCCTATCAAGATGCGAATTAAATTGATTTCAGATAACACGTGCACAGAAGTTGGCAATGGAAAAATACTTTCATGAATTGATATTTTTTCTGCATTTTTTCTTGTATTTTTCTTTGTATTCTTGATTAGAGATTCACCCAGATTTTCCTTTGTTTTCGTCTTTCTGTTTTCTTTTATTCCAAGACGTGGCTTTTCTCTTAGTTTGAACACCGACCACTGGAACTGATGGGAAATGCAACCACTCTCTCGGCCAGATGCACTCTTTTCTTTCCCATTATCTTCTTTCCTTCTTTCATTTTTTCTTTCACGATTTCATTAGCTGTTTTTTCCGTTCGTTCTTTTACACTTCTTTTCTTTTCTTTCTTTCTTTCTTTCTTTCTTTAACATTTCCCTTTTTTTCCTCTATCTCATCTTTTTTCTTTTCATTTTACATTCTCTTATTGTCCTTATTTCCGCCCCTTATTCCTTCATTATTTCCTTTTCTTTCTTTCATTCTATCCTTTTCGTTTTCTACTTATATATGTTTCTCTATCCCTTAAGATTTAACCAACGAAGACCACCCAGCAGCTCAACACATTCTGCCATTTGCAAATTCCTTCAATTATTTTTACTGCCTTTCGTGTAACCATTTCATCATCTGTGATCATAACGAACGATAATTAACCAGGATTTTCCATCAGAAATATACGATTAAACTACGCCATATCAACAATTATTAAGTTTTATGCATATTCTTCAACACTTAAGACGGAATTTTTTGGGCCAATCTATTAAAAAAAAAGAGAACACTTGCAGAAATAAATCGGTGATTATGACTTGGATCTCAAGGCCGGTAGGTCTGCTGTAATATTTTAGCTCGTTATCACAAATTTATCTATGAGTAGTTGATTGATGAAGAGTCTAAGAAATGCCACATAAATTGGTAATTCTCTCGTTTTTTTCTTTCTTTATTTCTTTATTTATTTCTTCTGATTGATTCTTTCTTTCTTTTTCTGATTGTTTTTTTTTTTCACTCAGTTTTTCCTTTCTTTCAATCTCATCTTCTTTATTTCATATTTTCATATTTCTTTCATTCACTATTTTTCTTTTATTTCTTTGGTTCTTTCTTTCATCATTCTTTTGTTTTGTTTGCTTCTTTCTTCCGTTTTTCTTTCTTTCACTTCTACTTCACTCTTAATTTTCATTTTTTCGTTTTCTTTTTTTCTTTTTTCAATTCTTTCTTTTGTTCATTTTGTTTACTTCTTTCTTGTTTCGTTTTTCTTCTTTCAAACCCATTTTCTTTCTTTCGTTCATTTTATGTTCTTTTGTTCGTTTTGCTTCTTCTTTCTTTTATTCACATTTTCTTTTTCGTTTGCTTCTTACTTTCGTTTTGATTTCGTTGTTCTTTCAACCCCTTCCCCATTTACGTTCTTCTTCTTTGTTTATTTCACAATTCCTTTATTTCTTTCAATTGCATTTGTATTTCTTTCTGTCACAAGTCACAAAGGTCATTACTCTCGTCGATGAAAGTGAAAATGGGTAAATAATTGTCACAAATACATTTATTCATAAACAGTTTGTAAAATATTTTAATATTTACTGACAATTCTAAAAATATATTCGACATAAGCTCTCCCTGTTTTTCCAGTGACGGCTGCATGAATTTCGGACCCTTGAAAATCAAAGATTTTGATGATTTTTTAAATGTAAAGCATAAAGATTGAATACCGAAACTCACTAAAAAACAAATCTTAGGTAAAATATTTTAATTTTCTTGAATTAAATAATCAACCTCCCTTTTTAAATACTATCTTAATTTCATTGATAAGCCTGTTAATTACCTTTACCTTTTTCTCCCATAACCAACATTCTACAAGTATAGATTATCATAAGCTCTTCTGTGAATGAAACGCCAAAATATATCCATTGTACCCACCAAGCATGCTTTTGAAGTTGATATTCGTTTTCTGGTAGAAGAAAAATCGATATTAAATGATCACCTTTTTTATAATTATTAATATCTTATGGTGACGCATCAATAAGACCAACACATAGTTATTAGTCGAATTTAAACCAGAAATTTTCATTGTATAATGTTCGATTTAAGTGATTAATATGCATTTCTGAATTAAGTGCGTAAAAAATGAAGGAGAAAAATAAATATTTGTTGTATAAAATAAATGTTTCTTAATCAATAGGCTACGAATTGATTGACACACACACATTTTCGTTTCTTTTTCGCGAGCAAAAAAGTTCCATGGAAATGTAAGTACCTTGTTACTTTATGATTTTAGTATTTACTGTGTCTCTGTTTAATCGTTAGAGTGAACGAATGTTTTCATCTATTTATTTACAGTGTGACCCGGATATAAGAGAAACCCGGATATAAGAGAGAGTCTCTCTGGTCCCAAATTAGAGCCTGTGTTAATGTATATAAATAGACAAAACCCGGATATAATTAATGTATATAAATAGACAAAACCCGGATATAAGAGACTTCGTCTCCGGTCCCAACAACTCTCTTATATCCGGGTTACACTGTAATAAATTCCCCCCTTAATAGAGCGGATTACATCACCAACGAGGTCATATAAATCTCCGACGGTGAACGTTTGAATCTTTAAAATAAAGGGGAGCCTCCTATTTCCCAGCTTTAACCCCCCGTTAGTATTGTGAGGGTTTTGAACACCCAACAAAATGTCTTCCCTTAATATTTAGCAAGTGTACCTGTGTCAAGTAAGGAAAAGAGTTTCTGTTTCTAGTCATAATACTTGTGTAAATTGCAAGCAGTTTTGTTTTAACCGGTAATAAAATGAAACTAATTTTTGCATATTCGAATTTTTTAAACTTACAAGTTCCTTTTTATATTGATTTTTTAATTCGACTTTTCAAATGAAACATTTTTTTCATTTTTATTTATGTTATAAAAACCAAAAAAGAACACTCATGACAATATATAACAAGAAAATTAAGGACTAAATGATAGATCTGTAATATTTTAAACGGGGTGTTTGAAAACCCTACGATACTTATGATGTAACAATGTCCATGAATGCGTAACAGAGGGTTCAAATTTATACGTACAAACCTAGTTATGATCTGGGTTCGAACCAACAATCTTTGGCATTGGTATAGGATACCCTACTATAACATCTACAAAGAGGGCAGGTATTTAGTAAATCTATCTTAGAACGGAACAGGATCGCAAGAAAGAGACATACAGTGAGAACTAAACTGATATCACTAGAGTGAATGGTTTAACAAGACAACTTGTTAACATTCATTTCACACCATGTACTTATAATTTGTCTATAATAGTCACTGAAAGTAAATATTCTCATAAATTTGTTGTACAAAATTGTGTATGGAAGAGGCTTCATAATAAAACTGACTTTTATCTTTTTTGCAGCCGGATGTTTTGCCGCGAAGGGAACATGCATACGACACAACTCTTAATAGAATTTAACAGTGTTGATAATTGGACACGAAGTTTTGACGGATTTTAACAATATTTTCAAGGGGGTTAATTTGAAATGACTACTCAAATACTTTTATAAGTATTTCTATAAAATAATATAATCCTGACGAACTACATTCCTTAATTCCACCAGTTCTAACCTTTACAGCTAAGACCCGCCATGCTACGTACATTGTAGCGAAACACCCTCACTCTCTTCGCATTCCAATGGTGAGATCGAAGTTCCACTCGAACAACTTCTTCCTACGAATCGCTACTTTATGGAACCGACTCCTATGAGGATGCTTCCCCGATCACTGAAATCTTAACCTGCTCAAGTCTAGGGTTAACGGTCATCTTCCCCAAATATTTCCATAAACTGTACGCTTTTACCTCTATAACCCTCTACATCGAGTGGCTATTGGGCTTTGTACGGGTGAACATTATTGTAAAAAAATCACAATAATGTGAGCATGAACCGTGTTTCTATGTGTTGATGATTAGGATAATGATGATGATGGTGATGACGGCGATAATGATGTATAAATTCATTTCTGTTGCCCGACATACACAATTAGTTTCAGTTCAAATATCAAACTGATTTTATTCATAGCGATAGAGTTAACAACATCATAAACTCGACACAAGCTGCGTTTTCCTTCACTTACTTTTTTTTACGTACACCTAGAAAAATAGTAGTGAATACTTTTAACTAATTATAATTTACAACATTCTGCTCACTACTATTTCTCTAGTACTTTCATTCTCAAGGTTAGGATTAGTTTAGCCTCCAGCTGTATCAACTGCTATACGCTTTTATAGTAAAAAAATCATTTGCAATCCATTAACATTATACATTCGATAATCCTAGTCTGTCATTAATATTTGCATTAACTTCTGGACACGGACATTAATGCTTTCCTATAATAAAATCACTTGCAATACGCCATTTATGACCATATTTCTAGTACATTTCTGTATGACACTTAGTAATGTATTTGCATCATACATATGATAGTTCTATTAACTGTCATGCTTGCAGTAATTCTTGATCACTGACAACCCCTTCCTTCCTGATTTGCAATTCATTTCAGTAAGAAAATAATTCACAAAGCATCTGCATCATTCAAATAATAATAATAATAATAATAATAATAATAATAATAATAATAATAATAATAAAACCTCGCAGCTGTCCTATGCATCGACATAAGGATCGACTGAAATAATCTATAAAAAGGCCAATACCAACGCGCCAAATTGGGATGAACGAGCAACAAATAATCCACTCTGGCATAGAAATACTTTGACTATTCAAAATTCTTTAGAACAAGAACGATGTGGAAGTAGAGAGGATAAACGGCAAAGACAGAAGGCACACCAAATTCAACTAGGATCGGCAGCAACGATCCGATGTTGCCTGTGTGGAAAGATGCTCCATGCGAGGATCTTTCTTACCAGCCGCCAAAGACACTTGAATTGAGAAAGGATGAATATAATATGAATATGAAATACTCGGTTACGAGGAATAGTCGGCAATAATAGCGCTACTCTCTAAGTAATTTTTGAGTAGGGACACGAATAATCAGCAACAGATAGGGTTTTGCCACCAAAACTGGTCCTGCAAATGTGCCCAAACCACAAAACGTCTTAAGCCTTTCGCAACTCTATCGCTATTTCCATGTCAAATGTTCTGAAGATCCGCATTAATTGGTTCCGCCAGCTCTGACATTCACAGTTAAGACCCGCCATATCATGTAGACCGGAACGGATTATCTCCATTCTCTTCGTATTCCGTTAGTAAGAAGGAAGTTTCATTCGGTCAGCTTCTTCCCAAGGATCGCTGCTTCGTGGAATAAACGCCCGAGAGGATGCTTTCCTGATCATTACAATCTTAACCTCTTCAAGTCTAGGGTAAACCGTTATCTTTCCTACATATGCTCATAAACTGAATTTCTTACTGGCTCCCCAACGTGCATCAACCTCATTCACTCTACCTTGAATGACTCTTTGGCCTTGTCGGTTGAACAATTAGTAAAACACACACACACATATATATATATATATATATATATATATATATATATATATATATATAACCTTAAATGCCGCCCGATAGGGCGACATTTAAGCCAGCTTCTACGGAGGCGGAAGGCTCTTGATTGAACCTTCGTACAAACAATCATTTTTATTTGATAGGTGACTTTTACTGCATTTTGCAATTAAATTCGATTATTCCCAAATTTATTTCCAAGGTATAAAAACTGTCATCATTCAAAAAATTCGTCTCAAAAACTCACGTAAAAATCACCGAAAATAATCGCAGTAGTAAAACTTGGGAATCCAAAATTTCTGTAACATGAGCTATTGAAAGTTAAAGAGTTGTGTCCCTTTAATTGAAAAAGTGTGACACAGTGGCATACTGACATTCGCATTTGTTATATAGATTTATGATAAGCTGCCACAAGGATACACATATCGAGCACCCAGTTAAAAACGAACATTAGTGGTAATAATCTGGAATTGTGGGTTGCTAAGCATTCCCGACAAAGAACTGTCCCTTAGATCATTTACTAAATACAGAAAAGTACAATGACATTGTATCGAAGCTCACAGTAAGGATCGAAATCAACACTTGCGAATTAGTCTGCGAGCCAAGCTAACTGATCATTGCACCATGGTAGGTTTCCTAGCAATTCCTTTGTCTGGTAAAAAAAACAATATGTGGATCACACAGATAGATGGGCAACCATTCCCACATGGCATGGTGCCTGCTTACCTAAGTTTGGCACAAGGCCAGCACAGCCACACAGTGACGCTCAAAATTAGAACACTAGCGATCTGGTTTTCGAGGTAGGCTTGCTAACCATCGCCCCACGAAAGGTACTGATTTAAAAGCTTAATTCGTTTGTTGATCGCTTAAGACGAGAAACAAATCGTCATTGTCGTGTTGATTTCTATATTCTTTCTCTCTCTCTCTTTTCATATATATATATATATATATATATATATATATATATATATATATATATATATATATATATTGCCACGTGTGCAACAAAATGGTAATGAATGTAAAGGGAATGACAAGATGACAAGAAGACCAACTAAGTTTCGTTAGAGTAAATAAAAGAAATTTTATTTTTAATTTTAGTGTTTTCATCGGTGGGATAAAAGGAAAAAAAACAAAGGCTTACTAGCGAAAAGTTAAAATTAATTCAAAGTAACTTCAGTTGGGAGATGCTGTTTTATTTATTTATATATATATATATATATATATATATATATGTATATGTGTGTGTGTGTGTGCGTGTGTGTGTGTGTGTGTGTGTGTGTGTCGTGAACCGTCAACTCCGAACCAAATTTCCACTACAACAGACTTAGCCAGACTCCACGCTCCATTCCTTTGGATGATGACCCCCACTTTATCAGGTCATCCGAACCGATCTCAGAGATATTTAATCAGTAAAAGGAAATTCTCTTAAAAATAACTTTATATGAGAAGGTGCAACACAAAATCACTGGAAACCGACCATTCTTATGCTCCACGCAACTCCATACATCAGCGATTACAATGTATGGTATTACAACATTTTTATTAAGTCTATAAGACAGATTTACAAAAAAGGAAAATAAGACAAGCATAAAAATAAGTTTTCTAACCTAATTTTGGGCTGCTGATTTCAGATACGATATTCATTTTCTCTTATTATCTCTAACTTTTTAGATAAACATGTATACATATATATATATATACGTACATGTAAACATATAGGCGTAAACCCAAAAGATTTAAATGTTTCAGAAATAAACTTCCGAAATAAGTATTTAAGTTTATGGATGCTGAATTCAAATTAATACTTTGACAGGCCGATGACATAACAAAATGTCTTTTTTTAGAAATTAAATATCCTTTGTTATCAATCCTGTGATATCCTATATACAACCATTTTTATATGTTGCATACATATTTATACTATGATATTTTGAAAATTCATGTAATATGTTCGTTTTATACACATATAATGCGCACCAAAATGCTTCCTCAATGATGTCTATTCTACGTTTATAGAAAGTTTCGGGCCCTTATGTCATCAGACTTCCTCTCACGAAGGCCTAGCCGAGAGAAATGATTTCACGTCTAACATTCTAGTATAGCCTCGGTATGAGTTGTAACAATATTTGTGCCTTCTCAAATGATATCCTTTTATTCAATTCTATGTAGGAATTCTGAGCAATGTTTATTATACAGGGTATCCATAAAGTTTATTATTTATATATATATATATATATATATATATATATATATATATATATATATATATATATACAGGGTATCCATAAAGTTTATTATTTATATTATATATATATATATATATATATATATATATATATATATATATATAGGGTATCCATAAAGTTTATTATTTATATATATATATATATATATATATATATATATATATATATATATATATATATATATATACAGAGTGTCCATAAAGTTCGTGTGCACTTTAAAAATTTTATAACTTTATTTGTATTTGCGATAGAAATAATTTGTGAAAAGGATTAGAAAGAAGTAAATCTATATTTTTTTAAGGTTTTATTGAAATTTTATTTAAGTTTCCACATGTCCTCCATCATTAGCAATACAAAGGGTAATACGATTTTGCAGTTCACGGAAAACATTTATGCCTGAAATCACATTAGTTATTTTAGCTACACTTAAAACTAGGTACATTAAACTTTTTAACATTTTTTACAGATTATAAGGAATTTGAGAATATTCATATCCTTAAGGAACTAAGAGCAATGGAAGCATTATAAGTTAGTGGCTTCCTTGGTAACATACGGCCACTAGATTACAAAGAATGTGTCAAGTTGTTACAGCATTATGGAAATATGGGGTCTTTTTCCACTTCCACTTCTTCTTCCATCCCAACCTCAGAGCAGTGAATGATGAGTATATTTTGTGATGTCAACGAACACTCGTTGCCACTTTTGTTATTCCAGCGAATACTCGTTGTCACTTTCGTAATGCTCGTTGGTAGATAGAGACTTTGTAATCGCAGATACAACTCTAGTACGCCGTTGAACAATACTGGTGCCAGACGCCTTCGAATAACACTCACACTAATCGTACTCGCTCGAAAGTAACCACCGTATAGTGATGTGAATAGAGAAATAGTATAGTGAATAGAGCAGAGAATAGCGGTCCGTATAGTATAGAGGATAGAGTAGAAATAGAGATCCGAATAGTAATAGAGAGTAGAATAGGAATGGAGATCCGAATAGTAATAGAGGATAGAGTAGAAATAACGATCAATTAGACACACGCTACCTCCCATATATGCATTTCCTCCTATGGTCACGTGGTATACTTAATGCAATAATGGAATCGCCTGTGTTTGCTCACTGGCGATCTATGTTCAAACTCAAGTGTCGGCAGCGACACTTTATTGCTATATAACAGTATAGGAAAAGGTTCCATCAAGATAGTACAATGATGGAGAATAACTATTAAGGGAAGTAGGAGTCCAGGATGATGAGGAACTTCTGGCGGATGTTCCTGCGCGACATTATTGGGGGGGGGGCAAAGTACACCAGATCGACCAAAAAACTCATTTCTGTCTACTGTACGATCAATTGTTTATATTGTATTATATAAATAATAGTTGTATTCAGTTCTGTCAGTGTCCTGCATCTGTGTTGCGTTTTTCTGCAATATGTCGTTTTTAATATTGTATAAAATGAACAAATTGTATTATGAATATATGCATTATAGTTAAAACGGGGACACGTAAAAGAACTAGACGTGATAGAGTAAAACTGTTTGGAA
Organism: Acanthosepion esculentum; assembly: GCA_964036315.1. Classification (NCBI taxonomy): domain Eukaryota; kingdom Metazoa; phylum Mollusca; class Cephalopoda; order Sepiida; family Sepiidae; genus Acanthosepion; species Acanthosepion esculentum. The sequence goes on from OZ038484.1 coordinate 110,852,687, forward strand.
ATTAGAATTCACCACTTCAAAATTACTGAAAAACACTTATTCACATGCTTTCCTTTTTGTAAACCAGGGTAATTAAATATCTTTAAAGTAATTTTGGGTTTAATTGAATTTTAGTTTTGATTAAATAGCAAAAGTGTTATTTGTTAACATATATATTTTATACGAGAGCTGAAAATGCGCACATCTATCTCTAGCTACTCTGATATACAGAAGACATAATTCTCCCGAACTCTTCACAGTCGCTTAGTAAGGCTCGAAATTACAACTTTAGCGAATTGAGTTTCGACGTGAGCTTTTAAACATCGCACCACGATAGGTACTGAATTTAATTCGTTTGGCATAAGGCTAAACTCGTGGGGAATTTAGTGAGGACCGGACTTATGACTTATAAGACAAGCTACACGATAGGCGTCAGTCTACGAGAAGTAACAAACAAAAAATACAAAATACAAACAAATAAATAAAAAAAACAAACAAACAAGGAAGAGTCGTCATCGTTATCACTGTTCCTGATATGCGAATTGGAGGTATATGAGGGTGGCATTCTCAGGGTGGGCAGGTGCAGAGTCGGTCGAATGTGTTAGCTTCTGGTCGGCGAGGATAGATGGATGGGGAGCAATTGCTGCTATGCGCGCATTGACTGTGAAACTCATGGTATGCGGCACACTGTTCCTTCTCGTTCATTGCCTAATCAGTCCTTGAGATGGTGATGGAACACGCACTATCCGGTTACACCCACCTTTAAGAGCGCTACGGGTAGGAAACCGACAAGATTTGGCACCAGGGGAACTCTTACGTGACGGGAGAGTGAGACAAGTAAAAAACAAACAAAAAATCCGACAGGAAAAATGCACACATCACAATGCTTTGCCTTTTATCATCTTCTTCCTGATCATCATGAATTTTTTTACCGCCATTATCATTTATATTAGTGTCAGCATCATGACAAGCACCGAACTTAAATACCCATTTCATGATTCTCAGCCTTGTCACTGCCCATGATTAACCTTGCTTCGAGCGTTCGTCATCATAATCACCTACCTCGCATAATTAACTCAACCACTTCTACAATAGAATTAGTAGCCCCACCACAGTTTCCATAACTACCTCCTCAACCACATGACTTACATGTGCACCGTCCTATCATCACAATCACCTTTATATTTTAATTAACATCATCATCCCAGCCATAATCATCATTATCGCAGTAACCTTCATTTATAATCAACACCGTTCCATCTTCATCCCATAATCAACGCCACTGCCACCGAAAGACGATTTGCTGAAATCAATAAAATGGCAAGTTGCACCAAAAGACTGACTCGCTTCACCCGTACTCCCAGCCCAATTTTGCCTTCACAAATTTGTGATTCGTCTTAGAAAAGATGCCTTATCGAGCCTCAAAATAAAAGAACTGAAGATGCGAACCGCTGCTTTGTGAAACGACTCGCAAGAGGGAGCTTCCCCGATCACTGCAATCTTAACTTGTTCATGTCTAGGGTTAACTGTTATCTTTCACACATATCTACATAAGCTGTGCCCCCTTACTCTGTAACCCTCTACTCGAGTGACCCTCGGGCCTTGTACAGAGTAAACATCATTGTAAAAAAAAAGCTACAACGGTTGAAGGGGAATTCGTTAAAAATTAATCATAGTTTAACATTCTTTCCTTTAGATGACATTAAACTTCGATTATTTTACAAAGAATGAAGATTGCTAGCAAGTAACTTGTAGGATCTCGGGGTCTGTTCCGTAGAAGAGATTGATGCATTAGTATTCGGTGTTTGAGCCCAGGTATAAGTCAGGATTTTCTCCCATTATGGAGATTGGTGTAACGCTGTCTCTTTTCTCGTGTCTTTTGTATTGGATAAAATTAAGCTTATCCATCTAAAACTTGCTGAATCCTCCGTGTAAAATAAAATTACGTTGCTCAGGAAATATTTTAAAAGTGCTTCTTTATGCCTGAATGTGTCATCGAGAAGAAGGAAGGAAGGAAGGAAGGAAGGAAAAACAGGTAAAAGGGAGGAAGAAAAGCGGGACAAAGAATGAATATAATCCGGAAATGAAATAAAGAACCGATTAACAGGGGATATTCAAATAATTGAAGCGTCGAAATGCAGCCACCTGATTAGTAGATATGGTGGGAAAATATTTAAGACTAATCTTTTTTTCCTTTTTCTTTTTTTTACTAAATATCGTATTAAATCCGAATCAAGAACAATTGATTTAAGCCCATTGATAATTTTGAAAGTTAAACGCTTCTATGCATTTTTATATTCCATTTTTTCATATATATATATATATATATATATATATATAAATCCTTGGGTATATATATATATATATATATATACTCCCAAGAATTTCACTTCTTGCCCTTTCTTACGCTAATACAGTTCCACACAGTAACCTTCTACCTTGAGTGACCCTCGGGCTTTGTACTGAGTGAATATTAGTGTATATATATATATACATATATATATATATATATATATATATATATATATATATATATATATATATATATATATATATATATATACAAATAATAATAATAAATATACATTATGATCTTAAACGTTTAGTACAACACTGACTTTTTCAATGTGCGTTATATATATATAATATGTGATAATAATTTTAAATAGATTTATAGAACATCTGGCTCTGATGAACGTTTCGACGTGAAACTCTCGAGCCGGTCAATAAGATAAGTCACCTAAACTTATGATGATTTATTGAATATATATATATATATATATATATATATATATATATATATATATATATAAGTTGTGATATTTGAAAAAATCCGACATAACAGTCACCTGCCGACGCGTGAAGTAACGAAATACGAAAAACCACCAAATAAACACAATACATACTGATAAAAACAAGGTTATCAAAAGCACACACGCTCTTAAGCGCACGCTCTCTCACTCTCTCTAAACACACACACACACACACACACACACACACACACACACACACACACACACACACACACACACACTGATAATAAATTATGAAAGCCGAAACCAGTTAAAAAGCTCTGGACAAAATACATTCAAATTCTCCCCAGGAACCCTGAAGAAGGGGCGAATCGTAGGCAAATTAAAACAATACACCTAAAACAAAGACGTTTGTTCATTTTTAAATGAACTTGTATAAATGACAAATCATGGTCTCAAATATGCCACATATATATTGCGTCAGAGCAAGAGTACGTAGCGCGTTTTAAGTGTATTTCAAATATAATATTTAGACATTTTCCTATAGATTTAATCAACCAAATATGTGCCATTTTGTTTCATTACTATTCGACATTTTTGAGGCAGCTTCATAATTTCATCTTCCCAAAACCTGACATCGTTCTGGATAAAGAACTAATCTTTTTTTTACAGGCTTCCAGAGAATTTTTACCATTAACAGAAATTTTGTAGGGATCTGAAAGTATGCAGTAGGACATCCAGCCAAGTTATACCAATTTCTACCGGGTCTGACGTTGCCCTGATAGAAGACGACACCATTCGGATTGGCCAATTCCGGACACTCTTCTTCGATTAATACTTTTAATCTATCTAAATGGTAACAACATCTGCCTGAATTCAACTCATGTTTTGCGTAATATACAATGCCATTCCAATCCCACCAGATGCACAGCATTACCATCTTCAGCATTTGAATTGGTTAATGATGGCTTCTTTCGTTTTTCCCAGGACCTTTCTTGCTTCCCGTTGTTTAAAACCGATCTATTTTTATCGCCTATGATTTTTTTCTTTTACAACATTTGGTTGTTTTCTGTTGCGTTGATCAGAGTCGCAAATGGAAATGAAGTCCATTAAATCTTTTTTTTCTCCGTGAGACATACTAATATAGTATCGATTCGATTTTCAAATGCCTTAAAACACCCATAATGCGACATGGAGAGTAAGTCTGCAATGTCCCGTGTCATGTGACCTGGATAATGTTTAAACAGCATTTCAACTTGATCATCATAAACGATTGCAAGTCAACCAGATAATTCTGTCTTCCTGATTCAGATTTCTACTTTTGAACCTAGCGAACCACTTATGAAGAATACTCTCAGCTATAGCACCATCTCCATAAATGGCACATATCTTATTTTGCTTTTTATACAATGCTTTTTTTTTTCAGGGAATAAAAGAGCATCAACTGACGAAAATGCATATCATTTTTCTATGTTTATTTTTATTGTAAAAACACTTCAAATTCAGAATCCACACACGAATAATATAGAAATGTTGCCATTCAGAATAGGTATATATGCGGAAATTGTATGACAAAGTTGAAAAGTGACGCGTTTCGTTCTTCAGGACTTCATGAACTCATCACAAGTAAAGCTTTTCCACTTTGTCGTAAAATTTCCCAATACTGTTCTTGATATATAAAAATATATATAACGTTATCTCAATAGGTATATATGTAAAATCTTTCAGTTACGTGTGATACGAAATTATATGTTCTAACGCTACTTATTGAAAACTCTACGGACTTTTGTTCTAACCCAAACTAATAATTAACAAGGCAATTATTAAATAAAAATTAAAATAAAAGTCAATGGAATTATTATAAAATAACAACAGAATAATAGTCTATTTATAATTATAATATTAATAATGGTTGCACAGAGGGGATTTGAAGATAGAAGTGAAATCTATTAATAGTAGTAAATATCTACGTCATGGATATATAATATGATTATAAATGGATTCCCTTCAGTAGATATTTCAATATTTTATCACCTTACGTTTTGGTAATTAATCAGCCTAGGCTGAAGCGAGAAATTATTGGTTTTATTGACAAAATTGAAGATATTGCTCATTCATATGAATACATACTTTTAAATGCATTGCCACTAAATTTGATTTGAGATTTACAAGCAAACTCCTCGGGAATTTTTGCTGATAAGATCCAATTCAGTTTGTTTTGATTTAAACCACGAATTCTTGGCAAAAGGTCGTTCACAATTAGAGCATAAATGCCGGTTTGGAACGTACTTTCTGTCATGGGTTATTACGCGTTTAATTTTGGCAACTGGACGTAGCCCTAAATCAGTCTTGGAGAGAACAGATTAAAGTGATCCGAATAAAAAGTAAATATACGATTTAGATGCTTAAATGAGCTTAATTTACTCTGGCACAGAGTCAAGTGTTGATTAGTCGGTAGGATAGTATTGCGACAATCTTCCGAGTATGAAGTACAGTGAAAATCAACTTTCGTAATCCTGACTTTAAATTACATAGTATGCAGACTTAAAACACTATGAGATTTATTTAAATTACAAATTTAACAGCAGCAAGATTAGAACGTGAAACATTTCTCTGTAGCAAGTGTAATGTTGTTAGATACATAGATAGATAGATAAATAGATAGGTGCTTTATTTTCCTTTAATAACATCAAAGGAAATATAATTCAAAAATGGAGATATAATAAAAAAAATGACTGCATTCAAGGCTAAAACAGCAACTTTAATCTCATTTGACTTTTACAGGAGAAGGGCGGTAACTCTCAAAAGAAATCTTTTTACTGAAAAATATTTTCCAAGGGCAGTAACTCTCAACAGTGAATGTTTTCTAGAAATGGTATATTTCTACTTTCTTTTAAAATTCGTGTCCGTTCAGGGCATAGGCGATCATGGCTCTCCTCAACGTCCCATCGTTTGTAGCCGTAAGAAATGTTTGTATCATATTTCTACAACAAATATTTAAAGAAATATGTTTCTATAAATTAATAAATGTATAATTATATATATATATATGTACATTCGTAAATATATATATATATGTGTGTGTGTGTGTGTGTGTATTGGTATAGTAGGAAAGAACTGTGAGATTGATGATCCGAAGTTCTCTAGTATTTTTTTATTAAAAAAAAAAACAGTGCTCGATACAGAAGTAGAGCTAGTAGTAGAGCTGGTAGTGAGGAGTTCTACTAATTTTAAAATAGATAAAATTAGAAAGATAATACATAGAGAATTCAGAATCCTAAATTTCAAAAACTATGGTCAACACAAAATTGAAAAGGATAAACTTCCTTGACATAACATTAGATTTAATGAATAACATATACCTACCTTACAGAAAACCTAATACTAATCCCTTGCATGTACACCCCAAGTTAAGCCATCCCCCCTCTATAATTAAGCACATACTCTCATCAATAGAGAAAAGAATTGGTATGAATTTCGCTAATGAAGAAATATTCTATAAACATAGTAATTTTTACAACCAAGCTCTAAATAATAGTGGCTACAAACACCCTAACATCAATTATATAAAAAAAATAATAGTACAAACCAGAGAAAAAACAGAAAAAGAAAAATCATTTGGTACCCCATCTCCGTTCAACCAAATGGCTAGTAATAAGCTAGGACAAAAACTTCCTAGATTTAATCGAAAAACATTTTCCTACTAATAGCAAACATAGCAAGATTTTTTATAAAAACACCCTAAAATTAAGTTATAGTTGTACTGAAAATCTCGAAAGGATTATAAAAAATATAATAATAAAATCTTGAAAAATATGCATGCCAAAATCAAATAAATAAAGATCCTAAATTGAAATTAGACAATAATAATGAAAAATTTTCTGTAGAAACCCTGAAAATTGCCCTTTGAATAAAAAATGCCTCATACAATCAATTGTATACCAATGAAAAATCTCATCCATTGAGAATCCAAATACTGAAAAGATATATATAGGATCGACAAAAATGAATTTAAAATAAGGCGGAGACTACACCAAAGCTCCTTCAATAATGTTAGAAACCGAAATCAGACATCCCTATCTAAATATTTTTGGAATTTAAAAGAAACACCAAGAAATGAAATTTTTGCAGACACCATCAAATATTCGCCTTAAAAAATTAGTATTTTATAAATGAATGGAAAAAAAATTATACAATACCATATAAAATCTATTAGCAAATTCAATTAAAACTATAGGTTTAAAAATCCAACCTAATCATAATGTAAGCACCACTTTAATAAATCACCACCAACAAAAAAAAACAAATAAATAAACATAAAAAAGACTGTAACTACAACATCAATCAGTGAGAGTTTTAGCAGATAGTAATAAAAACAACCAAGCCTGATAAAATTAGCCGTTATAGCCAGACAAAACAAAAAAAACAAAAACACAACTTTACACGACTCCAAAAACTTGACATATACTAATTTGAAGAAAGAAATCTGATTTCTTTTTGAATTTGTAGGTCTGATGCATATATATATATATATATATATATATATATATATATCAATTATGTAGTGCGTATTCAATTTATGTAACGTAAATCATTCAAACGAAAAACAAATACTGAAGCTAATTATACGGCAAGAATCACTCTCGCAAATTCCTACTTTCATCAAAGCAGAGACCCCTTGATAATAAAAAATGAAAAATAAAACCCCAGATTACACCTCCATTTCAAAACTATAAATGAGGAAAACATTTCTTTGGTGAGTTATTCCAAACATTGCTTGAGAATGAAACTGTCATCTAGCAGTTAAGATTTAATATTGAGATTAAACTTGAATACGGGTGACCAATTTTGAAACATAGTAATTTCTGTGTCGCGATGTAATTATATTTTTTAAAATAATTATATATATATATATATATATATATATATATATATATATATATATATATATATATATAAAATACATATATATACATACATACATATACAAATATATAAAAAAAAATTCCAAGAGGCTAGAATCCAGGTAGAACTCAATGTCCAGGACAGAGTAAGAATATAATAAAAAGGCTTAAACACTAATATTCCATGGTTATAATTTATTACATTGGAATCGTAAATAAGATCCAATTCATCAGACCTACAAATTCAAAAAGAAATCAGAAAGAAATCAGAAAGAAATCTGATTTCTTTTTGAATTTGTAGGTCTGATGCATATATATATATATATATATATATATATATATCAATTATGTAGTGCGTATTCAATTTATGTAACGTAAATCATTCAAACGAAAAACAAATACTGAAGCTAATTATACGGCAAGAATCACTCTCGCAAACAATATTTAATAATAAAATACAATCAACTTCGAATCCGTTAATGAATGGTATGATCCTTGTTTATAAATTCCGGTTTTATCAGGTCTTTTTTTTTTTCGAACGACCATCATCAGGTAGACATTTCAGTGTGTTTTTGTTAAATTCCAAGTAGTAATGCGACATCGAAAGATTGTGCAGTCCGAAAGAGTGTTTTTTTTTAGCAATGAGATATTTTTAAATGTAAGAATAATTTTGGAGCGTGCAGTCGCGACGCTGAGGTTGAAATTTTTTTAAAAATAAGATTGAACAATTTAGTTCATGCCACCTTTCAAGAACGTACACTTTTCAAATTTAAAAAATTTCAACCTCAGCGTCGCGACTGCACGCTCCAAAATTATTCTTACATTTAAAAATATCTCATTGCTAAAAAAAACACTCTTTCGGACTGCACAATCTTTCGATGTCGCATTACTACTTGGAATTTAACAAAAACACACTGAAATGTCTACCTGATGATGGTCGTTCGAAACGACTGAAAGCCCGGCTCGTAGAAAAAATAAGACCTGATAAAACCGGAATTTATAAACAAGGATCATACCATTCATTAACGGATTCGAAGTTGATTGTATTTTATTATTAAATATTGTTTGCGAGAGTGATTCTTGCCGTATAATTAGCTTCAGTATTTGTTTTTCGTTTGAATGATTTACGTTATATATATATATATATATATATATATATATATATATATATATATATATATATATATATATATGTTAAAACTTAAATTTAAAATTAATTTTTAGAAATGAAAAATCTTTCTTGAAGCTTTTATTTTAGTTTTAATTTCATGCTAATAGATTAAATGTAATACTTCCAATATGGAAAATACTTTAATAAAATACTTTTCTGAAAGATTATTTGAGGAATATTAGTTGATTTAAAGTTTGATTAATCTGATTTGAAGCAAATGTTACTTACTTTAAGTTTAAAATATCACAGTAATGCATTTTTAACACGGCTTTAGCCGTTTATTTAAGGTGTTGACAACCTGATTGACAGAAGTTTAATCAAGTTTTTTCTACGGTGAACAAATCTGTAATATTTACTTTAGGAATCTAACGTGAGAAGCTTTTTTTTATATAATTTTTAACTACCCAGTAATCTTAAAAATTTATGAAAATATTCTCCGTAATTTAATGTTTTATTGAATTTTAGTTACTTTGGTTTTAAATTTACTATCGTTATCGCTTTTATTTTCTGATAATGTCGTGTATGGACGTCCGTACTGATAATGTCGTGTATGGACGTCCGTATTTACAAAAATCGGCACGTTTTAAGCATAATTAAAAATTCGCTTTTTTTTTTAATACCGGAGGACACTGAATTGTAGTAAGCTTTTCCATTTATGATTAGTAAATCTATTTTTTACTTAATAACGATATCACCTAACCCGTACAAATTAATACAAAAATTTAAAAGATTTAAAACTTATTATTCTAATTAATTTTTGTTAATGAAATTATTCTTATAAAAATTCATTATTCCTGGAAAAAAAATTTCTTAAGGCAATAGTGTTCATAATATATCTTATTCATAAAAGCAATTAAAAGCTTTTTCTAATTAATTAATGTCTTAATTTTATCACGTTTTTGTTTAATTTTACGATTCAGAGCAGATTTTCGGTAACTGGAAGGTAATATTTTACAAGAAAAATGTATAAAACATTAAGCCATACACAAATAAATTTATCGAAATTTCATAAAATTAAATAAGTGGGGGTGGGGGTAAAAGATGTAAAAAGATATTTTATCAAGATTTTCTAAAAAAGAAATACTTCTAAAATAATTTTATTCATTTGTGAATAAATCCTTAAAGTTTCATTAAAATTCGACAATTATTTGATTTTTGCAAGAATTTCCAAATCAATGCGTTTTTCACCGCAAAAAGATGC
>OZ038484.1:110865194-110945194 GCA_964036315.1 Acanthosepion esculentum
GAGACATCAATCCTGTACGGGATTTACAAACAAGTTCACATGAGTGACATGCTGAACGGTTGACCGTCATACGGGCTGATATATTGGCCAAAGGTTTAGTGTTGGTTCTTAATCTTGATTATCTGAGATGGTTGAGACGATTCTTTTCAAAGTTATATATATATATATATATATATATATATATATATCCTAAGTGATTAAGAAATATATCCCCACCTATTTGTAAACTGCCTGTTTCTATTTTACAACGTACATATGCAAATTTCACCAAAGGAAAAGGTGGTTTCATTTTGATTTAATATTAGTTTTTCCTTTTTCAAAAGTTTTTAAAAATATTTTGCACTTCGTTTTTTTTAATTTTGTCGAGCGGTTGTATTCTCAAAGAGGCTCCTTGTTTTGAACGTTTATTGTGACTCAAGTTCACTCCCAACTTCGATCCCTCGCTAAAGGGTGCTGGAAACATGGACTGTTCCTTGTACGACCCCAGAAAGTACTCGACACCTCCTAATATGTTCTATCTTTGCACGAGTCAAATCAGGCTAAAAATGGAGCATTGGGCTGAAGATATCCAATCCTCATTTTCCAGATCTGACAAAGTTAAAAAGTATTTACGCGGCCCTATGGGCGATAAATTATTTTCCACTCCTAACAGCCCCTTTCTTACAAACACAACATCGTAAGCCTATCACTACTCTGTCGTTATTTTCATGGCAAATGTTCAGACGAGCGACAGTCCTCAGTTCCATCAGTTCAGGCCTTCGCAGCTAGGAACTGCCATGCCATGAACACAGGGTCATACCATATTCCATTCTCTTCGTATTTCATTGCTAAGGTGGAAGTTCTACTCAGACAGCTTATACTCCAGAATTATTATTGTAGAACATACTCCTGAGATGATGCTTACCACACCACCTCACTCTTAACCTCTTCAAGTCTAAAACTTTTTTATCCCACATATCATCATAATTTGCACTTATTTATTCCTGTTACGTCCATACAACAGCCTCATTTAGTAACTCTCTGTCTTGAGAGTCTCTCGGTGTTTGTGTTAGGTGAACAAACTGAACATTTATTTTTTCTAAAAAGGGCTTTACTTTTCTTTACGTAAAATTTGGGTGTGCGTGAATAACAATACGGATTCTGTTTACGTTAATTTAGGATTGGATTTAACATAAAATCTTTGCCCCAGTCTCGATTTTTCAGTTGAAACCGTTCTGGCGTGCGTCACGAAAAAAACAAAAAACATGCAAGGCAACTCCCGCATTACTAATGCAAGGGAGATCACTCTAACATGTAAAATAACTGAAAATTTTTATCGTTGCAATTTAATATTTAATAAATTGCGATGATAAAAATTTTAAATTACATTACATGTTAGAGTGATCCCTTGCATTAATAATGCCGGAGTTACCTACCATGACTTTTTAAAATTCTATTAATTTTATTATCATTATTAATATTATATTTATTATTGTAGTTTTCTATACTGTAAATATTAATTTGGTATTTTTATTCCATATATATTTATTATTTTTATACTTATTTCTTATCTGGTTGGAAGGAAAGTTCTCACGGTTTCTAAATAAATTTGATTATTGGAACCAGATATTTGTCTCATTATTTTGTGCTATTTTTTAGTTTTTACACCAATCGTATGAGGTTGCTTTCATTGGGGATCAAGTTACAGCCAGTTTCCATACTCTAAGACAGTCCTAATTTTATTAATACTGTCGCTTGGATGGTTTCGGTTCTTTAGATTTCCAATTCTTTCAATCTTTCGACAAGGGATTGTTCAAAGAGATCGGATAATGGAGATTTGTTCGGATTTCTTTGATGATGTATTGTCAGTTATTTGGTGAGTTTTCTTCTTTTTTTTAATCTCATTTAATTTGTTTTATTGCAATTCCCAAATCATGATTCTGCAATCATTAGTTGCACTAACAAGAGAATGATATTATCGAAATGCTAAAACGTTTCAGACAAGAAATTCGAATATATATTTTATGCGTATAACACTTTTCACGGAGTGCACAAATTCTACACTCGAATCTTAAGGCGGCGTCATAGCAGAGTTCACGGTTGCTCTGATATGAGGCAGAAGTACTGATCTAGACGTTAATAAATAGCTCCGTCGTTTATACAAGTAGTATACTAAACTGAAGAGCCGAGAAACTAAGAGATAGATGTACATTGAATAGTTTCGAACATCCTCACTTGTAGAAATGGACACAGCCGAATGACGCATGTGTGATGCAATAGGTAATGTGGCAGTGTAGCTACGGCAGCTATTCAAAGCGGAAAGGACTTAAAACCATTTCAGTGTGTCATGATTGTTGGGACCAGAAAGATGGTACGCTCTATCTCCGAGAGAGCAACTTTTATATATATTTTTTTCCTTGGGCGATGGTAGCAAGTATATAACAGGAATATGGGAACTCCGGACGAACATCAACGGCACATTAAACCTGTGTGCGTCTACAGATGATACAAGAACGGAATCCCTACTCTTACTGCCAATCATCCCCATGCCCTGATAGGTATATGTATGTGTGTATGTGTGTGTCGGGGATGTAAAAAGCAGTACATCGTCGAATGTCTCCAATAAGCATAAAAAAGTTCCACTTATCATTAAACCAGTGTGTGTATGAGCAGTGCAGAGTTTATCTAAGGTAAGATTTGAATATCAAATCATTTTGAATTTTTTAAAACTTTTAACCATCATAGAATGTGTTTTATATATATATATATATATATATATATATATATATATATATATATATATATATATAAATATATATATATATAAATATATATATATATAAATATATATAAATATATATATATATAAATATATATAAATATATATATATATAAATATAAATATATATATATATATATATATATATAAATATATATATATATATATATAAATATATATATATAAATATATATATATATAAATATATATATATATAAATATATATAAATATATATATATATAAATATATATAAATATATATATATATAAATATAAATATATATATATATATATATATATATAAATATATATATATATATATATAAATATATATATATATATATATATATAAATATATATATATATATATATATAAATATATATATATATATATATATATATATATATATATATATATAAATATATATATATATATATATATATAAATATATATATAAATATATATATATATATATATATATATAAATATATATATATATATATATATATATATAAATATATATATATATATATATATATATAAATATATATATATATATATATAAATATATATATATATATATATATATAAATATATATATATAAATATATATATATATATATATATATATAAATATATATATATATATATATAAATATATATATATATATATATATATAAATATATATATATATATATATATATAAATATATATATATATATATATAAATATATATATATATATATATATATAAATATATATATATAAATATATATATATATATATATATATATATATATATATATATATATATATATATATATATATAAATATATATATATATATATATATATATATATATATATATATATATATATATATAGAGAGAGAGAGAGAGAGAGAGAGAGAGAGAGAGAGAGAGAGAGAGATAGATAGATAGAATTAGTGGTAAATATACACATACATATGCAATCATATATCTATATCAATGTCCAGGATAGAGTAAGGATATAATAAAAAGACCATGGAATATTAGTGTTTAAGTCTTTTTATTATATATATATATATATATATATATATATATATATATATATATATATATGTATATATATATATATATATATATATGTATATATATATATATATATATATATATATATATATATATATATATATATATGTATGTATGTATGTATGTATGTATAAGATAAAGAATAAACGTAGTTGACAGGAAAGCAGGAAACCGAAAGAGAGTTTCACAAGCGAGAAGTGTGAGAGAAGCAACTGCAGCATAAAACTTATGGTTGCAACTCGCAATTTCAACAGAGAAACGATAAGACCTAACTGCAAATCTAGTACTGTGTTTAAATTCGTGAAATCGACTAACCAACGAGGAAAGTTCATCAGAACAATTACCGTGAAAATATTTATAACTAGGTTAAATTTAAGCTAACTTCTGCGGATGGCTCTTGGTTGGGCTATCATCACAATAGGTAGAGAGTAGTAGATGCGAAAGGCAACAATAAATTACAGAAGAACTCAAAATTGATCGCTTCATTTAAGTATTGTATTAATATTTAAGCTTACCCTTTAAAAGTTCAACGATAATTCGTCTGCGGCCACTTAATTTAAAGACAATTTGATCTATGTAGGTCCTTACTTTCCGTACGAACAATTATTTTTATTTCATGGTTGACTTTCGCTGGATTTCACAGTTAATGTCAATTATTCCCAAATTTATTTTCAAGTTATAAAAATTGTTATCGTACAAAAAAATTCGTCGTAAAAAATCACATAAAAAATCACCGAAAACAATCGCACTAATGAAAACTTGGGAATCCCAAATTTTAGAATTGCGGGTCCGGATCCAACCGGAATGTTTTTAATTTGCTCACGGAGTCAGCCTGATTCCAAAACGACATGATATGTTCGGCTACGGCCTCTAGAAGTAAAGTTGACAAAGTGGTGACACAGGGACACACTGATATCCACATTTATTATATAGATAGAGACAAAGAAAGGCTACGTTAGTGTGGAATTTGGGAACAAATCAGGAATAATTGCAATCGTCTGAAGATCGATATTCTCGAAGTTACAGAGAAATCGATCATTTGGCAAGAGTAGGATTCATGATGTCACGAAACTCAATCAACGAAATTCGACCAGTAAATGATCGAATAAAAATGATGAAAATAGATGCAAAGCCTCAGCACGTGAACAATGCCTGCTGCGACAAAGTAGATCGAAGAGGCCTTTGACGCATATCTAGAGATCCAGAAAAAAAAAATCGATATGAATGAACCACTTTTTGTGAGGGGGTGGGCGGCTTCAACGCGAAAGATAAGTTAAGATTTGTGCACCTTATGGAAAGTTTGGGTTGGAAAGAAAAATTAAGTTGCGATCTATATTACTGGATTGGATGGATGACAACAATTCTAGAGCATTGAACACCTGCATTCCTCATCGCGAGATGCAAAGATGCACTTGAATATTTCTGAATGGCTATCATAAAAGTATAATTCATTACATAATCACAATATGTCGTTAATTAGTGTAGATTTTGATTTCAGCTACCAGTTAATTTGGGCAAAGTTAAAAGACTGAACATGGAACAAGGAACCACAGAAGAAAAGCCAGAGGAAGAGGATTATCGCAATTTTAAAGAACAAAAAATCAGGAAGAAATTTGAATATCTCAATGATAATTTACGAACAATGAACTATGGGTTTCTTCGCAGACGACCATGAAAGATACCATAAAAGATGCCATTCAAAAGAATTGTCCACCCGCCTCCAAAAGACGAAAACAGGAATCCGCTTGGTTGATAGTAATACATGCAGCTCACAGCTAAAAGCAGTCTGCAAGGTAAAGAAGATACACAAACCAGAACTAAATTCGTGTAGAGGCTCAAAGAAGCTGAAGATGAATGACGAAAAAGAAACTCAGAGATTATGCGCAAGACAAATAAAATCTACATCGCAAAGATGGATTGTTGGAGAATTTTAGAATAATGATAATCAGTGGTGGTTATTACTTGAAACCATGGCATACCCCTGCTGCTATTTTCACAATCTGAGTTATATATAAACAGGATTGATGTTACAAACAATTTATTTCAATTTCAAACAACAAACTACATGGTTTCCCCTCCAAAGTAGTGCCCATCGAGTCTGATGCACTTTTCCACCCTTCTCTGCCACGCTTCTATGCACTGCTGAAAGGAGTCTACTTTGATACCCCTCAGCACCGTCGTTAAGGCCCTCTTGGTGGCATCCACGCGTTCAAAACGGGTCCCCTTGATGATCCCAATGAGCACGGGTAAAACAAAAACGTCACACGGAACAAGATCAGGTGAATAGGGAGGTTGTTCCAATACGATGGTGTTCTTAGCCACCAGTAACTTTCGGATGTTCGGGGCGTTGTGAGCAATTGTATTGTCGTGGTGAAGGAACTATGATTTTTCCTGCCATAACTCACGCATGCAATGGTTGTAGAAAGCTAAGATTACAGACATATACTGCTAAAATCATGTTAAATGATAACACAATCCGTTTATCCCTCTTTCGTATATAGCTCACACGGCACACCCAGCCGTGTTACTTTTCAGACAGACATCGTTTATATATATATATATATATATATATATATATATATATATATATATTCACACACACACACATATATATATACATATATATATACACATATATATGTGTATATATATACACATATATACACATATATATACAGATATATACACATATATATATATGTATATATATACACCCCCCACATATATATATATATATATATATATATATATATATATATATGGGTATTCAGGTAGTGTTTTTGGGTTAGTTCATTACCAATTGGAAGGGGTTGGTATTTATTATTTAAATACCATCACAGCAAAATGCAGATTTTACCTCAGTTACAAGAAGTTTGTCTTTGTAATTTACCTCTGAAGATGATCTTGGAGGAGATCGAATGTACTTGGGTAGGAAAAAACTACAGCGCCTTCCTTGATGAATTTCATCTTAACATCAAAAACTGATTAGAGAACTGCAAAGGATCAGTATAAAAATAGACATAATATGTCTATATTATTCAATGAAACATGTTTCAATGAAGATATGCTGCACACACACACACACACACACACACACACACACACACACACACACACACACACACACATATATATATATATATATATATATATATATATATCGGTTCGAGTCATTTCTCAGAATTTGATCAAATGCCCAAACATCAGATATAGTTGTACTAAAAAAACAAATATTTGCTGAGCAAAATAAAAGCTTTCATTTACTCTTAGACTATGGGCGTAGTAAGCTTATATATCAACTTAGATTGCAATTAGCGCAATCCTCACAGAGTGTCCATACTAAATTAAGTAAATAATCTCACTGGATCCAACTTCAGCCTCACCGATTTGGAATTTCAAAAAAATCTGATGTCTGGTTAGATTTTGCCAAGTGGGTTGTGCTGCTTTCAACACTATATATATATATATATAAAAAGTAACGAGATAGGAAATATCTCCATCGTATAATTTAATACTTATTAGTTAGAATAAATTCTATTTTAGTATAACCCCAACTTTAGAGCATTTAATAGTTATTATAACCATACTTCGTTGTCAAGTTTTTTGAATTCCCGTATACTTGTATTTTGATTGGTAATTCCATCTTATGTAACAGCGTTTCCCCTTGCGAGGGGTGGTTAATTAATTTGAATCTTTTAAAATCCTTTATTCTACACTCAACATCATCACTTAATAAGATACCTGAGGTGTTGAAACAAAATGGCTATTTTTGTAGTGATTTTATAACATATTTATGTTATAATTTTCAAATAATTAATTATATTTGCTCTACTCTGTATTGAGCACTCTTTAAAGAATAGTAATTGTTGGTTATTGGAATTTATTCCGTATACACCAATCCTATACTTGTATATATATATATATATATATATATATATATATATATATATATATATATATATATATATATATATATATATATTGTTTTGCTGTATCACAGCTCCTCAGTGCGACTAGACTTCCGAATGCCTCAAGCCAGGATTGAAACACAACTAATTTGGTGTCAGTCAGAGCTATCTTCACTCGGTAGAGTTACACAACTAAATCTAGCGTATTGTTTTTACAAATGCAAACAAATGCCAATCAGCCAAAGTGCTCCATTCATTTTACTGAAGAGCTTTGCATTAGTGCAGGTGGCTGTTGTATATAGAATTAGCTTATTACTCAACAGTGCTCAATTGAAATGTATTTTCAAGAGCTAAATTATGTCATTCACACACAGTACTGTTTCGCTGTATCACAGCTCCTCAGTGCGACTAGACTTCCGAATGCCTCAAGCCAGAATTGAAACACAACTAATATATATATATACATAGTGGTGTTCGATAACAGTGACTCACCTGATTTTTTTTACTAATATATTTTTTGTCTATTGTTTTTGGGGTTAAAATAATTTTTAATCTTATTAATATAAAGACCCCTTCCCGACCACCTAGGAAAAAAGTTTATTCACCCTAAGGTATTCTATTGATAATTATAAATTTGGATATAAATGAAATTCAGGAAAAAAACTCTGTGCAAAAAAGTCACTCAGATATCGCTTTCTAATGATTAAACTGGTAAATTTAAAGAGCTTTTGACAAAATATTGAAAACTATTTTACAATACATTCAGAACAATATTTTAGAGAATTCTAGAACAGCTTAAATTAAATCTAGAGTATTCCAGAATATTCCAGAAAGCCTCATACAGTATAAAAACAGCTTGAAATAACCACTCAAGTCACTAACCAGATGAAAGGTTACAAAAACGCATCAGAACCACTTAAGGCATCTATTATTGTCCTCTCAAAAGCAGTCAAGTCTGCGAGAGAAATTGAAGAAATTGCTATAACCTCGCAATCAACTGTCTCTCGAGTGCTTAGGGCACATAATAATGCCACTCCTGCTCCAAGGAAAGAAACAAGAGGACGAAAGAAAAGATTGATGATAGAACTGGCAGGGTAATCAAGAGAGAAGTTGCGAAGAATAGAACTATAACTAGCCAAGAAATTGCAGCCAGTCTAAGCGAAGTGCAAGGTGTTAGTCTTGCCTCTTCAACAGTCATTCGGTGGCTGTTAGAACAAGGCTACAAATCTTGTACACGAAAGTTTAAGCCGCTAATAAGCAAAGCCAACAAAGCCAAGAGACTTGAATGGGCTCACTATTACAAACGTTTCACCGTAGAAGACTGGAAGAATGTTCTCTTCTCCGATGAAACGAAAGTTGAACTAAATTCAAAGGATAAAGTGAGTCACTTTTATCGAACAGCACTGTATATAGGTAGTAATCCGTTGGTATAATACAGGCGAGTCGTATTAATACAATATAGAATTTGAAATATGTTAAAACTGACTCACAAAGAGCGCTCAATGTTTATTTTCATTAAACACATCAAAATTTTATTTACAATTGGAATTAAGATACATTTAGTTAATGACCATTTTCACCTACGAATTATAACTTTAAAATTCGCCGGATTTTTCAAACTAATTACGGTATCAGTTTGTAGTGGAATACTGGCTAGTTGGGGAGAAAAATAGAGGGAGGGCATTAAAAGGGCATAGTGGGAGATATGGCAGAAGAAGGCACCATTAGAGGAATTATATTATGCAAGTAGGCGAGCCTGGGTAGGAGGAAAGAACGGGAAACCGATGAGCTGACCTACATCCTAATTTTGATTCAACGGGAATTTACAGAAATTAACGAAAATGTGAAAAAAACAATTAAGAGGTAACTTTAGTAAGATGAAAGAGAGATAAATCAGAATTATTGGCGTATTAAACTCGTCCATATATCAGAGCTCAAAATTTGGGGGAGAGTTTTCAAAGATACACATACGTATCCATGCGTTCGTCCACGTTAAGAATATCTCTACTCGCATAACCATCTATACTTACATACGCTTAGATAACTACATCCATGCACATACATACATATGCCAGCCAACATGTATCTCCAAATACCCTATGTTAGGATGAAACATTCTCGAAAGATAATAAGAGGAGTTTAGTTAAGTTAGAAAAACTAACCGTAATTATATATATATATATATATATATATATATATATATATATATATATATATATATATATATATATACACACACACACATACACATAGATTACTACTATAGCAACCCTAACTTACCTACCCTGTTACAGTTCCATATTGGAATTTTTTACAGAACTAAGCTCACCTCCGTAAATAGTAAGAGCAGCAAGCTAAATTAAAAGATCGTTACAACTTCTGCAATGAGTTCGATCCTCATTGACTGCTGTACTGTTGTGCTTTTTAGAAGACTAATCTTTTTAATTAGAATATTTTGCAAACTGGTCTAAGGGGACATTACAACTGTAGTGAGTTCGATCCTCATGGAGTGTTATTCATTTGTTACCTTTTGCAGGATAAATCTGATATTAGTAATTATAATGATTGGCACTATTCTAAAATATCATTATTGCTGTAGTGAGTTGACTCTCTTTGAATTCTTCTCACTTTTAACCTTATGCCAGACGAAGCTAATCTTAACAAATATCTACTTAGTGTGTCTGAGAATAAGCAACATTTAACATTATATTTTCATGCACATCCTTGTCTAATGAATTCACCTTGCAACCTGAGCTTCTTGCACCAGATTCACTTCAACTTTTTACATATCTACGCACTGATTTACATTCCGAGATGCATACTCTCTTACATTTGGATTGTTGAATAAAGACAGCTCTTACTTCTAATGTGATGTCACTTCCTGCCGCTTCTGTTCGTCTGGTCACCAATTAAGTGGTATCAGAAGTAAATTTTGAATAATAATCTTCGGCTTAGTGATCCAAGTTGAAGTCATTGACAGTGACACACAGTGGGTGGACGGGAATTACAGTTCAAATAAACCGGCATTGTTTGTTATATTATCAATTGGATATGAATTTGATCCCAAACTGACATCCCAAAACTGGGTGAAACCGCTTCCCTGGTGAAGGGGCGGCGAAAGGGAGTGTCAGCAACTCTTTCTTTCTTTCTTTCTTTCTTTCTTTCTTTCTTTCTAACGAACGAACGAACATATATGAACCCAAACGTAACTCATTACCAACTACCTAGTAATAACTTTAGAAAGGACTTCATCCATTCGCGTCAAATGTGATCTCTACTCGCACATATCCTCACACAGCAATTAACAACCAACCAGAGAGCTCTAAAATTTGGCATAACGCACACGTCTTCTTGTTTCTAGGAAAAAAAGAAAGGATTTAACCTAAGCCAGTCTGATTCTGGTGGACGGAATAAGAAACATTATACTTTCGTTCAAATTTAATAATTAAGCAATCAAATGGTTCTTTTTAACTTGGAGGTCTGGAGGTAAACAAAAAGCGACCCGGCTATCCTCCCCCACCTTCCGCACCAAAAAAATAAAAAGTAGAAAATTCCCTTCTGTCAAAAAGAACGATTTGGTACTGCGGCGACTTCAAAGAAATCCAGATGTCTACTACTCACAAAATCACCAGCGACAGATGCTGAGACACCATGCATTAACATATGTCTTCCTTACCTTCCTCCTGAACGTATGGGCATGCGCAAAACTCCACATTCTTATCAGTATATACTCCATCTTTTGAATACATACATAATTTACAAAACCCCTTTAAATAACCTAAAACCAAACTTCAAACTCTGCACTTTAAATAATATTTTTCAAGAACCTTTTTCATACAATTTTCTAGATATCCATTTGTGTAGAGTTTTATGTTTGATTGTCGAAAAGTTTACCGTATATACAACTTTTTCTTTTTTTTTTATTCATTCTTCGTATTTTTTGTAAACTAAAAAAAAATTGTTCCAAATTATAGAAGCGTGTTCAAGGTTAATAGAATACTTGCCGTCACCCTAAATATTAATCTTGGGTTTCCTACAAATGGCATTATTAACGTAATAAGTAGCATGAACACACACACACACACACACACACACACACACATATATATATATTCATACATGTTTCATTAAATAATATAGACAAGTGCAATATATATATATATATGTATATGTTCGACAATGTAGCTTCACTTCATACGTTGCACATCAATATTAAACGTGCTCTTAAGATGTGCAAGTGTAAAAAATGTATTTTGGGACCATATATATATATATATATATATATATATATATATATATAGTAAAATCCCTCATATCCGGAATCTCTCATATTCAAGGTGTCTCATATCCGGAATCCTGCATATCCGGAAATTTGATATGTACATTTAAGTGATATGTAACATTTGAAATTATTGTTTTTCAGGAAATTTACTTTGGATAATTGCTTATGCTTATTTCACGCTAATGGCTTGTATTGGTGCAAAAGATGATGGGAATAAGAGGAGAAAAACAACTTTGCAGTTATCGCAAAAGTGGAAATTTTAAACAGACTAGACGCTGGTGAAAGTTCATTGTAACTAATGGCTGAGTTCAACATAGAAAAGTCAACATTGTATGATATAAAACCTTCCAAAGAAACGATTCTCCAGCGTTCACACTGTCACAATGAACAAGGAAATAAAAAAAAATGATTGTGGTGAAACCTGGACTGAAATTGAAAAAGCTATTGAAAAGGTTGTCAGTTTTATGGAAAGAAAGCTAGCGTTCAGCTATGACGATTGCAATAATGCACGCAGAGTTAAAAAGTGTTTTTCGTTTAAAAAAATTCAAGAACAAAAGCAAAACGAAATGCGGGAAAAGTTGAGAATGACATTAGAAGCGAAAGAATCATTATGCAACAGCGATTAAAAAATCCTCGTTATATTATTTATTTTGCATATGTGGCATACTTAATTTATTGAATTCTCGTTAACATTACATAATTTCTTTTTCCTTAAAATCAATTCCGTTGTATTTCACTCACCATTAGCTTATATAAAACATTGAAAATAAATGTTAAACCCGATGTCAGTTCTTTTATTTTCATCTATATATAACCAATTCCTCATATCCGGAAGGCCTTCTTAGTCCGGTTGTCAGGGATTCTACTATATATATATATATATATATATATATATATATATATATATATATCTAGAGAGAGAGAGAGAGAGAGAGAGAGAGAGACAGACAGACAGACAGACAGAGACAGAGACAGAGAGAGAGAGACAGACAGACAGACAGAGAGCGAGAGAGACAGAGAGCTGACCACATAGATGAGACAGATTGAGAGATTAAAAAAAATCGGTCATCGGTCGGAAGCAGTCGACATTCGGTTCGGCCATTCGACAGTCAGCCGAGCAGACAGAACCGGACATTGCCAGGCTAGCGTCAACTTCAGCAGTAAAATTAACACCTCCACACAGAGGAAACACAGGAAGTACTTCACAGAAGAATTCCACAAATGTTTGAAATAAATGCCATTCTAAATATTGCATGCAAAACAAAGTAATCAAGTTAACTCATTTTCTAACTGATAACTACACATAATGCAAAAGTTTCCAGCGTCTCTTTAGAGACTGAATACAAAACATTTCATTTATTTTAAAAATAAAAGAACTATATAAATAACATTTTGACGTAAAACAAGAATACTATAATACAATCTTTTCACACATCAGGGATCCGAGTTCAAATTCCAGCCTAGACTATTCCGTTAACTTTCATGTTATTGCTTTTTGGAACGACATGAATCTGTGTATTTTCTCCACCATCGGCTATGCGTTAAATAGCAGGTTAAGCTAGGCTCTCTAGCCTTGGATGGTAGCCAGACTAGAAGAAGCACATAGCTGCCATAATCCTTTCCTTCAGCTCATCTTTGGTGTTACAAGTTTTGTTGGTCTCTCGCTAAACTGCACCTCACACATAATAATCAAGGGGTTGCAGTCTGGGGAGTTAGGTGGCCAGATGTAAGGGGTGATGTTGTCGCAGAAATTGTCTGACAGTCGCCATAACTGGGTTCTACTGCTTGTGTGGCATGGTGCAGAGTCCTGTTGACAGACATAGGGTCCTCCATCAGCCACCATCTTGACCGAGGACAGCACTACCTCCTCAAGCCACTTGATGTAGGCCTCCGTGTTGAGTCTGAGGCCCTCACCAACAAATTCTGGAGTTCTTTTCTTATCGGAACGATCAGAGTGAGTTTTCCGAGCTGCTGTTTCAAAATTTCCGTCGGAGTAAATTGTGTGATGGTGCTCTTTTTCTCACGGACTGTGCCCAATTGACCCTATTATACTGTGCTGTCGACAAAATAAAAAAAAAACAAACAACGCGCACGTGCGAAATAAAAAATATAAAATGACGAAAATTTACCGATCTTACCCTGTTGTTTGGTTTTCGAGACATTGAATGTAACCAGCCAGTTTTTACTCCACAGATGTTAGAACTAGATCAGATGAGATATCAGTTGCCAATCTCTGGTCATCACGACTTTAGGCGGTATACCCATATATCGTTGTACCATCAGTATAGATATTCACAAATGATACTCTTAGGCAGATTATTTATATAAAGTAAAAAGAGGGTGAGTTCAAGAAGTGACTCTTGGGGGCGCCTGAGTTGATTGCTAGGGTCCCGGAGAACTGGCCGTTAACAACTACATTCAGACACCTACCCATCTAGAAGGACCTTATTATTGAGAAGACTCTTCTAGTGATTCCATAGCTGGAGAGCGCGATCAGCAATCCTTTATGCCATACCTTGTCGGGGGCCTTCGAAATGTCTAATGCTATGGTACTTGGCTTTGTATTATCTAATGCCTCACTGATTCTGTGGGTATTGTAGTTAGGACATCAGCAGTGGATCGGGCCGATCGAAACCGTACTGCTTGTCGCTCAAGAAGCTGTTCTTATCTGGGTGCTCAACAACCTTTTCGTTGATTATAGCCTCAAAAAGCTTGCTAATGACACTGAGGAAATTGATGGGTCTATACTGAGACGGGGGTGAGCGCCCGCTTGCGTTCTTGAAAACTGGGCATAAGCTTTCTACAGGTTTATATTATAATAGTGGGAACATCCACTTTGTCTTTATTCATAATTTGGTTTGAAATCTTTCAGAACTCACGGGATCCAGTATGTTTTTAACATAGGCCTGGACCACTTGTGCACAGCTACACTTTGCATTTTCCAGAACTTTTTGCAGAGATTGTGGGCGGTTCTGAATGCAGTAAGATTCAAACTACACCGTTCCTTACGATAGATATTGAAGTAGTCGTTACGGTGGGCTATGGTTGCAACGAATTCAGGGGGAAATCAGGGCTGACTGATTTTTAATGGAATTTTTGTGGGGATATAAAACTCTCCATTCCAGAAAGGATCCATTCAGAGACGAGAGCAGCAGTTTTGGAAGCAGCAGTTTTGGAAGCAGCAGTTTTGGAAGCAGCATGCTTGAAGAAGGTTGAGAGAGGAGATGCCACGATATAAGATCTAAAGCTTTTCCAGTCTGGCGAAATGTAGCGAAATGTACTGTAGATGTCTTTGCGAAATGAAATCGGCTAGATAAAAAAAAAGTAGAAAATTTCCCAGTATCCCTCGTTCGTGCGCATGTG
This sequence comes from Acanthosepion esculentum, assembly GCA_964036315.1. Classification (NCBI taxonomy): domain Eukaryota; kingdom Metazoa; phylum Mollusca; class Cephalopoda; order Sepiida; family Sepiidae; genus Acanthosepion; species Acanthosepion esculentum. The sequence continues at coordinate 110,880,580 of OZ038484.1, forward strand.
TAGTCGCACCAACATTTAGTTCTTGATATATAAAAATATATATCATTATCACACACACACACGCGCTCACACACACACACATATATATATATATATATATAACAAATTTAATCCGATTAAGTCCTAAAGGACCAAAATCATCACAAGAAAACTTTTTCCACTTTGTCATACATTTTAAATTGTTCTTGATGTATAAAAATATATATCATTATCACACACACGCGCGCGCGCGCACGCACACACACATATGTGTATATATATATATATATATAGAGAGAGAGAGAGAATAACATTAAGAAAATTATCTGAAAAAAGATAAAATTTATATGAAAGTAAAAAGAAAAGTATATATTTTTTTTAATCACTACGCCCCAAGCACGGCGATAATGCCACTAAAACGCTACTGGGAGTGAAAGAGAATGAAAAGATTTTAGAAGGAACTGAAAACCCAATCCTAAACAGGACACAAGAGATAAACCCCTACTACTGTTCAAAAGAATGCAAAGGAGAGATTACCTCTTGTTTTAGCTTTATATACGAAATGGTAAAAAACAAAGAAAGAGATATGAATGGATTCAGATAGATGCATCAAATACGAGAGTTGGCCGAAAAGTTCTCAGTCTAACTACGAAGGGTATGAGCTACAGCTATGTAAGATACATGCGATTCCACCTCACCTCACAGTTCAATCCAGTTGATACATCGTTTCTTTCTTTTAACAGTTAGGAAAAAAAGAATTTCCTAAGGGTTTGACCCTTCCAAAACAAATTCTAATATCTGGTCATTGAAATGCTCGTTCCGTGAAGTGGTGCGGGCCTATCATTTTTCAGTGATTGAAAAGAATTTCATGAAGAATTTTTATATCTGAATTCTTATGCTAAATAAAGCAAAGAAAGAGAAAAAATAAGAATAAAGAAAGACAGCAACTACCTCATCCACCAAACAGTCTCTCTGCAGTGTTCATAGACGCTCATTCTTTTGTACCACGTTTTAACAGTCATGAAATTAATTGTCCATCGAGATGATAATCTTTTCTCGCCTTTGAAAATCTTTTCTCTCTTTTGTGTCCGTTGCTTGTATCTTTGCTTTGTTTTTCTTGATATTATCCATAAAAAGGCAATTAATGGTTAACGTATCATGATGGCGCCGTTCTTTGACGACTAGTGTTTAATTTTCCCTCCTAAAAACAAATGCCATCAATCGGGCTTCCAGTCGGTCGCTTTCCAAACTGAACACCAATTGATTTCGAAACTCTCCATTAGAAACCAAACCTCAAAGCCATCCCGATCCTTTTATTATAAGAAGTTGTGGTAATCCCAAACTGGTTTAATCTCGGCGCCATCTGTAATTGTCTTGGGATTTCAAAGTTCTTCCTATTTGTGTAGCTCAATTGTTATGACATAGGATAGTTGATTGGTAAGTCCCGCCGTCAATAGCATTGAATGGGTACCATCTATCTAGTACCATCTATCTTCGATGGAGAAACTCACTGCATTTCTACTGTTTTATGCTTATCAAGCCCGTTATACACAGTATATGTATATTAACTATGGAAATCAATAATGGGTTTATTTTTCATTAACATTACTGGAATATTTGGTAAATGATCTAATTTTTATTCTACCGATTCGACGAACTTGTTTCTCTTCATACTCCGTTTTTCATCTGCAAAATACATATCCTCTGCCTTTTCTCTCCTCTCTCTCTCTCTCTCTCTATATATATATATATATATATATATATAGAGAGAGAGAGAGAGAGAGAGAGATATGGTATTGACTTACAATCTTGCGAACCATACACTATATATATATATATATATATATATATATATAGTGTATGGTTCGCAATATTGTAAGTCAAGAGGATATATATATATTCTCTCTCGCTCTCTCTTTCACTCTCTCTGTCTCCCTTTATACACACACACACACACACACACACATATATATATATATATATATATATATATATATATATATATATATGTGTGTGTGTGTGTGTGTGTGTGTGTGTGTGTGTCTGTGTGTGTGTCTGTGTGTGTTGTGTGGTTTTCTACTGCTACTAATATAACAGATCACTATTATTGCGCAGGCTGTTTTATTACAATAAAAAATTCCGTGCAATTTAGTCGTGTAGTTTTAAGATTAAAATGCAGGGAATTACGAGATGTCGGATTTAGAAACTTACGGAGAAGCCTAATTGAAGACAGTACGATAGTTATGAACGTAACGTATTAATGTGGTTGTCATTTTCATTTAATATCTGACGATACATACAGTGACATGTGACAGCTGAAGAGTCGGAAGGCCGACTTAAGCATAGGTAACTGATACTCAAAAATTATGAAATATTTGAATGGAAGTTCATCAGTTTTTCCGCTGTGGGCATAAAACCTCCAAAAATAGACACAATGTGGTTTACTTTTTTATGGCTATTCTGTTCTACTTCTTCTATGTTCAATATCCCTTCGAGACGTTAGCGATCATGGCTCTCCACAATTCCCAAACCTTCGAAGCTCTACTAACCCGATTCTGCTTTGTTCTACCATCCATTTACACAATGTCGTTAAGTAGGTTACTCGCCGCTTTCCTCTGTTCCTTTTACCTTTAATATGTCGTATGAGTACGTGTCAGAGTTTAATAAAATCTATGACAAAGTAGAAACAATTTTCATGTGACGCATTTCATGCTTTATGATTTCAGCGTACTAAAGTGATGTTTATGCTCATGTGATTGCATATGCGCGCGAAGGGGAAAAGACGCGGAAATTTTAAATGTAAATTAATTTTCTTTTTATGTGTTTTGGGCATGCAGTCTAGCCGATTTCATTTAGTTTCTTTTTGTTTATGTTTTTATCACTTTTGTTATTAAATTCCCTACATTGTGATTTTTAGAATATCCGAAAAAGAAAGGTGAGAAAAAAGAAAAAAAGAAAGAAAAGTGTCAGATTTTCCAGGCTTTCTTTTCTCATTATATATCGCCATATTTCAACTGTTACCTTCTGATATTGATTAAATGTCAACGTCGAACTATCATTCTCAGCTTAATTATTATATTATTTATTATTATTTATTATATTAAATTTATATTATTATTATTATTATTATTATTATTATATTAAATGTCGAACTATCATTCTCAACTTAATTATTATAAATATTATTATGAACACAAAGTTTAGGCCGAGTACACTCTGGTCATCTTCATGTGTCCATTTGGCTGATTTCTCTTTTTTAAATCATTTCAGCTCAAGCAAGGTAATAATGCCACTAAGATGCAAGGAGGTACTGGGGATGAAAGAGAGATTAAGAGAACGAACCGGAAACCAAATCCTAAACAGGAAACAGGGGGATAAACCTCTACTCCTGTTCAAAAGACGGAGAAGGAGTGTGAACCGGGTGGTGTGTGGATTATTATGTTATTTTGTCACTTGTTCGTTCTACTGAACCAGAGTATATATTATTTAACTATCTGATCCAGAGAGTGAACCCACGCCCACCGGATAAGAGCAATACATAATTAACCAACGTCTATGTCTACTAAATAAATATCTACATAGGTTTAGACATTTGGTTATCTCAGTTGATTCGTGCCGTTTGTTTGATAAGTTTATTTTTTATTTTTGAGATGAGGAATTGTCAATATACTTGAATTTATTCCAAACCCTTATTCCCATTTTTAATATTTTAAAATATTAAAGAAAATGGACACCTGAAGATGGTCAGAGGACAATTGACCGAATGGTTGTCAATAATAATATCTATGGTTGTAAGCAAAAAGAAGAGACCAACACGTGAATTAGAAATTGGAGATGCCAAAATCAAGCAAGTACAAAAATTAAATATCTACTAAGTATTTTAAAAGAAGAAGAAAGTGCAACACTGAATTGGGATAGCAAAAGTTGCTTTCCAAAAACTAAGCAAAGTATTAAAAAACAAGAAAATCTCGTTAGAAACAAAGAAAAGAATACTGAACTGTTGTGTAATATCGTTCTCCTATATGGCAGCGAATCCTGGACAATCTCTTTACAGGCAAGAGATAACAGAAACGTAGTCATACAGAAGGATGCTGAGAATACCACAGACGAAATATGTGAGCAATGACAATGTTTTAGATAAAATGGAAACAAAAAGCACACTTACACTTAGCATCAGAGAGAGATAGTTGAAATTTCTAGGTCGCATACGAGGTAAGAGGGCTTGGAAAAATTGACACTGACATGGCGGCATATTAACGGAAAGAAGGGTAGGCAAAAAATAGCGCATAATTTACCTAACGAGCTTATGTAAATATTTCGCAGAACATGGATTAGGAAAGATAGCGAAAAGACAAAATTTATTAAGAGTTACGACGGACATTAAATTGCGGAGAGCCATGATCGCCAACGTCCGGAGGGACACGGCATATAGTTGAAGATATTAATCATGATTAGAACACAAACTCGAATAAGTCAAAGTATATTTTTTTGGTCATAAAATATGTTTGTTTTCTTCTATTGGTCAGCTACATTACACATTTCCTGTTTTCACTGCATTCTTTTAAGCACTTTCCGGAGAGCCCCACCCAAAACCACTTCAAGTTACATAATTACATGGGGACACACAGACAATATTTAGCTTTATCAGTCAGTTATGCACCATGCGTGATACACGTTTAGGTGATCATGTATCTTTCGATACAACCCGGTCTGTCCTATTATTTACCCATAGCTGAGGGGAGAAGAAGAGGATTCATATCTTTCCAAGGGTATTATCAAGTAAGTGAATGTAATGGATTCGACTGGAATTCGAACTCAGCTCTCCGATTCCTCAATCCGAGCCGCTGTACGAATTAATAAAAACGGATAATTGATTGATGCGAAATAACTAACAAAGTGTGGTAGAAATTATTTTTTTTTGATGTTCAGGGAGCTAAATTCCTTAGTTCAGACCTTCCATGCTACGTACACATATTCGACTCATCCTCATTCCCTTTGTATTCCATTGGTAAGGAGGAAGTTCTACTTAAACAGTTTCACCAGCATTGTGTAACAGAGTCCTGAAAGAATGCTCCCACGATCACTATGATTGTAACCTCTTTAATCGTTATCTATCCTTATAATATACACAATAGCATTTTTAAAAAACCCTCATATATACAACCCATTACTAAAGATGCTGAGAAAATGATCGCCTTATTCTACTTAACTTCATGCTTTATCTTTACAAAATGGACTATTGCTGGGCAAAAATGGACTATTGCTGTGCAAAAATGGACTATTGCTGCCATGTTTGGGCTGGAACTGCTCACTTCTCACTTTCTAACCTTGATATGGTTCGAATGTGTTTACACGGTCTTTTGTTTTCTTAAGCAAATCACCCCAAGCAAGTCGGGAGTGCCACTAGCACGCAAGGGGTTACAGTGTGTGATAGTAAGAGTGAAGAGGAGTGTTTGGGAAAAGGATAAAGAGAAGGACAGGGATCAAGGTCAAGGCATCAGAAGATGTCGACTGACATTACATTTGAAGATTATAGCTATCAGGGAAGCAAGTGATAGGAAGGGAGTTCCACAGACGGGAGGTGCGAGATAAGAAGCTGTTGGAGTAGAAGAGATGGCTACATTTAGCCGTTTCGACAGTGAAAGGGTGGGACCGAGATGCCAACCTAGTAGCACGCTTAAATTCATGCAGTTTGGGGACCAGTGAAAGTAGCCCGTCGGAACAGTTGACACGAAAATATTTATAGAAAAGACAGAGGGAAGCCACAGCACGTTTGTGAGAAAGTGACTGTAGACGGGATGCCAGATCAGGTCCAATCACGTTGCATACCCGTCTCTGTAGTCAAGGACCTCGAGATGAACAGCGGGAGCACCAGACCATTTATGGCAGTAGTATTCCATGCAATGACGAATGGTTGATTCGTAGATTTGAAGGATGGACTCAGGCAAGAAAAACCTTCCTGTGGAAGAAGAATTATTCTCCATTCTGCAACACATTTCCAACAAACGCAACGTCACAAGCCTATCCTTTTTTCCATGATAAATCATCACGAGAAGAGCTCTAATTTTTGGTCTCACCGTTTCAGATCTTTATAGTTAGGACATGCCATTCTAAATCCACAGTTTTGAATCACTCACATTTCTTTGTATTTCAATTGTAAGGAGGAAGCTTCATTCTGGCATTTTTTCTTTACTAAGAACTGCTACTTTTGAGGGGAAAAAACTCTCGTATGGATTACTTCCCTGAACACGACAATTATAACCTCTTCAAGTGAACGGTCAGTCTCTATCGATCCTTCTTATCTTCATGATCTCCACTTCATTCCACTTACACTTGCATTCATTTCACACATCTCGTTCAGTAACTCTCTACCATGAGCTTTGTATTGGATGAACTTTAGTGAAAAAAAAGATTAATTAAAAAGAAACGTTTTGTGGGTGCTATCAGACACAATTACTGCAACAGAAAATAGAATGGGCCACCAATCACAAAACACAGGTTAAAAGAATAAAATAACATTAATTTAATCAAAAGATCTATTATTGCCATATTCCCACCAGCGGTTTTTGTTGCTCGTTGATGGGAATCAAGTGACAGCAAGTCCGTTCACGTCTCCAAATTAACACTTACAATACTGGGTTTTAAATTAACACTTACAATGAGGTTTTACAATGGGGTTTTATCGCACTGTTGCATAGCTGTGCTGACCCGTTTTGGGAAAAATGGCAAATAAATAGACTAAAAAAGGGTGATTTCACATTTTAGTTTCGAGTGAATACTCTAAAGTATGGACGAAGCTAAACTACAGCATCAACGCATAATGTAATAAGAATATATCACAAAAAAGGTCATAGTGTATGCCACTATATGTCTACACTGGTTTGAAAATAGCACTAAGCGCTAGTTAGGTGATAACACAAATTGTAGAGACATTTCACGGTGCCTTGAAAACGTATGTATATGCTGTCAGCAGGCAATGTCAATAAAGACATATAAGTACGTCAAAAATCAATTTTAAATTAGATTACATTTTTAAAAATTAAATTAATTACTTTCTTTTAATTAAACCCAAGAAAATAATAAATGAAAAGATAGATTTGGTTGCTTGATAATTTGAGGCAAATTTATTTTCTTGAATTTAATCACAAGAACTTTAAGTATTGTTAAAATATTTTAAACAACTGAACTTAGTACAGAGCAATATCAAACAGGGATAGTGAAATTTTGACCCGAAGAATAGAGAGTACCTGTTTTGAAAATCAGTATTCGAAATCCTGGTTTTAATTCGGCCTTGATTGCGTATTTTTTTTTTTACTGACGGTAGTGTTTGGTGATAGTGTCTTTATGAAAGCCATGATTTCAAATAATTTTTCAAGCTGACCATACTTGCCCGGAACAGTGATGCACCATAATCTTCCTACTCCCATTTGAACTTGGCTTAAACCACCTCAAATCCAAATACGAGAAGAAAAAATATCGTATTACACTAATAATTAAAATAAGAGGTCCTATCATCCTTGAAAATCAGCACTCGAGTTTTTAATCTGAGCTCAAACATTAACCTCTGGCAAATAGTTAACCGCCAAACGGAGGTCAAAACACTATGAAAGTGTAAAAATAGGTTTTAATACCAGAAATATTTTGTAAAAAATTATTACCAGCAATACATTTTTGAAAAAAATATTACCAGCAATAAAAAATTTTGTCGGCATTAAATAAACCCATTGAGGTTGATATGCCGTAAAGCAAACCAAACCAAATCTATTGTTCTTGTTTTCTAATTCTTCCATATCCAATACGCTCTTGTGTCTTAGTGGCTTTACTTCCTTGCTTGGGTTGAACTCGATTAAAAAAAAATTAGAATCTAAAGACTACTACTAATCACTACTCTGGATTATTTATCACCTAAGTCTAGAGAGCCCAGTCTACCTTGCGATTTAACATAAAACTGGTTGACAGAAGAAGAAATAAATTCATGACTTTCCCTAGAGTATCAGTGCAAAAATCAGCGTAACAGAGACGCGGTTACAATTTTGAACTTGATTCGCCGAATACATATTCCGTATTGATAGCCGTTATGCTACCCATACATCCTTAGTCTTTATCTGGATTCAAACATCAAACACTGGGATAGGTGAGGAAACGTAACTATCTCAGCTAAGAAGTAAATTTAATATTAGCAAATATCAATACATAAAGCAACACCGTATCATCTTGCAAGTCTATAATTAATATGAAAATATTTTGCTAGCTAATAATGAATAGTAGAAATGTGCTCTGTTATTTCCCCTGTAAACCGGGGAAACGAAATGTCAACAGTAACAAAAACGTAACTTAGAAGTTAACAGATTCAACATTGAATTTCCGTTTGTCTTGAATTAGTTTTTCTTCTAAAGAAACTTTCTGGCTCTTTTATAAATTGTAAAAGACGTGTGATGTGACAACAGAAAGGGAATAACAGAACTAATTTTCTTTCAATAAGAATGCACTAAAGTTGGACACAGGCAGTGCTGATCTTAGTTCGTGACATAGTGCGTTTGATATAAGTGTGCTCGGCCTCAGAATAACCATTTCCAAAACAAGCATCATGTGTTTAGAGTCTGATGTCAAACTGTGTTATGTGTTCAGCATTTCGCCTGTTACTCTATTCGGATTCAACTCGGAAACGTTGCAGGCGTGCTGAATCGCAGGATATCAATTTCATCGGATAATAGAATATTTGCCATTGTTTTGCGTTTATAAAATATATATCTATATCGTTAGTTATTGTAGAGTCAACTTCTTTTACCCAAATAGTATCCGCCGCGCTTGGTCGGTCACATGACCATTAACGGCCAATTAGTGAAGCTGATTCAATCAATGAAGAACAGTTTTCGGGTAGACACTGCGCAGAGAAGATATATTGGTTAATAAATACAGCCTCTTGCGTCACAACGACCGGACTTGTAAGTAAAGAAAGAATTTGTAACATCCACTAGCTTTCCTTTTCAGAATCGGAGAGAAGACATGTAACACATTTATACACATTGGTATTTTGGTATGTTTTTTTTTTCTAGAAAAACAAACTTCTTCCGACTTCTTCCTAGCTGTCTTCATTTTTTGCACTTTGTGAAACCAATTTAAATTCTTCCATTGCTACCAATGAACTGCCTGTTCCAGGCTATCTTCCTCTTTGCCGTCAAGATTCTATGGTACATATGCATGGCCTTGGTGTTTATATCCTGGAAAATTTGCCAATGCCAATGAAATTATCCATTGAATCCCCAGATTACTCTTTCATGTGCTTTCGACTGTCGCTATTGCACTCTGTTAGCTATCTCTTCTTTCTTTACCGCTCTCCGGACTCTTCTCAGGACTGTAGCATATTGGACAACGTTTCTGACAGTCTAGAAATGGCTCTTCCTCTACACTCATCTTCGAACATTTTTGTGTTTGTTGGTTTTAATACTCATCATGGCAAGTGGCTTAAACATTTTAATGTTAATGACATTGCTGGTATTTAGACTTTCAATTTTTTCGTTGCTCACTCTTAAGTAAATAGTGGATTTCCCGAATAAATCTAATCAACATGCTTCCTTACTTGATTTCTTCCTTATCTCCTCTCCTATCTCGTTGAACTTCGCAACTCTGCTCTCTTGGCAATTCAGATCACGCTTTAGTATCTGTTGATATTTCGTTTCAGTCATCTATTAGACAGAAACCTCCTATTCACAAGACCTCCTTCCGGTACCAACATGCTGATTGGGATTCACTTCGTGACTTTCTTCTTCGAGACGCCCCTTGGATTGATATTCGTAACCTTCCTATTGATAATTGTGCCTGTGAGGTTTCTTCTTGGATCAAAGCCGGCATCGATGCTTTTGCACCTTCTCGGAAATACCAGATGAAATGAAAATCTTCTTCAAGTTTCACGTCGGCCGCTATAGCCCACAGGGATCTTTTTTTTTCTTCCGGCGATATCAGCGTGACAGTTCCGATCACGACAGACGCCCGTTTGTAACTGCACGTAATAAATGTAATCGTGTCCTCGATAGAGCTAAGTATTTGTTTACTGACAGAATGAGATACCGTATTGCTTTTAACAACTTTGGCTCTCATGACTACTGGAGGCCCTCTAATGGTGTAAATTAAATAACGGTAAGTTTTATATTTATCTTCTGTTCACCCAATTTGAGGTGTTAACACCTTTTGCTGATAAAACAGCCTGTAAATTCTCCTCTTGACTCATCTGGAGTATCTTTGCCTAACTTTCCACTTAGAATTGATTCTCTGTGGAGTGATATGCATATAATTCCTTCCATGGTTTCCGTTCTCATCTCTAATCTGGATCATTCAAAGCAGGTGGACCTGATGGTATCTCTGTAATAGTTCTTAATAAATGTGCCCCAAAACTGGCCCCTCTTCTCTCTAAACTGTACAATAAATAACTCGCTGTCTCTTGCTTTCCTGCTGGTTGGAAATCCTTCTCAGTTGCTCCAGTCTTTAAGAACTCAAGTGAACCGTATGACCCTTCGATCTATCGACCTATTAACATTCTACCGCTTTTTGGCAAACTACTACAAGCCCTAATCAATGCTGAATTGGTTAAGCATCGCACATCGCAGGGTCTGCCTTCAAAGAAGTGATATAACTTTCGCTACTCTAGGTCAACTGCTATGGCACTAAAGATTATTGCCGGAAGAGTCTATCAAGACTGGTGAAGCTCGAGCTGTTGTTTTGGATATCTCGAAAGCGTTTGATAGGGTTTGACATGCCGGTCTTCATCATAAGCTGAAAGGCTATGGTATTTTCGGACGAATTTTGAACTAATTCAGTCCTTCTCATTTTATATTCAGTTAAGAGGGGGTGTTGAAAAGTTCTCGGTCCGATCCACTTTCCAAAACCAATATTTCAATGACTAAAAACAGAGTATGGATTTTGGGAAATGGAATGAGCCAAGAATGTTTCAGTATCCTCTCGTGTATAAATTCTTAGTGAGGCTTCGAAAATGATTTCTTGCGGCCTGAAACAAAAGCCGACTCAAAATAGCATTTTTTGTCTTACGGTGGGGAGTCCGAAGGTCAAGTATTTCGGCCTTTATTATATGTATGTATGTATGTTGCGGCATTCACCCTGGATCGGTTAAGCCGGCTCCTTCCAAGGAATTCACCGCGTCCGGAAAGAAGGCCGACCAAGCACGGCGATTCGTCGCCAATGCTGAAACGAGCGACAGCCATTCCCGATTCCAACGGCGGTGAATTCTTGAAACGGAGTAACAAGGGAGTTTGAACTTCACACGCGGTCCCCACACCTCGCGTGCTATCCCAGTGGAGGGAGGAATATGCTCTTACTTGCCGCAGAATTTCCACAGACGCAGAGGCAGGAGTAAACAAAAGGCCGCCGGATGCTGGTGCAGACGCCGAATGGTTTTGAATTCAGAGTTGACCTTCTCCTAGACCAGTTGCCTTCCAAGGCTATAGAACCCAGTCTGTTCTGCTATTTACCCATAGTTGGAGGGAGAAGAAGAGGATTCACACCTTTCCCAAGGGTTTTGGCACGTAAGTGAATGTAACGGATTCGACTGGAATTCGAACTCGGCTCTACGATTCCTCAATCCGAGCCGTTATCCATTACTCCACCGTGCCTTTATTAGTGTTGCAAAAAAAAAAAAAAAAAAAAAAAAAAAAAATATTGTCCATGTTTAGTAGGACTTACTAAAATGGATTTTCAGTCAAAACAAAGATAAAGTCAAGATGTTTGTTTTCTGAACATTTACAAAGTTTAGTAACAGCAAAAAAGACTCAATACCAACCAAAAATTAAATATATCGCTTTGTCAATTCAGGACAAAGTTTATCATTAATTGATGTGCTAATAAAAACTTTCCATACTTCGATTGCATCGGATGAGCAGGTGATGTCATGGTTTGAAACCCGAAACAAGAACTCGGCGAACTTTACCACTCGGCTAGGAAGAGCCTCAAAGTTTAAGCATATTTTCTTTATTAAATTTTCTCGAATAAGCAGACTGATAGGAGTAATATACACTATTTAAATTGGACGTCTCTTTCAAACACGAGTATCTACTAATAATAAAGCTTGAAGTAATGTAAATGTCGGACTAAAAATAAATCCATTAATACTTTAGAAATATACTACAACACAGATGGCCTGAAGATTGCGTTCAAGCATGAAACAGATTGTCGCCGATTGGTGTTGACCTCAATGTTCACGTTTATATTGGGTCGGTGCATAATGATCAAGCGTTTTTTTAAACAATATTTATTATGAAAAAATAAAATATAACAATTCAACAATAACATTTTTAAATGATTATTTCGAAGCGTATGATTATCGACACGCATTTTTATAAGCTGGAAATAAAATAATTTTTTTTTGAAAAAAGTAAACAAAACAGCAATTTTTATAAACAAATAACTCACCTACAAAAACGCCTGATGCACCAAATCAATATTTTACATATTTCGCCCACCGTGTGGAGAGGTACTGAGCTTAATGGGCCGAAACTTTGCTGAAGCACGCGCCGTGCTTCAGCAAAGTTTCGGACCTGAAGATTGCGGCTGGTTGTGGAGTGCATATATATATATAGAGAGAGAGAGAGAGAGAGAGGGAGAGAGAGAGAGAGATAGATAATATTAGTGGTCTCTCTCTCTCTCTCTATATATATATATATATATTGACCACTAATATTATATATATATATATATATATATATATATATATATATATATATATATATATATATTTGCAAGAGGACACAGCAGGAATATAATATAAAAGGCTCAAACACTAATATTCCATGGTTATAATTTATTACATTGGAATCGTAATCACGAGCCAAATCATCAGACCTAACAATTCAAAAAGCTTTTTGAATTTGTAGGTCTGATGAATTGGATCGTGATTACGATTCCAATGTAATAAATTTTAACCATGGAATATTAGTTTGAACCTTTTATATTATATTATATTATATATATATCATCAGTCGGGTTTCGATCCTAGCTAGAGGCAACCGGACGTCTAGCCACACTGATGAGCTGTGAAACAGCGAAACAGTCTGTCTGTGGATGACATATATATATATATATATATATATATATATATATATATATATATATATATATTATAATTATTTTAAAAAAAAATATGATTCCATCGTGACACAGAAATTATTGTTTCGACACTGGTTAACATTATTCAGGTTTAATTTCAATATTAAATTTTAACTACCGGATGGTAGTCTCATCCTCAGGCGATGTTTGTAATAACTATGCTACGGAATGTTTTATGTTTTATATATATATATATATATATGAGTTATAATATACACACGAGAATGAGTTTCGCAAAAAACCTAATAAATATACAAACGGTTGATTCAAGTATATCGGGAAGATAAAGCTTAAAATCAGCCTTTGTTATTTTAGTGATCGATCAATATCATGAGATATGCCATTAATAGTAACAAATAAAAAAATGATTAATGAATTTTATTTTTTAATCCGACATCTTTTTATAATGTCAAACGTTATGTTTAGCGGATGCCCGTATTCGAGTAGAAACTCTGTTTCATTTTAAACTGTATTTATTTCGTCTACCGAGAAAAATACCTGATCCGGTCTACTTTAACCTCTCGGATACGAAGACATTCACGATGATGCAAAGTTATGTTTGCCTTTAAAGCACACTCTCTGATTCAGATTTTCTCGAAAGGTGTATCTGATCAGTTTCGTATCCGAATAATCAATTTCTAACGAATTAATGGATTGGGGGACACAGGTTTGAATGCTACCGTAGGACACATTTTCCTTAATTAGTTTTCTTGTGTATACAGACAGGTAGACAAATTAAATACTGCTTAAAATAAAACGGAACGTCTATTCAATTGCTGGTATACACAAAAAATAACGTTTGCAGTAATATATTATATATATATATATATATATATATATATATATATATATATATATATATATATATATAGTATTAACTTTTCAAAGTTTAATCTAAGCTTAATCTAACAATTGGAAAATTTTGCTCACACACATACACACACACACAAACATATGTATTAATAAATATACATACACCTACGTTTGGTGTGCGACTTAAGTTTCATTGGTTACCCAACTCGTCGGGCACAAGATATAGGTTATTGTTTTTTTTTTAATAAACAATAAGCTATATCTTGTGCCCGAGCACTATTATGTCTACACCTCTTGGCAAAATTTTGTAATTATTTATTTGCTTACCTGTGTATGCTCGACAGCACGCGCGTATACGGTTGCTAATATCTAGTTTTTTTCATTTATCATATATATATATATATCCGAGTTGTAACAGCATCTTAGAAAGGATTAAATCTATCTTACTGGAATTTTTCGTGGTTTTTATAACCCTATTGAACTTTTAACAATAAGAATGCATTTACTGTTGTGACTTCCTGATCCAGTTTTCCTTTCTACTGTTCCCTCTTTTTTAAACTTATTCACCGTTCTTTTGATGGTTATTGAGTGGACTTTGAAGATGTAAACCATGGTATGAAAGTTGGTACCATTACTATTAAGACATAGTGGGGCTGACATAAAACGATTTTAACCTGTTCATTTTCTAGCTGAATAATTCAAAGGGTTTTTCAGTGATTTTTACGAAAAAAACGGTGTCAAGATGGCTAAGCGTAATATCTGAAAATCTGGAAAAAGAAACTCAATTAGTTTTAGTGGTTTTTAAACATTTTGTGGTATGGACAATTATCCCATGCTGTTACACGATTTGAACAATTTTGCTGTTACCAAGTGACAAATTTTACTCACATTAACAACCCTATATGTGTGTGTGTGTGTGTGTGTGTGTGTGTGTGAAAGGGGGGTGCTTTTGATATACATCATCGCGAAGATTATCAAATATGCTTGCAAACACCAGAAAAAATGTAAAAATAAATCGCTCAATCCAGAACCATGTTATGTAGCAGACTAATTCAGAATAGTTTCAAATAGTGACACCGAGCGGCGTAAAATGCTACCACATCCTGTTAGCGCGCCACATTCGAATTCTGGTTATTTTATTCATGCCCTTGTTTTAATCTATGTGTATTCACACATACATAGCGCTTCAGCCTCGGGCTATAAAACACTTTTAAAGGCTTAGTAGCTGAATAATCGACTTATAACTTGAAAGTTTACAAGTTACAATCTCATTTATATTGCCTGAAGAAACGTCTTCTTTGTCACATGAGCTACGTAACTCACTTCACTGCTTGTGCGTAGGTTAAATTGTCAAATAGTGTGTGTGCATTCGCGTGTGAAATTTCTTTTTTAAATGCTGTTTCCCTACCGGATGAGGGCAATCATGATTCTCCACAACTTCCCGTCCTTTGTCGCTCTTAGTAACATTTGTCCCTTTACTATCCGTCTCAGTCCCTGTTCTGGCATTTAATTACACAATGTTATTCGCTGTTTCTCTCTTGTCATCACTATGTCTTGTGAGTGTCAAAATTTCCAAGCTTTCTTTCTTCCTTATTATGCCCCAGAAATTTCAACTATCTCTTTCTGGTTCTCAGTATAAGTGTTCATTTTGATTTTGTTTCTATTTTCATTAAATCTTTCACGTTGCTTAGCTGCCCCGTCCATGGTATTCTCAACATAGATATCTCTGTTCTCTCAAGTCTCCTCTTCATCTGTAAGGAAATTGCCCAGCTGCATCTCGGCTTTTTGAATGAGCTGTCCTCATTTGAGATGGGAGATGGCGCTCTGTCCCGGGGATTCCAACATTGCGACAGCACCTTCCTCATTGCCGTAAGAGAGGTGGGATCGGTGTAATATCGATGCCGGTAATGTTGGGTAATTTCTGTCCTTGGCCCACATGTATATGCATATGTATATACCCCCACCCCCGCAACCAAAAGCAATTTGTGTCACATCCTACCTTAGTGGGGAGGTCAGCTAAATAACGTTATGTCGGAGTGCAGTACTCTTTTCTTTCTAACGAGATTTTCCTGTTTCTTAATAATTTGTTTAGCTTTCGGAAGGTTGTAATTTAACGTCTAAAGGTTTTGCGTATTTTCATACTTGTTTAAGCCGCGCCTGTAATACTTCGTGGGCGGGCGTTGTGATGCAATGGATATCGGCTCGGGATGAGAACTCGGACAGCCGCGTTCGATTTCACCGTGTTCGGTAACTTTAATTACGCGTAAATTAAATACCATTTGAATCATCTCTTCTTCTCCTAATGGGTTGAATAGCAGGGCAGACTAGGCCCTATAGCCTTGGCAACTTACTGCGAGAAAATACACAGTCAGTCGTGAATCGAAAGACACATGATCGCCCAAAGCGTGTATCACGTATGGCACTTATAACTGAATACTTAGTGTAAAAAACAACAAAAATTGTATTCCCAGGCACGTGTGTGCATTTTTAAATGTATGTATCATAAACTAAACATCAGGCTTATAAGCTAATAGCTATGCATGTGTTGTCATTTGACATTTACTGAGCGTAGTTTGGTACAAGGCCACAAGTATGGCGGGGAATGATCACTGAGGCACGAACTCACTTCTGAATAGTCAATAATGATCAACCAGACTAGCTGGTTCAGGTTAACCATTATTGCTACACGCCGAGGCATTCAGTCACATATATGGGCGTGTTAAGGATGGTGTTACTTTTGGGTTTTACTTTAACTTTTACATACTTTTAAAATTCACTTTATTTGCAACGAATACTGATATTAATTAAAAACTTAGCTTAGTCTGGAACAAGGCCAAGAAGAGTGTGAAGTGCCTGATGAGGACTGAACTACACAGTAATCCACCCTAGCACATTTTACGGCCAAGCACCATTATTAACTAATTTCAGTCGGGACACCCAGTGAAGTTCGATCTCAGTACCTAATGGGCTGCAAGACGAGTTCGCTAACCATTTGTGTTGAACAGTGAGGCGTGCGCATAATGTCTGTAGTAGTAGTAGTAGTGGTGGTGGTGGTGGTAGTAGTAGTAGGATAATTCATGCGTTGGTGTTGTACGACATTTTTCTCGACTTTTTCATTGTGTGTCTGTGTGTGTACGTGTGTGTGTGTGTGTACACGCACATGCGTCTAGCTACTGAAATCGTCTTTCTTTTAAAATTATTTTCGAATTTCTGAGTGTGTATGTATAATGCATATGGTTGTATAGTGTTAGTGACTCACGAACACACCCATATGTGTGACATATACACAGTAACTGAGTATATGTCACACACACTATGTGTGCATGCTTGCGTATACAAGAATTACAATTCATGCATCTGTTTGGTGTGTATGTACACCGTATGTAAGCGAGTAGTATGTATTTATGATGCATGTGCTTGTTAAGTCAACAAATGTGTGCTTGACTATGTCTACCGCCTAAAAAAGTTTTTTTTCTATGTGTGAATTGAATTCCTGTTCCTTTGTTTTTTCAATGACCCTTTTTTCTTTTACGTAGGGCATCTCCACTCTATCTCTTTACAATACTTCTTAAGGATCTTGAAGAAGCAAAATATCTTTCTTCTCTCTTTTTTTCATCTATTCTCATTTCTTACACTTTCTTTCTTGATCTCTCCACCCACTCTTATCAGTATCAGTAGGAAGCCAATCGTCCGCCGTCTCATAAAACTTACACACACACATCTTAAAATAAATACCTACATAAATAAAGGCAATAATCCCCCACACGCAAACGGCAAACACTATTTCTGTCTCTTTCCGACACACTCAATATTGGTGCATGTGTTACGCGAAGTAGGTGCCCAGAATCACAAGCAGACCAAGTGATTGCAGCTCTACTATAACTACTTGTGCTATATTCACAACTCCTACCACGATAGTACATCTGTTGTTTTTTAAAACTCACACACACAACAGTCAATAGCTTACTTTAGTATAGGTGGGACTTTTTCTCTCTCTCCTTTTAGCATCAACAATCTCAATTTACACGCACACACACACAGACAGACACTGTCGATTTTTTTAACTTTTGCACTCTCGACCCAGAAGGAATTATAATCCTTTTCTACGTGAAAGGAAAATATTTTGTTAAAGGTCTTGTCTTGTGATTGCTTTAAAACCTGATAACTTAAAACTGCCACTATCAAACTGAATTAGAAGAAATCGCACTGTAGACAGAGAAAAGCTTCATCTTATTTGAGTTACAACACCGACAAAAACAGGATCATTTGTACTTTTTAACAAGTACTGAAGATTAAAGAAAAAGAAACCTTGAGGTTTCCCTTTTTATTTTCTTAAAAAAGAAAGAAAACAACACCTTTTATTTCACAAGAAATCCCAATTCAACATCAATCATGGGTCTTGGAGGCTGTTATACATGTATTAAATATTTGATGTTTGCATTCAACTTTCTATTCTGGGTAAGTATGAATTAAAAACATGTCTTTTTTTAACAATTTTTAAATATCAAAATGGGATATCTGATTTATAGTTAAGTTGATAAATTTCTGTGTTCAGTTAAGTTTTTATTAAAAAAGGACGATGTTTCAAAACGTGACGATACGTTTGTTCGGTTTGTTAGTATTTCAAATTTATCAAATATGTCTCGATTTCTCAGTTTTCTTTTCTTTTCACTCAGGCATTTTAAAAATATTCAGTTTAAAATTAAATTCAGTTCTTAAAATCTTGTCTTTTACACTATAAATATATGGATGATTTCAACTTAAAAGATATGAAAAATAAAAGGAAAACAAAGTCACTTACTTAATAATAGTCATTTATTTATAAAATTTTATTTCTTGCCGCCCTTTTTCTTACCCATAATAATAAAGGGAGTTGTTCTTTTTTCCCTCTTCTCTTTTAGTTTTTTGTATTTTTGGCTTTTTACTTCTGACTCTAGCTAGATTGATTGTCAGGCCCAGGTGTATGTTTGAAAAATAATTCACAGTGAGTTAGTCTATATTTGAAGGGCTCTTAGTATTTCACTTTCTTTTTAAATTCATTTATTTCACAAACTCAGGTATTTAATTAATTCGACAAACTACCTAAGATTATTGTGTTTAGTTTAGAAATAGTAAAGTAATTTAATTACGGTTTTTAGGAAGAAACATTTTAAATTAATTAAATAAGTATTTACTGGAGCAAAGCAATAAAAAGTAAATAAATACAAGTAATCTTCAAGTCTTGTATCTAATGTGTTGATAGTTAATTTATTAACAAAAAATGTTGATATGATATTGATGAGTTGAATAATACTTCAATTATTATGTCTTTATTGCACCATATTGATGATAAAAATCAATTATTTCTCTTTCAAAAAACAAAAAGTATCGTCATTTTTACTAGCATCTTTCTTTCATTATTCATTAACGCTGCGTGTGTAAAACTAAACACTAAAACAGTAAACACGAAAATATGCATTGATTTAAAAAAGGGCTTGTGTTTTAAAAATAAAATAAATTAAGGAAAGATCAAAATCTATAACCACTATTTAAAAATAAATAAATATGAATGTTAAAATTTGAATGAAAATACATATCTTCAGAGTTCAGAGAATAAAATTTAAAAAAAATCATTATCCCGGACCAAGTTTGAGAGTGTAGACATCTCTATTTATATAAAAATTAATGGGTGTCTTTTTTAGCGACAATAAAGCTCATACATGCATAATAAATTTATTATTATTTTGCACCCATTGACCTTTCACACTAGTTATGCAGCGGTTTTCACTGGAGATCAAGTGACATCAAGTCACCTCACTTCAGCCCTCTACCTAATTGCTGGTTTTAGTTGTTTTAATTAAAATTATTTATGTTTTCACATCAGTCATCATAGCTGGTGGATTTCCCTAGAGATCAAGTGACACCAAGTTTCCTCGATACATCAACATTTTCTTCTTCATGCACAGTGTAGTAATGCTTTCGTTTGTTTGGGTAGTTTTTACTTTATTATTGTTGTTGTTGCACTAAAAATAATAGCCGAAACACATATGTCCCAATAATGCATTTTTTATATTCAAATAAACAAGACCACGTCTACTACTCTCTATCTAAAATCTAAATTACCGAAATAATTGATGATTAAAAATAGCAGCAGTTGTATCATATGACAGTAATAACACTGAGGTTCTTCATGCTAGCTAAAATGATGAATTTTAAAGTTGGGTGTTAAACATAGTCAAAAACGCACCTTAAAAATATAAGTAATGTTTAGATAAGAAAGAACAATTGTTAAGCTGCGCTTCTCGGTGACCGTCACACCTTTTTAAAGTCATTTTTAGTGTCTGAGATATTTTTAAGAAGGAAAAAATAGTGATATAGATAGCGAGAGCTTATTTTCCTTTTTCTTATCTGTCTTTTGTACACATTTTTGATTTAAAAGGAGAAAAAAAACGTAAAGGAAAATAAAGAAAACGAATGTCAATCAAAAAAAGTCGTGTGTATATGCACGTTAGGGAGCTCGAATGAAAGTTATCCATTTTTTAGACGATATGGATGTTTATCCTTGCCTTTTTTAATTTTTTTTATCATTTCTAATTGTTTTAAAATATGTTTTAAGAAATAAAGAGCTGCTAGCTGATTAAAAAAGCACTAACATTGGCAAATTGATGAACTGAAATAAATACACCATAAAACTAAAAGCTAAAAAGCAATTTCAGGTTGTGACATGACAAAAAATATGTCACTGTAAAAAAATATTTTGCTTAATTTAAAAAAAAACAAAATACTTAGCCGTATTTTCATTATTTCTTATTTATACTGTTTATTTTTTAATTTTCTTTTTAAAACAGTTGGACAAATATTTTGAACAATTTTTTGTGGCATAATAATATTTACTACGGAAGAAAAACAAACTGAAATGTGCATATCGTTAGTATGCTAAGCATTGCTAAAAATCAGTAAAGATGAAAATATTGGACAATTTAACTGACAATAATTTTTTCTTGTTCTGCTTGTTTTTTTTGGAGGCCCCGTGTCGAACATGGTCAAAAGAAATCACATGATGACATCAGAACTGACATAGCAATAAAATTAAAAAAAAAAAAATGCTGAGTATGTAGTATAAATTATATCACCATCATTCTTCCATATTTATTAAAACTGACCAGTGTGTGCGCGCGCGAGTGAGATCCTTGTCGCACTATTTTTGCTTTGTTTTCTTTGAGATTTCATTCAGACTGGACACTCGGCAGACTTTATTTCTAAATTTAACCGTAGACATTTTTATCTACTTCGTTGTATTCAGGATTAAATTTGATTTTTTAATAAATTTTGTTGTCTACGTTACTCCTCTTCATTTTTTTTTTTCAATAAAAAAAATTTACCAAAAAAAAAAACCAACTTTTATGTCGATTAAGTTAATAAGGAAAAAAAATAACACCTGAAATTTCTAGAGACAAATCATAAATCCTACCCTTTCCTTTTCCTATCATGAGCAATTTGAAATTTATTACCAATAAAACAAACATAAACTTCTATCAAAAATTTTATTCCGAGCAAAGCAACGCACAACGTCTAAGAATGCAGTGAGTAGTATCCTTCTTTCGTTATGAGTCAAGTAAAAAAAAACGGGTGTTACACTGTGGTTTAGTCAGCAAGTTTTGTCCTAAAAATTCGATCCTCGGTGCTCCATAGTCGTGGCCTTGTACCAGATTTACTAAAGACATGCTTACTTGCTCTTCATGTCAGATGAAGCTAAACTTTAAATAACCGTTACTAACTGTACTGAGACTCACTGTTGTGAATTAATTACTGAAGAAAAATGTCCACTGCCTTGTGCCAAACTAAATTTTGTTGGTTAAGTGAATACAACGCTCACTAACAGTGACTGTCCAACACTTTTTTGGCCTTGTGTCAGGTGAAGCTAAGCTTAATAAACTAAACATTACTGTGTAAGTGAGTTCGATCCTCACCGAGTTTCCTACACTTTTGTTGGTCCAGATATCGGTATCCGAACGCAGGTAAAGACCCGGATTTCCAATTAAATGCTGATACCCGACAATTTAGAAGATAAATATAGCATTTTTCCTAGTTCTTTCATTTAAAGAAGGAGACCATTGGTGATTTTTTGAACACCAGGATCCATTTTTTAAAATTAAATTATTTTAATTAGCATTTTTCGTTTCACAGAACTGGTATTTTGTTTTACCAGAAAAAACAACAACTTAATCAAGAGAAATTCAGAAAGGGCTCTCTTACAGTCAGCATTTGAAATCTTAACTTACTTGAACATTCAGCAAGAGCGCAACTGCCTCAGCCACCGCAGCAAAATAATAAAATTATATCTCTTCTTAGTGGTTAATATTTCAGATATTTTTTAGTCTACGATACTATTCCGTTTGTTAAATTAAATAAAAAAATAGTTGATAAAACGAGGCATGATAAAAATGACCTATCTTCCATATTTGAAAAAAGGTTGACTAAAAAAAAGTAAGTCAAAGAATAAAAAATAACTTTAAAAAAATTAAAAATATAAAATTAAATATGTATAAAACATTTCGTCGAATATAAATGTTTTTATTTTGTTACCATGTCCACTCGTTACTAGATGAGCTCTATCTTTTTTTTTAACCCATGCAGCAGTAATTATTTCAGTCTGCATTGGCGATTTTACAGTTGATAGATAAAAAACAAAACCGAAGTGCACTTGTGATATCAAACTTCTTGTACTTGTTGATTCATAGATTCAACAAGTGCAAGTCACATCATCGGTCGATAAAATTTACTAAATCATAGTTTTTAAGTTTATACTCATGCGGACGTGGTTGGGTAAAAATAAATAATTAACTTAGTTTAAACTTAAAAATAAAAAAATAATATATTAAAAAAAGAAAATAATTTACCTTGGGTTTCAGATCCAACTGTTAGTTTCTTAGTCTTTCTTTACTCTTTATGACATAAAATAAAATTGCTATAATTTTAAGGTCCTTAAAAATAGAAATTTTAACATATTTTTTTTTCGTGATTTTTCATAAACAGTCTCGGAGTCGCTTGACAGTGCATGTTACTTTTTTTTCTTTTCAATTATTCAAAAAATCTTTTTCGAGAAAGTAAGGCGAAAGCGCCAGTGTTAGAGGTATGATTCAGGTTTTTTAATTAATTTTCCTATTTAATAAAATATAATAAAATTACATTTTGTTTGGTCTGGAACACGATGTAATTTTAAAATTTTAATAAAGTAGATATTTCTGTTGTGTGAGTTAAAAAAATGATTATACTCTCTTCTGTTGGAATTCGTATGTCAACAATGTCTCTGCCAGTCAAGGCTGCTACAACCAAATTACGAAATTCTTATTCTTCTTTTACTGATATTGATGCATCTTCTTTTCTTGGTAAATTGGGTATTATTCTTGGTTCTATGTTAGATTAATAATATGACTGCATATGGAATGGGCTATCCTGGTTTGAGAACGGCTTCTTCTGTTACAATGATGAGAAAAGATATGCTTTTTCTGAGCACAGGTTAGTTTTTAAATGAATGAATATATTTTTAGTAATGTCTTTGTATTGTGAATATCCACATCAAGATTGTTGATTTACAAGCGGAAAGGGTTACTTATGGGAATTTATTAGAGCGAAAAAATTAAAAAATTAATATTGGTTCAGTAACTTACCTCCCATGCAGTGGTGGCAGAATTCAGATTAAGTTTTGTTTTCCTCATGATTTAAGAGAATTTATTAATAATAATAATTTCTAAAATAAATAAATAATAATAAAAGAATCAACTGCAAACTTTTCTTTCATATTTGCTTTTTATAATTGAAAAACGATTAGGACCCCCCCCCCCCAAGTAAATTAGAATGAATAAAACTAAGAGTCAGCTCCGTATTGTAAACTTTAGAATAATACTGTCAAACTAAGAAAATGTTGCTTAGAGCAACAAGGGACAGGAAACCGGAAACTATGATTGCCCATATCATATTACCCTTAAAAAATGATGGGATTATGAATTGGCATATATATATATATATATATATATATATATATATATATATATATATATATGTATGTATGTATGTATGTGTGTGTGTGTGTGTATTTGGGCAGCAATCCTTCTTTTATACAAGTTCTATTAAGGATGACTGACAAGGTACTGCAGTTAAGCTTTTATTCAATACCTTGTCAGTTGTCATTAATGCTTCCTCAGTGGTATCTATTGTAGAGTCATAGAAAGTTTTGGACCTCCATGACATCAGACTTTCTCTTCCATGGCCAATCATTTCTCAACAATATATATATATATATATATATATATATATATATATATATATATATATATATATGAAGAAATATAGTTTTAAGGTGTGCTATATTTATGGGATAAAGTGCTCAATATCAGGGATAGAGTGTATGTAAATGTAAAAGTGAACATTGAAGTCAACATTCAGAGGCGACAGGCTGTTTCATGCTAGATGCAATTATCAATGTTCACTTTTATATATATATATATATATATATATATATATATATATATATATATATATATATATATATATAAATTGTGTATCTCTCTTTTATACAGATTTTATTGAAGATGACTGACAAATAAGTTTTTTATCTATTTTCATGTATGCATACAAAAGATTTCTTTTTTGGACATAAAGTGTACAAGAACTGTCTTTGGCTTTGAGCACATTAAACTAATCTATTAGCCATTATCAAGGATTTTTTGTCTTAATATGTAGATTGTTATCGTAATCTTTTTTAGCAACAGAAATGTTTTAATTCTCAAACACAGTCAGCACACTGTGGCAGTGTTCATAATTAATCTTATTAAAAGTTGGCTTCTGTTATTCTTAAGCTTATTATTAAGTAAGATGAGTGTATTATGTTGGTGTTTTCTTCAAGTATGTTGCAGATTGAGGTTGGTAGGTGTACATGTGTACTTATATGTGTTCTAATGGAACTATGATCCAAGAGGTGCAAAGTAAGTCTTCTTGATAGTTATGTAGTTGTAAGTTCAATGTAATTATTCGTGAATTTGCTTTCATCAGGAATGCAGTGCAGTGTAAATTCATAAATGATGTTGGTCCTATATAGTTTGGATTTTGTTGGTGAGTTGTTATTGTTGACATTGAATGTATTATGTGTATATATATATATATATATATATATATATATATATATATATATATATATATATATATATATATATATATATATTCTTATGTTAATAACTAGACATGATTGGTGTAAAAAAACCCAGATAACACAATTTGAAAATAAAAATATATTAAAACAAATAGGTATCTGGTTTAAGAAAAAAAGTTGAAAAAAAAAGAAAGGACTGATAACATCTGACTAGGCCCAAAAAATCATCCATTGCCGTAATTTCTAGTCCAAAGAAAAAAAAAAACAATCAAGTGATGTTGTTGAATGTAGAATGATCCTACATTCAACAACATCACTTGATAAGACACCAGAAGTGTTGGAACAAAATGGCTATTTTTGTAGTGATTTTGTAACATATTTATGCTATAATTTTCAAATAAATTATATATATATATATATATATATATATATATATATTCAGAAGCTTTTTGGCATTACTTTCAGTTTCATAATATAAATTGATCTTAATATTAACAGTACATAAATTAATTTGTAAGTACTGACTGTATCCACCACCTTCCCTTGTATATATGTGTGTGTATGGATATACAGTGTTTTGTGTGTGTGTGTGTGTGTATGGATATACATTGCTTATTTGTGCATTTGTGTATAGACATACACTGTGTTTTATGTGGCTGTTAAAGAAGAATTTAATTTAATCTTCAATTTTTTCCTGTAAGAGTAAATTCATGAGGAGAATTACAAACCTGTGCTTTAGATGGTATTTTAAAACTCAATTTTTATCCATCCTGCGCTTTTACTACCAAGCTGAGCACACAGAATCCATATAGCTAAAAAAAACTAAGTAAAAACATGGACAGCTTAAAGGAAGGGAAATTAAGTCAAATCAAGTTTTGCAAAAACATTTTTAAAATAAAAAGGGAAATCCTTGCAATAATGGCAAAAATTGTTTTTCTTAATTTAGAAAGGATAAGTTATTTATTTGGTAATGTTAAAAGTGAGATTAGTCATTTCCATACAGGAAACATTTGGCATTCAATGACCGAACAGTTAGTGTTACACTCAGTTGAAATTTATAAAGCCTTTTTATTAAAACAGTTTTTCAGGAAATTACATTTCTCAAGTCCATTAAATGTTATTGTTCTTTCTCATATTGACAGGAGTTTCCTTCCTGACCTTTTGTTTAAGTTTGTGTGGAAAGTTAACATCTTGATTATGCCATTATTTTACCTTCTAGTTGCATGTGCTACCAATTTTTGTTGTTGCTGAACCTTAAATTCACTGGTGTCAGTCTTTGAGTGATGCAGTTTTTGTTATTTGTGATTAGATAGCACCAGTCTTTAGGGTCTGATGAATAATTGTCTTCTTTAAGATTAATTTGCTTGAAATCATTTTTAACCATTGATATGTAAAACTTGTATATAAATGATAGTTTACACATTTCTGAATGAGTTGGTCGCCATGCATGGTGTCCACATGAGAATCTAGGTTATTAGTTCTTAAGGGAGAATAAAAACAAAGTACATCTGTCCTTCATACTGGGAAAGATAAATTTATTTTTTATATGGTTACATATCTCAATAATTTTGTTTTTTATATGATCATATGTTGCAATAATGTTGGTCTTTATATGGTCATATCTCTCAATAATTATGCTTCTTATATGGTTAGATATCTCAATAATTTTAGTTTTTATGTTTACATATCAATAATTTTAGTTTTTTATGGTTATATATCTCAATAAATTTGTTTTTATATGGTCACATCTCAATAATTTTGGTTTTTATATGGTTACATATCTCAATAATTTTAGTTGTTATATAGTTACATAACTCAATAATTTTATTTTTTATGGTCATATCTTTCATTAAATTTGTTTTTTATATGTTCATATCTCTCAGTAATTTTGGTTTTTATATGGTTAGATATCTCAATAATTTTATTTTTTATTTTTACATATCTCAATTTTAGTTATTTTATGGTCATATCTCTCAATAATTTTGGTTTTTATGATTACATATCTCAATATTTTTCGTTTTTTTATCGTCTTGTATTTCAGTAAATTTGTTTTTTATATTGTCACTATCTCTATAATTTTGCATCAGCATTGATAGTCCTATTTTATATAATTTCCTGACTATTTTCTTTATTTTCAGTCTGAATCTGAGAGAAGGCTTTGTTATTGTCATTCAAGAATTTCTTTAGACTTGAATTCTTCTCATCTCGTTAAAAACGACAAAATCAAGGATACAAGTATGAAAGAATCATTGTGTGGCAAAATAGTAAAGTCTTCATCTCTATTGCCTCTCAGACCAGGTTTTGTGGTCTTTTTGTGGAGACATTCTTCAAGGGTATATTGTACTCGATTTTCATACGTCTTTCTTCAGAGGCAACACCGACAAAAGAGTCGCAGAAATCGTTATATTCCCCTTTTTAGTTGCATAAATGTGAGAATGTGTGTGATTAAAATCAACATACACCTGAGAAATTTCAAAGAAAATCTTTTAGTTCAGACATTGCATTAAAAACAACAAAGGTAAAGACTATATTTTGAGAAATATATAGCATAATGACAATACAGGGAAATAAGACAATGACCACACACTGGCAAAACCCTCTCCAAAGAGAATAACGCATAAACTGTCACTGAACTAAATGATATTTTGAATATTTGCCGTGTTATTTTATGCAGTCTTATGAGGGAATGGAAATCATGCCATTTTGAATAAATTCTTTCTGTGATCTCAGGGGTTAAATTAAAAGCCAGTATTTAAACAATCAGCTTGCAGCAAACAATACTTGTTTATATAAGATATGATCTTGGAACATCCAGCCTCAGGGCACACATTCTGAGTCCTTCTTTGCTACAAGCTTATTACTTAAATGTTAACTGTGTATATAACCCTCCATCCATGAATCTTGGAATATCCAGGCTCTGGGCACACATTCTGAGTCCTTCTTTGCTACAAGCTTATTACTTAAATGTTAACTGTGTATATAACCCTCCATCCATGAATCTTGGAATATCCAGGCTCTGGGCACACATTCTGAGTCCTTCTTTGCTACAAGCTTATTACTTAAATGTTAACTGTGTATATAACCCTCCATCCATGAATCTTGGAACATCCAGGCTCTGGGCACACATTCTGAGTCCTTCTTTGCTACAAGCTTATTACTTAAATGTTAACTGTGTATATAACCCTCCATCCATGAATCTTGGAATATCCAGGCTCTGGGCACACATTCTGAGTCCTTCTTTGCTACAAGCTTATTACTTAAATGTTAACTGTGTATATAACCCTCCATCCATGAATCTTGGAATATCCAGGCTCTGGGCACACATTCTGAGTCCTTCTTTGCTACAAGCTTATTACTTAAATGTTACCTGTGTATATAACCCTCCATCCATGAATCTTGGAATATCCAGGCTCTGGGCACACATTCTGAGTCCTTCTTTGCTACAAGCTTATTACTTAAATGTTAACTGTGTATATAACCCTCCATCCATGAATCTTGGAATATCCAGGCTCTGGGCACACATTCTGAGTCCTTCTTTGCTACAAGCTTATTACTTAAATGTTAACTGTGTATATAACCCTCCATCCATGAATCTTGGAATATCCAGGCTCTGGGCACACATTCTGAGTCCTTCTTTGCTACAAGCTTATTACTTAAATGTTAACTGTGTATATAACCCTCCATCCATGAATCTTGGAACATCCAGCCTCAGGGCACACATTCTGAGTCCTTCTTTGCTACAAGCTTATTACTTAAATGTTAACTGTGTATATAACCCTCCATCCATGAATCTTGGAATATCCAGGCTCTGGGCACACATTCTGAGTCCTTCTTTGCTACAAGCTTATTACTTAAATGTTAACTGTGTATATAACCCTCCATCCATGAATCTTGGAATATCCAGGCTCTGGGCACACATTCTGAGTCCTTCTTTGCTACAAGCTTATTACTTAAATGTTAACTGTGTATATAACCCTCCATCCATGAATCTTGGAATATCCAGGCTCTGGGTACACATTCTGAGTCCTTCTTTGCTACAAGCTTATTACTTAAATGTTACCTGTGTATATAACCCTCCATCCATGAATCTTGGAATATCCAGGCTCTGGGCACACATTCTGAGTCCTTCTTTGCTACAAGCTTATTACTTAAATGTTAACTGTGTATATAACCCTCCATCCATGAATCTTGGAATATCCAGGCTCTGGGCACACATTCTGAGTCCTTCTTTGCTACAAGCTTATTACTTAAATGTTAACTGTGTATATAACCCTCCATCCATGAATCTTGGAATATCCAGGCTCTGGGCACACATTCTGAGTCCTTCTTTGCTACAAGCTTATTACTTAAATGTTAACTGTGTATATAACCCTCCATCCATGAATCTTGGAACATCCAGCCTCAGGGCACACATTCTGAGTCCTTCTTTGCTACAAGCTTATTACTTAAATGTTAACTGTGTATATAACCCTCCATCCATGAATCTTGGAATATCCAGGCTCTGGGCACACATTCTGAGTCCTTCTTTGCTACAAGCTTATTACTTAAATGTTAACTGTGTATATAACCCTCCATCCATGAATCTTGGAATATCCAGGCTCTGGGCACACATTCTGAGTCCTTCTTTGCTACAAGCTTATTACTTAAATGTTAACTGTGTATATAACCCTCCATCCATGAATCTTGGAACATCCAGCCTCAGGGCACACATTCTGAGTCCTTCTTTGCTACAAGCTTATTACTTAAATGTTAACTGTGTATATAACCCTCCATCCATGAATCTTGGAATATCCAGGCTCTGGGCACACATTCTGAGTCCTTCTTTGCTACAAGCTTATTACTTAAATGTTAACTGTGTATATAACCCTCCATCCATGAATCTTGGAATATCCAGGCTCTGGGCACACATTCTGAGTCCTTCTTTGCTACAAGCTTATTACTTAAATGTTAACTGTGTATATAACCCTCCATCCATGAATCTTGGAATATCCAGGCTCTGGGCACACATTCTGAGTCCTTCTTTGCTACAAGCTTATTACTTAAATGTTAACTGTGTATATAACCCTCCATCCATGAATCTTGGAATATCCAGGCTCTGGGCACACATTCTGAGTCCTTCTTTGCTACAAGCTTATTACTTAAATGTTAACTGTGTATATAACCCTCCATCCATGAATCTTGGAATATCCAGGCTCTGGGTACACATTCTGAGTCCTTCTTTGCTACAAGCTTATTACTTAAATGTTACCTGTGTATATAACCCTCCATCCATGAATCTTGGAATATCCAGGCTCTGGGCACACATTCTGAGTCCTTCTTTGCTACAAGCTTATTACTTAAATGTTAACTGTGTATATAACCCTCCATCCATGAATCTTGGAATATCCAGGCTCTGGGCACACATTCTGAGTCCTTCTTTGCTACAAGCTTATTACTTAAATGTTAACTGTGTATATAACCCTCCATCCATGAATCTTGGAATATCCAGGCTCTGGGCACACATTCTGAGTCCTTCTTTGCTACAAGCTTATTACTTAAATGTTAACTGTGTATATAACCCTCCATCCATGAATCTTGGAACATCCAGCCTCAGGGCACACATTCTGAGTCCTTCTTTGCTACAAGCTTATTACTTAAATGTTAACTGTGTATATAACCCTCCATCCATGAATCTTGGAATATCCAGGCTCTGGGCACACATTCTGAGTCCTTCTTTGCTACAAGCTTATTACTTAAATGTTAACTGTGTATATAACCCTCCATCCATGAATCTTGGAATATCCAGGCTCTGGGCACACATTCTGAGTCCTTCTTTGCTACAAGCTTATTACTTAAATGTTAACTGTGTATATAACCCTCCATCCATGAATCTTGGAATATCCAGGCTCTGGGCACACATTCTGAGTCCTTCTTTGCTACAAGCTTATTACTTAAATGTTAACTGTGTATATAACCCTCCATCCATGAATCTTGGAATATCCAGGCTCTGGGCACACATTCTGAGTCCTTCTTTGCTACAAGCTTATTACTTAAATGTTAACTGTGTATATAACCCTCCATCCATGAATCTTGGAATATCCAGGCTCTGGGCACACATTCTGAGTCCTTCTTTGCTACAAGCTTATTACTTAAATGTTAACTGTGTATATAACCCTCCATCCATGAATCTTGGAATATCCAGGCTCTGGGCACACATTCTGAG
Organism: Acanthosepion esculentum; assembly: GCA_964036315.1. Taxonomy (NCBI): domain Eukaryota; kingdom Metazoa; phylum Mollusca; class Cephalopoda; order Sepiida; family Sepiidae; genus Acanthosepion; species Acanthosepion esculentum. The sequence goes on from OZ038484.1 coordinate 110,911,815, forward strand.
TCCTTCTTTGCTACAAGCTTATTACTTAAATGTTAACTGTGTATATAACCCTCCATCCATGAATCTTGGAATATCCAGGCTCTGGGCACACATTCTGAGTCCTTCTTTGCTACAAGCTTATTACTTAAATGTTAACTGTGTATATAACCCTCCATCCATGAATCTTGGAATATCCAGGCTCTGGGCACACATTCTAAGTCCTTCTTTGCTACAAGCTTATTACTTAAATGTTAACTGTGTATATAACCCTCCATCCATGAATCTTGGAATATCCAGGCTCTGGGCACACATTCTGAGTCCTTCTTTGCTACAAGCTTATTACTTAAATGTTAACTGTGTATATAACCCTCCATCCATGAATCTTGGAATATCCAGGCTCTGGGCACACATTCTGAGTCCTTCTTTGCTACAAGCTTATTACTTAAATGTTAACTGTGTATATAACCCTCCATCCATGAATCTTGGAATATCCAGGCTCTGGGCACACATTCTGAGTCCTTCTTTGCTACAAGCTTATTACTTAAATGTTAACTGTGTATATAACCCTCCATCCATGAATCTTGGAATATCCAGGCTCTGGGCACACATTCTGAGTCCTTCTTTGCTACAAGCTTATTACTTAAATGTTAACTGTGTATATAACCCTCCATCCATGAATCTTGGAATATCCAGGCTCTGGGCACACATTCTGAGTCCTTCTTTGCTACAAGCTTATTACTTAAATGTTACCTGTGTATATAACCCTCCATCCATGAATCTTGGAATATCCAGGCTCTGGGCACACATTCTGAGTCCTTCTTTGCTACAAGCTTATTACTTAGATGTTAGCTGTGTATATAACCCTCCATCCATGAATCTTGGAATATCCAGCCTCAGGGCACACATTCTGAGTCCTTCTTTGCTACAAACTAAATACTTAAATACTAGCTTTTAATGTAAGTTCAGGATATGTCAGGTTTTATTCAATATATTGAAATGTTCCTTATGTTGTGATGTTAAAATTTGGTAGTTGGCATAAAATAACTAAGATGTGCCTCACTGACAGAAGAGGCATAATGTAAATGCATTGCATATGATTTTACTCTCAAAATACATTGGAAATGATTTTACTGTAAAAATTCTTTATTTCAGTGGCCAGGAATTAATGCAAAGATTACTAACAGAATAAAGCTTTTATTATATTACAATGTATGCAAATATTTATATCTGTCTGTTTATTGATCTGATACTCTAGCATAAATGGTTAGTTGTTGCAGTTTTTGTAACCAGCCGGTTCAAGACATTTAGCACAATCTTCTGGATTGCAGCCAAGTCTCTCTTACTGTTGACTCATCACAATCAGTTCATTTGTAAAAAACTGCAATAATGGAGAAAGTTTTCAAGTATTCATAGTGATTCTTCATTTCTGAATATAGTAGATTTTAAGCAAGGCATTCAATCTCTCTTCTTTCAGTCCACATTAACAAGCAAATACAATCAATGTACTCTTTTTTATCTTTTACTCTACCTCACTTAAAGGCTGCCATCAGCAGCCATTAAACTTGATAGCAAATTGCCTAGTTTTTTTTTATAGAATTTATCTATATTAAAACTGGAGACTTCTGTTTGTGCATCTAAGCCTTCATCACATGATCATGCGCAAATGACAAGGCCTGCCCATTGATCTAATTTTGGCCATGATGACTCTCAGGACATTCAGATGACCTCAGATTATCTAGAGGTCATCAAGTAACTAGAGGTCATCAAAGAACATATTTCTAGCCAAATGAAAGAACTTCATGTGTTCATTTGCAGGATCACCATAATTCCAACAGATTTTCTCTTTGAATTCAAGCTGCATCAGTTGTCATAACCATCAACAAGGCACAAGAAAAAAACCTTAAATTCACTGGTGTCAATTCTCTGCTCTTTTTAGGAATGAATATTTCATTTATTTATCCGACATTTTATTACTTAAACATTATTTTTAGTAGATACCCATATTTGAGTAGATGCTTTGTTTATTTATTAAACAGTATATTCATTTATTTTCGTCTATCAGCCTGAGCAAGGCCTCTGATCGGGAGGTTTTGAGGAGCATGGAACCACTTTTTAATTGCTTTTGTTCCCAGGTTCACTCTGACCCAGGATGGTAGCACCTATTAGGGTTCCAGCTTTGGGAAAATAGTGAACTCCCAAACTGGGGTCAAAACATGAAAATATAAAAATACATTAGAAAAAGTTGCCAGCACTACATTTTCATAGTAAAAAAAATTAATTACCAGCAATATATATTTTTGAGAAAAAAAAATTATCAACACTCATAAGAACGTAAAATTTCAGCTTTAAATGATCCATAAGGAGTTGATATGCCATTAAACAAACCGAACCAATCTACTTGGCTGAATATTTGAGAAATTTCTAATAAGATTTCTCAAATATTCAGGCCAGTAGATGAAAATAAATAAATGTACTGTTTGTGCTTCTCCTCAAATATGGGTATCCACTAAAAATAGCGTTTAAGCAATAAAATAGCCAACTTTATATTGATTGATCTAGGGTTGAATCCCCAAACAGATTTTGAATACTAGCACCCAACAAGAGAAACACTAATATTGCATATCCAGAATACTGCTTGACCTAAGGGATCACATCATTTTTTTTTTCAGTACACCTATGACTGTGGTGCTTAGGAGGTTACCACTTATGGAGGTTATTAGGTTATCTTCTGCCAACATCCAATCTCACCATACATCAGTATAATTGATTTGAATGAATATTGGCCTTGTGTAATGATTAAAGAAATGCACAAAATGTTGAAAAATACAAAATGAATCTTTATATACACAATATACTAACACAGAAGGATAAGGTGAAAGTTGAAGTTTTCAGAGTTCAAGTGTAAAAGTCCTGGTACAAAAGAGAGATAGAGAGAAAGAGAAAGGGTCTGGGTAAAATTAAGTATATATATTTGTATATGTATGTATGTATGTATGTATGTATCCAAATGTAGTAGTTGCCACTTGACCATGTAGTGATGGAAGTTTTGTTGTTTTTAATGTAGCCAGGAACAGTTTAGGCATGAAAGGTCGCCAGCTAGTTGTGCAAATGTATTTCATCTCTGGGTATATTATGATGACCGCTGATCAGACAATAGACAAAATTAACTTATTGACTCTGATTTTGGTTAATTTTCCAACTGTTTGTAGACACATCTATAATCCACTTTGAAAAGTGCTTGCTTTTCCATTGTTCGCAGCCTTATATCCTGGTTGTGAAAGCTTTCTGATACATTGGTCAAACTATCTACTTTTAGAAATGGGGAAATTTTGGTCTCCTTGTTATTATCTATTTCTTTTCTTACATCCTTTTTGTGATAGCATTCGGATGTGTTGGTCAAACTATGGCTTTCTTTGCTTGGCGATGTTTAATATCTGTTTATTTTTTTAAGATGGTAAAATTTTGGTTTTCCTGTTATTTATTTTCATTTATTTATTTCTCTATCATCACACACCTACTTTTTAATATATAAATAGTGTTAATAAATTTTTCATTTGTTATATAAGAAGAAATATTTTCCCTTCAGCTATTTTCCTCTCCAGGCAATGCCAGGTATCCTTGTTAGCATTATGACAAATAAATAAAAGAAAATTACTCTAGAAATAACATTTAATACACCTTGGGTTTTCTGCCTTGAAAAATCAGTGCAGATACTGACCCCGCACTATCAGCACATTGACTGCCAGAGGTCAATTATGAAATCTAACATCAAATGCCAACTTTATAATAGTCAACTTAGGCCCAAAAAATAATTATGAGCTAATTTATAGCTTCAACTGAATCCTTATCACGGTTTTCACACGAAAAGTATCATTGCAAAAACTCGTTATTCGCGCCCACGGATGAAAATGTATCAGAAAATGCCAAGCATGTGATAACTCGTAGTTGGTATGAGATAATGTATAGTGAAATGATTACCAACGTAGAGCATGGTAATATTTTGGTGGGGCATGCGTAGGATGTGCACCCTTCGGCTTACTATACCAACAGAATAAAGGGGCATTTCGAGGATGAGTTATTAACAGTGAATTGTTTTCTAGTGAGTCTGAGTGAGAGCGTTAATGTTAATGTACAGTATGCATACGTCAAAATATTTTGTGTGTATGTACATACATGTGTAATTGGCATACATGTAAAAATTAAATATTACAGTGGGGCACCAGAATTTTAGAAATACCAAAATGGGACATGGCCCAAAATTGGTTGGGAACCACTGGTGGAGTCAGTTTCATAATAAAAACTGTAAACTATAAGTCATCTTATGGTTGACAGTCAGTGTGTTAAGTTGCAAAGTGAACTGACAATTTCTTTATCCTTTAAGTTAGATAATTTCAATGGTATTGTACTAATCAAATCTTTACTCTTATGTGCTACTTTTGCTGTTTTATGATGATAATCCCACAAACATACCAAAATCACTATATTTTCATTCAGAAAATGAATTGAAAAATAAAATAAAGGAAACCACTCTATAAATATCATTTATTATACCTGTAGTTATCACCTTTGAGAAATCATCATTTTAATATACCCAGATTATCAGGGTGCAAATGCTGACACCACAGTATTATAATTAAGTTGCCAACCTAATAAGAAATTGCTTTCGTTTTCTCAGGTTATTTTAATAGTTTAGCAGTAGCAAAAATCTTGCTACTATGTGCCATTTTTGCTGTTTTATGTTAACATTGAAATAGAAATCAGATCATTATAATAGAAATTATCTTCTATAATAGTTATTACAGTTCTGGAAATAGCTTTGTGTGAATATATGCCTTTTGTTCCAATTAATTCCAGAGTAAATAGAAGGACTAAAAACAAATAATAGTTTTACTCCATTAAGCATGCAATAATAATGAGTTTTACTTGGTGAAAGCAATAAATTTGTATTGATATTCAATCAGTACTGATCATTAAACTTGATAAGAAAGCCTTACAGCAAAACTTTGCCAAGAATTTAATGTTAAAAATGATTGGCATCATTCCATATATTTTGTTTTTACTATTGTCTTCATCTTTTTGGATTGTAACTCAACATCAATAATTCTGTAACCTGATGATTATTTTACCCAACATATATTTATTTTTCAATATATTCTCCTTCTTTGTCAATGCACTTATTCCAGTGGTGAATATTAACTCCAATGATCAAAATTTATACAATGAAAATTTCATACATTTAAAATCTAGGTCTTGCTGCAGACTTATTGATCCACCCCTATTCTTTTGCTTTCCTTGATTGTCTTGGGTTCTATGGTTTGGTGTATTTCTTAGAGATGGTTTTCATTTTTGTCCTTTTTAACATTTCAGCCATTATATTTTCCAACCTTCCTCAAGCATATTTTTCTCTAAACACGTGTAAGCACTTTGTCTTTATTATTTTGTTTCTCTCATCTTTGCAGCTGAGGAAGGCTTCAGAGTGTTTTGGTTGAAAAGTATTCTAGTTCAAGAGAGGAAAGAACAAAAAGAGATAGAAAAGAAAAAAAGCATTAGGTAACTTCTAAAAGACATTTTATTAGGTACCTCCATGAGATCGCTAAAAAATCAGCATACCATGATGAAAAAATGTTCCTAACATAATGGAAACATAGTTTTATCGGCAAAATCATTATAATACTATTAAGAGGAAGAATTAAAGTATTTTTAATTATCTAACTAAACTTTTTTCTTCTTTTTAGAACATTTGAAATTTTGATTAAAAAAATTTTTTTTTGCATTAGTGGTTTTACTAACTTTTAACATAGCAAATTTTAGCCTCATTTTTGTGGTAACAGACACTAAATTGGAAATTCATGCAAAAATCAAATAATTGTTGGGTTTTAATGAAATTTTCAGGACTTATTCACAAAAGAATCAAATTATGATATATTTTTATTAGAAAATCTTGGTAAAAATATTTTTTATTTTACATGTGTTTCTTCCCCTTACTTAATTTTATGAAAGCTTGAGAAATTCATCGAGATAATTTTTAGTGACTATTTTAGTTAAAAGCAGAATTTTTTGAAGAATCTAAATCACAGATTTTTTTTTTGTTTGTTTTTTACAAAACTGGACCCAGTCTTACTGAAAATCTGTTCTGAATTTAAAAATAAAAAATGCAATAAAACTAAGACATTCTTTAATTAAAGAAGCTTTTAATTTCTTTTATGAATAATATATATTAAAGACAATATTGTCTGAAAAAAAATCTTTTACAAGATTTGTTTTTATTTTTTACAAGATTTTACAATTTAAAATTGAATAATTTATAAAGTTTTGAATCTTTTAAAGTTCAATTTTGATGAGATAAATCTTAGGGAATATTGTTATTAAATAAAACTATATTTACTAATCAAATATTTTAAAGCTTATTACAATCTGAAGACCCTGACTATTTTTAAAAGAATTTTGATTTGTTTTTATATATGTATATAGATACAGAATTTCTGAAGTATGGATGTACAAACTGATAAATCTATTTTTAAAGACCATGTGTTTTAAGAGTTGTCTCTCCTTATGGGGCGGGGACAGAACTCTAATGAAATTTATCATCTGCTACACCATACTTAACTATGAACACGTTTGGTGGTCAATCCACCATCAATAAATCAATTAACATGTCAGAAAAACAAGACCCTGTGGTTAGGAAATGCTTGTATACAACATTTTATGCTATAAGTAAGTAATATTTGTTTCAAATCAGATTAACTTAATTTTAAATTTGCTGATTTTCCTCAATAATGTTTCAGAAATATATATTTTATTTTTGCAAGATTTTTACAACAGAAAATTAAGTTTTGTTTACAAATGTCTAAAAATGGCTGACATCATCGATTTTACTGAAAAAAAATGCAAGTCTATTCTGATCAATATAATTTGTCTAAAGCTAAATTGAAAGCTTCAGGAAAGCATTTTCATTTTAAAAAATTCATTTTAAACATTATGTATACCCAATTAGTGGAAGCAACTATATTTTATGCTTTGTAAACTTGAGGCCAAAAAGCATATTTGTAAAAGAACAGGATTCAGGAAGACAGAAGATGGCACTTGATGGTGCATTTAAATTTTTGTACATTGTAGGTGATAGGGAAGCAAGAAATTGCAAGGGAGTTCCACAGGTGAGAAAGGTGAGAAAAGAAACTATTAGAATAGAACTTACAATTGCATCCATGAAAATATTTATAGAAAAGGTAGAGGAAAACCATGTCACAGTGATGGGAAAGTGAATGATGTCGATATGCCAGGTTAGGACCGATTATATTACAGACCCTTTCATAAAAATATTGTGTTAGAAATAACAAAGCTGAAAGAAATTGTCTGAAAAATACATGGAAGAATGAAAATACTTCATTTCAGAATTTCAAACAACACAAGAAATTCAGAGAATGTGTTGGCTGAAATGTTCTCTTGAAAACAGCAAACATAATGGACTAGCTTACAGCTGACATTCTTCTTTTATATGACCTGTTCCTTCAGGACATGAACTCCAAACAACTTCCTATCCTTTGTAGCTTTAAGTAATGTTTTCTCCTCTTACTATCCCTCCCAGTTCCTGTTCTACCATTAGGCAGGTTACACACTGCTTCCCTCTGCCTATTTCGCCCACCAGTATATCCAAGGAGTGTCATAATTGCATATAATCTATTGGTGTCAAAAGTTAGTATTCCACATAAAAATCAGGATTTTCAATTCTGATTTTAAAGGATGACAGGCTCTCCCTATTTTCAAAGAGGGGTGCAACATAATCTTGGTTTCCTTTCCATTCCTGTTTGGCTTTGTAACACGTGAAACTTTGCTTAGTAAATATAAAAAACCGAAAGAAAGAAAAATATTGTCCCCAAAATATTATGGAATAAGAAAAATAATTTCAGAAGTTTAAAAAACAAACAGAATAAGAATTTGGCTCCATTAAACATGTAACAAGTAATATTTAGCCTCCCCCCCCCCCCACAAGGGCTACATGTGGTACAAGGCCGGGTTTAATGTGGATTTCCGAGACCGTAGGCTCGGCCAAAAATATTCCCTATTGGAACCCGTAAAAACGGGTTCAGGGACAGAATACATCCACGAACGAGACTCTGCCCTTCGGCATAGCCTCGTCTGGGTTCCTCTCTGCCCAGAGGCAGCGAGTTTGACCAAATAACTCGACACGGGGCCAAGTTACTTGCCGCGGTTGTTGTAACCTAGGGAAGGTTACTGAATAGAATAATCAAACGAAGGTTGGTAATGAACGATAATACTTAGGACATGAATAGCACATATAAGATTCGTGAGCAGCATGTAGAAGTAGTCAACTGCTTGATGTGAGTCAAGTGAATTCCACAATAAATCTCTAACTGTAGACCAACATACAGTATTTACTGCTGTATTTATGTGAATGGGGACATGCCCATTATTGATTGTAGGTATGCTACAACACAAGTTTAACTTAGTTTAATTCGATCAATGAAATTGTATTAAGATTCAAACAGCACTGATTATTAAATTTGATAATACAGCAGAAATTTTGCCAAAATATTATTAAATACAAGTTGGATATGATTATTATTTTAAAATGCCTTATCTTGACTCATATTCAGTATTACTAGCTTTATTCAAACTTTATTTACTGTTACTGTTTTTATCATAACACTGGTATGATACATCAGAGCTGTTTCGACTTGAACGCATGCTGGAAATCAATGCGATTTCTCTTCTTCAGCATGGATGCTCATTTCCAAACATGCCCATCTGCTCAGGCTTATTTGTGTTTCTTCAACACCCACAGGACCAAATGTTAATTTATATTGCAACACTACTCTGGACCTTAATTACAGCTCAAGTATGTGACCCATTAGGCCCACATACAGCTTTAAACTCAGAGTTCTCATTCTCCTATATGGATTGTCAACTACAGCTGGAGAATCCAGTCTGCTCTGCTATTTAGCCGGGGAGTGGGGAGAAGAGATGATTTCATACCTTTGCTAAATATCTATATAATGGTTCTTCAATAAATTTACAATCTGATATGTATTAGTTGAGTTTTGATCTGAAATTTTACCTGATTTAACTGCCTAATGTCCTCATCTTGATTGCTATAGACTCAATGCTTCAGTCTTGCATCCTCTGGCTTTCATCAGATAGCTAGCATAATTGTTAACCTTCTTGGAATTTCAAACCGAATCCTTTATTCAATCTACAGTACTAGACTTATAATATATAATTCAGTTCAGGAAATACCAGAGGTCTGAATTTAAGAGGATCTGTGGTGATTACAATATGTACTGGGCACACTCTAAGAGATAATAAAGTAGGCTTTGTACTCAGTGTCATGTCAGAATATCTAAAGAGTTATGTACATGATTGGGTTGACCTCATAGCCATCAAGTGCAGAATCAGGACTCAACAGATGTCAGTGGCTGCACCAACATAAAGAAGGAAGTCAACCCAGTTGAACTTGAGATATATGCATGCACACACAAGACAACAAAATGACAGAAAGTTATATAAACGCCAGTCCCATGAGGGGGAGGGGTGAAATCTTTGCATCTTTGCGAGAAGAAAATTTGAACATTTGCTCAAAGTCACCCAAAAACCACATAATTAATTTGATGGAGATCATAAGTGAATTAACAAGAATTTTATGTAGGAAAAATTTAGTCTTGCATTTGTAGCAATGTGGTGTTAGGATTTGTATTACATAAGGTTACTGTTGGTCACAAGTTTGTAGTGGGAGTAGTTACTATTCATTCTGGGGTGTTAGGATGAAAACTTTCAAAGTAAAATGAATTCAGCATTTTTTCATTACATTGAGGAAATTTACATATATTTTTTTATATAGAGAATAACATAATTCAAGAAGAAAGAAATATAATTGTATGTACATGGATAGCTGAAAAAGAAAGAAAAGCACAAGCATTACTGGTAGAAAATGTGTGTGTAATGCACCATGTGACTTGGTTTGAAGTATAACAGTCAGCTGCCCAGGGAAGGACATTTCCTTGGAAGTGACGAAACATATCCTGTAACTCCCACATTCTAGAGTGAAAAGAGGAAGAGAGAGCTTATTCTCTTCCTTTTATAGTTATGAACAGCCTCACCTTATAGTCATCTTGACAGACAATATGGGGGGTAATCTCCACATATTCTTATCAGATGTTACTAACATAATGTTACAGATTGTTCTCATTCCTCTGTCTATGCTATAGGATATCTTGTATCAGTCATATTTTAATAATTAATTTGTCCTTGCAATGTTGTTTGTGCCTTGAACTGATCTAGAGTGTATGGTTTATTATTTTTTTGCTTAGGATTGAACTCACAATCTTGAGGTAACTAGTGCTGCTTAACCAACGCTTTCATTCACTCAACCATTTTCATTGTATAATGCTCAGTCTATGTGATTAGTATTAATCACCAAAGTAAGTGCATTGACAAAAAAAATTTTTACATTGAAAAATAAATATTAGTTGTATAAAATAAATGCATCTTTTATCATCAGACTTATTAATGTACCTGTTTATACAGAACTTATGTAAGTAAGAAATGACGTATACGTGAGTAGAGGTGAACTTGGTTCATCATAAAATCCATCCTATTATGGTCAGGCCGACCACTAAAAGAATCAATGTTGATTCAATAAACAATAATCTATGAAATCAGAATATTTGGGAGAGCTGTTGGGTATTGGACATTGAAAATAGAAGAATGTTAAACAACCATAATAAATGTTCTGTTTTTATTACCTTATAATATGTACTCATATATAAGCTGACACCTGCTTTTACATGTAAAAATCATTAATATATTTCATTTATATGTATAATAGAATCTCCACATTATGATGCCTAATGGGAGTAGATGATTTAGCTTTCTGTTTGAACCAACCATATAAAGATGGCACTGAAAGCCAAAGTAAACCTTGAATTTGGATGTCTTTGGCGGTTTATAAGGGAGTAAAGATGTTAGGGTTTCTGGTTTATCATTCATCCATAAAAAAGAGTATTAAATGTATATATATATATATATATATATATATATATATATATATATATATATATATATATATATATATACACATTAGGTGACTTAAAAAGCAAGTAGGAAAAAGATTTTCCTACTTGTTCCTTATTTAATGTCATGATTATTAACCTTATAGGAATTTCAATCTGAATCCTTTGTTTGATATGCAGTGGTAGATTTGTAGTATGTTGTTATACTACCGTTATGAAGATCTCTTTCTCATTCACAAATACATTTTACTAGACGTGTCGAACGGATCTGAGCGCTAAGAAAGCAAAACCCCAAATAAAAAAGTTGTCTTCTGCATAGGGGTTCCGAGTATCACATCCAGTCCACAAAACAAATCCCTGCAAAAATCTAAAATACCATAGCCAACCAGGAATGTTGCCCCTCCAAAAAATAGATGTATATGGGAGCCAGCACCTGTTAAACCACAGATATAAAAAGGCACTCCTTGCTGACAACAGGCAGTTCAGGACTAACACGTCAACCTCATCACACGATCACTGGCCCATTCACACACATCACCATTGTCAGTTTAAACTCTGATGATAGATGGATCAACCCAGCCAATGACACTCCACTCGTGCTGCTATGTGGCTTCACTAATCCACTCCAGGCCTATCTCCTGAGACCAATTATGACCTCAGTCAACCAACCCAAAAAATCCATCAACTCCCAGTCTTACCAACAACACTCTTACACTTAATTGCTTCCCTTACCAATGACAACTAAAGAACTACATACCAACAAATTTGTCACCTTTCCAGTAGGTTGACAGTTTGAGAAGAACTGTTTCAGAGTGGGGCCACTGTACATAGATATTTCATTGATACAAGTGAATAAAATTACTAAAATATTACACCCATAGATAATGGAAAATTTCAACCAAAAGTAGCACTGGCTGATCAGACAATGAATGCCAAATGTTTCCTTATAAGGAAATGGCTAATATTACCAATACCATGTCTCAGAGACTCTCCAACTCCTCTCTGGGTTGTTGTTTATATAACTCCCTGTAATACAATTCTTTCCATTGTTTGCAACCCAGATTTGGCTGTGAAGCTATGTTATTCTGCACTTGGCAATTGGGAGGTTACCTTAACTCAAGCATGCACCTGGCTCCCTAAGAGCCAGTTCTATTCTAACATGATCTGGGGTGAGACACACACTACATTTGAAAGCAGATTAGTTTGGTTGTTTAATAATAGCAAGTAAATCAATTGCATATTATATAGTACCTAACAACAAAATTAGTAATAGCAGATTTCTTTTAAACTGAGATCTTTATAGCAATTTTGTTTCAGTGTGCCTCCTCCGCAATACCTACATTTAATGACTGTATTCTACTTTTATAAGTGAAATAAATGAAATTATTATTTTTCTTTTTACTATAATGGTTGCATATGTGAGGAAATGGATTTTGATAGTAGAGAAAAAAAATGAAAGAACCATAGTTCTATTTTAGCAATAAGTTCATTTGAATCTGGTAAATATAGGTATGGTTTAGTAACATACAAATATTTATGGGAGTAGAGAAAAAATTATTAAATGCCAAGTTTTTCATTTTTAACCTAAAATATGTTTTCACCAGTTTTTGGCACCCTGTCTGTATAATGTGCATTATTAATCAGGGGGATTTTTAATATTGTAAGATGTCGCTACTGGGTAACTCCACAACTGTGACTTTGTGTCAAACTATGCTGAGATTAGTAAATGACATCATAGGCTACCCACCAAAAGTGTGGCCTTGAACCAGAATGATCTCTGTTTAGTAAATACGCCATCTTCTTTTATGTGCTGTGTCCTTTCTAGATATAGGTGATCATGGTGCTCCATAAGTTCTTACCTTTTTTAGCTGTTAGCAATGTTGTTTTTTTTTACTATCCTTCCCACTGTGCAGCCAAACAATGATTGAATGCAATGTTCCTTTGAACAAGTTTTCTCTTCTTTGTTGTTCTTATGTTTCGACCCTTGTACCTTCTGGCCTTCTTCAGCTCCCACCATTAATTAAGAGAGAACAAACAATAAAGATTCCAAATATCACTTCTCCTGATCACTTAAGGACATGGGTGATCACAGCATTTCACAACTTCCTAATCCCTTATAACCCTAAGCAACCTTTGTCTCATAACTATCCCTTCCAATCCCAGTTCTGTTATTTGTTTACACAAGCTCATTAGTTAAGTTACTCAGTGTTTTCCTCTGTTCCTCATGCTTTCAATATATCCTGTAAGTGTCAAATTCTCCAAGCCCCCTTTCTCCATTATGTCCCAAAGATTTTCAGCTCTCACATTTTAATTCTAAATGGGCTTTTTGTTTCCATTTTCTTTAAAACTTATTTGTTGCTCACATGCTACATCCACGGTATTCTCAGCATCATTCTGTAAAACAATATCTTTGTTGGCTCAAATCTCTTCTTCATCTGTGAGGAAATTGTCTGAGATTCACTGCCATATAGGAGGATTGATATTACATAACAGTTTAGTACTTTTCTTCATTTCTAACAAAGTTTTTCTGTTTTTTAATACTTTGCTTAGCTTTTGGAAGGCATCTTTTGTTAATTCAATGAACCTTCAGATTTTAGTGTCACATTTTCTGTCAACTGTTAAAATACTTCCCAGATATTTAAATTTCTGTATCTGTTTGACTTTGACATCTCCAAGGCCATATTTGATTAATAAACAACAATGTTGATTTTGTAAATAATTTGTTGGTATTAGCAAAATTAATCACAAGTCTTGTGTGTTAATCAAATATTGATGACCTCCAGGTATATTTTTTGGAGTTACATTCTACTTTTCCCCTCATTGTTTATTTCATAGACTTAAAGCGTAACCAAGACAATGTATGTTGTAACAGACACAGCTAATGTTTGTGTGATAACTATTTCATGAATTTATTCTGTAAAAAAAATAGAGGGAGGGACTGAGGCAGAGAGGGGGGGGGGTGCAAAAGAAAAGATGAACAAAAGTGAAAGATAGAGTGAGAGAGAGAGAAAGAGGAATAGGGGAGAAGGGAGAGATAGGATAGAAAGGTAGGGTGAGAAAGAGGAATGGTGGGAGAGAGATAGGCTGGAAAAAGAGGGGCAGAGAGAAAAGAAGACTTAGGAAGAAATGGAGAAAGTGGGTGATGGAAGTAGAAATAGAAGGATAAGAGATAGAGAAAGAGAAAGGTAAAAGGCAAAAGAAAGAGGGAGCAGGAAAGAGAGAGAGAGAGGAAAGGAAGATATAAAAGAGAAAGGGGGAGAAAAAAAGCAGAAAAATGTATTGTTTTGAGCAAAGAATGTAGAGAAATGACATTTGTATTAATCATTATCTCTAGACAACAAAGCAAAACCATATTCTACACAAAATGCATATCACTAAGACTCACATTTGCAGACAAAGTAAAAATAGCTCCAAATTTTGAGCATTGATTGCATATTTTTTGTTCTTATTGTATCCACACCCCCACCAGTTTTATTTTGTTATTTGGGTGTATTGCTGTATTCTCTCTCCTTGGGGTAAACTTTGGCATAAGTGTCTCCGCTTCTTATCAGGGCCTCCACCTCCCAATTTAGATTAGCGCTCAGTCACAGATATACAAAAAATCTACATAACTACATTTCTTGGTTGATAGAGACAGGGATAAATTGACACTGTTAGAGATAAATAGATAAGAATAGAGATAGGTAAATATAGACAACAGTTAAATACCGACAGAAACAACAGATATGCATGGACAAACAATAGATATAAGTTGAAATAAAAATGATATATATTGTCATTGTAAAAATTGTCCAAATGTTGTGTATATCCGAGCGCTTTTGGCTATTCTGTTAGCCATTATCAAGGATATTTTTTATCTTTATTTTTAATTGAATGTGTAGATTTTTATATGTGTTTCTAGAGTGATGGGAATATTTTTTATTTTCCAAAAATGTTCAGCACATTATGGCTGTGCTCATAATTGATGTCATTGAGTGTTGGCTTTTCCTTTTTTATTATTAGTGCTTCAATTATTTTTTTAATAATAAAAAAGAAAAAGCCAACATTCAATAACATCAACTAAAAAAGAGCCAAACCCTTTCTAAACATATAGAGGAACTTAAAAACAAAATGCACCAAAAATATCATGGAAAATAACTAAAAACCAGCCTTTAACAATAAATTCAACACTGTAAACTTTGTCTGGAGGAGAAAAAGGCTATAATCATCCTCCCAGACCAATACAAATTACTAAATAAATGATCAGAACTTATCTCAAAATGCAGACATGAAAACTAAGAAAAAATACCTTGTAAAAACTTCATGAAAAATGCAAATATATGTATTATATATAATAACACAGATAATACAACAAAGCCAACACTTTAAACTAAACAAATAAGATAACCAATCCTCAAAAAGAATAAATAATAATATTTTATTTTGTAATTTTTAAGAACATTAATCATTCATTAGCTCCAAACAAATATCAAAATTTTTCTCTACTAAAAACATTGTCATCACAACGTTTAACAAACTGAGATAGAAAGAAATAAACAAATTGAAATGTATAAACATAAACAAACAGATCTCATGGCTGACATGATCATATTTACAATTGATAGCAGAGGTCAGTGTAAGAATTCAGAATTTCAAAAGATGAGTTTGTCAGCAGGTGAGCTTTCCTACTTTGGAAGAATGGCACAAATCTCCTTCCAAAATCCCCAGTCTTTAGCCAAAAGGTAATTTTAGAAAATATCAATGTAGATAGAGCCAAAAGGAAACAAAGAAATAGACACAAAGATAAACAGACAGGTCTAGACAAAGATAAATATAAACAAATTATTTGGTGAAAATTGATAGGTATTATTTAGTATGGACAATGTATAAATGTTTGTGGATGTATATATGTATGTGTATATATATATATATATATATATAAACGGCAAATGTTATTAAAGACAACTGACATTTTGTATCAATTAATTTTATTGATTGACTTTTCCAAATTATGAATAATCCTTCTCAGATAAGGAGGAAATTCCATCAGAGATTGTCCAAAGTTCATTTCGGAAGAAATATGATCCAGACTTTTGACTTTCTTAAGTCATCATCAGGGTAGGTGGAAACAAATGGTGAGTTTTGTAGAACTAGTGAGTGTAGTGACATAGGCAAACAATAGCAAAATCAAACAGTAAAAACAGACTCATGATCCTCAAAACAATACTCAACAATAACAACTTCTCTATAAGTAAAAATAATTATAATTTAAGAGCCCATATCCTCAAATATTTATAAAAATTAAAATCATACACACACGTCACACCTTGTGTACGTCATAACACTCTTTGCCTCATTTTGAGGGAGTTTCCTATACAAACATTGCTACTTACAAAAATATTTCTGGGAGAGACTCTGATTAGAAGGACATTTTTAGTAAAATATTAACAATACCAAACAATATGGCTTTTGTTCACAAAAAAGGAAGAATCATGGACTTTGATCATGTAATTTTATTTCAAAGTACCTTCAGATTAAATGGAATTTTTTTAACGACATTTACCAACATTGTTTAACAAAAGTAAGATGGTTGACTTAAAATGTGCCTCCTGTCTGAAATGCAAAAATATTTTGAGTTTTTTTTTTTTTAAACAAATACCAGAACAAATTTAGAATAATAATAAAAAATAATTTTGTTTCTTTTATTGTTTTCATATTTTTGCATCTATTTGGATAGATCTTTGTCACTTCTCATCATTGTCAAAAGCTCACTGAATTTATTTTTTATGTTCTGATTTGGTGAACAGGAGAAGATCAATCATCCCATTTTGTTTTCCCAAAAGCTACACACCCATTTTCAAAGAGGCACTTTTTAAGAGTTGTGTATTCTCATTCGACCTTTAATCTTGATTTGCATATCTGTTTCTTATATTTTCCTAAAATATAGATTTCCTATCATTTCTTTAAAACCATTTCATATATTCATATCTATCTATCTACATAGCAGACTAGCTCAGAATAATGTTAATTCATGACACCTATAAGCAACTATATTCACATTTTAATTCTGTTTTTATATATACACACGCACACATATATTCAATGAAATGTGCGTGTATGTGTGCATGTGTGTGTATTCAAGAAAACATATATATTTCTGCTGAAATAATATATATATATATATATATATATATATATATATATGCGTATAATTCAGGAGCATATTTTCAATAAGACAAGTTTTGTTTGTTCTGTCTACTTATTCTTGATAGGATCCTTTCATATTTGTGGATAAGCTTTTTTGTGCAGTTATTAAAAGGCGAGAGGAAAACACTGTGTTAGCTCATATTGTATTTATTCCGAGTACTTTTGACATAACATAATGTCATCATCAGGGTATTATTAATTATAGAGTAACTATTTAGTCTTCATGGTTGTGAAGGACAATAATTGTTGTGGTCATCTGAAAATTACCATTTTTATGTGTGGAGTCAGGAACACTATATCATGACTTGGGTGACGGACACTGTTTAAGGGGAGGTAACTAGGTATGCTGTGGGAAAATTTCAGACTTGAGTAGTTGCTCGATAAAGGAAAACTATTAATGACAAGTGCTAACATTTAAAGACTATCTGTTGTACACATTTTGAAATGTTTGTGGAGTATTCATAATTAATTTTATTGTGGTTTGGTTTCAATTTTTTGATATAAATAGCTTCAAGAATTTTTAGTTTGTGTTTATTCTTTTTGTGGAAAAGTATGGAGGTATTTTTGACAAGGGTTTTTCTGAATTGCAAGTGTGGACAGGTATGTTGTTGTAAATGTTTAGAAATATTGGACATGTTTATTCAAGTGAAGACTTAGCCTATGTGAAAGCGTTGTTGTCATGTATCCAACATAGATACTATTTTTATCATTGGAGATGCAATCTCCCAGAGGACATTTAAATTTATAAACTATGTTTGTTTTCTGCAACACACAAGTGGCTGGGGAAGAGTCATTACAAATGATTTCATTAGTTATAGTGGATTTAGTGTAATATATAATAAGTTTTATTTTTTTGCTAGGGTCTGTGGTGGATGTATTAGTTTTTATTAATTTTTTTAGGATATTTTTGTCCTGTTTATAATTAGCATGCATCTGGTTACAATTTAAATGGTTGATATGTTTGGGGTTAGTTAGAAGGGTATTATGTTCTATATATTTTGTATTGAAGTCTCTGATGGAGCATCTTATTTGCTTGTCAACGATATAGTTGGGGAAGTTGTTATTGATGAGTGTTTTATATTTTTAAGTTCACTGTAGAGGATCTGTTTGATGGATGAATTAGCTTTTGCATGGTTTATTAGGTTTTTTATAATAGCTATTTTATAGTAATTTGGACATTCACTTTTATAGTTAAGAATACAGGAATTTATGCTGGTAGATGGGGATATGGTGAACTTATTATTAGTGTTAATCAGCATACCAAGAAAGGGAATTTTGTTACTAGCATTAAGTTCATATGTAAACTTTAGGATGGTGTTGTCTTGGAACTGTTTTTGGAATTTATATATTTCTTCCTTATTTTTGACTAATAAAATAACATTCCCTTTCTCAATATACTGATCATTCAGTTTCATATCTATTTATCTCTCCATCTCATTCTATACATATCTATCTATCTATCTATCTATCTATCATAGAGTTATAAATGTTTATTATCACTTCATGATAATTTATGAGTGCTGTGCCTTATTTGTAAGAAAACAGCCTAATTATGTTCATTTGCCTAAAAGCGAGGCAATCAGTGAGAATTGAACTTGCTACATTTGGAATGGCCTTGCTCACTGCAGCTGTACAATGATATAATAATCTTCTTTTTTTTCACATTGGACTGTATTTTGTGTTCTCCCATTATTAAAGAGTTTCACCTGCCTGTTTTGTTGCTATTTAGACAAAAAATAATGGTTGGAGAGAGGTTATGAAAAAAAATATATTGGAAGCACCTGCTTACTTATCTATCTATATCAGCCAATCAGTGGTTGTGTTTTCATTTTGCTTGATAGGATGTTTGGGGTCTGGTGGTTAGGGTTACCCCCACTAACATCACATACTAAAAGACAGAAAGGTCGGAAGAAGAAAAATCTGAAAGAAAGAAGAATAAAAAGAAATTCTAAAGAAAGAAGGAAAAAAAACAAATAAAAAGGAAAGAATGTAGGAGACAATTAAAGAGAGAATGAAGAAAAGAAGGAAAGAGTTAAAGAATAAAAAGAAAAATGCAAAGTGAGTGGAGGCATGTAGGAAGAGACAAAAAGAAAGAAGATAAAAAGTAACAAAATGAATGAATAGCAAAGTATAAAAAAGATAAGATAAAATGAGAAGAAAGATGAGAAAAAATAGAAAAAAAAAAGATGCAGAAGAGAAAAAGAAGAAAAAGTATAGAAATGAGAAAGAAGGAAAAGATAAGGAAAATGAGACAGGAAAAAGAAAGAAAAGGAGGAAATAAGAAGAAAGGAGAGGATGTAAGAAAAGAAAAAGAATAAAAATAGAAGGAAGGGAAAGCAGTAGAAACAAGAAAGAAACAAAAAAAGAAGAAAATAAAAACTAACAAAGAGAAGAAAAAAAGAATAGGAAAGAAATAAGAAAAAGGGAATGGATAAAAGGAAAGACAAAAAAGAAATAGGATAAAAGTAAGAAAATGGTTGGGAAAGGAGAAAGAATAGGAAAGGAAAGACAAGAAAAAAAAAAAAAGGACGATAAAAAATAAACAACTGAACCAAAGAAATGAATGCTTCATTAACCTCTGTTTCTAGGGAACAATAATCAGGTGAGAAGTCCTGGTTTTGTAAAGCATTGTATAATCAAAACATTTCTTTGTTCGTGTCTCACCTGCTATTTGGTAACTTTACGTTGTCAAGCTCCTAAAACATCAAACTGAAAGCTAAATGTCTCTAGTTTGATTCTGGGGATATTATCAATAGCTCTAAGAAAATAATTTCTTTTGTTAATGTCTATATCTATATTGGCTATGAAACAAAGAATGATAATATGTAGACTTAATATAACACTGTGCCCATAGAATAGTGGTTACCAGTGCAGTGAGTGGGATAAGCATGTTGAGTTCAAATTTCAGCCAACGCCATTGCATTCACTTTTACACAAATACCCTTGGAAAGGTATAAATTAATCTCTTCTTCCCACTGCTGTGTGTTAAATAGCAAACAGACTAGTCTCTCTAGCTTTGGTTGGCAACCAATCTAGGGAAAGAACTGAATCTAAAACTTGTTGGGTATGGGGCTAGCAACTTCATCCCTTAAAAATTTACTTACCACAAAAGTAACATCTAGTGAGAGATTGTACAGGGTCAACAATACAAGATTGATATGACACTAACAGTATTTAAGCTAATTGATATAATGTAAAGAAGCATTTAGTATTTATCGAAGAACAAAACTGGTAATCTTTTCACTATAAAAAGGTAAAATTGTGACTATTAAAAACTACTGAATGTCTCCTAACCTAACAGAGAGATATTTAAATTTTAAGGAAAAACAAAAAGTTACTCTCATGGTTACTCATAAAAATTAAAAATATATCCAGTTTGTATATGGCTGAAATGGCTAATGATAGGTTCTATGGTAACAGATTCTTCTCTCACTTTTCTCACTTATGGAACTTTCCTTCAGCTACTTTCTTCCTAGCCGACTTTAATTTTCAAAAAATTAAATGCATTGTCAATCATTATCTTCTGGCTTCTTAATTCCTGTTCTTTTATTGTTCTCTATCATTAATAGTGTTTTTATTTCTCATATAACACTTAGTAACCCCTTGTGCCTTAGTGGCTTTATTGCCTTGCATTGGGTGAAATGATTAAAAAAAAATTTAAGTGCACATCATTCAATAGCAAATATTAATCACAATAGATTGAACATTATACAGAGAAAATTTCAGATCAAAATCCAGCTAATGATGTCAGACTGTGAACTTATTGATGTATATACACTGCACAGCCCAGCCACATGTTTAGTTGATATATGTATACTTAATAGCAACATCTAACTGTTCTGTTAGGAGGAAAGCTGGTTACTCGTTCTGTACAGATGTAAACTAATGGTAGCCAGTTGTATAAAATGTCCTGAATTTCAAAGTTTTAAATTAGTGCCCACTTTGAGAGTTTGAAGCTTTAAAATGGATTGTACAGATAATTTGATAGGGAAAGAAAAATATTTAAAATAATTCTTGAAATTGCAAAAATGATCAGCAGGTATGACTGAAGAAGTTCATTGACCGTTCTGTATAACTCTGGTGAGGGTCTGATTAGGGCAAATTTATCTTGCTTATCTGTATCTCATATCACGACAGAAGAAATTCATCTCTCATGTTCTGACAGTGAGGAAGGGTTGAAAAGGACAAGATGTTAGGTCCTGAATTAAGTGTCAAAACATGTGAAACCAATCACTCTACTTCTTTTAAAAAACATGCATAAAGAAAATGAAATGAAATGGACAACAGGAAGACTGATTTTTTAACTGTTCTTTTCACTGCTGTGCTAACCTCAATAGGCTAGACAAATGAAGCAAAGACTGGGTGGTTACTGGTGGAAACTACCCACAGATCTTAATACATCCACAAAGTAATGATTTGGGGGTTGGAGTTATAGATGGTGGAGTGAGGAAACTATGGTGTGATCCAGGTAGTGTTAAAATGACAGCTCAGGCATACAAATAATTTTTTTGAAGGCACACATGGAGCCATAATTCAAGAAGAAAAATGCTTTCAGAAAGATGATTTTTATGCATGACAATTTTCCATCACAGTCACAGAAGAAAACTAATGAATAAAAAGAATGACAAGGGGAGAATTTATTTTTAATTTTAATTTGAAAAAATTAAAGGAAAATTGTTAACTCATTACTCCTTTTAAAAAGTTAAAAAATGACTATTTAGACTATTTACATTGTTATCCTCATCTTTATTGCCATATTAATGATGTTTTGGCCATTTTATGCTCCAGCCTTCTTTGGGTGATTATACATTGGAATTTTGAACAGAACCCTTTATTTAAGCCATGGGGTAGATTGTTCTAATTTCACATGTCATGCCTTTTCTGGATATCTCAGTTTCAGTTAATTCCCTTTAGTAACCCAACTCTCCAAGTTTTTCTTCCACTATGGCCAGGTATTGAACTTACAACGCTTTGGGTCAAGTCACTTTTTAGATTACTTCTACCAATGCTTTTATCCACTGGGCCATGTGTCCCCAAGAACACATGGCCCAATGGCATCTGGAATTGGAACAATCTACCCCTGTGGACTAAATAAAGTGTTCAGTTCAAAATTTCAACATATATCACCTGAAGAAGACCAGAGTGTACAATGGCTGATTACAATAAAGATGAGGTTAACAGTCTGAAAATGTAAATAGTTACAATACTTCATCTCAGAAATATAGGGAGATATTAGAAAAATAACATTAATAATAATAGTAATAAAAGTAAACTAATGAATAACTGAATAAAATGGTTTTCAAAGACACTTGTTTGATGAAGTGGTTGGCTTGTTCTCCCCATCATAGCCCAATTGAAAACTTATAGAGCATTCTGAGAAGCAAGGTTTACATTGGTAGAAGGCAATTTACCAGCAAAGATGAGCTTTTTTGTTCTCTTCTTCATGTAACGTTTTTACCTTTTCTCTCTTTCTTGCACACATAATAGCCATTTCATTTTTCTCATTTTTCATGGTACATTAGTTTAATACATGAGAAAGTAAATAGGAGATACCAACCACCACCACCATAAAATGTTTTGATTGAGGTAAGAGGAGACAGTAGAAAATACTTGTCTCATTTAATATAGGAAGGTATAAAGTCTCTCTCATAACAATGGATAACCGAGGAGATAATGATTTTAAAACATGCAGTATGTTTTGATAGCAACAAGTGCTGGATTATTTCCTCACAGCACTTGTTGCTATCAAAAACGTACAGCATGTTTATTGACAATTATTTTCATTTTGCGAACACATACATTTAAAGTTAACTGATCTGTAATAATGTTGAGAAAATGATAAAAAGGTGATACTAGGGTTGAGTTTAAGTCCCCCCCCCAAAAGTACAAATAAAATCAAAACGGCAAATATTTAGAGTAAGACACCATACCATACCATACCTAAGAAAAAAAGGGTTAAATTTGTGTTATAGTGAAAGACACCTAGTCTATAGGTAATAGACTCTCCCACCTATTATAAGTAGGAGTCTGTAGTAGTCGAGGAAAGGAGTAGTAGTCAGCGACCACAACTCGATTACTCTGCGTAACACTTTAGTACAAGTTCCTAACATTTCTGTACGTTTAACCTATTTAGGACGCATTTAGTCCGAATACAGTTTCTATTGTGGAAATAACTCCACAACAATTTGGGAATGTTAGATTATCTCCTCGGTTATCCATTGAAACTGCTATCCACTGAAAAAGGAAAAGAAGCCAGTCCCCGCCGTGGACCATTTAAAAGATAGTTCGTGAAGCAGATTGGTTGTTACAAACATCCAATCGGGTGTGTGGAAGATGTGATCTTTCTTTGTCTAATTCATTAAAAAGGCCAGAGTAGCTGTTAGTGTTTGTTTGCAAGGGGGGATCAGAGATTGATCTCCCCTGATTGGATCAACTTGATGACGGGTTGTATGATGTTGAATAATCCGAAACTCCCTGATGAGCGAATTTTTTAATTATACTCTGATATTTTGACACATAATTCAATGGTTGAATTAGTGTTCTGTTTGACATTACCTAGGGAAGATACTGGCATAAGAACAGCATATTCTAATGGATCGACTAAAGTTTGACAATTTTGGAATGTTAGCAAATAGCACAGATACTTGAAAAAATGCCGGTGGTTCAAGTGAACAAAATGTGATGGTAAAATCACACATCTAGTCTCAAAATAGAGACATGTATAATAGTAACATTTCATGTTAGACATTCAGAAAATGTATAGGATTAATTACATAATTTGTTATAGGATGTCTTTATAAATATTTATAGGATGTAAAAATATTTATAGGATGTAAAAATATTTATAGGATGTAAAAATGCCTGCTTTTATTTTTTTGAGAGGCTGATTTTTTTTTTACATTCTTTATTTGTATCTCTTCACTAAAAATTCATGAGTATGAGCCCAAGTGTTTAGAGCATTGTTTCTCAATCTTTTTTTTACTTCAGGGTGCACTTGTAGAATAACTAGAACTCTGGAGAGCACTTTATATTTTAATAAGCGGAGAACCTTTTTTGTCTGCCATCAACATGTCAGTCAGTTATATGCGATGTGTGATACACGCTTAGGCGATCATGTATCTTTTGATACATGACTGATGAGGCAGATTTTTTCTCACAGTAGGTTGCCATTTCTTTCTGCGGTAGACCAGTTGCCATCCAAGGCTATAGAACCCAGTCCTGCTATTTACCCATAGCTGGGGGTAGCAGAAGAGGATTCATACTTTTCCCAAGGGTATTAGCATGTAAGTGAATGCAATGGATTCAACTGGAATTTGAACTCAGCTCTCCGATTCCTCAATCCAAGCTGCTATTCATTACTCCACCGTGCCTCCTCAAGTAACTTATATGCATAAACCATCCAATGGCCTGTGGGCTGCATTTCTCCTCCTCCTCTCACCATCAGCATGGCTGATGCTAAATCCAGGACAGCAACACTTTATGCCTTCTTGGCCTCACATGAAGGGGAGCAACAATACCGAATCAATTGCTACGTCTACTGCAAGTAAATTTGGTTCGCTGTGTCTTGCTAGAAATTTTTTCTTGGCAGAATCCATCTTGCAAATTTATAAATTGATCATTCGTCCATGCATTGAATACTGTTGCCATATCTGGTCTGGTGCTCCTCCTGTACATGTAAAGATTCTTGACAAAATCCAAAGAAGGGTCTTGTAGTATACCTACGGACGATAATGGGTATGTCTCCATTCACATAAATACAGTAGTAAATACTGTATGTTGGTCTGCAGTTGCAGATTCATTGTGAAATTCACTTGTCTCACTTTTAGCAGTTAACTACTTCTACGTGTCGCTGGCGAATCTTATATGTTGTTCTTGTCTTAAGTATTATCATTCCTTACCAACCTTCGTTTGATAATTCTATTCAGTAA
Source organism: Acanthosepion esculentum (assembly GCA_964036315.1). NCBI lineage: Eukaryota > Metazoa > Mollusca > Cephalopoda > Sepiida > Sepiidae > Acanthosepion > Acanthosepion esculentum. The sequence goes on from OZ038484.1 coordinate 110,936,935, forward strand.
CCTTCCCTAGGTTACAACAGGTCTATAATGTAAGTGATCTGGACCTGGCATATCAGCTTCAGTTACTTTCTCACTGACAGGATGTGGCTTCCCTCTGTCTTTTATACAAATATTTTTCTGGCAACTGTTCAGAGCTTTTTTCCCTGGTGCCTTGAATACATGAGTTTAAGTGTGCTACTAGATTGATAACTAGGTCTCACTATTTTCCTCTTGAACTACCTAGATGCAATCGCCACTTCTACTCTAATAGTTTCTTTTCTCACACTTCTCACCTGTGGAACTCCCTTCTGATTTCTTGCTTCCCTAATAACTACAATCTTCAAAAATTGAAATGCAATATCAATCTCCATCTTCTGTCTTCTTGAACCCTGTTCCTTTTTTGTCTTTTCGTCAATCCTTCCCACTAAAGTCTTCTCATACTCTTTCAGTTCCTGTAACCTACTGTGTTTTAGTGGCATTATTGCCTTGCTTGGTGTGAAATTATTAAAAAAAAGAAGTAAAAATTAATCATGAAGTTTGAAAATATGAAATTTTGGTTTAGCAAGAAGGTTAGCAGTAAAGTTTTCATTTAAAGAGACTTGTAAAAAATCTATTTTTTTTTTAAAGAGGCCAATAATGACTGATTTAAATTCTTTGAGGAAGGCAAAAGGGGAAGGATTATCCACTCCTTCTTAAGGATTAAGGAATTTAGCATCCATTTTAATATATCAAATAACAAAATGTTGACTGAGTCATGGAAGCCAGGTGCCTGGTGTCTCTAGCTTTTTAGAAATAAAGTTTTTTTTTTAATATAAAAATAATTCATAAATTACTTTCTGTTAACTTAGGTGTGCATTTGACTACCTTTCAGGGTGCATTAGTACACTCGGGTGCACTTTTTGAGAAATGCTGCATTAGTGCATTAGCATTCTGACCATAAAACCTTGGTTTTGTCAACAGTGGATATAATTGGCAAAAACAGCGTAAACTGGACATTGCCCAGCACACACACACACACACACACACACACACACACACACACACACACACACACACACACACACACTTATCAGGCATGAGAGTAGCCTTACTAAAGGTCCTATTCACCACATCAATTTTAAATTCTAAGATTTACTTGGATAAACTAGGGGTATCTTGAGAGATAAAGAAATATGTTATATTTATTAATCATTTTATTTCATGTCAGATTTGGCTTTGGGTTTAATGTTAACTGAAAAATTCTTATTCCAATATTTTTTTCATTTATTTTTGCTATCTGTATTAAAATAGATTACAATAAAATCCTGTTTAAGTTTGATAATCTAGAATACAATAGAGATTCAAAAATCCACTTAAATTAATAAACAGCTTCATGGTTTTAATCTTGAATTTGAAGGCTATTAACACCAATAACAGATGTATAAAGCTTGTCATTGTCATCTGTGACAAAGGACAAGTCTAACCATTGTTTCCTGTCTCAATAACTTAGAATCTGGCTAATGCCTTGATGGCAAAAGAATAAATATCACTGCTCAAAATAAACCAAACTTATACATGCTCTGGCTGAGACACTATTGTTTGTTGGTGACAATCCTTCCCATGATCCTCTTTGGATCAAAGTCTCTTATCATTTTTAGGGTGCAAAAAATAAAGAGAGAGATGAGAGAGAAGATAATGTAAACAGGAAAATTACTTCCCAAGAGAATATTTTTCAGTAGCAGGAAAAAATGTTTGTAATTCAAATATCCTCATTTCTGAAGCAGGAAAGCTCTCAACTTGATTTATGAATTTGTGAAATTTATCATAATGCAAATATAAAGTTAAGCAATGCTGACCATGGACACAATTTAGGTTGATAAGATTACACTCCCAAACATTTTTTTTAAATTTTTTATTAATCACAGCATTTTTTACTTCAAAATGACTACTGTAAAAATCTCAATGAGATCTTTCTGTGTGAGCTTAAAAAACGTGTTTGTTTTTTAAAAAATATTTTTTAAGAAAAGTCTTTACATTTTCCAGCTCTTTGGGCTTGGAAGCCACCAATTGACTGAAACTTTATGCTTGAGTATTCATTGCTCTGACAAAAGGAGGGGCAATATTGTCATGCCCTAATGCTTGCAGCAATAACCAATTTGTGGATGGGATGACACATCTTAAGATTAAGACACACTGTTTTTTTACACCATTCTCCTTCAGGATGTAAGTGGTCATGAGTCTACAGACATTTCTGTGAATTGCCATGCATTCTCAGAAGATATAATGGAGTGATTTTTCATTGCCTTCTCCACGGCTTGGAATTAAGAGTTTTCCTACTCTTAGACTGGTTGCCAACTAAGGCTAGAGAGCCCAGTTTTCCCTGATATTTAACCCATAACTGAGGAGGAGAAGATAGAAATTCATGCCTTTCCTAATGACATGGATGCTTGGGTGAAATCAGAGAGCCAACTTCATATTGTAGCCAGGTTTGTTACATTCACTTATGCACAAATACCCTTGGGAAAGGTATGAATCCATCTCGTTCCCCACCTATGGGTTAAATATTAGGACTTGTATTATTGTTATTCTCAATTGTTAATATAATACTCACTTGCAAAAAAAAATTCTTACAATCCAAAATATGTTTTGGCTTTAAATAATCCACAAAGGGTTGATAAGCTGTAAAAAAAAACAATCAGTCACTCAATCCTAATGGCATTTGTGTGAAAATGAATGCAGCAAACTAGGCCAGAATTTTAACTATTTTTATACCTATATTCATTAATCTATTTGTACATCCCTAAGAAAATGTAATGGGTAACCCACATGAAAAAAAAGACAATTTTATTTGTCCTTGTACCAGCGCAAATAATAAATACCTATATAATCTAACAAATGTTTCTAACCACTGAGAGAGAAGAATGGATAAATAAGTGAAAAGAAGAAAAAGAAGGAGGAATTTAAAAGAAAAAGAAAAGAAAAAAGTTTAAAAGAGAGATATCAGTAAAATAAGTAAGAAAATTCATTTTTTATTGTAAAATGTTAATTCTTTATTTTTTATTCAGTAAGTTTATTCTTTCATTTCTTTTTCATTTTCACTCATTCTTATTCTCTTTCTCTCATATTTCATCTTTTCATCTCTTATATTCTTCCTTCACTCTTCTCTGCACCATTCTCTCTTTCTTTTTTCATTCTCATTCTCTTCCCTCTTATTTATTCCGTCTTTCTTTCTACCTTCCTTTTTCCTTCATTTTTTTTCTTATTTATTCTCTTCCTTTCTCTCCTCTTCATCTTTCTCATTCATTTTCTCTCTTATTTATTCTCTTCCTTCTCACCCTCATTTTCTTTCTTATTTTCATTTTCTTTCCTTCTTCCTTCTCAGCCTCCCCTTCTTTCTTATTTCCATTCTCTTTCTTTCTTCCTTCGCATCCTCTCCTTATTTACTGTATTTAATGGCTCCCTTTTTCCCACACATATCAGAATTTCATAATTTAGTAATAAATGCAGGAAAAGAAACTTGTTTCGAACTTGCCCAAAAATAGGGAACATGGATGAAGTTTCATTAACAGTTGATGGACTATACGCCAATTTTTTTTTTTTTTAATATTCTCTGCTGAAATGGGGTGGGGAGGTGCTTATAGTCCATCAAATACAGTTCTCTCTTCAATTTTTTATTCCTTTCTTTTCTTGTCTTATTTACTTTTTCTCTCTTTTTTCCCTTTCCACTCTTCTTTTCCTCTTTCACTCATTCTTCATTCTTTCTCCTATTCTCTTTTTTCTTGATTTCTTTCTCTTTTGAACTTTCACTGCCTTTCCTTTTCTCTGGCAATTATTGCTTTGCCATCCTACTTACCCCGCAATGAATCATTTCAGCTTTTTGCTTTACTCTCACCCCTGCCCCAACTTTCATAATTTAAAAAACCAAACAAACAAACAAATGAAATAAAATAATAATTAAAGAATTAAAACTTTGTAAATAATGACATTGACTGCAACTCAGTGTATAAAACCAAAGAGAAGTCATTATTGAAAGAAACAGAATAAAATAATGTGTTTAACAGAAAGAAAAAAGTAATGGTAATAATTACTAAAAAAAATAAAGTTGGGAGACGTAAAAAAATAAATGCACTAATTTGGAAGAAAAAAGATCATCATAAAAAAAATAACATCCATATTTTTTGTTGTTTTTATTTTTTATTGTTAAGTAGTTCTTTTGAGTGTGATTTTTTTCTTTCAAGTTTGTTTTTTGTGGGCAGGTTGAGTAGTAAGCCCTGTTATCATCTTTCATTTTAGCCTTGCAATTTAAAAATAAAAAAAACATGAAGTTATTAACCATCAGGCACAGCCCAATTTTTAAATTCCATGCCTATTGACTTTATTAACAACTCAGGCTTAGAGAAAAATAGAAAAAAATTTTTGTTAATCACTTTGATTTTACAATATTGTATTTATTTCTTAACCACTTAGAATAGAACAGGGATAATTTTTACTCTTTTTGTCCCAAGTAGGAATCTTTATTTTATTTTTAATTTTATGGGAAATGTTACTTTCTTTCCTTGAGGTTACCATTAAGGTGTATCAATTTTATTTTTTTTTAAATCATAGGGAATCTCAAGAAAACTTCTGTATGTGTTTTTTAAGCTTATCTAATATTCTACTATATTTTAAATGACCCTATCTCTTTTGAGATTTTTTTAAATGTTGGTGATAGGGTTTCTTTACCTGGCATTTTAAAGCATGATAAGCAACATCTGATGGTTATGTACTTCTGGGCTGTATTTCAAGTTGTAACTCATCACCTTTAAAATATGTAAAACTGTTTTGGGCAACATAATCAGATATTGTTTCATTTCCTTCCATTTTCCAAATTCAGCAAGCAGCTTCAGCAGCTTTCAAGCTAAGTTTAACTTCCAAGAGATTCTTCCCCAATCACTACAATTATAATTGTTCAAGTCTAAGGTTAACTGTTATCTTCCGCACATATCTCCATAAACCATGTCTCTTACTCTGTAACCCTCTGCCACAAGTGGCTCTTGGGCCCTGTACAGGGTAAATGTCATTGTAAAAAAAATGCTTTAAAATTGCCATAATGTCAATGCTTGCATCTTAAACAAACGATATTGCCAAATCATATTGATAATGTACATATAATAATATTAATAATATAGTGGAGTCAGAGATAATCTTTAATTGAATACAGTAAATAAAATTTGAAGTAAATGTCTTTAAAAAAACAAAAATACATTTGGCACAACCTGATGTATAATAGCAATGTCATTATGTTTCATCATATTAGTAAAATATCTTGTCAGCCACTTCAAGAAAATCATTGCTTTTAGCTTCTTCATCACCACTTACAAAGTGTCTTGAGCCACTGATTCATTGCCAAAGTAGAGGCATGAGAAAGAAATTTAATAATATATATCATCAATTATTTCAAGACAATCATTAATTTCATTATGTTCATTACCTTTTAAGAAATATCATCCAGTTTATTGTTATAGTAAGAGGAGTTAGAATAAAGAGCATAGATGGAAACCAATGCTGAAACCGTAGCCAAAATTCAGAAAAGGCCTAAGGAGGTTAAAACAAAAGGGAAATATGTTCACAACTATTAGAAAAGTTACGAGAAGGAATAAAGTTCTTTATTTAATGCTATGTCCCTTAAAAATGTAGACAATCATAACTCTCCACAGCTTTTTCTTATATTAGCTGTGAATTGCCATACATGATTGGGAAAGATAGTGGAGTGATTTTCTGTTGCTTTCTACATGGTTTGGAATTAAGAATTTTTCTATTTTTAGACTGGTTGAAACCCAAGGCTAGAACACCCACTCTACCCTTTTATTTAACCTCATATCTGGGAGAGAAGAGATGGATTCGTGTCTATCCCAAGGGAATCAATAAACTGGGCCAGAATTTGAACTCAGCTTGCCAATTCCACTTTCACCACCAACATCTGTTACTCATACATAAAATTTTTAAAATTGTTTTAATTAACCATTTGTGACCAGAATATTTTTGGTGACTTCATATTGTAGAGGTATTTCATCAGCTGCTCCAGAATGATTATTGCCTTCACAGACTTGAATTATTATCTGATTTGCAGAGAGAAGAAGAGTTAAGAATAATTCTTGTGAAAAATCTCATCATTTACTCCAGTACAATTATTAATTTCACTATCTTCTTTCAGAATCATCTATGAATTATCTTAAATCACTCTTGAGTTCACTGACAGAGCAAAAAAAAAAATCAGAAAGTTTACCCAAGATATCTTATCTGTTGCTTCCATGTAGTTCAGAACATGAAGTTATATAATGAGAAGTTACTCGTTGAAAATGTATCATTTTTATTAGGAGCTCAGTTAAAAATTTATAAATTTTAATCTAAAGATAAAATTTCCATGTGTCTTAATGCAGTTATCAGTATGTAAAAAAGAAGGCATGAATCCACTGCACCCTGCACTATCCCCAGATATCTTGACACCTGTATCATCACTAACATGCAAAGGAAGGGTGCAGAATGGATGACTGACCACATGAGTATATAAAATTCTCTCATAACTACTTTATGACTCAGATAGTAGAAACAAAAAAGAAGCGGTCACACTTATTGCCAACTTTGACAGAAACCTGTTTGATTTTAAAATTTATTTTGCAATGTTTAATGCTTTCTGACTGGTGAGATACAATTTTAAAATGTTTAAAAGTAACACCTTAATTAGTTAGAGATTATTTGTTTTGCCATAGTTAATGATAGATTCAGTTATATAATTTTGGTTACATGTCATCTGGTTTGTCTATTTTTTATTCATACTCCTGTTTATGATTCATTTGAGGAATATTTGAACTTGTCTATTTTTAATTTTCTTTAAGCTATTCTTGGTGTTTGTCTTAAATTCAAATAAGTCGCAGTTACTCTTTCATTAAGGCCCGTGCTTTTTTAGCAGAAAGTTTTGTTTGTTTGTTTTTTTCTCTGAAGTATACACTCTGCTCTAAAACTGTATTTTTAACATTAGGACACTTGATGGTCTTTTTTCATATTACAAACAGGACATTACTTTGAAAATCTGCCAATAAAAATACAAAGAAGTTAATTTTGAAACCCAGGTCTTTTAAGTCATTAACGATGTTAGCGATATGAGGGTGTGGGTTTTCATATCCGAGTATTTTACTGTATTAAGTAATTAATTCAATATGTGCAGGTAGTGTAACAGTTATTGGCACAGAAAGTGGAATTGGCATGCTGAGTTCAAATTCTGGCTTAGTCTGCTGTATTCTCATTCACATAAATGCCTTTGTAAAAGTCATGAATCCATCTCTTTTCCTTTCAGCTATGAACTAGATAGCCAGGTAGACTGAGCTCTCTATATTTGGGTTGTAGCCAGTCTAGGAGAAGGAATACTCTTAAAGTAAAACTATAAAGAAAGCAATGGGAAACTGCTCCACTATCTTTCCCAATGAGTCATGGCAATTCATAGATAATAAAGAGATCTGTGGAGAGCCATGATCACCTATGTCCTGAAGGAATATGGCATTTAAAAATAAAAGGAAAAGAATGTAATAAAAATTTAAATTTAAAATTCTCAGCATTCACCCTTGTTTGTACACATGTGTAGTCGCATTTAGTCTGCTGACATCCTAAATGATAAAATGCATCATATGAACACTTATTCCAATTTGTCATAGTTTTCTGAAAAAGGCTCTTAGGATAAAACCAAATCATGGCATCTTTATTTTCAAGAAGGAACGAAGAGAAAAGATTTACATTCAAAATCTCCAGCTTTGGCTGCTGGAAAGTGTTTTATTCATCAGAATGACAATGCCAGCTCACAATCAGTAAAATAAACTGAGGAAGATCAAGTCCTTAGGTTCGGATACTTTGCTATAATTCATCTGATTTAACACCTGAAGATTTCCATTTAGTTAGATTAATTTAAAAGCTTGGACACTTTCTTAGTAGCAAAACTTTTGCAAATAGAGAAAAAGAACAATTCAGAATTATCAGAATTCTTTTCGTTCAAAATCTGAACTGAAATATTTTTTTAGATTGTAAGAATTTGTTTTTGTTTTTAGAGAATAATTATTTAGTGATACAAGTCTTGCCAATTAACCCAAAAGCTGGGGGGGGGAGAAGAGGTGGATTCATACTTTCCCCAAGGGTATTAGAGTGGTACAGGGTAACCTCAACATCAAACTATTCTGCCTTGAATGTCACCATGAACTATTGTGAGATGGAGTGGAGTTCTGACCACAGTAGTGCAAAATGTGTTAACTGGATAAAATGAAATGAATGATTCAGT
>OZ038484.1:110950194-110960194 GCA_964036315.1 Acanthosepion esculentum
CTTGCTTGCTTCCCCGATAACTATAATCTTCAAATATTCAAATGTAATGTCAATCGACTTCTGATACCTTGAGCTTGTTCCCCGTCCTTCTCTGTATCCTTTCCTCAAACACCCCTCTTTACTCTTGCTCTCAATCCTCTGTAACCCCTTGCACGCTAGTGGCACTCCCACCTTGCTTGGGGTGAATTGCTTTAAAAATATATATATATATATATATATATATGTATATATATACATTTTTAACTTACCATTTTGCGCATGCAAATTATGGTCCCTGTTTTATGGCCCTGATTCTAGACTTTTACTCTATAAAGAACAGAGATTTTATTATGACTACAAAAAATAAGAAGAAAGATGTTTATGAATGATAAATTGAAAGATGTGGTAAAAAAAATCTCAGTTTTAAAATGTTTAAAAATGGTACATACTTTTGTCTTTGTTTTAATAAATCACAGTTGTACCAGGTATGTTTGTTTCTTTTCTGAATTTTTGTTACCTTCTTTTTAACAACTTTTTGTAGTTATTTTAAAACAGATTTTTACTTTCATTATTAGAGAAGGCATGGATTTCTGCGTCACACTTTCTGTCCTCTGTTAAAACAATTACTGTCATTATTATCTTTTAGTGAAGGCTCTTTATTTGGCGGAAAGAACAAATTAAATTTAAATAAAAGTATATTTAGTGTTGTAAAAAATCAGTTAAATTATTTAAATCTTCTTAAGCTTGCTCTCCAAAATAATTCCCAATGTGAGGTTCAAGGGAGATAAATAGTGTCAATTAAATGCCTTGTGTCTTTCTGTGACTTAATTTAATAAATTATTCCAATTTACACTTAGATGTACATTAGGTTAAATGTCTATACTGACCTCCTGCTACTGATTGAACAACTCGTGCCTTGAACATGCCTTGCTATGAAGTGGTAACTAAGTTGAAATTGTAGAAAAACCTGTTTCTCTTTATACTTTTTCTCCTCCTCCTATTCCTCTTTATGCCCCCACTCTCATCTTCATTTTTCCCCTGTTCTATTTCCCGTTATGTTACTTGAGCAACTTGTAGGTCAGAGGAGCTGTTTGCTGGGTGGGCAGTGGGTAGCATTATTTCATTTGTTGTTGCAATTGCAACCGCACCTAGACATGGAGGAAGTTCAAAGTTTGCTGTATAAGAAGTGAGTTTGATTAGCAAACAGCCTGTTTAAACTCCGCATTTATTTGTGTAAACACACACACACACACACGTATCTGATATACCTATACTCTTGCAATCAACTTTTTTTTTGGTAATAAAGGAAAGCAGGATGAAAGGACTACCTGTCAATTGTAAGAAGATAGATATATAGTTTTTAACAAGAGAAACAGCCCAAGATACAAGCTATGAATAGGAAATGTCAATATTAATCAAGTCAGTCAGTTATGTGCCATGCATGATACACACTTAGGCAATCATGTATCTTTCAGTACATGACTGATGAGGCAGATTTTTTTTCCCACAATAGGTTGCCATTTCTTTCTGCAGTAGACCAGTTGCCATCCAAAGCTATAGAACCTGGTCTGTCCTGCTATTTACCCATAGCTGGGGAGAGAAGAAGAGGATTCATACCTTTCCCAAGGTTATTAGCGTGTGAGTGAGTGTAATGGATTTGACTGGAATTTGAACTCAGCGCTCTGATTCCTCAATCTGAGCCGCTATCCATTACTCCACCATGCCTCCCAAGCAAGTACAGAACTTAAATATCTGGAAAGTGTTTTAACAGAGGACAAAAAATGTGATATAGAAATCTGAAAGCACATTAGAATATTGAAAGATGACTTCCAAAAGCTAAACAAAGCATTAAAAAACAGGAAAATTTTATCAGAAACAAAAAAAAAAACGAGTCCCAAATCGCTATAAAATATCAATCCTCCTACATGGCAGTGAATGCTGGACAATTTCCTCACTGATGAAGAGGAGACTTGAGGTAACAGAGATATGGTTCTATAGAAGGATGCTGTGAATATCATGAATGAAGCAACGAGGAAATTGTAAGGAAAACAGAAGCCGAAAAGATACTTATACTCAGAATCAGAAAGAGATAGTTGCAACTTCTGGGATGCATAATAACGAAAGAGAGATTGGAAAATTTAATACTTACAAGACATTGAAGGTAAGAGGGATAGAGGAAAAGAAATGCATAAACTACGTAGAGGAGCTTGTGTCAATGATTGGCAGAACAAGGTTTAGGTGAGATAAGTAAAGGACAGAAAATTGTGAAGAGCTATGATCGCCAATCTTCTGAAAAGTCATGGCACATAGAAGATAGTATAATGTACTTTGTGACTTCTTTCTCCATGTACTGTTGTTGTATATCAGTGACAAAAACAGAGCAAAGAAAGATTTGGGTTCATGCCTTTGCAAAATGCATTCCACTGTATCAGATTTTATTATGCAAGCCAATGTTGCTTTTGTTAAAGAAATGTTATCATTCTACATACTATTCACTGTTTTTAACACAGACACCATCTTTTGGTAGAAAACTCAGTGAGGAACTGCATTATGCTCTACAGGTGTGAATCAGATTGCTAAATAAAATTTAATCACATTCACTTAATTTGCAACTGTTTGGTAAGGTGTGTGAAAAAATGATGAAATAGTAAACCAATTACTGTTACATACTGAAGTAAGTTGGCTGTCAAGGTATGTTAACTTGCAAAGACTTGTCAATTTGGATGACTCAACTATTGAGTTTCTTACAGGTGTAGATTCCACTTTGTCTATTATATTTGGCAGACCTATATTCCAGATTTCCACTTACAGGGTAAAGATGTAACAATTATTCATGATTGAACAGCTCTGTTAAGCTCCCAGGTAAAATAGACCTTTTTAAAATTGTTATTGATTGAGACTTTCATATGGATGTTGTGCATGGTGCCAAGTCCGTTCAGAAATATCTAAACTGGGAGCTGTATACAACCATTTGCTAAGGTCAATGGTTAAAAATGGCCTCATGCAAACGAAGCCTGAGGTTCTTGGCAAAGATCATTCTTCTTTGAACATTGTGGTCTGGCACTACAGAATTACAAAGAAAGACCTATACCAAATAACAGAAACCACATTACTTGAGGACTTTCAACAGCAACAACTTCTTAAATGGATATCACATGGATAACTACTGGATTTGAGAAACCTATTTTCCTGAAAAATTGTTTTAAGAGAAAGATTTTATAAATTTCAACCAAAAGTGGTACTGACTTCTTGGTTAATAAATGTCAAATATTTCCTTGCTGGAAAGAGATTTTCACTACTTTTCCAGCTTATAGCAATTGGAAAATGAAACCCAAATTAGATGATGACTTGGATATCTAAAAAAAAAAAACATCTTCATTAATTGATAGATTTGTTTTTTTATGGCTTATCAACTCTTTTGGAGGTTATTTAAAGCCAGAAAATATTTTGTGATTATAAGAATTTTTTGGAGATAATAATGATTTACTGATACACGCCCTACTAACTAATCTATAGATGGGGGGTGGTGGATTAATACCTTTCCCAAGGACATTTGCGCATAACTGAATATAGCAAACCCAACTGGAATTAGAACTTGGCTCTCTGATTTCCAATTCTGAGCCATTATCTATTACACTACTAGCAAACCCAAGCTTACAGCACTGGGTATTCCCAAGTGGTCACCCATCTATGTACTGACCAGGCTCAATGTAGCTTAACTTTGGTGATTGTACGCAAACCAGTGTTTCAACGTAATATGGATTTTTTTTCTTTTATGACTATATGTTTTGGGTATATAGTCTATATCCGCAATAAATTTATGTCCAGGTTCTTACATTTCACCTTTCTTGGCAGATCTTCTATTATGACAATGTGGGATAATTAATAACAAAAGTTATAGAATCATGAACAAGAAGAAAAAGAACCTAAATGAAATATATTAAAAAAAATATCTAATGTAAAATTCTCAGCATCTCCTCTCCTTCCTGCACATGTGTAGTCACATCAACATTAATATCAGTTTACTCTGACGAAGTCCTAAAGGATGAAACATGTCACATGAAACCTTTCACCACTTTGTCAGTTTTTTCCCTAAAATTGTTCTTGATATATAAACCTTTATATATAGTTTACCCATATATATATATATATATATATATATATATATATATATATATATATATATATATATATATATATATAATAGAATAGAAATTACCAATATAAAAAGTCACTAATCAAACTCATAAATAAAATTCAAACTGATAGAGATATCACCTTAATAATCATTTACTACTAGATGTAAACCTATATTTGAGAAAAAGTTTTTAGTATTTTAATGTAAATTCTATAAATATTTTTTAATCGACTATTTCACATTAAATCCCCAAAATGGTCGTAATAGTGTTTTTAAAAAAACTTTAACATATAATTAAATTGCTTAGACTGTTTAAATAAAAAAATTTACGAAATCTCAAAGTATAGAAAAAAACAACGCCTATTCCAATGGAAGTTAATGACACTCTATCACAACCTCTTTCTCCCCTTTTTTTCTCTCTTTTTCTTTTTTTCTTTTTATGCTTTTTTGGTCTATCCCCTTCCCATATCAAGATATAACTTCCGTTAACAGATTTAACGTGTCAATGTCTAGATTTCAGCGAAAATTTAAATTTGAAACAATAGAAATGTTACATCTAACTCAATGCTGTCTCTACCCACTACACTGCTCCCACTTCGTTAATTTCCTTATTATTGCCCGTCATAAATGTGTAAATTTATTTTCATTTTTTCATTTCAACATTTGGAAATAAATCTGATGATCCACTGTCCTTTAAAAGGGCTGTGGTGAAATAATTTATTATATGGAATCTTAAAGTAATCTGTTTTTATTTAAATTATTAGCTCTGATTTACATTGAGCTCTCTGGATTTTATCCTCCTTGGGTCTACCCATATGGATTACCTAGTTTTTCGTAAACTAAATATATATATATATATATATATATATATATATATATATATATATATATATATATATATATATAATATAAAAAGCTCAAACACTAATATTCCATGGTTATAATTTATTACATTGGAATCGTAATCACAATCCAATTCATCAGACCTAAATTCACTTCCCAAATCCATTTGTTAATTTGTTATCTTCCTTGTAAATAAAGATCTAGCCACTATATACATTAGAAAATTCTCTCTATTTGATTTTGACTTCATTTTTAGTCTAGTTTTCTTGCATAGAGTCCCCACTCCCTTCAATCTGTCATTGTGCATCAACTCTCCACTTTGTCATTACATAGATCACCAGTGACTACCATTTGTACTGACTTCATTGGTTATATTCTTTTATAAGCCCTCACTTGACACAGATCTAAAGACTTGAGCAATTTTAAATATTTTGTTGTTATCTACTAAAAAACCCATCCATGCCCTTCTCAATATGTAAGGAGTAGGGAGAAACTGTTATTAACCACCAACTTGCATATTAACTATATTCAGTTTTTATTTGTCATTTTATTGAGTCTTGAGCATTTAATCAATCATCTTGCAGTTAATAAAATGTAAAGATTGATTAGAAGTCTGTGTTCATCTTATCTGGTTTTCACATGTCGGGAGTCCCACTCTCGACTGAGAAAAACACTTATATAGCTATCTCAGTCCCAGACCCATGCTGACTATTGGCTAATACCTGCCTAGTATCATTCATATGCAAATAATTGGCACCACCTACTCTAAGAAGGTCTTCTCTCAACAGCCTATTGTGGAAGGGGACGTAACTCTTGGTGCTTACAGCACCACATACAACCAACTTGGAGTCGTTTCTTGGGCTGACCCAGTTCTCTGTTACAAAGTCATCTAAAATTGGGTGGATTGCTTTGAAGAGTTATCAAGTCTTTTCTTGATTAAATGGACAATTTTCAAACATTTGGACAAGATTCTTCATTTTTTTTCTGTTGCTTTTTATCTCAATTTGATATTTGTTTCTATTTTTCTTTGGCTGTTTTGAGATTCTGAGATGTTTTGTATTTTTTATTATGATAAATATTCTCCACAACTTTTAAAGTCAATACAAATTTACTTTGTATTTATAGAGTTTATGACTGGACTTTGGAAACATATTTTCCTGAAAAATTGTTTAAGAGAAAGATCTTGTAAATTTCAACCAACAGCAGCACTGACTACTTGGTCTATGAATGCCAAATGTTTCCTTATAAGGAAGTAGCTAGTACTATCATTACCATAGTATGCATAAAAATTAAAGTGACTATTATGTATCAATCGACATAGGTATACAAAAAATGTTACACACACTTTCTGTTTTACTAATGTTCACCTTATACAAAACCCAAGAGCCACTCAAAGTAGAGGACTACTGAAGGTGGTTGCTGTGTGAGCGGTAAGAGTAATGTGGATATATGTGAATGGTTAACCCTACACTTGAAGAGGTTAAGATTGTAGTGTTCAGGGAAGCATCCCCCTGGGATTCTGTTCCCCTGAATCAACAATTCTTGGGAAGAAGCAATCAGAGAGATACTAGCTCCTTATATAGTAATAAAAGAAATGACAAGGGAAAAAACATTTATGTTTCATTCCTTGTGGAACATTATCAAAGCAAATGTAGAAATTTTCTTTAGGAACCTGTATTTATACACACAAGAAAAAAAAGTATTGCTAAAATGCATCAGCATAAATGTTTCACTCTTGTTTTTCTTCTTTTATGAAAATTTCTTTGCTGATGAATTTATTTACATCTGAATTTTTACACATATACACACACATATAGGTAGACACACACACACACACACACACACATATATATATATATATATATATATATATATATATATATATAGAGTTCTGTCAGGAATGGTGAAATAGTGTAAGAGCCAGGGTGCAAATTTACTGTGGATGATCTTGCAATCAAGACACTATTTGCACATTTTTGTCTCAGTGAATTGTTTTCTCCTTTGATCAGAGTAGAATTTTTCATATCAAAATTGTGGCCAGTCTCATAATTTTGTGTTCATATGATCTTTTATGTAGATTCCTTGAGGTTATATCATTTATGCATGTTTCATTAAAAACAACAGACAAGGTAATACAATTAAGCTTTTTATTTAATTTTTCTTGTGTTTAAACAAGTGCTTTATTTTTTGGACACACAGTGTGTAGAAACTGTCCAAATGTTTTATAATTCCGAGCACTTTCGGCTATACTTTTAGCCATTATCAAGGATGATTTTATTTTTTCTGTTTAATTGAGTATGTGCATTGTGTGTATGTTTTTAGTGTTATAGAGATGTTTTATTTTCCAGACACAGTTAGCAGATTGTGGCTGTGTTCGTAGTTAATATTTTATTTTTATTTTTTTGGAAGGGATTTATTTTGCAAGTTGGATGTGATGCTCAGAGCCCCTGCACAGAGAGTGACTTTTTTACTTTTTAGTTTTGCTTTCTTAGTGTTCACATCAGGCCAACAGGTTTTGTGAATCAGAAAGAGATCTAGTTTGAAGCAGAGTGTTAGGAACCAACTAATATCATCATTACCATACTTGATCTCAGCTGCCATATTCTTCAGCTTTGTCTTGATACCTTTAACAAATTAGAGTACCAAATCCATTATGATGAAGTAGCGTTCTTATCTCTAATCCTTCTTTTACTCTCTGCTTCTGAGTTTTTTCCCAAACCCTATTGTTGACTATCTAATAGTAATAGTTGCTTTATTAGATTCAGCAATAGGATATTTGCATTGTTTTATCCAAATACCTTTGATGAGTAGTTTCTAGATTTTTGTTGCTTTTTAGAAGATCTGCTTTTTTATCATGAAATTGCATGATTTTCAAATAAAGAAGTAATTTTTCATGAGATTTGAACTTTCATCCTATGACTCAGGGGCTTGTCATTCATGGATAATGCTTTAACCACTGAGGCTACCAGATTCTTATCTCCACTATTGTTGATTACTGAAATATATCAATACCCTTCTTTTATGAAATGAAACATTTTATATTTCATTTTCATGATAAATTTTGATTATTAGCTGTGATTAGTTTCTTCACCATTTTTTTTGTTTTACTTTATTCTATATTGCATTATTGACTACTTAGTAGTAATAGTAGTACACATAGTAGTAATACTCGAGTTGTTCAGAGATTCTGAGATTAATCATTTTTATTATTAATTTTGACTAGTTTTGTTAACATTTATGTTATTTTTTGTCACTTTTTATTCCAATATTATTTGTTGATTAATCTATTCTTTAGAATAAAGAATAATATATCTTGTGTGAACCAGAAAATTAAAAAAAAAATCCAGAGTCAATACAAATTATAAATAAAAATAAATATATTTCCATCACTTGAAAACTGCTTTGGCATGAAACTTGGAGTTGTGCAATTAATGTAAGATATTATGTATATTTCTTCATATATATATATATATATATATATATATATATATATATATATATATATATATATATATACGTCATTTTGAAAAAATCCACTCCAAAATACCTTGCAATGAACCAATGCCATCTGAAAATGAATCTTATTTCACAAGTTCTAATTTGTCTTATATATTTACCATTCTTCCAGATTCTCATCCAACTTTACTAACACACACATATGTGGATGAGCCACAGCATAATGACCAATTGCCTAATAAGTTGCCCCATAAAACGCCCTTATTCAATCAGGCATGGACTCTCCAGGTTCCAAAGACAGGATGTTAATATCAGGTCCTTTAACTGCTTACATCAATAAGTCTTGGTCCATAGCTCTATAGCATAGTATCCAATAGGTAATTATTAACTTTAGCTTAACAGAAAGTCACAATTGAGAGATGCCCTTTGAGGATTGAACTCACTAATGTCTTTCTGGCCTGCATGACAACCTAACTAACCATTTTTTGTGCTCTTGAATTTTTTTCTTCCCATATTGATAACCTGATTTTAAAACCAGCTTGGCCAGATTGATGATCTAAACCTCTAGTTTTCTATTTATATTGGCAATCAGATGAACTTAGCTATGAGGAGATGGCAAAGCTGCTGCTGCCAAGCATGATGCCTGGTTTTGTGGGTGTAAGGGAATGTGAATAAACATTAACCAGATTTATTGAGTTGCTCTGTTGTGCATGTTTGTTCTTGGGCTGGACTTGACCTGACCTGACCTGACTTAAATACTGGCTGATTTGAAACACTAAACTAAAAGCAGAATTCATGCCAAAATTAAATTAATCTAACCTTAAGCTTTCAAATCTATCTTTGTAAACAAGATGAAATAGGTATCAAGTCAAATCACAAAACTTGTACTCCTTTGAAGAACAAACTTAGTTCTTTGAGATTTAGTACAGAAATAAACTCATTTAGAATGAGTTATTTCCATTGGTCAAGCAGTGTATGTGGTGTGTGTATGTGTGCATGTGGGTGTATGTGTATATAATGTATGTGTGTGTGTAGCCTGTATACACTATATATATATATATATGTCTATGTGTATATAGTCTGTATACACTACATATATATATATATATATATATAAATATATATATATATAAATTTTGTGTGTTATATATAAAGTAGTGAGTAATTGTTTTTGTCCACATGTAAAAATCTATAATAAATAATATATATATATATATATATATATATATATATATATATATATATATATATATATATATATGAATTGGAATCAAATAGAGATTATAATCTGAGAGAATGACAGATTAAGGAAGAAATTGGAAATTAAGGAAGAAATTGTTTGTTTTTCATTGGTCATGTAACCTCAGATGTTTTTGTCATGTACTGTTAGTGTGTGTGTGCGTGTGTGTGTGTGCGCATATATATATATATATATATATATATATATATAATCCTAGATAATGGCTAAAAGCGCCTGGATATGCAGAACAATCTTTACACACTTTATGTCCAGAAAAGAAAACACTTATATGAACACAAGAAAAATTAGATAAAAAGCTTATTTGCAGTACCTTGTCAGTTGTC
>OZ038484.1:110965194-111017694 GCA_964036315.1 Acanthosepion esculentum
TTTTTTTAGTAAAAATTTCACTTCTTTTAAAAAGTTCAGGAATATCTACTCAAACACATGTAGCCACTAATTATAATGTTCATAGTAATAAAAATTAATGTCAGATTTTAAGAAAATCAACTAGAGACAAAAATATGTTTTCTTCATAGAATTTTCTAAGAACTAGGTGTGTTGGATCATGTGACCACTCCTCAGCCAAATTATTCTAGACAAAAGCAGTCTTTTATCCCCGAGACAAACCCACAGCAGTGTTACAGTAATTAAGGTCGTTGACCAAAGTTGAAGATGATTTTAAGGATGGAAATTCCTTATGCTTTTATTATTATCATCGTGTACCAACTTAGGATGGTGAATACATTTAAAACCAGGTGGGGCTTTTTTAAAAGTCTGTTATTGTAATTCCAGTGAATTGTCTTTCCCCTTTATCTTAAATTGTAGTATGGATTTCTTCATTTTTGATTTTTCATATTTTCCTTAGAGTTTAATGGCAGGTGTTAATTGATCTGTTACTGATAGAACAACTGCACAAATGATTTGTTTCTTACCTTTTTCCTTGTAGCCTTGTGGATATGTGCAACATCTGCAGGTAGCCTTTGTTGTGTGAAACTTCACCTTAACTTCACATATTCTGACTCTTGTGACTTTGTACTAGAGTAGATTAAACTACATACTTAATCCACCTGTCCATGAATAATGGTTAGCATGTTAATCTTGCAATCCATTGCTAGTGAGTTCCATCTTTACTGAGATCCTTGTTTTCTTGTACTATATTGAGTTATCCCTGTAGTTCAACCTTTTAATTCAACCAAAATTTACTTAATTTGATTCATTCACACCATGTGAGAAATACAAACAAGTCTTTCAGTCATACCTTTTTTTTTAATTTGACCGAAAGTACTTTTATCAATTTTTATCAATTCATTCTACAAGTAAAATTCCTGTATAAATTTGTGTTTCTATTGTTTCAATAATATCTTTAAAAATGACAGGTGTATAAAAAGTGTTTCTAATTGAAAATGGCTAAATATATAGGTGAAAGCACTCGGATAAAAAGAACAGTTGGACAGTTTTTATATAGTTTATTATCCAAAAAGAAAAAAAATTATTAGATCACATGAGAAATTGTATACAAAACTAAATCAAAGTACCTTGTCTGTTGTATTCACTGAAATGTACAGGAAAGAAGGATTGCTGCCTAAATACACACACACACACACACACACACACACACACACACACACACACACACACACATATATATATATATATATATAACAAAGAAGATTGTGTTTAACCAAAAAATAAATGCTTGCTCAGTGTATTTCTGGAAGATAATGCTTTTTAACTTTTAAGGCAAGCTGCCTTCATAAGTAAAGTGCTTTATTAGTAAACAAATAAAATAAAAAGTTCAAAATTTATCTTTCTTTAGAGAAAATTATGTAATGTCCTTAAAATATATATGATGTCTGTAAATAATTTCAATTTAACTATCTAACACCATGATAAGCAAATACACACTTTATTATTCTATCTGGTTTCAAACTTGTTTTATAGCATTTGGAGACCTTCCTTATCAATGAACCCATGTAATTTTAAAGAAAAATAAATTTACTTTATATTGATACCAGCTTCATTCTTCTATGTGATCTCAACCTTGTGCTATAGAATTAGAAATATTACTTATCAATCAAGACTCATGTATATAATTCTATTTAGATGTCTTTTGAGAACCATTAAGCCTGAATGATACAGAAACATCATTTTCCCTTTACTTGGAATGTGGGAACCCAATTGTCTGGGTGTGCCTCAATATATAGAGCAAGGCTGCGTCAGCTAAGTGGTTCCATGTTTATAAAATTTAGCCTCTCAGCTACTTTTTTTAAAAACAAGATGTCTTCTGAAAATTTCATGACTTTTCATATTTTGGGTGTGTACTGGTTTACATTCTGATACAGGGAAAAAAATCCCATTACTCTTTAACTGGCCACCAGTTAATAGCGACAAAGCTAATGTCTTGTTTTGCAAACATTTGATTAGTAGAAATGTGCTTTTTATTGAATTATCTTGCTGTACAAGAATTAATACCTGTTTTGTGCAAAAGTTTTCCAGCTGAACATAAGAACAGAGAAGAAAATATTGTGTCTATCATGAATAATATATGCAGTTTATGAATGAAATAATATATGCACTTTATGAATGAAATAAAACTTAAACAATTCTTAAATGAAGTTCTTAAATGAAAATCAAACATCTCAATAAGAAAGAATAAACATTATAGAATAGAATACAGGCTGTACAAAAATATATATACACATTTTACTCTTACCTTAAAGTTAATTAAACCATTTCATAATGAGGAATAAATGTTATAGAATAGAATAGAGTCTGTCCTAAATATACCCATACACACTTTGTTAATAGCAGCTTACCTGAAAGTTAAGTTTTATAAAGAATGAATTTTTCACACACACACACACAATTTGTTAATAGCAGATTTGATTCTTACCTGAAAGTTAATGTTATAAAATTAAATATAGAATAAAAAAAATAAATGTTATAGAGGCTGTCCCAAAAATATATATACTTATTTTAATAGCATTTTAGGTTGTTACCAGAAAATTAAGTAAACAGTTTTATATTAAAGAATAAATATCATAAACATCAATTAATTTATCATTAATTATTATGCAGTAATTCTTATTAAATTTTTTTTTTAAATCATTGTTTATACAGACTCTATGCTTAGAATTTTGTAAGCAAAATGTTTGGCGCATTTTATACACATTAAGTATCATTTTTCAAAACTTTATTTTGATATTTATTTGGGATTCTCTGCAGATTGAACGTTTGTGAACACAAAACCATTGAACTGTAAAATTGACTGATCTCACAAACTATTGACAGTTGATTCATCTCTACAAGGCATTCTAAAATTCCTAAATTTTGAAAAATTTGCAACACACTTCTAGTGCAACAATTCATTTGGCAAGCAGTTTTAGTTTTGCAAACGAATAAAAACAACTGTTTTCATGTTGTGCAGTAAAAAACAATGCATGTCAGAATTGAAAAATTCCATCTGACTTTCTTTTTTTTCTGAAGTCATTTCTTTTTCCACTTGGATGCAGAGACACAGAATCATCCAGAGGAAGTTTCATTGAAAAGAGGCTGTATATATTGATTTCTGCGACATTTTCAAAAGGAACTTGTAATGATGGGCTGATTTAAAAACTGAAATAATAACCAACTCAGACTATTAGGCTGATGCAAAAGTTCCTATTCCCATCTTTTGAATAACGTTAGGGAAATCTTAGAAGTATCTTTGAAGTTTAATCGGGTCTTTATAACTTGTGCAATTAGTCAACTTTAGTGTATCGTTTACAAGTCTTTAAAAATATCCACAAATGAGGAAAATGGGTCCCAGATGTACTTGCAGAAAGGTCAGCATTTCAAAGTTTTCGTTCATGTTTGATACAGAAGAAATTCACTAGTAATGAAAAATGAATTTATTACAATATACTAAATTGATGAAAATTGTGAACTCAGACCTTTCTATACATTTTCGTCTTAATAAATTGCTTTCTCTTTTAATTAAAGTAGCATTTTTTAAATCAAAATTATAGTCAGACTCATTATGGTAAGCAGCTAGTGTACTGAGTGTGTTGTTTTGTAAAAGATCGCTTTTGTGTTCATAAAATCTTTTGCCCTTCCTTGCCTTTAAAGGAGTGCCCTTTGCCGTGCTGATGTTGCTACATGCCTTATTTCTTGCCTATCTCACACTGCAAATTTTTTCTAAGCTCTATACTAAACATTAAATCTCTTATGAAAAAAGAACTAAACAAATTGAACACAAAACGATCAGCTTTAAAAAGGACTCATAACTGGAAAAACCGAATGAAAAAAGAATGTTAACAAATACCTTTTCACACCCAACCCAGTTCTGCGGAATCAGAATCAACGTTGAATTTAAGCAAGCGAATGAGCCAATTGGAGTAAAGTGCCATGCAGATTTAAATTTTTCCCACATGTGACAAATGCAGCTATCGATTTTTTTTGCATGCTAGTTAACATTCGTGTCAGTCAGCTGTTGGCTCTCACGCTGGCCAATAGAATCTTCCTGCCTATTCGTGGCAGCCAGCTATAGGCTCTCACTCTGGCCCATAGAAAATGGCCGTAAACTACATGAAAACTACTGTAGAAACATGAAAAAATCGTTTATTTCCACTATCGATGGGAGTTGGGAAATTCAAAGTCGGTCTTGGCCTTTTCACTAACTTGGAGCATGTGCATGTAAATTTTGGTGCAAATCCATCGAAAATTGCGGCCGTGCATTCGTTACACACACACACACACACACACACACACACACACACACACAAACATCCTGCCTTTTACAGATATATATATATATATATATATATATATATATATATATATATATATATATATATATTTTAATTTTTTTATGTGGCTTGCAAATATAACTTTGCAGATATAGACATTGAAAAGTTCTAATGATTGTTAATGGTAAAAGGTAATATTAACTGTTTCCTTATTAGGAAGCATTCAGCATTCATTTACTGAGTATTTAGACTTGCTGTCAGTTGAAATTTATTAAATCTTTCTCTTAAAACAATTTTTCAAGAAAATAGGTTTTTCAAGTTCAGCTGCTTTTAATGCTCATTCCGGTATTGATGGAGGCTTCCTTCCTTGCCTTTTGTTTGGGGTAGAGTTAAACATCAGCAAGTTGATTATGTCATTTATTTGCATTAGATGTGCAACCTATTTTAGTTGTTGCTACAGAGTTCCATCCTTTCTGTAAGGACCTCTGTTTCTGAAATGCTGATAGCACGCCTAGATAAAAAAAAAAAAAGGTGGTTTCCCAGGTAAAAGGAAATTCAGATTTGATTCCTGCTGAGTGGTACATTTTCTTTAATATGACTTTAGATGATCTAGGCTGGTAGACTTTAATTTCAGTGTTTGTTAATAAACAGGGATGTCTGCCGATTATAGTAATAATCTTCTTCTTCTATGTGCCACATCCCTTCAGGACATAGGTGATCACGGATCTCCACAAACCCATCTCATGTGGCTCTTAGCAGTTTTTCTCTTTGCTAATGCCCCTGCCCATCGTTCCACCATTCATTCACGTAAGCTCACCAGGTAAGTGGCTTGCTGCTTTCCCCATCTTTCTTGCCTCAGTATGCTCTATGAGGGTTAAGTTTTCCAAGCCCTCCTTCCTCATGATGCACCCAAGGAATTTCAGCTTTCTTTTCCTCATCCTGAGTATGTGTTCTTTCTGTTGCCATTTTCTTTAAGACTTCCTTGTTGCTTATCGCTCTATTTATGGCATTTTTAATATCTCTTGTGTGACCACATTTCTGCTGCCTCTAGTTTTTTTCCTCATCCATAGGGAAATTGTCCAACATTCACTGCCATATAAGAGGGTGGATATCACAGAGCAATTCAGCACTCTTTTCTTTGTTATGTTTCTGTTTCTCAGCATCTTACTTATTTTAATGATCTTATATATTAATCCATTATTTTTTTTTTTAATCTGTTATTATTTTAATCTATTAATTAAATCTTATTATTATTTATTTATAAATGATTATATGATATAATGATTATGTATTATATAGATTATTTATTTATACAAATCTATTATTATTGTTTATTAAATTTATTTTTGATTATTTTAATCTATTATTATTATTTCAATTTATTATTATTTTTTTTTTTTTTTTTAATGATCAATTACAAGATAATAGTACATTACAAGATTACAAGATTCACTACTATATATCGTATAATATATTTTTAACAAAATATTTCTGCTTCTCAGCCCCTTACTTAGCTTTTGGAATACTTTTTTCCCTAGATCTGTGTCACATTTTCTATCCTCTGTTAAAACACTTCCCAGATACTTGAACTTCTTCACCTGCTTGATGCTTATATCTCAAATTCGTAAGATAGAAAAATATAATACACTCTGGATATATTATTTTATACAATATATATTCAAATATTAATTTTTTTAATGCATAGATGTATTTGAGTAGATGCTCTGGGTTTTTAAACAGTTTTTTTAACATTTGAACTAAGAAAAATATGCTGGATTAAAAAATAAAATCCACTAATTCTTTAGAAAATACAATATGTATAAAAATGATACATATAAATGATGCTACTTAAAAGTTTAGAGAACTTGAACAGCATACATATACTGAAAGTAGTCCATATTTTTGCTGACACTCTTCCTGAGCAGTGCCATTTACATTGATGTATATATACTCAAGAGGACTACTTTGGAGGAAGCAATGGAAACCAAGTGTTCAATTACGTAATAGTAATGCATTTGTAAATCAAACATATATATATTGTCTGAATAAATATGGGCAGTACCTATGCTGACTAAAATTATAAAGCTTTTTTATTAAATATAAAATATTTTCAATTTATTATAGATTTGTTTATGCAGATAATGTAACATTTAGTGGCTAAGAAAGAGAAAAGACAGACTTGTCTTGGGTGGCAACTAGTCTAAGAGAAGGACAATTCTGAATTCAAAACCAGCCTGGAGAACAATGAGCTTCATCAGGTTACCTTGCCTTAGAGGGCAACCAATTCTATGGCTATAGTATATGTGGTGCCCCAAGGACCTTAATGACTTACTGGTCTTGTATGTGCACAGATTTTTAATGTATAATTGTCACATGACATATGCTCCCATTATATATAATATGCATCATAATGTCTTTTCTCCATACTATGGACACTCCAATTTTCTTTTTTTTTTGTTAAAACTTAAATGAAAGTTTTAAAAACTGTTGTAAAAAAACATTCTAACCCTATTATCAGAGTATTGCCAAAAATTTATTTCAAAATATTTTCTTAATAGTGATAAGGCTTTTGTTTAAAATTTACTTTATAAAGGTTGATATATATATATATATATATATATATATATATATATATATATATATATGAAGAAATATAGTCTTAAGATGTGCTATATTTATGGGATAAAGGGATAAGGTGTTTAATATCAGAGATAGAGCATGTGTAAATATAAAAGTGAACATTGAAGTCAACACTTAGAGGCGACAGGCTGTTTCATGCTAGATGCAATCGTCAGGCCTGACAATTGTGTCTAGCATGAAACAGCCTGTCGCCTCTAAGTGTTGACTTCAATGTTCACTTTTATATTTATAGATATATATATATATATATATACATATATATACGTGTGTGTGTGTGTCTGTGTGTGTGTGTATGTATATATATATATATATATATATATATATATATATATATATATGCCATTCACAGACAGTACTGTTTGACTGTATCACAGCTCATCAGTGCAACTAGATGTCCAAAAGCCTCAAGCCAGGATCGAAACCCAACCGATTTGGTGTCAGTTGGAGTTTCTACCCCTAAGCCATCAGCACTCAGCAGAGAAAAACTGCTAATTCTGGCGTGCGTGCGTGCGTGCGTGCGTGTGTGTGTGTATATATATATATATATAGCTTAGATTAAGCTAGGTTTCTGAAATGTACTGAAAAAATCCTCATACCAAAGCTGACAGAAGCCCTCTGACAAACAGTGTCAAAGTTATATATTCTAAAACTAAGTGTTTATTTTTCATTCTGATATTTCTCTGACTGACTTTTACCTTTTTAGTATTTGGATTTTGTATAAAGCTCCAGGAGGAGAAGAAAAACAGTAGGTTTAAGGGTGGTTTCTTTGTTGTTGTTGTTGTTGTTACCTTACTAAGTGCCATTCTATCAAACACCAATCAGCTTCACACAAACTTTCCCACCCACTTTGTTTGGTTGCTCACATCTACTTGTTGTTCTTAACTATTTCCTTCCTTCACTTCATTCCTTTGTTGTTTTTTCCTTTTTCGTTCATTTCTTTCTTTATATCCTGTTTCCTTCCTGTTATTTTATTTTACTCTTCTTTACTTTTTCTCTCATTCTCTTTTTTTTTTCCCATTTCTTCTTTTCCTGTTATTCTTTGTTTTTCCTTGTTTCTTTTACGTTTACTCCTACTTTCTTCATTCCTTTCTACTTTCTGTATTTCCTCTCTTTCCCTTTCCTTGTCTAGTTTTGCTTTTTCAATGTAATCCTTTTATTCTTTTCCATGTTTTTCATTCCTTAAATAAAAATTATCCCTCCAATAAAATGATTTTCCTGATGGAAAAAAATGGATGCAAATTAGATTCTTGTAAGAGGCACAATTTTTATTTAGTAGGCCTTCTCCATGTAAACTGGTTGTTATTAATTTCACTGTTTAAGAAAATAAAAATAAATACAGCTAACAACTCAAACACATGTACCCGCTAAAAATGATGTTTCACTTCCTGTTAAGATTTTTACATTACTATATGCAAAAATAAATAAATTAGGTTAAGTCATTTTTTGTACATATCAACCCATGCTGAGTTATTTTAATATTGAATTTTATATTTTTATCAACAGTAATAGTCATCTAGATTAACTTTGCTAATCACTACCCTCAATAAAAACCTTCAAAGATTCGAATATTGGTTCAGAATTGATTATACTGACTCATCTCAGAATTTAAAGTACAAAAGATTTACATTTTTTGTTGCCACTCTTTTTTTTTTTCCCTAACAAAATCCAGCTGTATTCTTTGCCATATGCAGAAAATTATTTTTGTTTGATTAGATTCTGTAGTTTACCTATAATCCAGAAAAAAAAATAGGAAAAAATTCTAACAAAAAATAAAATATATGTTTTTGATATTCAAGAAAATCTTTATCGATTAGCCACTACTTCTTTGTTTCACTTCGTTGCAAAATGTTAGAAAAATATTTTTTATTGTTTCAAAAAATTTCAAAGACTGAACCAATAACTAATATGGCATATTTCAATTAGCACTTTATTTTCTCTTTTGTAACTCAAAAAAAAAGACAAGCTTCTCTGGTAAACCAGTGCACAAAATATTTGGAACCATAAACTTTTTACAGTGATGCTTTGCTTCTCCTTGGAAAAATTAAATGAGCCTAATGACTGGGGATTGATACCCAAAGGGATGTAGAGTCAATGGTATGCCCTGGTGTCTGCAGCAAAAATTGAAGGAATCAGCCCTGTTTTGTATTTTGCATATGCAGATATGCAAAATAAATAGCCCTACCTGTTTCAAAATTCTGTATTGGCTAAAATATTTAAACCATAGCATTTTTTCTCCATAATAGTAATGGTAATATTAGCCATTTCCCTACAAGGAAACATTTGGCATTCATTGACCAAGCAGCCATTACTGCTTTTGTTTGAAGTTTATATAATCTTTCTCTTAAAATAATTTTCTGGGAAAACAGATTTCTCAAGTCCAGTAGCTGTTAATGATCTTTCCAGTAGTGAAGGGGGTTTCCTTCCTTGCCTTTTATTGAAGTAGTGTGGAATGTCAGCATCTTGATTATTTCTTCTTTGAGTTATGTATGATATCTATTTTAAGTGTTGCTGCTGCTGTTGGTAGTCCTCAAGTGATGTGATTTCTTCTATTTTATACAATTCTTTGTGAATCTGTAGCACCACTCATAAGACATTCTGTAATTAACTGTTTCAAAATATGCAATCTTTTTATTCATTTTTCTTTTCTTTTCATTTCAGGTAAGTATCACTGATGGACTTAATGAAAGGTAAAGTAAAACATCAGTTTTTTTCAGGATGCAACTACTAAAATTTACCCAACAAAATGAAAAGTTTTAACCATAATCAGACACAAGATATTAGTTTCCAAGTAGACTGCATAGAACTTATATTGTCTTTAATGTCAATAATTTAACATAAATAAAAAGAAGTTGTTTTCAGACAATTTTTTCTTATAAGTATTCATTGAAGTTCTTATGAAACCACCCAATTGTCATGTGTTGGTAGCATGACAGTTATCAGTACAAAAAGTAAAATCGTTGAGCTGAGTTCAAATTCCAGACAAGTTTGATGCATTTACTCAAAAAAGGTCATTTATTCTCCCTCCAGCTATATGTTAAATAGCAGGGTAGACAGTTTGCTAGCTTTGGGTAGCAGCTAGTCTATCACTACTTTGAATTCAAAACCATAGAAAAAGCAATAAGAATCCACTTCACTCTATTATTCCAAAAAGTCATGGCAATTCACAGACAATAGAGAAAAATAATCTGTATAGAGCCATGGTTACCTAAGTTCTGAGGGGAGGGACATGGTTTAAAAAAATACCTGATAGAATGTGTCTTCATCTTAACATTGTCTCAGAATCTACAAAAACTTGCATGTTTTTCATAATAAAAAGTATTTTGATTAGTTTTTCCTTTATCAATCAAGATTAATGGCATTTTTATAAGAATTGAAGTACAAAAAAAATGGCAAGCAATATTTAGTTAGAGTAGGTTCTATATGATTGATTCCATATTTTTTCAATGTCTGACAATGTTATTTATACCTGTACTGTAAAAATCATTTTCCTGGAGTCAAATTCTTGAAAGGCATAGTGAATTGCTTCCTTTCCTTTCTGAAGGTTCTCAGTCTTTAAGATTCTCATCTATTTCCCTAATCTTCTAAAACTTACACTGAATTATTTAAACAGGAATCAGTCCTTGACCAAATGCTTGGTTATCTTATGCTCAGTTTTGAACTCTTAAAGAAAAATCACACAAAGTATTTGCCTATTTTGTTTTGTGTATTAGAAGATTATGACACCTTGTAAATTTCTTTTTAATTGAGTTCACCTCAAGCAAGGCAATAAAGTCACTAAGTCACAAGGGGTTACTGGGTGTGAAAGAATTAGAAAACAAACATTACTAAGGAACAGGAACAAAGGAAGAGTAATCAGTAGGACAACAGATAGCGATTGACATTGCATTTAAATTTTGATGGTTAAAGTTGACTGGAAAGCATGGAGCCAGAAGGGAATTCCACAAGTGAGAAGTGCGAGAAAAGAAACTGTTAGCATTGAACTTATGATGAATTGATGAAACCTCTTAAATTCATAAAGTCTAGATACCATAGCGAAGAGCTCATCCGAATAATTACTATGAAAGTATTTATAGAAAAAAGTACAAGGAGGCAACTTTACAACAGTGGGAAATTGACTGAAGTCGAGATGCCAGATCAGAACCAATAATATTTGTGCTTCTTCTTTGGATTTTATCAAGGATCTCTAGATATATAGAAGAAGCACCAGACCATATGTGGCAGCAGTAATCTAAACATGATGAATGGTAGACTTATAGATATACAAGATAGATTCTGGAGAGAAAAATTTTCTAGCACAACACAGTTGAACCAACTTTCTTAGCAGCTGGCCTAGCAAAGGATTCAGTATAGTCTTTCCACTTCATGTCAGCCCGAGAAGTTGCAATTAGGCACTCTCTTGAAGGTTACTGAATAGAATAATCGAATGAAGGTTGGTAATGAACGATAATACTAAGGACAAGAACAACACATATAAGATTCGCCAGCAGCGCTTAGAAGAAGTAGTCAACTGCTAAAAGTGAATTCCACGATGAATCTCCAACTGCAAACCAATATCCAGTATTTACTACTGTATTTATGTGAATGGGGACATGCATATCATCCATAGGTATGCTACAAGAATGGAAGAAGCAAGCAATTATAATTTGAACAACCTAATATTGAATGTGCAGTGTGGTGTAATGAATAACTGCGTGGAACGAGAAATCGGAGAGCTGAGTTCAAATTCCAGTCAGGTTCATTAGAATCATTTACATGCAAATACCCTTGGGAAAGGTATAAATCCATATCTACTCTTCTCGGCTATGGGTTGAATAGCAGGACAGACTGGATCCTATAGCCTTGGTTGGCAACCAGTCTATCACAGAAAAAAATGGCAACCTACTGCAAGAAAATCTTCTGTCTAGTCAATCATGAATTGAAAGAGCAGGATCACCCAAGCATGGTGCTACTAGATTGGCAACTAGCTCTCACTATTTTACCAAGTATCATGTATGGCACTTAGCTGACTTAATATTGTTATTATTTTTATTGCAATATTCTTTGCTTATAAATTCTTTAGACATCAAAATAAACTGCAGAAAATCAGGAGAAAGAAGAAAAGAAAGAAGTAGATTCAGACAAGACTCAGATTTGTTTCCCTGACTTTAAGAGTTTGTTGCTTGTGGGTGGTGACTTAATCAGTGAAACTACCAAAATTGTCATGATCAAGCAGAGCTCAAAGAAAAGTATGGTGGTAGAACACTAATCTAACATGATACTTTTCTCGACTTAGTCTATGTTGTATTCTTGGGTTCTTCTTCTATATACTATATGAGTGATCATGGTTCTCCACAACTTCCTATCCATTGTAGCTCTTAGTAATATTTCAAATCTTTTTCAAAGTTAATTCTTTATTCAGTTTTCATCACCTTGTTTGACAGCTTTGTTTTTTTTTTTAAATGAAAGTGATAAAAAGCAACAAATGTCCATGGAAACAAAATCAAACAAAAATGTGCCTCATCTCAAAAGCAATGTTTTTTTTAATCACTTTACTTCAAGCATGGCGATAATGCTACAACAATGCAAGGGGGAGGAACAGGATTCAGGAAGACAGAAGATACTGATTGATGTTGCATTTAAATTTTTGAAGATTGTAGTGGCAGGGAAGCAAGAAATCAGAAAAGAGTTCCACAGGGAAGAAGTGCAAGAAAAGAAACTATTAGAATAGAACATACACTTGCATCTAGCTAGTTCAACAGTAAAATAGTGAGAGCTAGTTGCCAATCTAGTAGCACACTTAAATTTATGCAACGAAGGCACCAACAGGTAAAGCTCATCAGAACAATTGCTGTGAAAATATTTGTAGACAAGACAGAGGGAAGCAACATCAAATTGGTGAGAAAGTAACTGAAGTTGAGATGTCAGGTCAGGATCGCTAACATTACAGACCCTTCTTTGAATTTTGTCAAGAATCTCGGAGCACCAGATATGGCAGTAATAGTCACTGCACAGATGAATGGTAGATGTATAAATGTGCAACATGGATTCTGATGAGAAAAGTATCTGGTATGACACAGTGAACCAACTTTCCTAGCAGTAGATGTAGCAATTGATTCAATGTTAAATATTTTCTCTTTTCCATAATAGATATGAGGCAAGATATATTTTACAAGAACAAATCTCTCTAAATTATAAACATTTCTAGTGTCATAGTGGCTTTATTGCCTGGTTTGGGGGTGAAATGATTAAAAGAAATATTAATATGTGAGTCATGTTACATCTGATGCACTTTAACTGAAGACAGCTATGTGAAACTAAGTTCTTTTCTTTTTCTATTTGTTTATGTAAAATTGAACTAAGCCATAAGGAACGTAGCAAAATCAATATTAGTTCTTTTCTGCCTGTATGACTTCAGGGGGAAATTTGGCAAAAAAACAAACAAACAAAAAAGAAACAAAATCTGAATGCAAAAATCTAAATTTAACCTTCCCTATGTTTTATTAAATATATTTAACCTTGGAAAGTGTTGCTCATACATGTTAATGTGACACGTCACTGTTAAATGTAATCAAATGAGGACAGAGCATGTAATCTGGTCACATGATTTATATACAGAGTTATTCAAAAAGAAAGGGCGATTTAAAAAATTTAATAAAAACAAATGCTAAGAGAGAGAGAAACACATTTAATATATTAACTAGATAGGAAATTCAGTTATTAAAATAAATTAAAATATTTTTCAATCTTGTTTAAATACTTCTTTTTGTTGTTTTTTTTCTTTCAGATTTTGTATAAATTTAAATCAATTGATTTGTGTATTGTAAGAAGTGGAATACTGCTCATGTTGAGTGCATACAAGTTGAACAACCTTAAAATAATACACTTTGAACCTTTTCCTATCCAGTAATGTGTTGCATGTGTTTTTGTCTCTTAGCATTTGTTCTTATTAAATTTTTGAAATCTGCCCTTTCTTTTTGAATAACCCTGTATATGTATGATTACTTAGCTTTAAACATGAAAACATTTTTAAAAAATAATGCAAACAGTCACAGTAATCAGCACGAACAAGCAAAAGGATTCACAGAAGTGTAGTTCCATACATATTGTTTTGTGCACTCAAAAGGAGTCAAATGAAATGGGTTCATTGTTTAACTAAAGAAAATCTTCACTTGTTATTTGACTATTCATTCTCTTTCCAACCAATGTAGAGTGAGAGATCTTAATTAAAACAATAGATGAGAAGAAGATTACCAACTCATCTATCAAGTTGAAATTATTACAATTGGTGTCTTAACTAAGCATTTCATAATTTATTAGATTACATTATATTATAATATTACATTATTATTATAATACTATTATTAAATCATATTATATAATTATTACATTAGGGCCCCCTGACATGGTGCAATGGTTAGCAAGCTTGTCATGTTAGATCAGTTATGACTGAGTAGTGAGTTCAATCCTCACTGGGTACCCCTTACTTTTGGCCTTGTACCAAATCTAAGCTTCACTTGGAAAATCACTGTTATTAGTATTTTTATATTACAATAAATTTTTATTCAATGAATCAACAAAAGTTCAAGTGATTCATCTGATAGAACAACTCAAGAGTTTTATGTTGAAAGACTTGTCAAGGCAGAATGCTCGATACATATATTGAAATTATTATCAGATCTCATATTTATACTTTTTGGAACAAATGCTAATCATAACATTCAAATTTCAAATTTGAAATTCTTACCATGTTAGAGTGTTCGCTAAAATGTAAGAACATATATTAATAATATTATTATATTAATAATAATATTATCGCATTATAATATTATTATTATCATTATAATATTATTATATTATATTCCAGTACATTATTTTATTATATACCATATATTTCTACTTATAAGATGACCGTTAAAATCACCCATAAAAATTGGTGGTCGTCTTATACTACAATTCTAAAAAAGAAACCTTAAATTTTAAGTGATGTTTGTCAATAGGCTAACCTCAGCCTTGGTGCAATAACCAATAATATACATGAAAAGTTTCACATTATCAAATAAACTTATAATAAAAGTAATAAAACCATTTCTACCTTATATATTACTGGCATAAATTTATAATAAATTGCCTATTTGAAGAATAATTCCATATCAATGAAATCAACTTGTATCCA
Organism: Acanthosepion esculentum; assembly: GCA_964036315.1. NCBI lineage: Eukaryota > Metazoa > Mollusca > Cephalopoda > Sepiida > Sepiidae > Acanthosepion > Acanthosepion esculentum. Next base: position 110,980,327 of record OZ038484.1, read on the forward strand.
TGCAAGCTCAGCTGAGAAAATGTAAATATCGAGTTATGATTTTGTTCACAGCAATGGAATGTACTATTATCATACATTATCATACTGTTATTAGCACTATTTTGTGATTCTCGATGAAGTATAAGTAAATGGACTTTAGTACACCAGGCTGTTTGTAACTATTTAGAAAAGAAGAGAAAGAAGAAAAAGAATCAGTATTTGCAAGAGATCACATGATGAAACATAAACAAAACCGTTGTTTCCCTTTTAGGAGACATGTGTCCGAAAAACATAACCTAGAATCAGTTTTGTTATTTTGTTTATTTTGAATTTCTAAGGATGCAGTAAGTAACAACATTTCCAATAACATAATCTTTATATAATCAATAAGCAGCCATCTTATACTGCAGGTATAGGATAAATACATGATAATTTGCTATGTTTTTTGACCTTGTCTTATCTAAAGGTCTCCTATACCCGGAAATATACAGTAATTATAATATATTATTATGTTATTCAGATACCAAGGTTTTTTTGCCAACTCAACCATAACTTACTTTGCTAAACATGGATTGTCACCAACAAAAAAGAGTAAATATGTTAAGAAGCTCCAAGATTGAGCAAAAGTTGCATCTTCAGGGTTCTGGCATTTCTACATTGTCACAGAAAACCAATAATTTCTAGAAGTATCATGAAGACCTGTTGGATCATATTTGGTTAGTGGTAATGATCTTCATCCCAAAACTCTGCCTGGCCTCAGGACTATCAACTGATAAAGAATTTGTTGGAGGCACAGCTGCTGTTTTTCCAACAGTAATTATATGCATTTATTTATTAATGATATTATATTCTAAAGGCAAAAATTATCCCCAAGTTTTGTTTCTCAAAAATGAACATTTGAAACCTTTTTCCTGCACTAGAGCAAAAACGTAAAATTGACCAAGTTCAATGTCAGTCAATTCTGTTTATCTTTAGTATCCATCCAGATTATTAAATTTCAGTGACACATTACAGTCAGAAATACTGCTAAGATTATTTGGGGGATTTGGAGGTTGAAAATAAACCTACTTGCTATTCTTAGCCTCATGATCTATGCAATTTTGTACTAGGGCCAGAAAAAAATGCCTTGACCTAAATCTCTTTGAAAAAGAAAGCTGGAAATTAGTCAAGGGAGGTAATCCAAGTTTGCCTATTGAAACTCCAAAATTACTTCTCCAAAAATCAATATGATTGCCACAAAATTGTTGAGTATCAAGGAGAAAAAATAATAAATGATGCTTTATTTTTTAACATATCTTGCTCATTGCAAATAGTTTTATTTCAAACTCTTGATTGCTTCTCTTCAATTTGATTTTCAAAAATCTGGTAGGAAAATAATTATTTTATAATCCTGGTTTAAAGGCTGCTATCTGGAAATTTACTTCTTATTTATCAAATTTATATTATAATTATTTGTAAATAAATAAATAAAAGAAACTACTGTATAAATAGATTTTAATATCCATGGAGTTAACTTATTACTTGAAAAATTAATTTGTTTAGAGTGAGCACCAACATTGCATACTGTACTCTATCATTATTATATTCTCAAATTTAACTGGAAATTGCTTCTTTATTCAACTTGAAATATTTCAGTAGTATTGTAACAAGGTGATGACCTTGTCTGAAGTTTTATTAGTTGCAAAGAGTAACTTCTGGCAATGAAAGGATTAAGCTAACAGATTAAGAAATGATTTGATTTCTCCATAGAGAAATCAAATTATTTAAGGTGAGAGCCTATATTAATATTAAGTTGTAAATTGTACTAGAAATTGCTTTATTCTCCAAATATAACATTTTAATAGTATTATGCTAGTAAAAGTTTTGCTACAGTGAGTTGTTTTTGCTCTGTTATTGTAGTAAATATACAAATAGAAAGCAGAAGATTATATTGTAGATTCCTCTCTAGGGCATCAACTGTAACATAATAGTCATCATGTTTGTCTTGCAGACAAGATCATCAGTTAAATCCTCTCTGGGGGCTGCACTACAGTGATCTTGTGCCATACTAAATTAAGCTTAGTAAATAACTAAAAGATATCACTTTGCTTTGAAGTTATAAACCCATTGCAGCTGCAGTGATCCTCACTGGGTGCCAGATTAAGCTAAACTTAGGAAATAACTCTTAGGGACATAATTAGCAAGTTTGTCTCAAAGACCTCCCTGCCTCACAAATGTGTCCTGTACCAGACAAAGATAAGTAAATGTAAATATCTGTAGCAGCAATAAAAAACACAAATTTTGTTAATGTGATTACTTGTAAATTGTTTTGGAAAAATCATTTAGTTTCTATTAATGATTACTGAATATTTTTTTAATCAGTTCACCTCATGCAAGGCAATAAAGCCACTAAGACATGGGGGGGGTTACTGAGTGAGAAAAGAAAACATTATTAAGGAGAGAGAACAATAAAAGAACAGGAATTAAGAAGACAGAAAATAAAAATTGACATTGCATTTAAATTTTTGAAGATCAAATTCAATTGGAAAGCAAGAAGCCGAAAGAGAGTTCCACAAACAAGATGTGTGGGAGAAGAAACTGTCAGCATAAAACTTATGGTTACATCTAGTCATTTTAATTTCTGATATGGCAGTTAGCTGTTATATTAATACTAGATGAAGTACCTGTCTATGTTGGGTAGGAGGTTAAGACTTGAATTGCAGCCAGTTATCCATCCATCCATGGGCCCAATGCTTGTTGGTGTGAACAGCATTTTGGATAATCACTCTCCAATGAAATTATCACTAGTTCTTTGTCTTACTATCATAGTATCTGCATCCCATGTCTAACCATCATTGTACAGCTTCTGGTGGCTGAGTTGTTCTTCTCCTAGACTTGTTGCTAACCATAGCTAAAAAGCCCAGTTCTGCTATTTAACCCATAGTTGGGGAGGGGAAGTGATGGATTCACAGTTTTTACTAGAATATTTGTGCAACTAAAAATGGAAACAAAAAGGATGCTTATATTTAGAATCATAAGGAGACAACTGAAATTTCTCAGACACATAAATGAGGAAAGAGGGTTTGGAGAATTTGACACTGACAAGACATTGAATGCAAAAGAGACAGAGGGAAACAGGGAATAACCTAGCTAATAGGCTTGCGTAAATGGATAGTAGAACAAACAGGAACTCGGAGGGGTGATGAAAAGACAAACCTTACTAAGAGCTACAATGATAGGAAATTGTGGAGAGCTATAATTGTCCATGCCCTGAAGGAAGATAGCACATACAAGAAGAAAAAGAGAATGATTCTTTAGTCTTGAAAAGTAGTGCCACATTATTTTTTATACCAAGATGAAACATATGAAAATGTCTATTTTGCAGGTCTTTTAAAAAAATTGTTATAGTTATTATTTATTTTCATTGACACTAGTTATGACTATGGACTATGTTTTTGTTTACAGTAACTTCATAAAGATATACATTGCCTCATTAGTTGTCTGAAAGAAAAACAAGTTATTTTCATTTGTTGCTGGAATGTTTCCAATGAAAAACTATTATGAAAAGTAGAAAAAATACTTTTCACAGAAAATTGTGCTATGAAATTGTTTTTTCAAAGCTCACTAATATTTTTCTTATCCAGGCACTAATAATAAAAGTCAAATTAATCCTGCATGAAGCAGTTATAAGTAATTTATTCCTCTAAAAGATATTTTCTCATAACAGAAAAGTGGTAGGAACCCCACCCCCAAACACACATACACACCATTTTATCCATTAGGAATTTTTTTTTTTATTAAAGTTAAAAACTTTCACTGAGGTCCAATATATAAATAAGTAAGTATACATACCAAATTTGAGGTCTGTACCTGAATTAGTTTTTATATCACAAATAAACTATTTACACTTATTTAGATTGTAATGTAACCTCTCTCTCTCTCTCTCTCTCTCTCTCTCTCTCTCTCTCTTTTATTTATATATATATATATATATATATATTATAAACTGTTACATTGGAACATGGAAGTTACCACGACAAAAATGCATATTTGTTTCAATGTCTAATTTAGACATCTCATCAGGTGGTTAACCTTGCATGTTCCAATGTAACAGTTTATAATAAATATCTATTGCTCTACTTTTGTATTGAGCCCTTTTTTTAAATTAATGTTACAAACGTTTGAATTTATATTCTTTTCATTCTTTTACATTTGTGTGTATATATATATATATATATATATATATAACTTCAAACCTTATTCTTAGTGGATACCCATGTTAGAAATAGATGCATGCACTATTTTGTACTGGTTTTACAGGTAAATTCAATATCCACTTTAAAATAAAAAAAAATAGGGCATTTATTTCAAGCATGAGTATCCATTAAAAATAATGCTTGAAGAAATATAAAACATTGGATTAAAAATAGATCCATTAATACTTTATAAATTGCAGCGTTTATGTTTCAGTTACAAAATTTAGTAGATATGGGCTTTACAGAAAAATATGAATGATGAAGTGTACATTTCTTAAATGAGAAAATAGAACCTTACTGGGCTGTGATGTTCTCTGTGGTTGAATGTTCTAAAGCATGTTGGATCAAATGGTGGTTTCTCCTACAAAGGAGGATGCAGGTTTGAATCATGACAGAGAGCCCATTTTCATTATTTAGATTTCTTGAGTGTGCAGGTCTTAATACACACTGTTTAAAATAAAAATGGAGCATAAAAATGTGTGTGAGATAAAGTTGACATGTATATAAATCAATAATACCATAATGTAATAATAAAAAATGCATTTATCTTAAACAAGAAATATTTTCTTTTTGACATAATCTTTGTCAAGGCACATTTAACAATGGATATTAACCACATAGATCAAATATTATACAGTTAAAATTTCAGATGAAAATTTGACGAATAACATGTCAGTTCACAGATTTAGTGGTCCAATCTCATATACTTGGATGTAACCCACTTATATTATATGGTGGCCTTTGTCTTAACAAAATCTTCTCATAACATTGAAAAGAAATTTGAGTAAACCAATAAACAAAAAAATCACCTACCCTCCTCAACCTTTCCTTCTCCAATGTTCATGGAATATGTAGTATCTTTACTCTTGAAATGTTCTCCAGATATCTCTGTACTTTGCAAAACTAATTTAAATTCTTCTATTGCTTCTTGCTTCCCAGTCAACTTTGATCTTCAAAAATTCAAACGTAATGTCAATCGTTATTTACTGTCTTCTTAATTTTTGTTCTTTTATTGTTCTCTCTCTTTAAGTGTTTTTTTCATATTCTCTCACACTCAGTAACCCCTTACATCTTAGTGGCTTTATTGCCTTGCTTGGGTTAAATTGATAAAAAAAAAAAAAAAACTTTTTTTTCACATTGAATAAACCAGAAAATCTGAAAGAAAATGTAATCGTATTGTTTTTCTTGATGTTTTTCAAATCTCATGTCTGAGGTGAGACCTTCATTTCAAAATTAAAGAAACAAATACTTAATTCTTTTAGTTTATTATCAGTTTTCAAATTTTGATGCTAGTTTTAGCAAATTTTGTTCCCACTGAGCAACATGGCTGCTGCTAAATCTTGATTGCATTAAACTAAACTGAAATTTCATATTCAATGCGTCACTCCAAATTCAGTGTCCCCCTAATCACCCCAATGATATGCTCCAAAATTTCTATAGCACAGACGTATGATGTAGGAGTATTTCTGGTTAGGCTGTGAATGTTTTAGTGTTCAAATAAAGGATGGGTTTGAAAATGTCTGAAATATGTTCATAAAAGAATCTCTGGTATTTTATTACTGGGGTTTGGTTTATATAGATGTAATTGTTATGTACTTCTTAGTAGTATTAAATGTGAATGTTCAAGCCCAAGTAAAAGCTATGATTTTTAATGCTGATTTTCAAGATATGTCTATCCAATTTGGAAGATTGGCACTGTAGTACAACACAATTTACCTAGCCTATTCAGCTTTTTGATCGATAGCAATTGGGATCATAGAGTCATTGTGAATTCTACGGTCCATCACTCACTACATAGTATGTTTTGCCAAACCTATGTATGGTTTTAAATTTAGAGTTGTCCTTCTAAATTGTTTACTAACCAATGCTGAAGAACTCAGTCTGCCCTAATATGTTACCCATAGCTGGAGAGCGATAAGAAGGATCCATATCTTTCTCAAGACTATTTACACAAAGGTGAAGGTAACAAAACTCTACTGGAAGTTTAAACTTAGGTGACCGTTTTCACATTCCAAGCTACTTTCAATTACACCACCCACACATCAAGACTAAGGTAAACTAGTAAAACAATATATACATTTCTATATGCCTGTATATCTATACACATGTATCAAAATATTAACATTTTACACATATGTATAAATACAAGCAAATATGCACAAACATGTACAAGGAGGTGCTGAAAAGTTCTTAGCCCAACCAAGAAGCATTTTTTCCCTAAAACAGCTGATGTATGGTCATTTGATCAGATTTTGTAAGGTATGTTAGGCAGAGTACTTTTTCGTACCCACTTGACTTAATAACCTATCCTTTATTAATATGCTAGCTGTAAGATGTTGGGAATAATTTGAGGTAATCTTTTGCAGAAATTAACACCAATTTTATCCCAGTTTTATTTATTTTTATATTCAGCTAGTGTAATAGAGACTCAGAATGAGAAATTGGTATGCCATATTCAAATTTCGGTCATGTTCATTACATTCACTTTTGCAAAAAAATTCCCCTTGGGAAAGATATGAAGCTATTTCTTCTCCCTCCTACTATGGGTTAAATAGTGCATATTGGACTCTCTAGATATAGCCAAAAGCTATTCTAACTGAAAGAAAACTCTGAATTCAAAGCTGTATGTAGTCCAGATAAAGCATATAATATGCAGCCATCAAAAGGATCATTATTTACATTATTCAGACTATTGTCCTCATTTTTGTCGCCATATTTTTTACAACGTTTCAGGTGTTGTACACTCCGGCCTTCTTCAGGTGGTTGGAATGTCGAACTGAACCCTTTATTTTGCTCACTGGGGTAGACTGTTCTAGTTCCACGTGCCATGTTTAATGGCTGTCAGTTATCAGTTATCTCCTGTTAATTTTTCCCTCTGAAAGTTCTCCACTGCCTTAACCGGGTATTGAACTCACACTCTTTGGGTCATGTCACTGGATCTAATCAACGCCTTTATCCACTATGCCATGTGTCCTTGAGGACATGGCACAGTGGATAAAGGGTGTGGAAGATAAAGAACAAGAATTAAGAAGAGAAAAGATAACAATTGACATTGCATTTAAATTTTTGTAGATCAAAGTTCACTGGGATGCAAAAAGAATTGAAAAACATGATAAAAGAAACTGTTAGCATAGAATTTACAGTTACATCTAGCAGCCAGTTCAACTGTAAAATAATGAGATCTTGCCATCAATCTAGTGTTGCTCTTAAATTCATAAAGTCTATGTATCATAGAAAGTTCATCAGAGCAATTATTATGAAAGTATTTATAGAAAAGGCACAGGGAAGCTATGTTACAGCAGCTGGAAAGAGAGATGCTAGATCAGGACCAATAACATTGCAGATTCTTCTCTGTATTTTATCAAGAATCTTTAAATATATATCAGGAACACCTGACCAGATGTGGCAGCAATATTCAAAGCAAAGATGAATGGTAAAAGTGTCTAGTATGACATAGTGAACCAAATTTTCTAGCTGTAACCTAGCAATTAATTCAATATTCTCGTTCCACTTCGTGTCAGCAGAAAACGTGAGTCCAAGAAGGTACAACGAGTCACTCACCTGAAAGTTAGCATCAGCCATGCTGATAGTAGATAAAAAGGATTCTCTCAGATAATTAAAAGAGAGCAGTTTCATTTTTGAAGTGTTAAAATTAACAAGACACTCTTTGTCCCATTTAACAACAGATTGTAGGTAATTTTTGAGATTAGCTACCAATTTGACCACATTGAACCAATCAGACTTACTATTAAGACACAAGTAGATAGTTGTCATCTGCATAGATACTGAGTTGAGAAATGATGGCATCAGGAAGGTCATTTATGAAAATTAGGAACAATGTATGTTCAAGGATAGAGCCTTGGGGAACATCTGCATTAATGCAAAAAGATCTAGAAGAGTGGCCATTCAAAATAACTTTCATTTCGCGATTTGATAAAAAAAGACTGAATCAGTTCAAAAATTTATCCAGAAATACCATAACCTTTCAACTTGTGAAGAAAGAAGACCAGTATGCTAAGAGCTGTCAAATGTCTTGGAGATATCCAAAGCAACAGCCCAAGCTTCACCATTCTTATCTTAAGCTTGATAGACTCTTTCAGGAATAATCATTAATGCATCAGCAGTTGACCTAGAGAAGTGAAAGCCATATTGCTTATCTGAAAGAAGATCCTGCAATGTGAGATGATTAACCAATTCAGAGTTAATTAGTACTCTAGTACCTCTAGTACTTTGCCAAAAAGAGGTACAAGGCTAATAGACTGATAATTAGAAGGATCAATTTACTTTATGAGGATGTGTTTTCATTCCAGATCAGTAATCTGGTCATGTTCCTTGCATTTTTTAATAATGGCTCTAAATGTGCTGATGTCGATCTTCAGCTTAGAGATATTACAAGATCTCATTCTGTAAGTTAATACCACATTAAATTCTAAAGAAAGATCTCTCACCTTTGGCATTGGGAAAACCTTCACACATGCAAACTAGAGGTGATTGCATTCAAACATGAAACAAACAGTTACTTCTGGGTGTTGACTTCAATGCCCACTTTTATATTCATATAATCTCTATTCCTGATATTGAGTACTTTAACCCATAAATATAGCATACCTTAAAACCTTTATATATATATATATATATATATATATATATATATATATATAAAAGAAGAGAGAAAAGAGAAAAAACGCAAACATTTTTGGTTGTAATGTGGATTTAAAAAAAAATATTATACTTTATTTTCCATAATTTTGCTACACATGTTTTCCGTCTCGCGACCGTCATCAGGCAAAGGGTGGACATTTCCACATATTATTAAAAATAATTAATTTTTTTCTTTATGTTTTTCAATGTTAAATATTCTTGATATGAGACATTCTCTTTTTTTGTGTTAGTGATCCAAACATCTTTCTTGAACTGGCAGTGAAAAGTTCTGCATGAAGGGTTATAAAACAATTAATGATCCCTGTGTGTTCTTAGATCTATTTCTATTTTCGTGTGCTTTTGTCAGCATGCGTGTATATATGTGTATATCCCCTCTCCATACATACACACTGTCTCACTACGGGGAATCAGTGAACACATCTGTACACACACACACACACACACACACATACCACCCCATTACAAGGAATCAGTACACACACACACTTACACATACTTCCCATTTTACATGAAATCAGTATACACACACACACACACACACACACACACATACTTCCTAAGTTGTGTGGGGTTTGTGTGCATGCCTGTTAGTAGTTCTCCTGCTTTTGTCAATATGTGTATATATATATACACATTCGTGCCCCACAAACACCTGCATGTCAGCGTGCGTGCATGTATGTGAGTGGTTTGATCACTGTATTTGGTCACTATGTATGCATGTTGTGTACTTTTGCGTGTGGTGTTATGATCTATTTAGTTCTGGTTTAAATTTGCTTATGAAGTTTTTTTCTTGTATTTGTAGGTAAGAATTATATAATTATAATTATATAATTATATTGTAATAAAAGAAAGAACAGTAAGACATAATCCGGTGTTCTTATTAATATTTGTATTTTTACAAAACAGTGCTCAATGCAAATTTACAGAGCATAAATATTATAAATTAACTGATTTAAAAATATGGTCCCATTGCTAGAAATTTAGAGAATATAAAAATAAAAATAAATGAAGATAAACAAAAATTATGTAACTGCAGAAGTCCTCATAACTGTCCTCTAAAAAATAAATGTCGCACAGAATCATTAGTACACCAATCTCATCTATTGAGGATCCAGAAATCGTAAAAGTCTATATTGCAGAACATTGTTCAATACAACATATTCTAATCCAAACACCCCTTTTAGAAAGAATCTTTATGTATACAAATACAAATTTAACAAAAAAATGCCCCAAAACTTTTTGTCGTTGATAAAAACCAGACAACATGCATTGAATGGATGTCATAATTTGTTGAAAAAGGCACCCCTACCCTACGTAGACTTAACCTCTTTTTGAAAGTAACTCATATTTGATACAATAGTCGTCAGTATAAATGAACACACTACTGCCCCTTGTCAAAATGATTGGATTTCTCCATATTCTTGGAAACAAATATTATGAATGCATGTGCTTATAAAACTCAGTAAATTTCAAAATAAGTTATTCCAAGATTCACTTGAAAATGAAACGGAACTAGGGCCTTTAATTTAATTATATAATTGAATTTGAAGTTTGTAGTTTCTGTTTTTGAAACATGGTAATTCCTGTGTAGCGATGGAACCATATTTTTAAATCAGTTAATTTATAATAAATATATATATATATATATATAAAAAATACAGATTGTTAATGCTTGACAAGCACATTGACTGGTAAATTACTGGATATCAATGCATTTAAAAGTGAGTAAAGTTTTGTAAACAAATTAGCAAGTTCAAAATGTTCATTTTCCAATTTCAGATTTTGCAGATGCACAACTTATCAAGGTCAAATAAATCTATTGAATTCATTATCAAATATCATATGTGTTATATATATATATATATATATATATATATATATATATATATATATATATATACTTTCAAGGAGACAATGGGAACTAGGTGTTATAAGTATTTTTTATTGTTAAACTCCTGAAACTAGATCTTCAGTGACTATTCACAGAAAATAGACATCATAAGTTGTTGGTCAAAGTGCATGGTGTGCTCTGACTGGTTGGTAGAAATTTGAAAACTAGTAATTAGAAATCAGTACCATACTGTAATTTTTATCCCACTTATATTGGGTTGGTGCATAATTATCAGGCGTTTTTAAACATTATTTATTATGAAAAAGAAACATAACAATCCAACAACAACATTTTTAAATGATTATTCCAGAGCATGATTATCAACACAAATTTTTATAAGCTGAAAATAAAATAATTTTTATTAAAAATGTAAGCGAAACAGCAATTTTTATTAACTCACCTACAAAAACGCCTGATTATGCTCCAACCCAATAGTTTCAGAATGTGACCAAAACATTTGTATGTTACTTTGTAAATACATTTATATGTAAGCAGACATTTCTTTAATTTTTATTCACAGTATATATAAGTATTTTCTATACGCAGCTTAAGCTTTAGGTTAACAGCAATAATAAAAATTACATTTTCTTAAAAAACCCTGTGTCCAATGCTTTGGCATGTCATGTTCACTCCCACATAGTGACAAGGAAGTTTGTGAATGAAAAATAGAATGTTTTGAATCTTAAATATTCAGGGAGTACAATGGGAGGTGTTACAGTCAGAGTGGAATGAAGTCACCTTGAAAAGCAGTGAAAGAAGACATATTATATCTATCTATCTATGTATCTATCTATCTATGTAACATTAATGAAAAGAAGGTAGGGGAGGTTTGTGTTTCATTTTAGTCATAAAATCACTTTAGAAACATTAACAAGCGTTTACCCATAAAGATTATATAGTTTCCGTTTATATATGTGCTCATCTATTGTATATTGTACTAATTAAGGTCAAATTCTGTTTGTTCATCACAAATTTGTCTTAAATGCTGCATTAAGACAAATTGTTTAAAAAAAGCAAATGTTAAAGAGAAAAAAATTTAACAATAGTAGGGAATTATTTCATGTGAGGTCAATTTTGGTAAATTTTTCATCTGTACAAAAATTTCCACCCAAGAAAAAAAAATCAGTTAAAAATTCAGGAGATTATGGCAAAAAAAAATTAATTTTATAGGTAACAACTGATTTAGTTAAATTTCTACACACATGAGATATCACAAATTTTCATAAAAAGCTCCAAATGTAGATAGGGTATATTTGCAATATAAACAATAAATGATTGCCTTTTCATTCAGTTCCATCTTCTCATTCAAAATGGCTTTGAAATTCTGAGATCTGCTACTCTAATATCAGTTCCAAGCACCACCAAACAGCAAATAGAAGCCCAATAAAGCAATGGAATCCTGCTAGTGTAAACAATCAATAAGTCCTTGTGGAATCCCAGATACTTGCACTGTTTCTTCATTGTGGAATGCAGAGCATGTCACCACCCTCACCACCTTCCCCTTCAATGACATAACCCTAATCTACCCTTTTTCTCCTTTTCCTTTTTATTCCTTTTCATTTTCTTATCCTTTATGATTTGCTATTCTCTTCTTTTCCATTCTTATTTGCCTCCCTCCCTTTGTTTTCTCATTCTTTTTCATTTCCTTCATTTTTCATATTTTCTTCCTTTTTTTTTCTTTTGTTTCTTCATTGTTTTCCTTTTTTTTTTTCATTTTTCTCCCCTTTCTCCTCTTCTATCTTCATTTTTTTCTCCTTTTTTTTATTTTAATTTTCTTTCTTCCTCCTCTTTATTGTTTTCCCTTATCTTTTGTTTTGTCCTCCTTGTCTTTTTTATTGTTTTCTTTTTCATTTTCCTCCTTTATTTTCTTTCTATATCATCTTTTGCTTCCTGTTTTCCTTCTTTTCTTCTTCTTCATCTTCATCTTGTTTCTGTACCATCATTTTTCTTTTTCTCTTTACCCTTCTTCTATCTTCTTTCCTTATCATTCACAATTTATGCTCTTTCTTTTCTTTCCTTCTTGTTTTCACCTGTTCTTTTTCTTTATCTTTTTTATCTCTTTCATCCTCTTCTCTAAAATCATTATCTTCATTTTTTTTTTCCATCCCTTTTTATTCATCATTTTCCACCTTTTTATTCATCATCTTTACTTTGTTTTTCATCCAGTTTCTTCTTTCTTGATATGCTAATGGTGGTTCTAGAACTATTCACTATTACTAATATTGTTAATCTCTTCAGAAGACAAGATTTTCATCTTTTCTTATTCGGTGAAGCTTGTACCTTTTGACATCTTCAAAACGTGAAGAAAATGCAATATGTTTGGTACATGCTGTGTTCAGATGACAACTAATGACTTCTAGAATCACTTCAAATGACATCAATAGAAATTTCTAGGAACTTCTGGAAAAGATCAGAAATTATTTTTTCATATACATCTTATACTTATTTCAACTCTTCGAAATTTTACATGTGAGAACAAGTACATAAAAATAAATTTTCTAATTACTTTTCTATTTTTCATGTATAAGTTGATAATTATTACTACCACAGAATGAGATACAGATATATGAATCAAATATATATGAATGGATATATATATATATATATATTATTGCTATAAACATTATTTTTTAGTGGGTACATATGTTTGAGTTGCTATCCCAGTTTTTACTCTAACAATAATATTTATAGTGATAAGAAATACAAATGGATAACTAATTCCATTGAAATATCTAGAGGTGACTGTATTCAAGCATGAAACAAACAGTTACTTCTGGGTGTTGACTTTAATGTCCACTTTTATATTCATATATGCTCTATCCCTGATATTGAGCACTTTGACCCATAGCATATAGATATAGCATATCTTAAAAGTATATTATATATATATATATAACACAGATTGGTAATGCTTGACAAAGCACATTGACTGGTAAATTACTGGATCGCAATGCATTTAAAAGTGAGTAAAGTTTTGTAAACAAATCAGCAAGTTCCAAATGTTCATCTTCCAACTTCAGATTTTGTAGATGCACAACTCGTCAAGGTCAAATAAATCTATTGAATTCATTAACAAATATCATATATGTGTTGATATATATATACTTTCAAGGAGACAATGGGAACTAGGTGTTATAAGTATTTTTTTATGGTTAAACTGAAACTTTTGAGTAGCTTGTAGTGTATATATGAATATATATTATTGGCCCATGTTTAAATCATCTATTGTGGTAATAGCTTTTCTGCTGCTATTATAACGGGGAAAGGAAAGTTTGAAAGAGTGGTTTTCATCCTATTAGAATAAAAAGTTTTTAATCGAACTAATGCATCATTAGTACTTTTACCAATTTCACACAAAACCTGATATTAATTCTCTGTTCCAAATACCTTTAACTCATTTTCCACTAACAGTATAACATGAATGCATACAACTTCCTCTACTGAGAAAACTGATATTGTAGTATGTTTTCACATGCATGAGTACAAATATTTGCTTGACTCATTATGCTGGTGATATTATTCTGTCATTCTTGGAATTGTCACATTTTGTATATAAGTATATATGCAAACATCTCGCTAGAGGCTTATTCTTTATTTCTGGTCTTCATTGTTTACTAATAAACATCAGTGTTAAGAATTGTGTTAAAAACCAACTTTAATTATGATGAAGGAAATAATAGTAAAAAAAAAAATTAAATTACAAGACATTACAGTCATACCACCACAAAAATGTGGGGGATAATTTAAAGTTTTGCTTAATATTTTTTTATATGTATTATTCTACTGAACATTATTTTGTTTTTACATTAAATACACAATATTTATAACTCTTCATTTGTATTTATTGTATTAGAAATTATTTTCTGAAAAATATACATATTGATGTCTCTATTCAAAGAAATTTGCATATTCAAATTGCCAACTTTTTACCCAAAGAAATTTACATATACAAATTGTCACCTCTCTACCCAAAGAAATTTACATATTCAAATTGTCACTTCTCTACCCAAAGAAATTTGCATATTCAAATTATCAACTCTCTACTCAAAGTCAGGCACAGTAGTTTTACTACCATATTATAATCTTAAATTATTTGAATTATGTGTTTAAGTATTTTCATTATTTAACTCATTTTTTGTTCAGTGTATTGTTGTCTTTTTTATTGTGACAGTCTAAGTCCAATGGTAAACAAAAAAAAAAACAGCTTCTAAGAAAACTTCCAGGAACTCATCTTTCATGGATGATGCCTGAACTAATTCAGTCATGGAAACCAGGGGCATGTGTCTATAGTCATTTTGTTAAGTCTACTCTAAATCTTTTGTGTCCTTTATATCATTCATTTGTCCACATCCACTTTCTTTCGCTCAATGTTTTCTTTCTTTTTCTTTCAACCAGGCAACTCGCAAAATTTTATTTATCAAGAAATGTTTAAAGTGGCAGGATTACTGATTAGTTATCATGTTTAATATAAAAATTACAACCCATAAAATTGTTTCACATGTACAGTATCAATTTTCTTTTCGTGCACATATGATTTATACATGTAAATTATAAATATCCATTTATTAACAGAAGTGAATCATCTAAAGAGTTGTGAATTTGGATTACTGAAATTTTCTTTCTTCACTGAAATCTATCTGGTTTTAATATGCAAATTGCTTCACTTTGAAGAATGCCTTCAGGATATCCTGATGCATCATGGGAAATTCCATATACTAAGTGATTTCCCATCTGACTTAGCAAAAGTGAAAATACATCTTGATTTTATATTCTGATATAAATCAGTTTAAATATATTTAGTTTGTTTGTAACTTTATGTCCATATATGATTGTGTGTGAGCATGTGTTTATGGATGTTCATGATTGTATGAATCTGTTTATGCATGTATGTATGATGTGTGTGTGAGCACGTTATGATGTAACCTTGTATTAACATTTTTGTTGCTACTATCTGGGAAGGGTAAGGTAGTTAGAAGTGAATGGTTTATCCAAGGGCTCACCTTACTACTCTATTATTGCATGCCAGTGATGAAACTGAGCACCATGAGAAAAGGAATTACATCTTTCTTGAAAACATTATTGTAAAGGGAATATAAGCAGTCAACTGAAATTTACATTTGTTTCACCAACTACTCTGTTTTTCTTGCTTGTAACTGCCACTCAACCAGCATCTCCACGCAGAGAAAGAGAAAGAATAATAGAGGTTGTATGTTTGGGCAACACTCTTTCTTTTATATATGTTTCTTTGAATACAATGGATAAGGAATATTTTGTAAGTTTTCATACAGTTTTTCTATTGTTCTTACAGTTTTTCTTTTATGAGGACTAAGAGAGTGTAGAAATTATCTGAACAAAGCAGTTAGTTCTCAGAAAAAGAAAAAAATTCTAAGAACACTAAAAACCTGAACAAAAAACTTACAAAAATATTGTTTGAAATATTTTATGAAACATATATATAGAGTGAACATTGTAAGGGTTCCATCTATATTTTTATGAGTGTGTATGTGTAAATACAGGTGTTAATGAAATGTACTTGGCCAAACATCATAATTTAAAAAAAATCTCATATTAGTTGGGCCAAGAACCCTTTCATACATATATTTTTATGATGTTATTTCAGGTATATTTCTTATACTGAATAAGATTCATCATTTAAGCATCAGAGCTGTGTGAAACTGATAGTACCAAAAAAGATTATTACATGTGGACTATAAGTAAAAAAACAAGGTGGGGGGTTAGTACACAGTGATCCTGCATATATATATATAATTTTTTTAAATTGGCCCCAAAAGTAGTTCTTTTGTACTTTAAATAAGAGATAATTATTATGCACAGTTAAAAAGTGAGACATGATGTTTTATTAGAATTTTTATTATGACAAAAAGAAAAAAAGCATTTTATAATTGAATTTTGCTCTCGTCAAAATATCCTTCTTTAGCCTTGATTACTGCAGCACAAATTTTTTGGCATTTGTTGCAAAAGTTTCTCAAAGTATAAGTTTGATAATTGATTCCATTCTTTTTTCAATGACTCTAAAATTTGTTTTTCATTTTTGGATGGAACGGTTTCACTCTTCTGTTCATCCCAAAGCTAATTTGTGGGTGGTTTTAAACTTTTGAACTGTAGTGTGTGTGTGTGTGTGTGTGTGTGTGTGCGTGCGTGTGCGTGTGCGTGTGTGTGTGTGTATTGGTTTGTGTGTGTTCATACTATTTCTATCATCTTATTCATTTCCTGTTAAATTATTAATTTTCAAGTTTTCACTTTTTGTTTTTCCTGGCTACATTCAACTGATTTAGGGTTTTTCTTTTTTTTTTTTTTTTTTTGCCAACTTCCTTAAATAAATAATTTCTGTCACAAATTGGGTAACCAAGTAAAAGAATCTGATTCATCATCACTTATTTGAAACTTATTTATAAGCATCTGTTTTATTTTGTGCCTTCTAGAGTCTGGGAATGTTTGTAAATAGTTTTTCTATTTCAATGTACATAATCAATTAAGAGTAAAAATACACCAACAGGAAATATTTTAGTCCAAAATTCAACTTTAGGTTTAATAGGGCAACCCACTACTGCAACAATAGTATCAACCAACTTATTTGTTACTATGTTTCTCTTAGCGTAAACAAACCCATGTTTGATAAACTTGTTTAACTTTTATAAAATGGTAAAAATCTTATTTAGTTTAATGATCCAGACACAGCACACTATTTCTTTAACCCGACGAACAGATGAAACTTTATTTTTTTCTTATATATAATGTCATGTTTGTGGATGCGTGTTGTGGTGTAATGGTGTAATGGGTAATGGAACAGAATGAGAAATCTGAGCACTGAGTTCAAATTCCAGTTGGGTTCATTACATGCACTTATGTGAAAATACCCTTGGAAAAGGTATGAATTCATTTTTTTCTCCCCTGAGCTATGGGTTGAATAGTAGGACAAACTGGGTCCTATAGTCTTGATTGGCAACCAATTTACCATAGAAAGGAATGGCTGCCTGCTGCGGGAAAATCTTCTACTTATTCATGAATTGAGGGAGACATGATCTCCAAAGCATGTATCACATATAGCACTTAACTGACTGACTGAATGTCATGTTGATTTAATCTGCTAAGTTTTTATAAAATAATTAAAAAAGTTTCTGAATGCCTGACATAGAAAATATTTAATATTCTAGTTATGAGATGTATCTATAATTTGTCAATGAATATTTAGAAAAAAATAATATTCATCTGCCAACTCATCCATAATAACACATTAGTCTTTATATTTTAACCATATTATTTTGATTTGGAATCATAATTTAATCCTATATTTCATTCTGGGGTCATCAGGAGATTAGAGTTTTAAACAAGGCTACTGAGGTATTACTCTCATACTGGCAACCTAAACATCAGGACTGGCATAAGACTAGGGGGATTATTCTAGGAGGTAATAATATAAAGATGGGTATAAGGCCAGATTTATGATTGACCCATTTTCTGCAGCTTATCAACCCTTTGCAGGTTATTTAAAGCCAGAAAATATTTTTAGATTGTAAGATTTTTTGTGTACAGGGATATAGTAATGGTTTAGTGATACAAGTTTTAGTAATTAACCCATAGCTGGAGGAGAAGAGGTGAATTCATACCTTCTTCAAGGGTATTTGTGCATAAGTGAATATAACGAACCCAATGACAATTGGAACTTGGCTCTCCGATTAACAATTCTGAGCCATTATCCATTACACCACCTGCACATCCAAGCTTACAGCACCTGGTATTTCCAAGTGGTCACCCATCTAAGTACTGACAGGCTTGAAATTGCTTAACTTCGGTGATCATATGGGAACTGGTATTTCAACATGATGTAGCTGTTATCCTTTGTAAGACCAGGAGCATTATTTAATTGTTTTCCATGTTTGTTTTTGTTTCTTACAAAATTGGTTGTAACATTATTGTAAAAAAACATTATTGAACATTATTGTAAAAAAAACATGAAGAATAGAAATTGTTGATATATAGTGGGTTGGTGCATAATTATCAGGCGTTTTTGTAGATGAGTTAATTGTTAATAAAAATTGCTGTTTTGTTTACTTTTTTAATAAAAATATTTTATTTTCAGGTTGTAAAAATGCATGTCAATAATCATACACTCTGCAATAATCATTTAAAAATGTTATTATGTTTCTTTTTTTATAATAAATATTGTTTAAAAACGTCTGATAATTATGCACCAACCCAATAAGTATTTAAAACAATTGATCATGTACCTGAATATTAGAGTAGCAATGAATATTCACAATTATTATTTTATTACAAGTTTACTCCCTGTTATTCTTACTTTTTATTACATCACTCTGGCTAGATACACTCTTCATTATTATTTTATTATGAGGGTATACTGAAAAGTTCTTGGGACAACCAAAAAGCCTTTCTAAAAAGTAGATCATTTGGTCAGATTTTGGGAAGTGGGTCAGGATGCAAACTTTTCACCACTCCTTGTAATAGTTTTACTTCTTCTTGTTATTTTTGGTTTTAATGCCAATATTCTACCACTATTTCCATGGAAAATGTTCAAATGAACTCCATTCTTTATTTCCCCCATTTCAAACCTTTACTGCTAGGACATGCCATGCTATCTTCCAAAGAGTCGACTCGCCCTCGTTTTCCCAGTGTTTCAAATACAAGTTGAAAGTTCCAAAAAGAAAACTCCTTCCCAAGGACTGCTACTTGGTCGAACAGTCTCCCGTGTGGATGCTTCCCTGAACACTACAATCTTATGTCTTCAGATCTAGAGTCAGTCTTTATCTATGTCCTTATACTCTTCACTTCCTACCATATTCTCTTTCACTCTTATACACCTCATCATAACCACTTTAACAAACTTTCTACCTTGAGTGGCTCTCGTGCCTTGTATTAAGTGAACTTCAAAAATAACTCTAGGTCAATAAACTCTTCAACTGTTTGAGCAAATGTCAACGAATCAAAAATAAAACAATCTGAAAAGAGAAGAATATACAATGACTATAATTTTGCATTGCAAGATGAGCTTTCAACATTTGGGATCTGAGATTCTTTTTGTCAGTAGTGGATGTTCAGTGGCCAGGGCAGAGAATTCTTCTGATGGAATCAATGGCCTCATATCCGTGACCAAAGTGAGCCTTCATGTTGAAGGATATCAGGTGTGATCTGACCTTGAGGGGGACGGGCACTGCCAGGTCTACTTTATCCCAGAAATGCTAAGCATAAATAAAAACCTACTGAGTCATGTGAAGGGAGCTGGTCAGGTGCTCTATTGCACATTGAACCTACAACCACACAAGGTCATGGGACACCCAGGTATAAAAAGCCAGGATCTTGAACACTGATTTTCAAAGTAGACAGCCCCTCTTCACTTGATAATATTCCTACTCCCCTTTTCTCCCTCCAATTTAACCTTGTGCCAAACTAAACTCAAATATCAAGAAATAAATATGTTAAAAGATAACACTGTGTTGCTGGCAGACATAGAATGAAAACTGCAAGAACTACTAGAGTAAAAGAAAGCAGAAAGAAAGGACTAATGATCATTTGTAAGACAGAATGTATGGTTATTAGCATAAGGGACAACCCAAGATATGAGCTACAAATTGGAGATGTCAAAATCAAACACGAAAAAAGATTTAACTTAACACACATTGGAAAATGTGAATTAGAAATCCAAAGATGCATTGAAATAGGAAATGATGCCTTTCAAAAACTAAGTAACATATTAAGAAATAGAAAAAAAACGTTATCAGAAACAAAGAAATGTGTATTAGACTCCTTTGTAATATCAATCCTTCTATATGGAAATGAATGCTGGGCAATTTCCTCACAAATTTGAGAAGACTTGAGGCAACAGATATCTGGTTCTATAGAAGAATGTTGAGGATACCATGGATGGAACATGTGCGCAACAAAGAAGTTTCAAGAAAAAAAGGAAAGAAAAGGCTACTAGCACTTAGAATAAAAAAGAAACAGTTGAAATTTCTGAGATGCATAATAGGGAAAAAAGGATTAGCAAATTTGATACTCACAGAATATACTGAAGTCAAAAAGGACAAAGGGAAGCAGTAAGTAACTGACTGAATGAGGTTGTGTAAATGGGTGTCAGAACAGCGAGAAGGGTGATAGGAGGGATACAAGACAAACATTACTTAGAACTACAAAGGATAGAAAGCTGTGGAGAGCCGTGATTGGAATCTTTATTGTCTGGTCTTTCTTAATTAGTGATGAGAGCTGAAGAAGGCCAGAAGGTAGAGCGGTTGAAACACGAGAACCGGAAAGAAGGAGAAACTTGTTCAAATCTATGTTGTAGTCAGGCACTGTTTGGTTGCAGAAGAAAGTGCAGAAAGCTGGTCAACAGAAATGTGAGTATTTTGATCGCCTTTTAAAGCTGATATATGATAGGTGATTCTTAAAAGAGAAATAGTCGAAAGAATAGGAAGTCGTCAAAAATCATGAGCACCCATGTTCTGAGGGGACATGGTATATAGAAGAAGTGTCAGCTATGCTTATACAAATTCTTATTCATTTTAGTGCCTAATCTCTTGTCTGCCAAGAGTATGTCTGAAACTATTTTTTCTTTATTTGTATTTATGGTTGTATACCAGAAATCCACATGGTTCTTGTCAAGAAGACATGTTGGCCATTGCTTTGGACTTCTTTTACATTGAGATTTTAATTAGGTTTCGTTTCAAGTATTCTTTGATGTTAGAGATTGAAAATAAAAACAAAAGAACTAAAGAAAAAGGAAAAATAAAAACATTGAAAGAAAGAGAAAGTGGATAAGACAAGACACTCTCTTTTACTATCATTATTTCTTTAGTCTCTTTTTTTGCCTTTTCTCTATTAACTTCTCTCTGTCATTTTCAAAACTTTCATTATCCCCCATTTTGCTTCCATTTTTTTTCATCTCTTTTATCCATCTCTTTTATTCTATTTTGAATTCCTTCTTTCAATGGTCATGAAGACAAGCTTTTCATTTAGGCCAGATTTTTCTCTTACAGTGGATGAGCATAGAAGTATTTATTCTGTTTAGCTTAGTCTGGAACAAGGCCACAAATGTCAGGCATTGAACTTGCTACACAATAGTAATTATCTGTTAGACTAACCCACAAATCTTTGGCATGCAGCCACATCACATTGAAACACTGGTTCCCATACGATCACCAAAGTTCAGCAACATCAAGCCTAGTCAGTACCTAGGTGGGTGACTGCTTGGAAATACCAGGTGCAATAAACTTGGATGTGGGGATGGTGTAATGGAGACTGGTTCAGAATTGTTAATCAGTGAGCTGAGTTCCAATTCCAGTTGGGTTTGTTATATTCACTTATGTATAAATATCCTTCAGAAAGGTATGAATCCACCTCTTCTCTCCCCAGCTATGGGTGAGACTTGTATCACGGAACCATTATTATCCCCCCCCCACACCAAAAAGAATTCTTACAATCTAAAAATATAGATGATGGCATTAAATAACTACCAATGGGTTGATAACCCATAGAAAAGCAATCAATCGATCATAACTTTCAATGCATGTGGGTCCAGCAGCTCTGTTCTTAGAACTGAACAGTCAGACTACCCACACATATGATTTGATTATAGTGGTGAAGGCTTGTACAGAACCAACCACACTTTTCCAAATAACCAAATACAGAGAACTGGTGCACAAACAGATCTCCTCAGGTTTTTGAATTCAGAATTGTCATTCTCTTAGAAAAATCCCACTTTGACCTACTATTTAATCCATAGCTAGAGTAGACAAAGAGATAGTTTCATACCTTTCTCATGAGCATTTGTGCATAAGCAAATGTAATGAACTTAAATCTTCTTGGTCATTGGTACCATATAACCCAGCCATACTATTCATTGATGGTTTTATAACCAACCCTGGACCCATGTACTACCTGTTTCAATTTAAATAATCCCCTTAAAGGGGTCATAAAGGACAAAGCTTAACAACCCAATATCTATTCAAACATATCAGATCAATCAACTATATAATACAGTACTAACAGTATTATATAGTAATGGTAAAATTAGTCATTTTCATTCAGCATTCATTGACTAGACAGTTATTATTACTGTCATTTAAAATTTATAAAATTTTGCTTCAAATCCACTGTTATTGCTCTTTCTAGTATTTTGGGGAGTTTCCCTCCAAATCTTTTGTTTTTGGTAGTGTGGAAAGTTAATATCTTGATTATATAATTATTTTCTTTCCTAGTTACAAGTGTTGCTCACGCCTTTCTATTTGGCGTATCTTGATTGTTTTACTCATGTTTCACCCATTATGCTGTCTACTCACTTTCAGATTTCATCATATTTAATAACTGTTATGAAATGTGATTTCCTTCGTACTTTATAAGTTTATCTCACATACCAAAAGCTGCTCTACTCTTATTGCTTTAGCATTTATATAGTCTATACCTTAGCTATGCTAATTAGGCAGTTACCTAATATCACTACAGTAACCTTCTTAAAATTCAGTACTGGACCTATTATTAAATCCACAAAGATAAGGTGTTCTCTTTCCATGCTTAGGGGATATCTTGTATCAGTTAATACTCTCCAGTATGTTTACCTTTGTGATGCTAATCTATTCCTTCTACTGACTTACACAGTGATTAAACTCACAACTACCAGTGAACCACTGGCTTTAATCCACTAGGCATTGTCTCTTATACAATCCAGTGGTGGAATTTTAGAGCCTTAAATTTAATGACTAGTCAGGTGATGAAATGTTTTAGTATCCTTTCTGTCTTAATCAGAAGCTATAAGATGATGCTCATCTTTATGCTAGGTCCATTGGGGGGGGGGGGGTTGTCAGAGTCTAACATGTGACCTGACCCTTTCAGTCCTCTTATTCTCCAATACAATAATAATAATAATTTTAACTTCATTCCACTAGGATTGGTGACCACCTTTTACTCTCAGAATTTGTTTAGGCATGGCAGATCATACATGGAAAGAAGAGCTTCCAATTAAGAAAGAAAAATACTTCCTTTTCTTTAATATCTAAACTTTCTTCGGAAATACAGTGGACTGGTTTCTTATTGTTTTCTCAATGGTTTTGAATTCAATATTGTCCTCCCTCTAGACTGATTGCCAACCAAGGCTAGAAAAAAGTATACCCTGCTATGAATGGAGGGAAGAAGAGATTAAGTCATCTCTTTCCCAAGGCCATTAGTGTAAAATGCACACACTATTTGCATTGGAATTATAACCCAGTTATATTTTCTGCACTGTTAACAGATAGTCTACCCTTGGCTACTCCTGGATTGTAACTACATTTAAACGAGTCAATTAGTAAAAACACAGCTTCATTGATTTCCTGCCTATGATGAGGTATCTGGGCTTTAAGTTAGTACCCACTGCTATTAACTTTTTATTTCCTTTTAGAATCTGAGATATTTATTCATATTTGCTATCTGATTTTACAAGTATTTAAATGTACTGATTGCTAATTGAATCAGAAAATTGAATTATTTTTTATGTGCTAAATTCCTCTGCATTAGCACATATCCTCCAGCAATAAACTTCATTATTTGAAATGTGTCCTGCAGCTGCATTTGAACCATGAACCTATTTGCTGACTTGTTCACAGATATGTACTCTTTGTAAATTCTTGACATACTCTAATGTACCAAATGACTGTAATAATTCTGTGTAGGTGGGAGGGGTGTTATTTGCAAAAATTTTGGCCTTAGAAAACTGGTGTCTTGGTTATCAGGGTTTGTTAGTAAGTTTTAGATTTTTTTGCTTCAATTGTGTACTTGCAGAACAGACAATATTTGAGAGGGAGGGAGGAAGAGAAGGAAGGGATGAAACTGGAAAATCTAAACAAAAAACAGTGAAACAAAGAAGGATAAAAGAAAAGGAGGGGAGAAAGACAATTGCAGAAAGAGAAGAGGAAGAGAAAAGGACAAAATGAATGAAAAGAAAGCTGGAGACAGTAAGGAAATAAAGAAGAGTGAAAGAAAGGATGAGGAAGATTAGGAAAAAATTAAAAAGTTAAAGACAGAAAATGAAAGAAAGAATGAAGAATAAAACAGAAATGGAAAGCAAGGAGAAAAGAAATTAGTGGAGAAAGAAAGGGAATGATTAAAAGGGACAAGAAGAACAAATGAGACAAAGAAGAGGAGAAGGAAAGTTGATGACAAAAACAAGAGAAATAGTAGAGAAAAGAGAGGAAGAAGAAGAAAAAGATGGTAAGAAAAAAATCAAAGTAAA
Source organism: Acanthosepion esculentum (assembly GCA_964036315.1). Taxonomy (NCBI): domain Eukaryota; kingdom Metazoa; phylum Mollusca; class Cephalopoda; order Sepiida; family Sepiidae; genus Acanthosepion; species Acanthosepion esculentum. The sequence goes on from OZ038484.1 coordinate 111,005,330, forward strand.
AAAGGAAAGCATGAAGCAAAGAAAAAAGACTAAAAGTGAAATAAGAGCAAAAGAAAAAGTATAAAAGTGGATAAAAAAGACAGGAAAAGGAGTGTAAAAGAAAAAGGGGGAAGAATGGAGAGAGCGAGATGATAAAGAAAAAGGAGAATGATCTGGAAAATAAGAAATAGAAAAATGGAGGCCAGAGGGAGAGAGAGAAAAAATTAAGAAAAAGTAAAAAAGAACAGAGAGAAAGAATAAGGTATTTGCTTTCTTTCTTTCTTGTCATTAAAGCCATTAATTGTTAATGTGTAGACCCTGACATCATGAGACACATTCTTACACACAAATATATGAAGATACTAACACACACACACACACACACACACACACACACACACACACACACACACCATGCCATCACCTTTTAAGTAGGTGCTTCTGCTGATGGAGGCATATCCATCATGTGAAACTAAAGACTGATAGTCAAAGAGCCGCCACTTCACAATTGATGTCTATATGCTCAATTGGTTTGAATTCAGTTTTCTTTCTCATAGACAGGCTACCATTAAAGAACATCCAATGTTAGAGAGCCCATTTTGTGCTGTTTTTTTATCCATCACCAGAGGCAGAAAAGATGCATTCCCAAAGGTATTAGTACAAAGTGAACACAACAGACTTGGCCAGAATTTGAACTTAGCTTGCCAATTTCACCTTCTGTAGGAATAGCCATTGTGTTATCTGAACATCTGTGAGCATGTGCTTACTGTTAAATCTGTGCTACTCAAATGATGTGTTTGTACCTTTTGAAAAGAGGAGAGTGTGAGAGAGAGTAAAAGAAAGAGACAGCATTCTTAAATCTTTCTTGATTTAAAGAAAGAAACAGAAAAAGAATGACAGAGAGAGAGAAAGAGTAAAAGAATACAAGAAAGAAACAGAGACAGAAAGGTTTTTAGAAATGAAAGAAGGAAAGCAAACAAGAAGAGGATAAGAAGTGTAAAGGAAATCAATAAAGAAATAGACTGGGATTGAGAGAGAGAGAAGGAGAGAGAGTAATAGGGTAACTGAAACCAAAGAAATACTGAGAGGGAACTAGAAAAGGTACAAGAAAGAGAAATAAGGATAGAAATTGTAATTGAAAAAGCAATATAGAAAAAGAAACAGAAGAAAAGGGTAAAAGAAAAGAAAACAAGAAAGTGAGAAAAAGAAATTCTGCTTTCATATGCCATGTCCTTGGACATGAATAATCATGACTCTCGACAACTTTCTGTATTTTGTTGCTCTAAGTGATTCTTGCCCATTTACTACCCTCCTCTGACCTTGTTTACTCAAACTCTTGAAGATGTTTTCCCATTTTCTCTTGTCTTTAATATGCCCTATAAGTGTTAAATTCTCTTAGCATTCTTTTCTCATAATGCACCTCAGAAATTCCAGCTTTCTCTTTCTGATTGTTAGCTGCAGTTTCCCTGTAGTTCCTATGTTCTTTAAAATTTTTACATTATTATATGCCCCATCCATGGTATTCTCGGCATTCATTAGTAGAATCATATCTTTGTTGCTTCAAGTCTCTTCTTCATCTGTTAGGAGATTGTCTAATATTCACTGACATATAGGATGTTTAATATAGCAGTTCAGAATGCTCTTCTCCATTTTTGAAAAAAACTTTCTTGCTTTATAATACTTTGCTTAGTTGCTGAAAGTCATCTTTCCCTATTCCTATGCACATTTCAATGCGTGTGTCACATTTTCCATCATTTGTTACTGCACAACCCAGGAAGTTAAATCTTTGCACTTGCTTGATTTTGATATCCTCAATACTTAGCTTACAACTTGGGCTATCTCTTTTACTGACAACCATACCTTGTATTTTCTTACAATTAATAGTATAATGCTTACTTCCTGCTTTCCGTGAATACCTAGTCTAATAGTACTTTCAGTTCTCTTTCTGAGCTTGCCATTAACAGTGTCATATGCATATCTTATGTTGTTACGGTTATTTCTGCAAATAAATAAATTGCAATATGAGCACTGGTAAACAAATGAGCTGAAGACATTAGGTTTATAAGTCCCAGAAATGCATACACAGATGTCCTCAAGGACACATGGCACAGTTAGATCCAGTGACAGGACCCAAAGAGTGTGAGTTCAATACCTGGTTAAGAACTGGTGGAGAACTTGGAGAGCGGAATTAACAAGAGATAACTGATAGTTCATACATCCATTAGACATGGCACGTGGAACTAGAACAGTCTATCCCAGCGAGTGAAATAAAGGGTTCAGTTCAACATCCCAACCAGCTGAAGAAGGCCAGAGTCTACAATAAGCTGGAACGTTGCGATAAATATAGCAACAAAGATGAGGACGATAGTCCGAACAATGTAAATAGTGTACATAATGCCTCATCTCAGAAATATAGACAGATACTAAATAAATCCTGTTAGGTTTTTCTGATTCTTTTAGGATCATCTCAATGTCCAGTGAGAAAATGAATACTTAATGTACTCCTCTAGAAAGAGTAAAAGAACTCAAGAAAGAAGAAAGACACTAAGAAATCATTGATTTTTTTTTCTTGTCCTTAAAGCCATTTTAATTTGCATCCATAACTATTGACATTTTTCTAACATTTGTTTTTTCCTTAGCAAGAATAAAATCACTTTTTTTCTCTCTGCTTATAACTGTCAATATCTTATACTTTAAAGCAATACTAGACGTAACTGGATTTTGTTTATTCCAACAGAAAGCTTCATGCTTGTCACTTTTGTAATATAAAGGCACATATGGCTTTGTAAACTCTTCTTTAAGACAAATGATTTTGCTCTGCTGTATTTCTGTTCTTTTGAGCAAAACCGAAGGCTTGAGAGACTTCTAGAACCTTGAAGCATCTGGCTGTAAGAAAAAAATGACCTACTTCTTGTCAAAGGCCATGATAAATACACAGACAATTGTGATCATCTATATATAGACTTTAAGATCTGGGCTACCCAAATTAGATATTTGGTGGGAGAGAGAAGATGAATAAGGAGAAAAGTAAAAGAATAAAGAGTGAGTGAAAGAGAAAGAAGCAGACAAGGTCTTCTTAAATGGAATGTCTCTTTGAGACATAGGCAATCATAGTTTTCCAGAGGTTCCTTTATCTATATATTGAGAGTTGCCATGACTCCTCGGGACATACAGGATGCAACGGGTAAATTGTCACCATTTTATATTCTTAATTTCATGCATGCACATTGTGTGTTTCTGATTTTTTTGACTGCACAGTATAGTTAGGTCAGTTGGGCACCATCTGTGAGAAAAAGAGCACCATGACGCAGTTCACTACACCAGAAATTTGAAAACGGCATGCTTGGCATTCACACCGGAAGCTCCAATACAAATATTTCAGTGTTTGTGTGTCAATCTGAGGACATTGCAGAGGTTGGTGAGGTCCTCAGACTCAACATGGAGGCCTACATCAAGTGCTTTGAGGGGTTAGTACTGCCCTGGATCAAGAGGGAGGCTGTTGGAAGACCCTGTCTGGCAACAGGACTCTGCACCATACCACACAAGCAGGAGAACCCAGTCATGGCTGTCAGACAATTTCTGCAACCACATCACTCCTTACATCTGGCCACCTAACTCTCCAGACTGCAACTCCCTTGATTATTATGTGTGGCATCGCAGTTGAATGAGAAACCAACAAAACTCCTTGTAATATCAAAAATGAACTGAAGGCAAGGATTATGGCAGCATTCACCAACTTAAACAAGGAGACTGTCTATAAGACTTGCAGGAGATTCCAAAATCATCTGGAGGCTATGGTTGAAGCCAATGGTGATTTTATTGAATTTACTCTTTAGTATTTCAAGATATTTTTGTTTAATTTTGGTAAATCTTAAAATGAGATGTCAGTGTTTTTTTTTTTCATTTTTGCATAATTTAGACAACAATTTATCCATCGCACTCTGTATAGTGGAATGGTATCCTATTGCTTCTCCACAATGTTGGATTCTGAGGGGTCCTTCTAGACTGGCTACCATCTAAGGCTCAAAATCCCATTCTGCCCTGCTATTTAAGTTGTATAGGGAGAATAAATGTATTTGTGCCTTTCCCAAAAATATGAGTGGTAAGTGAGTGTAACAGACTTTGAACATGTTCCATGCTGATAAGCTTTGTGTTACTTACACAATATTCTAAAAGATGGAGAAGTGAAAAATACAAACAGATAATAAGAGTTAAAAAGAATTTTAAAATGAGGAGAAAAGAAAAAAAAAGTGAATATTATAATAAGTTCCTTACAATAAATGTGAGAAACAGAAAATATAAAATAGATTAATAATAAAGGGTATTGTTATGATGTTGGTTTGGGGTTTGTAGAGACAAACGACAAATAACACGTAACAATAAAAAGGGTTTTAATAGGTTGGTAAAAGGTACAGAAATCGTCTGAGTAGTCTATAACTAGCTTAGCCAGGAACTTTCTCGCACTCTGTCTCTCGACGTGCCAGTCTTTAAAGTCTTTAGACGCAGACAAGTTCATCTTCAAGAGGGGTGGTAGGTTTCCGACACAACAGGTATTTTTGAAATGACAAAAGAAAATGAATGAAAATACAAATATTAAATGCCTGTGCAAACTTCTTAGAAAAAAAAAAGAAAACTCATTATTTGTGGGTGTTGGTATTGGCTTGTCACCATGATAATGGCAGATAAACTAGTCAAAGCATTCAGGGCAGCAATAGTCTTGCATAATAAAAAAACTTATTGTAAATCAATGATAAAAAACCTATATGTTACTTTAGATATTTACAAAGCAGTAACTTGTATTATAAGCAAATGACAAATATTAATTTGACCTTTGGAAGATATTAAAGTTGGAGTTTTTGTTCTATAAACCCAGACCTTAGAAGTGACTTTAAGAATTGATTTCTCTGCATTAATGTCTGTTTTTGATGGCACATAAGGTTAACAGCAACAAAATACAAGAAACTGTTGAGAGCCATGATTTTTCACATTCTGAAGAGACATGCAAGATAGAGAGAAAGAGAAAAGACACATATAAAAACCCATACTATTTCAGCTTGAAATATTAAAAAAAAAAACAAAATAAGTGTATTTACAGGTATATTTAATCTCAGCTCCAGGGGATATTTTGTTTGTTCATTTTGGTAAAAAAAAAAAAATGGTGGACTACCAAATATGGTATTTCGTAGTGCAAGAAACCTGAAATACTTCTTTTTAGTTATTTATATTAACATTTTCATTGCTGCATTGTTATAGATTTGTTATTTGGTGGTACTGGCCCATTGTATGAAAAATAGGGAATTGTCATTTACTGGAAATAAATGACTATAAAGATACTGTTGGTGATTTCTCATGGTTACTTCCATTATGGCTTCAATCTGATACTCTGCAGTACAGACTATGCTAAACAATATCCTTAACACACAATATACTAAAAATATAACACAAAACAGGTCAGATCGTTTTTCCTAAATCAAATATTACTTGCAAGATCTGTACACACACGACTAATGTGCTGCCATCACTGTTGGCTAGTAATAAAAAAGAAGAACTTATAAAACCCCCGTGATGCTCATGATTGGCCATAAAAGAAAAAAATTGTATGTCCATAACACAGAAACTCATCTGGGTTGTTCATCTTGCCTAACAGATAACCTGTGTGATACAGAGGTGTTTCAACTAACAAGGAAAGCTACCATTTTCTTCACATGGTACTAAGAATTTCTTGTCATTTTTTACAAGAAATAGGGTTACTTTATGGTGGCCAAACTATATATACAAACACACAGACACACACACACACACACATGTATATATATATTTTTACATATATATATATTTAAATATTTTTCATATATATATATCAATTTCATATATATATATATTTATTATCTCCAAATTATATGCAACAGATTGTATTAAGAAAGAGGTTACCAGCAGCATTAAATTGTCCCTGACCTGATCAATTAAGAATATTGATTTCATGCCTTTCTCAAGTTTAACATTTTGAAATAGACACAGACTACTTTGGCTTGAATTCCATTTTTCATGTTGTTAACCATAGGGCACCCACTGAAGATTGTATTCATTACTTAATAAAAATGATTTACAAGATCAGTTGGCAAACTCTTACCACACTACAAGGTATCATCTAAGTACGTGCTTATAAAGACCAAATGACCCTTTTGTCCATCCATGTCTTATGACTAACACTACATCTTGCTTGAGTCAGTTGTCCACTTATCTCTTCAGTCACTCAAAGAGTTACTCACATGCTTCTTCTTCATATCTATCTGACCTTTGACATTAGCAGTGATGGGATGACAAATATGCTAATAGCTAATGGTAAATGTTGCCTGCATATACCTGAGGCCATTTATAAATGTGGATATTGCTAATGTTGATCTGTTTTTGTTTATGAAATATATTCCATTGAGAATAAAATCTATGTGTACCAAGTCTATTATATAAAATGGATGTTACATACTTTCTCATGTATTCAATGTTAAGAAATCAGCATACACACACATTTACATATTTTTTTATATATATATATATATATATATATTTGACTCATTCGTATTCGACGTATGAGGTTTCAAGCAGCTCAGTTCCAAGGAACCAACCGCCCAACACTAGTACATGTGATTTGATCATAGTGGCAAAGGTTTTGTGCAGAACCATCCACACTTTTTGAAGGGCCGAATACAGAGACCTGGTGCACTACATGCCACAAGGTCCCCAATCGCCCCTCCGCAGTTTTTGAATCCAGAGTTGTTCTTCTCCTAGACCACTTGCCATCCAAGGCTATAGAACCTAGTCTGTCCTGCTATTTACTCATAGCTGGAGGGAGAAGAAGATGATTCATACCTTTCCCAAGGGTATTAGCATGTAAGTGAATGTAATGTATTCATCTGGAATTTGAACTTGAATTTCTGATTCCTGAATCCAAACAACTATCCATTACTCCACCATGCCTCCCTTATATATATATATATATATATATATATATATATATATATAGATATATATATATAGATATATATATAGATATATATATATAGATATATATATAGATATAGATATATATAAAGTGTGTGTTTGTACACATCAAAATGTGTGTACATACACATAAAAATAACATTCTTTGATTATTTACTCATTAACAGACTACTTCATACAGTGAGATTACTTTTCCTTCGATGCTCAAATGCTCAGTACATAACCTTAGCATTTTTTACTTCACAGTTAAAAAATTTAACTTTCAGATGAACACAACAATTTTGTCTTAGAAACAAAAACTACACCCCGATGATGACATTGTGCTAATGTCAAAAGTACTTGGAATAAATGAATATGTATCAACTTGATAATTTTCCCTCTTCCTTTAATAAGGATACCAAGAAGCTTGTCCCTGAATATGAGATGATCCTATTAAAAATAAGTAGACAAAACTTGTCTAAATTATTCAATGAGACATATATATATATATATATATTATTTAAAATTTGTTATATTTATAGGTGAAGATTGCTTGATATTGATATCAGGATATTGTTTATGAAGGTAAAAACAGTGTCGATATAGAAATCAATACTCTATATTGATTTATCAAATCATTAATATATATATATATATTGCTCTGATTAATCTGTTGATGATCAGTAATTTAATTTAATAACTGTCAATACAGATTAACAAAACAAAATTAAAAACTATCAGAATATTTAAATTCATTTAAAGACAAATGATAACATTTCTGTGATGTAATGAGGACTGAGTATGGAAAATGATTAAACGGTAAAAACAAACAGGACCAATAACCAATTAACTGGAAAACATTGATATAATTACTGATTATCAGCTAATTAATCAGTGCAAAGCTAATATATATATATATATATATATATATATATATATATATATATATATATATATATATATATATATAATATATATATATATATATATATATTTTTATGTTTATACATTCTTTTTATAGATACAAATATTTAAGTAAATGCTCTGTTTTATAATAAACAGTATTAAACAACATTTACCGGCCTGAATGTCCGAGAAATTTTCATAGAAAATTTTCGTCCTCCAACAGGAATCAAACCTGTATCCTATACGGAACCGTCATATAGCCTGACATGCCTTAACTGCTTCGGCCACAGAGGAGCGTTCGGTTAGCAAGGTCAATTTTACTGTCTTTAAACTTTAATCTTCCATGAATCTCTCACGTACATTCATATCTGCTCACTGCGTATCAAATATGAACAAAAGACGTCACACATTATGAAATGGACAAAGTCCGACAATTATTTTAAGACATTTTTATGTTTATACATTCTTTTTATAGATACAAATATTTCAGTAAATGCTCTGTTTTATAATAAACAGTATTAAACAACATTTACCGGCCTGAATGTCTGAGAAATTTTTATAGAAAAAGAGGAGAGGAAACTACCGTTAAGCCGGTATGCCTTAACCAACTTGGCCATAAAAAGCAGGCAGTCAGGTGAACCCAAATTTTGTGCTTTCAAGCAAAAGCGGGCACTGAGGTCAGCACCAAGCAATGATAGTCTGTTTCACACCTGAACACAATCTGCAGGTCACATGATATTGACCTCAGCATCCACTTTTATATTTACATATGTTCTGTCTTGGATATTGAGTATTTTTATATGTAGATGCTTTATTTATTTATTAAACAATATATTTATTTATTATCATCTACCGGCCTGAATATTCGAGAAATGTCATTAGAAACATATGCTCTCTGTATAAATATACATAATAACAATAAAGATAATACGATTGAAAAAACACATGAAGATTACAAGAATTAACATATTTTTTAGGCTATCAAGCTTCTGCCAAAAGCAGTCAATATTAAAGCTATAATATTTAATAAATCACCAAAAGCTCAAGTCATTATTTAATTGACTGGCTCAAGAATTTCATGTCAAAAATCATTTAAATAAGTTACTTAAATGTTTCTTGATTTATTGTGTGTGTGTGTGTGTGTGTGTGTGTGTGTGTGTGTGTGTGTGTGTGTGTGTGCGTGTTAGTTAGTTAATAAATAAATAAATTTGGATGTGAATCTGATTAAATAAGAGAGTTTGAAAAGCTTTTTACTTCACTTGTTTTGCCAATGACCAGTATTATCAGAAAAAGAATTTTATTTTCCAGTGACAAAATCAACATGAGCAAGACAAAACATAATTCAAGTTAAGCAACCAAACAAAGATCTAATTTCTACTTTAACCGTATCATTTCAGGAATAAGATTTGAACAGATTTCAGCTCGGTTTATTTTCTTAAATATCCTACATTTTTTTATTACTAATTTAGTAAGAAAAGGAGACATATTGAAATACCAGGTCATGTAGTATTCATAGGGGACTCTTAGATCAATGCACTTTCGTGCATCTTTGAATAACTTATGTTGACTTTTAATTAAAATTCATATTTTCCAGATCCAAATTGTGATCACTAGAGGTTTCGGTAGAACACAAGAGCATTGAGCGTAATGTTTAATTTTAAGTTCCATTTATGTTCATATTTTTTTTCTTTTGAATCTTGGGATGTTTTTCAAATGTATATGCCGTTGTTTACATCTGGTATAATAGACTCCTGCTTCTAATATCAAATTAACTCTGTTTTACGGTGATCATTGAGATTAGTTAAATTTCTTTCAAATTCATTAGTTATGGAGTTTGTAAGTAATATATTATTTATTTGTTGTTTTTTCTTCTTTCTTTTTCATTTTTGGTTTTGTGGATTTTGTAGCCATTTCTTATAGCATTTTAACTAGGCTAATGTAGGATTTAAAAAAATATTTTCAATGTATTTTTCTTCTTCAAGGCTGCAGATTCTAAGATCCTTAAATAACAACATATAATTATTCCAAATCTCATATTTTTGTTGTAATATACATAGAAATTTAATTGGTATTTCTTGAGTAATTTTAAACTGCTGTAAGTCCAAATTAACTATATCAAGAAATGGTCTAGTGTTTTTTGTTTCTTTTTCCTTTGTGAATTCAAATGTAGGTTTGATTTTGTTTAGTTTATTTAAGTGATCTTTGAATTTAGTTTTGAACATATGTATTTAGTAAAACATCATCTATATAGTGAAACTATTTAGCATTTTTTAGTATAATATTTTTAAATGAGGTAGATACTCAGATTTTTAACAAGAGGCATGCTACTACACCACAGAGGAGGACCCATAGGTAGGCCAAGTTATTGAATTTGAAAAAAACATTGGTTTTTATCCACTCAACAGATTTTTATGACTTTGTTGATCAGTTGGTTTATTTTCGATTTTATGGGGGCATACCTTAACACCATAGACATTTGTCTACTGGTATATTAGTATATGAGGATTTAATACTTAAGTTTTTTTTTTAATTGCTATCATACCATGCAAGGCAGTAAAGCCACTAAGACACAAGGGGTTACAGGGTGTGGAAGAGTTAGGAACAGAAACATTAATAATGAGTGGGAAGAGGAAAGAATAATCAGGACAATATATAGCGATTTGCATTGCATTTAAATTTTTACAGATTAAAGTTGGCTGGAAAGCATGGAGCTGGAAGGGAGTCCCACAAGTGAAAAGTGCAAGAAAAGAAACTGTTAGCATAGAATTTACAGTTACCTCTAGCCAGCTCAACTGTAAATTGATGAGATCTCAATGCCAGTCTAATACTGCGCTTAAATTCAAAAAGTCTAGGTACCATAGTGAAAAGCTCATCTGAACAATTACCATAAAAGTATTTATAGAAAAAGTACAGAGATAATAATTTAATACTTAAGCTGACTATGATTTTATTCTATACATAAATAATCTTGTTATTTTTGACAGGTATGATGCTAGATATAGATTGGCAGCAGTAGGAAATACAGGTCTTGAGTTCAAAAGTCTCTACTCATTGCAAGCATTTAGATTGTGTTCACTTCTGATATCTGGAAGGGGGAGATCACTCCGAACCAGAAGTTGAGATAAATTCTAAAAAGGAAGTTAATCCAAGCTTGGAAGTTTTAAGGTATAAACCCAACCACATACATTGCACATGTAAGTCTGATAGCAACAACATAAAATGTCTTTGCCTTACAAAGGTTGTCATTTTTTTTCAATAATCAGAATGTTTTATTTTTTTAAGATTTTATTTATTTCTCAGAAGAGATTGTAATAACAAGCCTCTTCTACTCCAGCATATCATATGGAAATTTGATAGCCTGCCATTTTAAGTCCAATCATTGTGAAATACTATTTTCAACTGTATCAGTTTCATGAATTAGGAACGATTCAATATGTTTTCTTCATCTAAACACTCCCTAAACAAGAACTCCTCAAACTTCCTGTATTGACTCACTTTCTAAAAATAAAATTTGATTATGGCCACATCACATTGCAACATTGGTTCCCATATGATCTCCGAAAATAAACAACATCAGACCTGATCAATACCTCAGTAGTTGACCACTTGGGAATACCAGGTGCTTTAAGCTTGGATGTGCGGCTGGTGTAATGGATAATGGCTCGGAATTGGAAATCGGAGAGCTGAGTTCCATTTCTAGTCGTATTCATTATATTCACTTATGTGCAAATACCCTTGGGAAAGATATGAATTCACCTCTTCTCATCCCACCTGTGTGTTTGTTAATTAGTAAAACTTGTATCATTAAATCATTATTATCTTCCCACACCCAAAAAAAAAAAAAAATTCTTACAATCTAAAAATATTTTCTAACTTTAAATATCCTACAAAGTGTTGATAAGCCATAAAAAATGTATTTATCAAACAATCAATTCCATTTAGTCAACTGTTTTATTCAAGTCAATGTTTTTGTTTAGGACTGTGTGAATAAGTCTATATCACTAAACCATTATTATCTAAAAAAAAAAATTTACAATCTAAAAAATTATTTTCTGGCTTTAAATAACCAAAAAGGGTTGATAAGCTGTAGAAAACAAGTCAATCAATAAAAATAAATTTGTTTGCAACACATTACTTTGTTTTTATTGTTGCAACATTTCAGCCATTATGCCTTCCAGCCTTCTTCAGATATCTGTCAATCCAGGTAACCTTTAGGGAAAATTTAAACTGAACCCTTTATTTCTTTAGACTCAGTGGAAGCAGGGCAAGCAATAACTGAGCAGTACTAAAAATGATAAGATGAGTTATCCCTAGACATTGACAGCAAAATGAGAACAGACTACCTCCATAGATAAATGAAGGGGTCAATTTAAATTTCCCTGAAGGTTACATGGGTTGACAGACACTTGAAGAAGGCTGGAGGACATACTGGCCGAAATCTTTGTTTTAATAACAACAAAGTTGAGAATATAAATTAAAAAAAAAACTCAGTGCACTCACTA
>OZ038484.1:111022694-111025194 GCA_964036315.1 Acanthosepion esculentum
TATTTTCCCATCTTTACACTATATTAATTTTATCTCATAAATTGTCCCCTGTTCTGTCACCCATGAAATAAAAATAATTGTTTGTACGGGTAAATAAGGACTTACATACATCAAGTGGCAGCAGAAGAATTTAAAATTTTAAAAGGTAAGCTTAAACATTAATTCAATACTTAAATGCAGCAATCAATTTTGAGTTCTTCTGTAATTTAGTTATGCCTATCGCATCTACTCCTCCATAGCTATTCTGATGATGGCCAAACCAAGAGTCCTCCACAGGAGCTAGCTTAAATGCCACCCAATGGGTCGGCTTTTAAGCTAGCTTAAAATTTCAGCTAGCTTAAAATTATAAATTGGATACAAAAGGAAAATTAGAGTTACTCCTGTTGAACCATGAAAGCAACGATAGTGGTTAGTATAATATATATATATATTTTTAACCTCACATAATCTGGCAACTCTGAAAATTGTTCCCTGCTCCTAACTTTTCTAGGGCTTTTGAATGAGCTATGATTCATTGAAATCAGACCAGTGGGAGCAGAGGAGTTGCTTGGACAAACACACACACATACAATGTACTTTACATATATATATATATATATATATATATATATATATATATATATATACACACATTTTAACATATTAAGAAAAATAACTCTCAAAGGAGTATGCTGCAATGGCACATTGGAAAAAATTCTCAACACCATAATGGAGAGAGCATTTAAATTCTTTGGACATCTGGCACACACTTGACCAACCATGACTGCAGTTTTGTGTGCAAAGTTTTCAGGTGGGTGATACTGGTCATTAGGTGATATGGGCACTTATACTCCCTCAGCTGACCCAAGTTTAGCTTAGGAATAGACATTATATATACGTATATGGTAAAAAAATATATTTAAATATAAAATATCATATATTGAGTGCTGGTGCTAATAAAATAGAGCTCAATGTAGAATAACAGAGTTATAATTTATATTAATAATAAATATATGTTTCCTCACTGGTAGCACAACTCTGAGATTCATACACAATGCAATCATTAAGTGCTGATTGAAAACAGTTTTCAGTCAGTGCAATAAAAACTTTTTACTCACTCAGCACCTGATGATTGCATTGTGCATGAAACTCAGAGTTATGCTACCAGTGTGGAAAAAAAAGTATATTTATTATTAGAGTGTTTATATATATATTAGGTTGGTGCAAAAATAATGTCGTTTTTTGACGTTCAACTTCAAAAGATCATAACTCCTTTCATAATAAACTTTATTAATCGAAATAAGAACCATTAGAATCGACACATTTTTGCCAACGAGAAACAAGTTTATTTATCCCATTAGCATAGAAATCCGGAGTTCTGGAAGCGATGAAGTCATTGAAGGCTGATCCGGCATCATCCCGGCTTTTGAAGCATTTTTCGCGCAGGAAGTTGTCCAGATGCTTGGAAAAGTGATAATCGGTGGGCGAGATGTCCGGTGAATATGGCGGATGAGGCAGAGTCTCGTAGCCCAATTCGTTCAGCTTCTGCAGGGTCAGTTGAGCAACATGCGGGCGAGCGTTGTCATGGAGGAGAATTGGTCCCTTCATATTGACCAATCTCGGGCGCATACGTTGGAACTTCTGGTGCACTTCGTCAATTTGTCGGCAGTACTTCTCCGCCGTAATCGTTTCGCCCGGATTCAAGAAGCTGTGATGGATGAGACCGGCCACAGACCACCAAACAGTCACCATAACCTTTTTTGGTGCAATTTCGGCTTCGGGAAGTATTGTGGGGCTTCTCCGGCATCCAACCACTGTGCCGAACGTCACCAGTTGTCGTAGAGGATCCACTTCTCATCACACGTCACAATCCGCTCGAGTAATGGGTCGTTTTTGTTGCGCAGAAGGAGCGTAGAAGACACCTCAAAACGACGATTTTTTTGATTATCGCTCAATTCATGCGGTACCCATTTATCCAACTTTTTGGACTTCCATATTAGCTTTAAATGGCGAACGACTGTTGAGTGGTCGACCTCGAGTTCAACAGCAACTTCTCGTGTGGTTTTGCGAGGATCGGCTTCAATTAAGGCTTTCAAATGTTCGTTATCAACCGCAGTCGGCCGACCACGACCGTCTTCATCTTCGAGGCTCTCGTCACCATTGCGAAATTTCTTGAACCACCGTTGTGCCACACGTTCATTAGTGGTTCCTGGGCCAAACGCATCATTGATATCACGAGCTGTCTCGGCAGCTTTTCGGCCTAGTTTGAACTGGAACAAGAAAATCGTGCGGATTTGAATTTTGTTATGCTGTCGAAAAGCCTGCAAAAAAATTAATGAAGAGATTGAGAATGGTAACGAATAACACGATTTGATAGAGCGAAAAACGCGCTTCAAAATGATATATAACATGGCTATATATATCAATGAATTAATTCAGAAATCACATATAAAAGTAACATATGTGAGAAAATGACATTATTTTTGCACCAACCTAATATATATATATGTATATATATATA
>OZ038484.1:111030194-111137694 GCA_964036315.1 Acanthosepion esculentum
CTGATTCTAAGTATAAATGTTCTTTTCAAATCTATTTTTCTTAAAACTTCCTCATTGCTCACATGTTCTCTTGATGATATTCTCAGCATCATTCTATAGAACCATGTCTCTGTCATTTCAAGTCACATTGTTTCAGCTGTGAGAAAATTATCAAACATTAACTGGCATATAGGAGGATAGATATTATATAAAAATTCAGTACATTTTTCTTTGTTGCTAATATAATTTTCCTATGTCTTAATACTTTGTTTAGTTTATGGAAAGCATCTTTTACTGTTTCGATGTGCTTTGCAAAGCTTACCTTAGTAAAAAGCCATTCATTTTTAGTGAGACACCTAGTTTGGATTGACCTACTACACTAGTTAGTTGGTCTATGTGATGAACTCACTAACCATTTCACTAAGATAAGTGTGAATAGGTATTGAGCTGAGCATAATCTGGTACAGGGCCATTTTAGTGGAGCATCCAATGAAGATTGACCTTATTAATTTGTTTAATTAGTTAGCAAGACAAGCTTGTTAACCATCTCATTATAATAAACATCTTTCATAATCTATTTTACGTTCTATTAGATACTTTATTTTTTGACGCTTTGAAAGGATGTGTCAACTCTCCTTTAGTTCAGAATGTCATAAATTATACAAACACTGCATAACAAGTTAAATGTGCATGAAGCCTGCTAAACCAATGAAAATCACACAACAAAAAATTAAAAATACCAGAATTTCTTCTTTTTTTCCCATATCTCATTCTCTGATGAAGCTTTAATAAGAGTGAAACATGTTAGATTGATAAACGTTTCCTATTTGTTCTTTATTCGATCATACTTTAATCTCATTTTTCATATCTATCTTCTTCATTCTTTATTTGGATATTGAATCTAAGTTTGTCTGCCAACTTAAGCTTCAACTCTTTGATTCTTTGAGTTCTTTGCTTATTACAATCTTGTTGATGAATTTATTCTGAACCTATTCTCCTTAAGAAGCCAAAGTTTTTAATAGTTTTACACAGTGCACTCAACTTTACAAGACTCTCCTGTAAATTGAGCAAATTCTTTTCAGGCAGATAAGTTAATGTTTTGGCAATTTTTCCATTTTCTTTTCAGGATTCTACAATTTTTTTTTTATGCAAATTTTTTTTTTTTTTGTTTAATTCCCTGAATTATATTTGCCAAAATTTTATAGCACTTCCTTAACTTTTTAATTTTTAGGAGCTTTTTATTTTTTTGTTAACAGAATCATTTTGAAAACAAAAGTTTATTTCTAAAAATTTATTTACACTTTTCTTTAGTATATAAAATCTTTGTTTTGAAAAATTAAATTTTATTTAATAAAACAAAAATAAAAATGAAGAGAAAGATTTTGCTTGTGAACTGTGGAATATATAATAAATTAGGACTTTTCTTAAAAAATCGTTTAAAATATAAAACTTGCAGTATTAACAGATTAGGACAATTCACATTTGGTATCTCTTGATTGTTATCCTTATCTCCTAAACCCTACTAAATTTGGTTTTTTTTCCCCCTTTATATATATATATATATATATATATATATATATATATATATATATATATATATATATAGTCACTATCATCAACTTATCAATTCTTTAGTATCAACATTTATTTTTGTCATCATCTCATCTAATCAATGTCTTTATCTCTCCTCTTTTCACATCTTTCTCTTTTGTCTTCATACGATGGACAGAAAAAGAAATGAGAAGACTGTGTATAGCCATTCTTACAAGTGAAGAAGGCTTCCCTTTCTTGAAAATCCTGGCTTTTACCTGGCCTTGTACACTAACCACTGCTACCAATGGGAAATCCATAACCATCTCTTTTTCAGCCAGCCCTACATAGATAGATAAGGTTAGCTAGAACTGATACAAGACCATTTAGAGAATAAAAAGATTGTGCTACACCAATTCCCCCAAATGATCAGAGGGCCATACTTACCGTGAAAATCAGTACTAGAAATTTTAGCTTCTTACTTGTGTTCAAACATCAGCGAGAGGTAATATGCAACTACTTTAGCCATAGAGTAGATAAGTCCACCTTGATAATATTCACTAAGCTTCCTTTGATATGACACAAGGCCAAATGGTGGAGAAAAAAGCGGGTAGAAAAATTGTATTAGGTGAAACATTGTCAGTGATCATTGTTATTAATTTTGACTAGTATTTACTTTCAATTTAATATTTTTGGCTACTTTTTATTGGAACTCTACCCAGGCCATCAGTCATATGACAGTGAGTAAACAATACAGATTAGAAATAAAAGATAAGCTTGTGGTGAGACTTGAACTCCTGTTCTTTTTACTAGAGTGAAGACTGGTTAAATGTACCCAGCTCTTCTTACTAACTGAGCTAGAAGAGCACAAGAATAGTTTGGCATATGATTTAACCTTTAAGCCTATGCTTCATTCCCAAGATCTCTCCCAATATCATATTTCCTTTTGTGTTTATACTAGCTTTTTTAGTAACAGCAGTAGTATCTTTATTTTTTATGATGTTTAGTCAACCATTATTATTATTAATAATTTTGTTCAGTATTTACATCCATCTTAATTTTTTAGTTACTTTTTGTATACTATTGTTTACTCAATACAAAGCCCAAGAGCCACTCAAGGTAGAGGGTTACTGAATGAAGTTGTTGTAAGTGTGTAAAAGGAGGAAGTAAAGTGAATATTATGGGATATGTATTGTAGATAATGGTTAGCCCTAGACTTGAAGTGGTTAAGATCATAGTGATTGAAGACGCATCTTTTCTGGATGCTCCACAATGTAGTAGTTCTGGGAAAGAAGCTGTCTGAGTGGAACTTCCTCCTTATCATTGTAATGCGAAGGGAATAAGGAGGATTTGACCCTGTATATGTGGCATGATAGATCCTACCTGTGAAGGTCTGAACTAATGAAACTATGGAATATATACTTATCTGAACATATGTCATCAAAATAGTGATAGACACGTTAGAAACTAGCATTTTTCACAATTTTATTGCAGCCATCAATCTATGGTAGAAAATAGAGTTTATCCTTTATATTTTATTCTGCACTGTTTACCCAAGGCCAAATAGTGGTAGGAAGATGGTACTGCACCAATTTTTATAATGAAAAAGGTTTGCTTGGTTTGAGGATCATTATTGGAAATCTGAGCTTTTATCTGGCCTGCAACACTGATTGCTAAATTTGTAAGAAATATGCAATTATCTTAGATTCATTTTTTTTTCTTTCTCCTTCTTTGTCATCAGTTGTGTTGACTTCATCTCTTCTTTCCTTTTCACTCGAATTTTATTCATTTTTTTTTTTTGTGATTTTACTCTGTCTTTATTCTTCTTTCATTCTTCCTTCCTTTTTTCATCTGACTACTTTGTTCCATTTTTATTCTTTTTACTTTTTATCCTTTGTTTTTTCTCTTTTTGCTTTCTTTTCGCCTTCATAAATTCTCTTCTTTTCCTCCTTATATTCCTCTCTGAATTTTTCTTTCTCTCTTCTTCACCTCCTTTTACTCTCACATCACTACTTTTTTCCTCATCTTCCTCCTCTTACTTGTTTCTTTTTTTGACTGCTACGAACACTTCTTCTCTTTCTTCTTTAATGACTCTCACCTCATCTACCCTCTCAACATCATCTGTCATCATCATTCACTCTACCTTTCAATTTTAATTGGCATCCATTTTACTTCTACCTGTCAGCATTCAGTCTCCTTCCTGTCACACCCATTTAACCTCAGCTCTTTTAACTGCTCTGTTGTTGACCTCATACCAGCTTGCATCAATGGACAAATTATTTTCCTCTAAAAATTAAAATGTCTTTAAAAATAAAAATGCTTTTATCGAACTGAATTGATAATAATAATCCACATCTAAAAAAATAAAACAAAAAACAAAGCATATATATATATATATATATATATATATATATATATATATATATATATATATATATATATAAATATAAAAGTGAACATAGAAGTCAACACTTAGAGGCGACAGTCTGTTTCATGCTAGATGCAATCATCAGGCCACAAGTGCTGTTATTTTTCTCGGCTATTTATATATATGGGTTAGTGGTGCATTTTGTAGTAAAAGTTTGTTTATATAGCTTATTGTGGGTAGTCTATTTTGGCGGTTATTTTACTGGACGTCATTTATTTGTTTATTTATTTATTTGTGTCAAATTATTTTGCTTGTTTTTATTTATTTTTATTTTTTATCTTATATATTTATTTACTTTTTTTTTTATTTTGATCGAACAAACCACAACAATCAACCCCAAAATTCAACAAATAGCTTTAATTATCTTCCCAAACAAAAACAAAACTATTAAATAAGCTATATAAACAAATTTTTATTACGTTAATAAAAACACCGATCAAAATAAAAATAAAAAATATATAAGATAAAAAATGAAAATAAAAATAAATAAAAACAAGCAAAATAATTTGACCCAAATAAATAAACAAATAAACGACTTCTGGTAAAATAACCGCCAAAATAGACTACCCACAATAAGCTATATAAACAAACTCTTTTACTACGTTAATAAAAACACCGATCAAATGGAAAACTTGTCTCAAATATTTATACATGTTATTTTTTTATGTGTCTTAAATTTATCATACACATATTAAGCATTTTATACACTCTTCAATATGGGTTTCCTGCAGAAAAAGATATTTTATTTAATGAGTTGTTTCTTTTGATTTATAATGGCTTCTGGAATTTTTAGCCTTTCTTTGCAGTAAATCCTGTTTAGTATTTTGGTATTATCTATTAAAATTTATTTGATATTAATAGTTGTATTTTGCTTGCTTGTGATATGCTGATTAATATGTGGATGAATTGCATTAAGTTTCAACAAGTGACAAGTCAACCTACGAGAAAGTATTGTGCATGTGTAACCAATGAAGGAATTTAATTTTGTCTTTTGATTATTAGTATTGGAGATAGTACCCATAAAATGATGGGACTATTTACATATGGATTAGGACTTCTACCTAGGATTAGATTAGCTGTGCATTCTGTCTTAGATTGCATTATCATACACTGACTTATGAACAGTGTACAGAGTAATTGAGTTCTATCTCCAGGTTCGGTAGTACAGGCTCAAACTCTGAATACAAGCCCAGCAATAACTGAATAGTACAAAAAAGACAAAATATTCCCAGACATGGACAGCAGAAGAAGAAGAATCTACTCCCATAAATTGTTCAATTCGAAATTCCCTGAAGGTTACCTGGATCAACAGACACCTGAAGAAGGCTGGAAGGCACCACAGTCGAAATGTTATAATAATAACAACAAAGGTGAGGACATTAGTCCAACTGCAATAATGATTATGCTTCATTCCAGAAATTGAAACAGAAACAGTGTAGTATCTGTGTTTTTTCCCAAAGGCTCAAAGTGCAAATCAGCATACTTCTACCTGAGATCAGAGTATAGTATTTGTGTACTCTATGAAAAGTGTTACATAATTAATATATATATATATATATATATATATATATATATATATATATATATATATATATATATATATACAAGAGAGTTCTGAAAAGTTCTTGACTCAACCAAAATGGGATGTAAAAACAGTTCTGATTTTTGGGAAGTGAGTCAAACTAACAACATTCAGCTCCCCATTAATCCATTAATTCTTCTTTAGAAACCGAAAAGGAAACCAATTCACTTACCAATAATCTGACTAATATATATATATATATATATATATATATATATATATATATACATATATATATATGCACATTTCATTGAATACAACTGACAAGGTGCTTTTATTTAGATTTTTATACAATTTATCATGGAATCTAATAATTTTTTTTTTTCAGATGATAAATTATATAAAAACTGTCCGAATGTTAATTTTATCTGAGCGCTTTCAGCTATACATTTAGCCATTTTCAAGGATTAAATATTTTAACTGTTAAATAAGAAATAGTTTGTTGCATGTATGTATTTATATAATGTTTTCATTTTTCAAAACACAGTCAAGATATTGTGTCCATGTTCATAATTAATATTATTAAGTGTTGTTTTTTTGTTTTTATTAATAAGGCTTCCATTATTTTTAGCCTTTTTTTTGCATGTGGATGATGCTGTTATATTTGTGATGTCAACAAGTATGTTACTAATAGTGTCCGGTAGGTCTCCATGAATATTTAAATGAGATCTAATTGAGCTATTGTCAGAAAGGTGTTGAGTTAGTCTAGTGTGGCCTATATAATTATTTACGAATTTTGATTGATCAGGAATACAATTCCTTAATGGGCATTTAAATTCATAAATAATAATTGCCCTATTTAATTTTGTTCTAAGAGGTGAATTATTATTTTTAACTATAAGGTTAGAGGTTTTAAATTTTTTGTAATAAATAATTAATCTAATTCTTTTGCTATTGGCAACTGGTGCTGTGCATTTTTTTATAAATCTTCTTAATTCTACTTTCGTCTTGTTTATAATTTTCATTCATTTGATTTTTATAAAAATATATTAATGTTATTGTTTATGCTTTGATTCTCATTGTTGCTATTAGCTACCTTAGACAGAAAACGCCTAATATGGAAATTCAACAACTGATTAGAAAATCCGTTCTTAATCAGCAATTGTTTTACATTGTTTAATATATATATATATATATATATATATATATATATATATAAATAAGTTAGATTATTGGTGACTAAACTGGTTCTCTCACCAGGCTTTTCTGGTAGGAAGGGTGGCTAGACACCCAACAGGAGGAAAAACAAAACCTGTCAAAGGGCAGATGAATCCTTCCATGAGATCAATGACCAGCTAGCATAGTGTTATATCATGGATTATATGATATAAACAACAAAGTAATCCCGAGTGGAAAGATTACAATAACACAAGAAATCAGGTAACAAATGACAATGGTTTATTGTACGTAAAGGACAAATGAGCAAGAGTTCGTAATACTAAGGAAAACAGGAGATAAGTCACGGAGGTTTGTAAGGGTCGTCTTCGCTCTCTCTGTCTGTCTCACTTTCCTTCTCCTTCAATAGCTTGTCAGTCTTTTATAGACTGACCAATCCATGCCGGGGTGTGCCAGGTTGTTCCACTATAACACATAGACACAGAGATGTAGAAATACTAAGATTGTCTCGATAAATGGTAAGCTCACTGGAAGTGTTATATATATATACCCATACACATTGTATCTTAAATGATTACAATATATACTATATGTTGCAAAAGCTATAAACTCTGCACCCACTCATCTGTTTTTATTTTGTTTTGTTTTAATTTTGTTTATACAACTATATTTATTCTGTTTGCTGAGATGTGAGATTGAGTGTAATGTAATTGTTTATAATGATAACTTGCCTTGGTGCCCAGTCAATTGTGAGAAAATGAAAACGTTTTTACATCTTGTTGATTCATGAACTTTTAAGTAACTTGATAATGGCATAAAAGAAAAATAGATTAAAAATAACTAAACATTATAATTTTTCATAAATCCAAAATAATATATTTTAAACGAAAACTAATTCTGTCTTTCTTTTGTCTTGCAGGTAAGTCTTCTTCATTGATTTTTTTGAGAAACTCTCCAGAGAAAATGGTATGCAAGATAAATTGTCAGCATCTGGCTTCTTTCCAGAAGTCACCTCCGAAGGGTGAGAAAGCAAAAGACTTTCAAATAATATATTCAGTATATTGCTTTTACTTACGTGTGTGTCTGTGTCTATGTGTGTGTGTGTGTGAGACTATCGTTGCCAAAACTCAACGGCTCTGTTAATAGCATTTGGAAGATGATTAATCCCTGCTGCCTCCCTTATCCCAAATATAAAATGACCACGTTTTGGCTATTCATCTTTGGGATCATCCTGAGAATAATTCAAATAACATTCAGTGTTCATCTCTGGGCTCAGAAATTGCAGGAATAGAATTAGAAAGATTGTGATGATGATATTTTTTGCTGTGTACGATTCACTGCTTTCTACATATTAACATCATTTTGATTTAATTGTCCTTTGTAACATTTTCAGGCATTATTTTCTTTGTAACAAATGTTTTATGTTTTTTTTATATATCCAGTTCTTCCACTGTATATATTTACTTTTGTAAAATTGTTACAAAGAAAATAATGCCTGAAAATGTTACAAAGGACAATTAAATCAAAATGATGTTAATATGTAGAAAGCAGTGAACTGTATACAGCAAAAAATATCATCATCACAATCTCTCTCTCTCTCCATATATATTTTGTGTGTATTAAGGCAGTAAATGTTCTTTAAGGCAAATGTTATTAAAAACAACAGACATTTCGTGTTGATTAATTTTATTGATCAACTTTTCCAAATTATGAAAATTCTTTCTCAGATACGGAGGAAATTCTGTCAGAAATTGTCTAAAGTTCATTTTCAAAGAAATATGGTCCAACCTTTTGACTTTCTTAAGTCATCATCAGGGTAGGTAGAGACAAATGGTGAGTTTTGTAGAACTTCTGAGTGTAATGACGCGGACAAAGAGTGTTGTAACATAGGTGAGGTGTGACATGTGCGTGAGATTATTTTATTTATTTACCTCTTTATATGAGAAAGATTATTCATAATTTGGAAAAGTCAGTCAATGAAAGGAATCAACACAAAATGTCTGTTGTCTTTAATAACATTTGCCTTTATATATATATATATATATATATATATTTGTGTATTTAGGCAAAAATCCTTTTGTGCACATTTCATTGAATATGACAGACAAGGTGCTTTTATTTAGTCTTTTATACAATTTCTCATGTGATCTAATAATTTTTTCTTTTCAGATGATACATTATATAAAAACTATCTGAATGTTCTTTTTATCCAAGCACTTTCGGCTATACATTTAGCCATTTTCAAGGATTAAATATTTTAATTGTTAAAAAAGAAATAGTTTGTTGCATGTATGTTTTATAAAGTGTTTTCATTTTTCAAAACACGGTCAAGATACTGTGTCTATGTACATAGTTAATATTATTAAGTGTTGATTTTTTTTTTATTAATAAGGATTCCATTATTTTTAGCCATTTTTGCTTGTAGATGATGCTATTATGCTGTAGACATTCATGATTTTAAACAATGAAATTAATATCCACTCAAACATGTGTATCTACTACAATATGCTTGTAGAAATAAGAAATATTGCTGGATTTAAAAGAGTTCATTTTTTAAATATCTATTCATCTCTCTCTCTCTCTCTCTCTCTCTCTATATATATATATATATATATATATATATATATATATATATATATATATATATATATATATATATATATATAATGTTCTAGCCTTTGTCTGTCTGTTTGTTATCAAACTCCTCCTAGGGTTTTAGAGATAGACCTCCATAACCATATATATTCTGAAATTACATTATATTTTGATCAAAGTGGATACTGAAAGTGACTTTTGAAGGAACCCGAAATAGTATAAATTTCAGAGTTTAGGCAGAGACATTAGAAGTATAGAGTTGAAATAGAATTAAAAAGGAACCAGAAACTCAATCCTAAACAGGAAACAAGGGATAAGCCTCTACTCCTGTTCAAAAGACCAGGGAGTAGTGTGAACCAGATGATAGGTGAACCTATCTACTCCTAAGTAGTCCAATGAAGTCTTAAAAGATGAAACACCAAAACACGTCACGCCAAAAATATTTTCAACTTTGCCATAGATTTTCCTTTAGCATTTCACCCCAAGCAAGCTGGGAGTGCCACTAGCACTCAAGGGGTTACAGAGAGTGAAAGTAGGAGTAAAAAGGGGTGTTTGAGGAAAGGATAAAGAGAAGGACGGAGATCAAGATCAAGGCATCAGAAGATGTCGATTGATATTACATTTAAATTTTTGAAAATTATAGTTATCAGGGAAGCAAGTAAGAGGAAGGGAGTTCCATTATTGGAAAGTGCAAGAAAAGAAGCTGCTGGAGTAAGAGAGGCAATTACATTTAACTGTTTTGACAGTAAATGAGTGGGACCTAGATGCCGACCTAGTGGCACGCTTAAATTCATGCAGTTGGGGTACCAGTGAAAATAGATTGTCAGAGCAGTTGCCATGAAAATATTTGTAGAATTGACAGAGGGAAGCCACATCACATCTGCGAGAAAGTGTCGAAATGCCAGGTCAGGGAATATCACAATGCATATTCGTCTTTCGATTTTATTGAGAACCTCAAGATGAACAGCGGAGGTGCCAGACCATATATGGCTAGAGTATTCAATGCAAGGTCGAATGGTAGATTTGTTGATTTGAAGGATGTACTCAAACAAGAAAAACCTTCTGTCCTGATACAGAGAACCAACTTTCCTTTCAGTTGATATAGTTATTGATTCACTATAGTTGTTCCACCTCAAGTCAGACCAAGATGGCACAGAGAGACACTCTTATATATATATATATATATATATATATATATATATATATATATATATATATATATACTGGCTGATATATTCTAGAGTTTTGAGTTTTGTGACTCTGCCAAGATGTGGTTTTGAAGGACTAAAAACAGCAGTAAGCAATTGTAATCACCCTCTTAGAACTAATTCTGTTGAATGAACAATCCCTCCCAGGAAATGAAAAAACTAGGCAAAGTGTATCATTCCTAAAAACTGAATCTCATGTTCTGGTCAATATTTAGTACTCCATTTTTGTGACAATCAAACTGTAGTTCACTTTCAACAGCTCAAAATATGTAATCTTGATTTGAAATCTATCCTTAAAACAACAGCTGTTACACTGACTGACTCCTCTTAAAGCCAAGTTCCACAAATTATTCAGACAAGTATTTTTCTAGATGTCTTCAAACATCTTTTCAATGCCACTGGACAATAGCCTAGTGAATTAAAGTGTTGATTTGGGAATTTGGTGACATAATAATTGTGAGTTCAATCTCTAGTCCAGGCAGTGTACACTTAGACTCAGTGGAAACAGGGCAAGCAATAAATAAGCAGTGTTAAATAAGAACTAAACAAGATATGGTCAGTGGAATGAGAACAATCTATACCATTCAATTAAATAATGGATTCAGTTTTGTTAGCCAGATCAACAAGCACCTGATGATGGTTTGATGGCACAACAGCTGAAATGTTTTGAAAATGAAAACAAAAATGAGGATAATATTTTGAGCAAAATATGTAAACAATAATAACCCCGTTATCCCAGAAATTCAGACAGAAATCATTCAGTACATTTTGTCTTAAATAGAAACAGTTTACAAATTCCCTACTTCAACTCTGTATTTTTAACGTCTCCACCTGAAACTCTGAAATTTTATTCATTACTTATTTACTTTTTTCTTTCCTCAATAGGAGTAGATAGGTTCGCCTATCATCCAGTTTACACTGCCCTCCAGCTTTTTGAACAGGAGTATAGGTTTATCCCTTGTTTCCTGTTTAGGATTGTGTCTTCTAAAGTCTTTTCCTTCTCTTTCACTTCTGGTGGCCCCTTGCATCTTGGTTACATTGTCACTTTGCTTGGGGTGGTGTCACTTACTCTGCAATCTTCTACCTCGTGTGGCTCTTGGACCTTGTCAAAAAAATTAACTTAAACTTTCCTACACAAATTCCAAGTTATAGGAAATTCACGTAAAGAGGATTTTAAAATATTGATTGCAATTCAGTAGTTTTTTTTTAAAGCTTATCAATGCAATCAAGTCAAGAGAGAATCCCAGAATTATATGCAGACACACATGAGGTATTTTTAAAAGACCTTATCCTGAGAGCAGAAGAACTTAAAAAAAAGGACATTAAGAATATAATCTTATTACAGTCTATCATTTTTATTTCACAAATCTTTGGTGACCATTCCACTTTCTGACCCCCATACACCTATTATCCCATTATCACCCTTACTCACCCAAGTTTGGTAGACTCCCCTGGAATATGGGGTTGTAACATCAAAATGATAGACATTGCTGTTGTGTTTTCTATAGCAAGTACATTTTTACAGGATGGAGTTGTTATCCCATGCCAAACTTGTTTTGAACTTGAATTTTTAAAATTATCCAATTACATTAGCCTTCTAAAGAAACCCAGTATTTATAGCATATATTATAGTATCACATACTTTCACAAAATTCACAATTAAATTACTTTTATTGCTTTATATAACGATATAAAAAAAAAATACTGTTACTTAAAAATCGAAATCCGAAAAGAGTAAATAAAAATATACAGTATAATAAATAAATAATAAAAATCAAGTAAAATAAATTAATCTAAATTAATCCAAATAAATAAACAAACTAACAAACCGATCCCAATAAATTAACTGCTTGATAAAACAAGTAAAGATAATCAATCCAAATCCGGATTTTTGCACTTGGATCCGACTGCTATAATGAAGTAATAAACAAATTAAAAACTGCTCCCGCCAAAATAATAGTTAGAATAAACTACAGCAATCGACCCCAAAATTGAATAAATAGCTTTAATTATCTTCCTAAACCAAAACAAAACTATTAAATAAGCGATATAAACAAATTTTTACTACATTAATAAAACACTGATTAAAATAAAAATAAATAAATAAATATATAAGATAAAAAATAAAAATAAAAATAAATAAAAACAAGCAAAATAATTTAACACAAATAAATAAATAAACAAAATAATGACTTCCGGTAAAATAACCACCAAAATAGACTACCCACAATGCACCACTGATCCGTATATATAAATAGCCGAGAGAAAAAACAACACTCTTGGCCTGACGATTACGTCTAGCATGAAACAGCCTGTCACCTCTGAGTGTTGACTTCAATGTTCACTGTTATATATATATATATATATATATATATATATATATATATATATATATATATATAGCATTATAAGAGAATATAATATATACATTTCTATATAGAAATGTATATATTTTCTTATGTAGCCAGCTTGACAGTGGACAAAGGATTGTTGGATGGGTGTGGCTCAGGTATAAAGACAAGCTAAAGAATAACCTCTCATCTGTCAATGTGCCTCATACTAACTTGGAGCAAGTTACCTTGGATAGAAATAACTGGAGATATTTATACCAGAGTGGTATTAAAAATTTTGAAATCCGTCATATTGACCGGATAAGAGATGAAAAACAATATTGAAAAGCATCAGCAAATATTCCTATTGCTATTTCCTGAGATCCTTGCTGTTGCACAATATGTGGACTTGTATGGATGCCACTAGCCAGACTGACGTGTTACATACGACACAAACATAAAAACTGAATTAGGTTGTCAGATCCACATACATCAAAATCAACGGGAGAGTCCATCATATATATATTCAATTACTTAACATTGTTCTGTATATAGAAATGTTTTTATCATATCATATATATATATATATATATATATATATATATATATATATATATATACTTACACAGCAAGAATTTATTTAAAGAAATTTTATTAAAACTGACAAACACTGTTTAATTTTTTATTACATTTTTATCACTATTATTTAGTTGCTGACAGAAAAACTCAAAACATTTAAAGCAATCATTATGCAAAATAAATAACTTACGTTCACTACAGCTTTCACCACAGGGTAGGAGGACGCCATTTTAAAATTGCATTTAAAAAATTTAATAATATCTTTGCCCTCAGACACCTGTCAAGTTTTGTAATGTTTAACAGATTAATTTTTAAAAAGAACATCTTACACATGATGTCACTTGTATAAGAAAAACATATATTTAAATGAGAGATGTCATATTCATAAAATGCCAGGATGAAGCTAATAAAAACTTGTTTCTATGGCATCCATAACATTATAATAACTAGAAATGCTTGAAAGAACTTAAACATAAGCATTCTGAAATTTGAGCAGTTTCTCCACAAATTTGATCATCTGGATGAATAAGATATTGTTGAGATAATGGGACAAAGTGGGAAAAGCATTGTTTTGTCAATGTGTGTTAGGTTTGGCATCTTCAGGTCAGAATAAAAAACAAAACTGTGTCTAAGGAAAATACATTGGGATTTTTAAGGTTAAGAGGGGCAATAAATTTAAATTACCTTATCAGATCTGATGGCCAGAATATTTTTTTTTATTAAAGCTGTTGGTGTCTAAGATTTGAAATTAGCCAACTTTGTAGATCTTTGTGCTTTTCCCTATTAGCTTGTATACTGTATTGTGCAATTATTGCTTTTGCAACGATTAGTGATATTTTGTATGGTTTTGGTCTTAAGTATTTCGTCAAGAATTGTCAGATAAGCACACTCTCAATGAATTTTCTTCCCAGTGAATCATTTTCTCTCCTGGTTAGACTGGCATTTATTACATCAAAATTGTGGTCAGATATACTACCAGTGCATTTAAATTGTTCTTATGTAGCATATCACTCTGATACTCATGTAGTCTTCTTTTTGAAATTTCTAGATGTTTCGCCAATATACAGCATTTTGTACAATCTATTTTGCATATTCTTGCCACAGTCTTATTGTTGTTCTTATCTTATTTGGTGCTAACTATATCTTTTATTGTTTTAGAAGTAGTTGATGAATTTTAAATCAAGATTGGATAAATTATTTTCAATGTTGGAGTTGGTAGGCAAGATTATTTGCCTAATAACATATATGTAAATGTGAAAAATACAAGATATTATTGTTTAAATAATTTTAGCATACATACTCATGTATAAGCTAATTGAAGTATAAGCTATTTTATTGCTGTGAAATGGGCATAAATCCAAACCAAGCCAAGGCAACTAATCAACACATTATATTCAGATGAGTGGAGAATATTTTTATGAGTTTTAATGTTTTGATGTCTAAAATATTTTAAAGTTTCATTTGGAGTATAGTTTTTTTTTTCATAACTCCATTACACAATGATTTTTATTATCATTTCATCTGTTTTATAAAGTTTCAAGAAGTTTCTCAAATGTATGTTTACTTCCTTTTAGCAGACAACAATACAGCCATCTTCTGAATGTAACAGAATTTTATTCAACATATAAATTGAATGAAATGTGTGCCTTAAAAAAACGAACTTGGAAACCCTCTAATGACCTGCAAGTAGATCCGTTTTTGTGGAGTTTTATAGTCAACTTGATACCTATATAATATACAGTAGGAAAATAAGATTGTGCAAAAAATAACTTTAATATATATAATTTGCAGAATAATTAAGAACACAATTGTTTCATTCAAAATATTTTCAATAAATGCAAATTAATAAATTAATAAAACTTCTCCCAACTAATAAAAACTGTAAAAGTATTTTGTAAAAATCCTTCTAAAATCTAAGTAAAACAGTGTTTCATTGTAAAGCAGTTTCTCTAAATCTTTTGACACTCGTTTCTTGGCTGATTCAAGAGTATATGCAGTATCTGAAAATGATCAAGAGAAATAGAATTATAAGTAAATTCAAAATCAGAATTGTGCATGTAGTATAGCAGGTATCACTGTGGAAAGTAGGATCAGCATACTGAGTTCAAATTTCAGTCGAGGTCATCGCGTTCACTTTCATACAGATAAATACCTTTACAAAAGCTAAGGAGTCTATTTCTTCTCCCGCCAGTTATGGGTTAAATAGCAGGGCAGACGGCTCTCTAGCCTTGGTCGGCAACCAGACTAGTAAAAGGACAACTTTGAATTCAGAACTGGTTGAGTGTGAGGCAGGCAACTTCACCCTACTTGCTGGAGAAACCACAGCAACAACAGCTAGCATGGTGAGGGTGTGTTCTATACACTGTGAAAGAATCTACTGGTGCAAAGGAGGAGATTCGACATTTTTTAATTTCTAGATTTCAGATAAGAATTTGTAAATAAGAAAGTAAAATGTAAGAAAGAAAGTAGAAGATTCCCCTTGGGTAATGATGTCAACGAGAAATCTAAGACGTTTTTTTTTTGTTATGCTTGACTTCTTTTTGCTGTTTTCAACAAAGATTGGAGAGTTTATTATTACTATTATTATTATTATTGTTGTTGTTGTTATTGTTACTGTCCTGGGAATGGGGTTGAAGGGTGCTTTCACCTCCCATTCAGATTCTCTTCCATGTTTGTCCTTGCTTAAAAGAAATCTGAATGAGTCAGAAGTTAAGAAAAAAAATTCTCAATATGAAAAATGAGGTCTTTGTGTGGTATTCTGTTTCTCACCCACAGAATAAAACTGAATTTGATTCTCTTCTAGAAAAGGAAGAGGGTCAAATTTTATAAGACGGAGGCAATCTGAATCTGAGACAAGAGATTTTTCTATCCTCTGTCTTTCCTTAGAACACCTTCGGGGAGTGCTTTTCAACCTGACTACATGCCAACAGTAATACAATGTTCAGTATTTATAGCTGCTAGAGAGAGCAGGATTATACAGCATTGACAGGTTTAAAATAACTTCCAGGATTTTTCTAATAAATATTTAATGATTCTTAAACAAAGAAAAGAGTACTGAATTGTTATGTTATATTGGTCCTCCTATATGGCAGTGATTGCTGGACAATCTCTTCACAGATGAAGAAGAGACTTGAAGCAACAGACATGTGGATCTATAGAAGGATGCTGAGAATACCATGGACTGAACAACAAGAAAATTTTAGAGAAAATAGAAGCACAAAGAACACTTTGCATCAGAAAGAGACAGTTGACATTTCTAGAGCATATAATGAGGAAACAGGGCTTGGAAAATTTGATACTCACAGGAAATATTGAAGGCAAGAGGGACAGAGGAAAGCAGTGAATAACTTAGCTAATGAGCTTGTGTAAATGGTTAGCAAAACAGGGATTAGGAAAGATATTGAAAGGTCATGATTTACTCAGAGCTACAAAGGTAAAGAAATTGCAGAGAGCCATGTCTTGAAGGGACACGGTACATAGAAGAAGAATTAAACATGAACTCAATAAATAATTGGAATCTAAAAATAATTTGGAGTGATTTATTTGAACAATTCTATAAACTTGCATAATATAAAACATCTTTGTCATTTGCTTTTACTGTTTTGTCTTGAGAAAATGATATCTGCGTTTTCTTTATCTGAAGAAAAAAAATTGAAGTCGTTGCATTGAGAGTATCTGTTCCTCTGCATAAAACAGAAAAGAGATTTTTTTTCATTAAAATATTTTCAATCACATTTAATTCAATCTAGAAAAAGTGGGCATTTCTTAAGCTAATTAACTGTTTTGAGTGGACATATTAGAAACATGTCCATTCAAAAAATAAATTAACTAATTTTCATTAACAATATTAAAATAGTTCCATTTTTTAAAATTTTCATCAATGTCTTCATCTTCATCATCAGTCCCATGATTGAGTGTAGTCATACAGTCGCTGCCCAGCTCAGTACCTGACTAGCTCCCTCCATACATCTTCGATGAATGCCAATATCTGAGTCACTGTGAAGGATCTTCCACATATTTTTTTTTAATGCCATGTCCCTTCAGGATGTAGGCAAGCATGGCTCTCCATAGATTCCTTTTATTTATTATCTGTGAATTGCCATTACATCTTGGGAGAGCTAATGGAATGATTTTCCATTGCCTTTTAAACAGTTTTAATTCAGAGTTGTTCTTCTCCTAGAATGACTGCCAGCCAAAACTACATAGCTCCTTCTACCCTGCTATTTAAATCATTACATTAATGAATTGATCTACAAGATGAACTTAATGACCATTTCACTTAGGTCTGTATCCTTCTATTGAGATTAGTATAATCTGGCATGGGGCCATTTTTAGTGGAGAACTTAATAAAGATTGGCCTCATCAGACTATTGAATTGGTTAGCAAGACAACCATCTTACTATAATAAATGCCCTTCTCAATATATCTTACATTCTGTTAGATACTTTAACCTCATTTTTCATATGTGCCTTCTTTATTCTCTCTCTGGATATTCTGTCTCCTGTCTGCTAAGTTAAGCTTCAACTCTTTGTAAAATTGCTTCACTTCTCTTATTACAATCCCAGTTTCAAAATAACAATGTACCTTTTACATATACAAAGATTGCAGGCGAAAAAGGAGATCATTGTACATGGTTGTTTCTTTGTCTTTATTTTTTTATTTTTCACAATGTTTCAGTCGAGTTTTGCTTGAGTGTCTGTTATGTTCTGGAATATTTTCAAATTTTATTTCTGGGGTAGCATATACAACTCTCATACACATCATATCTACTGTTTGCTTGCATCTAGTTACATACATGTATATAGAAACAAAGGTAAGGAAGCCCCCCATCATTATTGGAAAGAGCAATGACAGTTACTGGACTTGAAAAACATTTTTCAGAAAAACTGTAAGAAACATTTTATAAATTTCAACCAAAAGCAGTTCTTAGTTATTGAGCGCTAAATGTTTCCTCATCAGGAAATGGCTAATATTACACCATAATCTGACATATAAAATAAAAAGTTAGCAGATATGGGCTTTGTGAGATCCAAACAAGAGATGTGCATTTTTTAAATAGGGTAATTGAACTTTGCTTGACTCTGAAAGTTTTCCATGGCACACCAGCCTTATTGGTGGTTCCCCTACACGGTGAGCGCAGCTGGAAGATACGTACTTTTTAAAAATGTTTGAATGCACAGGCCGGTAGATTTGCACTGTTTTGGATGTTTATTTAAACATGTGTATCCATTAAATATTATCTTTAAAGTAGTAATAATAGTAACGTAGCTTCCCTGTACCTTTTCTATAAATACTTTCAGGATAATTGTTCTGATAATCTTTCCTCTATGGTACCTAGACTTTATGAATTTAAGCACAGTAGGAGACACGATGGAGCAATGGATAGCGGCTCGGAGTGAGGAATCTGAGAGCCGAGTTCAAATTCCTGTTGAATCCATTACATTCACTTATGTGCTAATACCCTTGGAAAAGGTATAAATCCTCTTAAAGCTATGAGTAAATAGTAGGACAGACCGGGTTCTATAGCCTTGGATGGCAGCTGATCTACTGCAGAAAGAAATGGCAACCTACTGTAGGAAAAAAACTGCCTCATCAGTCATGTATCGAAAGATATATGATCGCCTAAGCGTGTATCACACATGGCACATAACTGACTGACTAGATTGGCAGCAAGGTCTTAACTTTTTACAGTTGAATTGGCTAGATGTAACTGTAAGTTCTATGCTAACAGTTTCTTCTCTCACACTTCTCACTTGTGGAACTATCTCCAGGTTATTGCTTTCTAGTCTTCAAAAATTTAAATGC
This sequence comes from Acanthosepion esculentum, assembly GCA_964036315.1. Lineage (NCBI taxonomy): Eukaryota > Metazoa > Mollusca > Cephalopoda > Sepiida > Sepiidae > Acanthosepion > Acanthosepion esculentum. Next base: position 111,049,347 of record OZ038484.1, read on the forward strand.
AATGTCAATCATTATCTACTGTTTTCTTAATTCCTGTTTTTTTTTATTGCTCTCGCTCCTTAATGTTTTCCTTTTTCTCATATTCTTTCACACTCGGTAAACCCTTGCGTCTTAGTAGCTTTATTGCCTTGGTTGTAGAGAAATCATTAAAAAATAATAATGTTCAGATGTAGTTTTGAAGGAAACATAAAAAGCAGTAAAGATTTAGTGATCATCTTGTATTTAGTTCTACTGAGAAAAAAAATCTGCCCACAAGTGGGTTATACTGAACAGGATAGGTGTGTCGTTCCTGAAAGCATCCTCCAGCGTTCTGGTCAGTGCTCAATACTTCAATACTTGTTCAATACTTTCTGTGTCACTCAAATTGTAGTTCACTTTTAAGACCTCAAAAGCAAAACATGTGGTCTTGATTTAAACTCCAGCCATAAAACAACAGGTAATTCCTTCCGAGTAGAAACTCTTCACATATTCAAGTATTTAAGTGATAAAATTCACACCAGATTGAAGCAATAAAAAACTTGCCATATAAAACCAAAGTAAGTATCTGGCAGCAGTAAAAGGTTAATGAAATATATATTTAATTGCATATAAGTCAAAATGCTGTAATAAAAAAAAAACAAAGGAAAGGATAATCATCTGAATAATTCATAGAATAATAAGCCATTTTTTAAAGCCATAATTTTGTTTCTGTAGTTTTATTTTTATTAATATTCACCTAGTACAAGGTCCAAGAACCACTCAAGGTAGAAGGTCACTGAATGAGGTGTGTGATATAGACATAAGAGGTGGAAGTAGGAAGTAAAGATTATAAGGATACGAAAGATAGATAACAACTGACCTTGGATTTAAGATTGTAGTGTTTAGGGAAGTATCCAAATGGGAGTATGTTTTACAAAGTAGAAGTTCTTGGGAAGAATCTGAGTGGAGGTTCCTTCTGGCCAACAGAATATGAAAGGAATGAGGATGATACAATTCTGTATATGCGGCATGGTGGGTCTTAGCTGTGAAGGTTGGAATTGGTGAAACTAAAGAATGGAGCCTCTCTGAACATTTGCCATAGAAATAGCAAAATAGTGATTTTTTAAAAACATTTCACCCTAAGCAAAGCAATAAAACCGGTAAGACACAAGGGGTTACTGAGTGTGAAACAATATGAGAAAAAGAAAACATTAAGGAGAAAGAACTATAAAAGAATAGTAATTAAGAAGATGAAAGATAACGATTGTCATTGCATTTAAATCTTTGAAGATCAAAATTGACTGGAAAGCAAGAGGTCAGAAGAGAGTTCCAAAAGTGAGAAGTACAAGTGAAAAAACATAGTGTAGAACTTACACTTACATCTAATCAAATCAGCTGAAAAACGAGGAATCCTAGCTGACAATCTAGTATTATGCTTAAATTCTTAAAGTTTAGATATCAAAGAGGGAAACTCATCAGAATAATTACCATAAAAATATTTATAGAAAACACACAATGAAAACTATATTATGCCAGTGGGAAAGTGACTAAAGTCGAGATGCCAGGTCAGGAGTGATAATATTGTGGATTCTTCTTTCGATTTTTATCAAGAATCTCTAAATGCATAGCTGAAGCGTCAGATAGGCTTGTAATATTGCACAATGGGAAAGAGGTTGCTGGATGGAAAAGTTTTTCCCTCGCAAATCTGTGTAACGGATTTTTAACTCTGTCAAGTTTTGGTTTTATCTGAATCTTGTAAATATAAAGCATTGGAGGAGGAGGAGGAGGAGGAGGAGGAGGAGGAGGAGGAATGGTGAATTCAAGACTAATAATATTCTTGTAAAATCTCAGCTATTGTACATGTGAGGTTGTCCAATCAAATTCAGTTCAACATTAGCATTAATGAAAGAGCAAACTCGTTTTAAAGTTTAAAACCAATATGTCTGGTTGAGTGATAAAAAGATATCCTCTTATCCCAAATTATCCTTCTTGCAGATTCAGTCACTCATAATCTACCAAGAGTTCCAAGAAGTAAGACAAGATAAACCTTTCCAAAACAGAAACTATGATCTGGGATTGGAATGAAAGCAATGATGGCACATAACCTGAATCCATTATAAAAATTCAGGATGTGGAATTAGCAAATACCAAAAACTTTAAATACCTTGATGTATAGATAAGTTATAACAAAATTAGTAAAGGAAATTGAACATTCTGGCAGTTCTGACCAACACCACAAAATACTACAAAACCAAAATATTAACCTAAGAACTTGCGTCATGTGCTTAAATAGCCTCATCAAACTGAGACTGTCACATGGATGTCATGTAAGGTGCTTAGCCTGTTCAAAAATGTCTAAACTGTCAACTTTATACAACTGCTTTCTCAGATCAATGATTAAAAATAGCTTTGAGTGAATGAAGTTTTCTGGGCTTAGGAAGGACTACCCCTCTTTGAACCTTATTGATTGATACTACAGAATCACAAAGAACTACTAAGTAATATGAGGACTTTCAACAGCAGTAACAAAAGGTTAAGCAGGAAGTCCGCATCAGTACTGGAAAGAGCAATAACAGCAACTGGACTTGAGAAGCCTATTTTCCTGAAATATTGTTTTACTAGAAAGATTTTATAAATTTCAACCAAAAGTAGCACTGGTTGATTGGTCAATGAATGCTGAATCTCTATCTATAAAAGGCAGGATGTGTGTGTGTGTGTGTGTGTGTGTGCGCGCGTGTGTGTGTGTGTGCGTGTGTGTGTGTGTGTGTGTGAAGCGTGTGTAATAAATGCATGGCCGCAATTTTCAACGGATTTGCACCAAAATTTACATGCACATGCTCCAAGTTAGCAGAAAGGCCAAGACCGACTTTGCATTTCCCAACTCCCATCGATAGTGGAAATAATTGAATTTTTCATGCTTCTACGGTAGTTTTCATGTAGTTTGCAGCCATTTTCTACTGGCCAGAGTGAGAGCCTATAGCTGGCTGCCACAAATAGGCAGGAAGATTCTATTGGCCGGCGTGAGAGCCAACAGCTGACTGACACGAATGTTAACTAGCATGCTAGCATGCAAAAAAATCAATAGCTGCATTCATCACAAGTGGGAAAAATTTAAATCTGCATGGCACTTTACTCCAATTGGCTCATTCGTTTGCTTAAACTCAACGTTGATTCTGATTTCGCAGAACTGGGTTGGATGTGAAAAAGTATTTGTTGTTAACATTCTTTTTTCATTCGGTTTTTCCAGTTACGAGTTCTTTTTTAAAGCTGATCATTTTGTGTTCATTTTGTTTAGTTCTTTTTTCGTAACAGATTTAATGTTTAGTATAGAGCTTAGAAAAAATTTGCAGTGTGAGATAGGCAAGAAGTAAGGCATGTAGCAACATCAGCACAGCAAAAGGCACTCCTTTAAAAGCAAGGAAGGGCAAAAATATTTTAAGTCAAGTGATAGCGATTGCTGTATGAGTTGTACAATTTTTGAATCAAGCATGGTCAACGCCGGGCCATGCTGCTAGTGTTCCTATATAAAGAAATGGCTAATATTATCATGATCATAATTCATAAATGTTACTTACTTTTTTAATAACGGTCCCAGTCCCGAAGTGCAGAAATATTGACACTGGTAATTTGGATATGTGAAAGAAAAAGGTGAAAATTCTCAGCTTAATTAGAAAAGCAAAAAATTATTTATTACCATTGCTATGGAATACAGTAAAAAAACAAAATTCTATTCATGTTTATTAAAGCCTATAACAATTGTTCTATTTTAATATTACTTACCAGCATTAATCCCTTATTGTATGTAACTTATGAATTAAACTTTATCATAGATATATATGTATGGGATAAAAACCTCCACTGGGAGTCTTGGGGCATATTCCCACTGGGACTACTGTATTCATGAAAATAATCCTGATTCTTGTTTGTTAACTGAGCATTGATGACCTTTAAGCATTTTGGAGGGGAAGGGTGGAGAGAGAATTATTTCATTCTTTATTCTTCATCTGATAAATAAAATTTTGTTAATTTCTGTAAACACACTTTCATGCAAGTTTTTATGATTCAAAGAGGAATTGAACTTTATGTTATGAGAAAAATAATTACTTTGGAAATTAACATTAATATTTGGCATTTTTAACATGGTCTTTGAACCAGGAATCTTTTTTAATATAATCTCATTGTTCTGCAAAAAAAAAGGAAAAGAAATTTCTTTAGGAATTTTTTATTTTTCTTAGTGATGAATGAATTTTAATTTTCTTCTGTATTCTTGAGGGAAGTATATTTTCAATATTCCACATTAAAAAAAAACAACTTATCTTTATCATTGTTGTTTTAGCACAACATTTCATCTGATACATTCTCTGACCTTCTTTAGGTCAATGTTGCATCTGGTGTCCTTTAGAAGTCATTTATTGTCTTTATATTTTGTCACCTCTTCTCTGTAAGAACACTATAGTCTGTAAAATTAAAGAACCAAATGCCAAATTTTGTACAGAAAAACTCTCAGGCAGTGCCAGAAAAAAATATGTTCTTATTGAAGGATTAACCTTACATTGATCTCTGATATGGGAAACCTTAATGGCAGAAAAATCAGAAATGTAAAGCCAAGTTGTAGCCTTACTCTCATATTGCAAATATAATGAATAAATATGTTGCAACATATCCTTTGTTTCTCTTTGTTCATTTTAACATTGCTGGGTTGCCATCTTGAATAGTCAGGAATATAAGCTGAATATAACACAGAACAAATGAATTTCAAGAACAATTATAACAGAGAAACAGGATGGATTACCTTTGAAATATAACAAGTTTATCATCTTTACATTGATTGGAACTTATGATTCTGATCTCAATCACCAAAATAATTATTTTGTTAATGCCATGTCTCTTCAGGACATAGGCTATTATGGATGTACACAGCTTCCTTTTTTATTATCTATGAATTGCCATGACTTCTTGAAAAAGATAGTGAAGTTATTTCCCATTGCCTTCTCCATGGTTTTGAATTCAGTTTTCCTTTACTTAGACTGGCTGCCATCCAACGCTCGAGAAATTCAGTCTACCCTGCTATTTAACCCATAGCTGAAAGCAGAAAAGATGGATTCATGCCTTTTCCAAAGGCATTTGTGTGAAACTGAATGCAACAGATTAAGTGGGGATTTGAACTCTGCTCCTTAATTTCAAATTCCAGGTTGATAGCTATTATGCCCTCCACACATTGCAACAGTCATAATGGATAATAATTTCTTTCAATATTCAATTAAAATAAAAAAATAAATGGCTTCAATATTCAATTAAAATAATGCTATAAAAATTAAAATAAATTACTAAAAAAGAAACCATTTAAGTTAAAGAAATATTATCAATAATTAATTAAATATGAAATCAACATTGGTATCACTGAAGAGCCCCAAAATGTTTTTAAGCAGAATATAGGTCTTTCCAAGAGAAAAATATTCTGCTATGATCTATTTGCCAAAATCAAAATCAATGAGTCTACTGGATCAATCATCACTAGATAAACTGGTTATTTGGTGATTTGGGAGTTGAAATGTGAAGATGACGGAGTGATCATATCAGTTAGATTGTCAGCTTAATTATGGTAAGTCGAGGCCTAGACGTATTAGTGAGAAACCACAGGCTTAAATGACAAAGACTTGGTTTCAAGATCTTTGTGGCCCAGATTCATCTTTGGAAGTTGGTAAATCAAAACAATGCCAAGACATTGATGGAAAGATGCCAGTTTCAACTAGGATGACTCTCTATATAAATAACACCAGCCATAGGTGTCTTTTAAAGTAATATTTGTAATGAGACTCTCAAAGAGTTTTGTTATTACTTTGAGTCACTCATTGCCTTCTCAGCGTGATCCATATTTTAATCCCTTTTTAGCAGTTCCTTGACACTGCCTTAAATTAATTCTTCAGTTGCTAATTTTTAGTAATTCATCTTTATTGATTCAGCTGATTCTATAATAATATCACACTAAGTTTGGATAAATATTTAAGCTGGGCTTTGATATGAAGAAACATAGGGCTATTAGTGCAAGTTTTGCTTCCAAAAAGAGATCAATACCTATGAGAGCATAAAGTTATTAAAAGAAGGACAATATGGATGGGAAAAGTTAAGAATAAATTTTGAAAGTCAGTTCTTTAGATCAACAACAGTGTTTGCCATATTATCTGCTATTATTTAATATTCTTGATAATTTCCTTTCTTTCTGATAATGTTGTAAGGTTTTCAAATATTTTTAAACATTCACAGATTTTAATTAGAATATACTACATAGTTTTTTTTAAATGATACTTTTTCTGTATGTATGAATACAGGTTTTCATCAAGCAGTGAAAGTTAGAACTGGTGGAACCAGGTAATGTAGCTTGTCAGAACATTTAGACTTACAGCTACATGTTGAAACACTGGTTACCTTATGATCAACAAAGTTAAGCAATGTAGTCTATTCAGTACCAAGATGGGTGACTGCTTGGGAATACCACATGCTGTACACTTGGATATGCGGATGGGGTAATGGATAATGGCTTGGGATTGTTAATCAGAGAACCGATTTCCAATTCCGGTTGGGTTCATTATATTCACTTATGTGCAAATACCCTTGGGAAAGGTATTAATCCACCTCTTCTTCCTCAGCTATGGGTTAATTAGTAAGACTTGCGTGTATCGGCCTTCTCAATCTTTCAACAGTAGAATTGCAACAAAGAATCCAAGCATTAGAAATGAAATTCTACAGAACTAGGCATCTTCTTCATAGAGTGCATCACAAATGGTACAGTGCAAGACACCATCCAGCAAGAAACAGGCCCATTGGAAGATATCATGATCACCATGAAAAAGAGAAAGTTGAAATGGTTTGCATACATCATAAGCACCATCAAGCTTTCTTTTGGAAGATCTTTCTAAGAGGTGTTGATATGCAACTGAGACATATGGAGTGGCTTGATCAGGTGCTCAGCTGATGAGCACACCAGGTCATGAGACTGCAGCAGCTGATAATGATAATGATGAATGGTATTTGCACTTTAAATAAATTCTACTGTATTTCTCTTTAAAATCATTTTCTATACAGATGTATCAAAATGCAGAAGTTAATATAGAATTCTATGTAAGGCATAAATGACTGACTGTTCAGTACATTCCTTACTCAAGAAATCAATTTCCTTTCTGCAGAACTTTGACTATTATCTTAATATTACATCCAGTTGGTAAGAGGAATTCAGATCAGTACAGAGAGAAATTGACTTGCTGCAATATCTTGATTATAAATGGTTAGTGGGTGGTTTAGGTAAATGGGGTGAGGTGACTCGGCTTATAAAGATATTGTTCATCTCACTCAAGAGGGAGAAAATTGAATTAGCTATGCAATTTTCATGGGGGTAGACGTAGATAAAATAGGTAAAATAATGTTAAAAGGAACCAATAATTTTTTATTTTTTTTGTAATAAATTGTGTAATCAATAACTACATTTTTTTTTCTTTCTTTTCTTTTTCTTTTTCTTTTTTTTTTTTTTTTTTTTTTTACAAATCAAACTTGGTAAATCACCTCCCAATAATTTAATTTTAATATTTGCTAAGATTAAGGTTAAGTAGGAGGTGGGGAAATACAAAATAGGAAGATTGGGTTGTGCCGGTCTTCTAACTGAGAAAAGTTTTCCTGCTTTGAATCAGCATTTGAAATATCGGCATTTAACTGGACTTGAACACCAACAACTGATACCAGTAAGGAGTATACAACTTCTGAATTTTTATTTTTTAAATGTCATTTTCATCCAGGATGTTGCTGATAATGGCTCTCCATAGATCCCTTTTCTTTATTATCTGAGAATCACTATGATTTATTTGGAAAGACAGTAGAGTGGTTTCTTTTCCGCAGTTTTAAATTCCTTACTTTACTTTAGCCCAATGTGGGGGAAATGTAAGGTTGGAAGATTGTGTTGCACTGATTTTCCAAGTGGAGTGCACCTGTCTCTCTAGAAAATCAGAATTCACAATGAAAAATAATTATTTTGAAAACATTTACTATTTCTTTCCAAATTTAATTTGCCTCAAACATTATGAAACTAAGTTTTAGAAAGGTCAGCCGTCATAATTAGCAAAATAGTCTCAGAGACCATTTTGGTATAATAGTGACTTTAAGCCTTACTAAATGTCCCACACTTAACGCCTTGTGCCAGTTGAAATTAAGCTATGAAATAAATACTTCTATTAATTAGGTGCCTTACCAGGGTGTAATGGTTAACAAGCTAATATAGCAGACCCTTACTATTTGTAACCATTGTAGTGCATTCTATTCTTAGTGTGTGTTCTTACTTTTATAGCCTTGTAGCCAACTAAATTTAGTAAATATCAATATTTAAAAGCATTCAATCCCTATGGGCTGTGGTTATTTGGCACTTTACTTGCTTTAGATGAATAAACAACTATTTTCTTATATCTATATTAATTCTCACCTTGGTATTTACAAAGCTTAGCTAAATACAACACTCGTTCAAATCGGGGTGGATACAAAGTAGGAAAATTATGTTGCGTCAGTCTGAGAACTAAAATCAAGCACAAAGTCAAATGAGTGCGGGAAGAATACAAGATAGGAAGACTATATTTTGATGCCCATCTGTGAATTGGGGATGACCTGCTTGACCTGAAAATCAGCATTTGAAGTCCATACTTTTATCTGAGCTTGAAACATGATCATTGGTCTTCTTATTTGTGCTATGTTCCTTCAGGACTTGAGCTATCATGGCTCTCTATTTCCCTATCCTTTGTAGGAGGTCTTAGTAATGTTTGTCTTTTTACCTATCCTTCCACTCTCCTTTCTACCATCTATTCGTATAAGCTCATCTGGTAGGTAGCCTGCTGTCTCTCCTGAACCATTTGTTTTCAATATGTCCTGAGAGTGTTACATCTTCCAAAACTTCCTTCATCATTATGTGTCCCACAAATTTCAACTCTTTCTGATTCTAAATACATGTGTTCTTTTTGTTTCCATTTTCCTTAAAACTTCCTCATTGCTTACATGCTCTGTCCATAGTATTCTCAGCATCCTTCTGTAGAACAATATTGTTGTTGTCTCCAGCCTTTTCTTTATCCGTAAGGAAATTGTCTAGTATTCACTGTCATATAAGAGTATTACATAGCAATCTCGTATGCTTTTCTTTATTTCTAATGAAATCTTCCTGTTTCTTAGTAATTTTATTTTTTTTATTGAAGGCATCTTTTGCTATTCCAATGCACCTTTAGTTTTAGCTGTATTTCTTTTAGGTCTGATAGTTTGAGCTTCTTATCCTCCCACCAATTTATTACATTTATTATGGATGACCCCTCTGACTTTATTTGTTAACTGAGAGTATTTTAGTCTGACACAAGATCAAATGAGGATAAGAAGACTATGTTGCACCAATATTCCAAATTTGTGTTGAAATTCAGTATTTGAAGACTTAGTTTTTACCCAAATTCAGACACCAAAACAACTGGAATTTGTGGGATGGACACAACTCTCTCAGCCATAAGGCAGAGGCCATGCTGATAATTTTATATTGATACCATTTCAAAATAGTTATAATCATTTCTTGAACTGTCTATTTTTTTTTTATTCATTTCACCCCCAAAATGTCGATAAAGCCACCAAGATTCAAGGGGCTACCAAGAGTGAAAGAATATGAGAAAAATCATTATTAAGGAGTTGGGACAATAAAAGAACAGGATTCAAGGAGACAGAAGATGATTGAGATTACATTTAAATTTGACTGGAAAGCAAGAAGCCAGAAGATAATTCCACAAGGAAAAAGTGTGAGAGAAGAAACTGTTAGCATAGAATCTATGGTTACATCTAACAATGGTTACATCTCTACAATGATGGAACCTAGCTGCCAATCTACTACTATGCTTAAATTCATGAAGTTGAAGTATGGTAAAGGAAAGCTCATCTGAACAATTAACATGAAAATATTTAGAGAAAAGGCACAGGGAACTGACATTATGGTGATGCCAGATTAGGACCAATAACATTGCAGATTCTTCTATGGATTTTGCCAAAAATCTCTAGATGCATAAAAGAAGCCCCAGATCAGATGTGGCAGCAATATTCAATGCATGGACAGATTGTAGACTTATAAAGGTGTAAGATAGATTCTGGCAAAAAAAATTGTCTCGAACACTATAGTAACCTTTCATGATATCTTTTTTTTTTAACTGCCCTCACCCCCATTCACATGATTGGGGTTAAGTCAGCTGAGAGGTAGGGTAGGGTGCTGCTCAGTTGCATGATGTTTCTGAAGAGGAACTCAATCTAAAGTGTCCACAGCTGGACAATGCCATCATCTTTTGATAGTGTTGTAAAATAATTGTCTGAGTAATTTATAGTCTTTAATAGCAGCAAAGTATATGTGACCGTTTTTTTGGTGACCCCTTTCCACCATTTGTATAACACACTTCTCAAGGTCAGTTGTCATTACACACATACAAGTACATGTATTCACACTATTAATAATATATATGTGTATGTGCAAATAAATGAAAATATGCATATATGTAAGTATGTATGTGTCTATATATGTTTGTAAGTACATCAAGAAGTACTGATGGAAAAACATTTATTTTAAACCCTCAAATACTTATTTTTTAACATATTCTCCTTCCTTGACAATATACTTAACCTAAAATTACACCATTAATCATTTAGACTTAACAGAATACAGCAAAAATTTAAAGTCAAAATTCAGTTGATAATTGTGCTAGGCTGCTTATTTATTGATCCACTCATGCGTGTACGTATGTATATATGTATGTATATATTTTTTGGAATTGGTATCACTCCCTGCAAGGCAGTAAAGACACTAAAGCACAAGGGGTTACAGGGTGGGGAAGAGTTAGGGACAGATACATTAATAATAAGCAGAAAGAAAAACGAGTAATCAGGAGGACAGTAGATAGCGATTGACATTGTACTTAAACTTTTACAAATTAAAGTTGGCTGGAAAGCATGGAGCCAGGAGGGCGTTCCACAAGTGAGAAGTGTGAGTTTTGTGATATCAATGAACACTTGTTGCCACTTTTGTAATGTCGATGGATACTTATTGTCATTTTTGTAATGCTCGTTGTAGTAAGACTTTGTAATCGCAGATACAACTATAGTAACACCGTTGAAAAATACTGGTGTCAGACGCCTTCGAATAACACTCGCACTAATAGTACTTGCTCGATAATACTCACTCAAAAAGTAATCACTGAATAGTGATCCGAATAGTAATCCATATCATGATCACTTAGATGCCACACTAATTCCCATATATACATTTCCTTTACCATCGTGTGATCTACTTATTCAAAATGGGATCACCTGTGTTTGCTCTCTGGTGATCTGTGTTCAAACTCCAGTGTCGGCAGTAACACTTTATTCCTATATAACAATGAGAAAAGAAATTGTTAGCATAGAACTTATGGCTATATAATTTATTTTTAATCCAACATTATTTCTTACTTCTTAAACATTATATTTTACTGGAAAATCAGGTTTGAGTAGATGCCCTGTTTTTTTCAACAGTGAATTAAATCTACTGGCCTGTGCATTCGGGAGTCTTAATAAAAAATAATGTGCTCTCTAGCAGGGCTTGAACCAACATCCTCCTTTATCGACTGATCCAGCATTCTTTAGATCACTAGGCCACAGGAAGTTCTGCAATCCAATAAGTTTCAATTACCCTTTTAAAGAATGCCCACTTTCTCAGAAGCCAATCCACATGTTCAAACCCTGCTGTAAGGAATATTTTTTTTATTTAGGCTCTTGAACCATACTGGCCTGCAGTTGTAATTCACACTGAAAAAAAAACAGGACATTTATTCAAACATGAGTATCAACTAAAATATAATTTAACCCTGCCTCTCATTAGAATGCCTGATGCTCAACTCCACAAGAGAGCCTCTCTGCACCTGCTTGGTCTCACACTGTCTGCTGACCTCAGATGGAACAAATACATTGAATCAATAGCTTCATCTACTGCAAGGAAAGTTGGTTCTATGTGTCATGCTAGAAAGTTTTTTTTGCTGAAGTCCATCCTTCAAATCTATAAATCAACCATTCGCCTTTGCATGGAATACTGCTGCCATATATGGTCTGGAGGCCTTGCTGTTCATCTCAAGGTCCTCAACAAAATCCAGAGACGGATATGTAATGTGATTGGTCCTGATCTGGCATCTTGTCTACAATCACTTTCTCACAGATGTGCTGTCGCTTCCCTCTGTCTTTTCTACAAATATTTTCACAGTAACTGCTCCAATGAGCTACTTTTTGCTGGTTCCCAAACTGCATGAATTTAAGCGTGCTACTAGGTTGGCATCTCAGAAACCACCCTTTCACTGTCATCCTTTCCTCTATCATGCTTCTTTACTCTTGCTCCCACTCTCTGTAACCCCTTATATGCTAGTGGCACTCCTGCCTTGCTTGGGGTGAAATGCTTTAAAAAAAAACAAAAAAAAAACGTGTGTGTGTGTGTGTGTGTGTGTGTGTGTGTGTGTGTGTGTGTAAGAAATAACAAAATTAATTATGCTTCTACTACCACTACAAAACTCCTAGTTTCAAACAATAAGCAATCATTTGTTTTTCCAGAGTTGTGGTAGACTCTTATTTATCAGAAAGGAAATTGTGTTTTACTGGAAGGTTTTAATAATTTTAGTGTTTTGATTCAAATTATTTATCACTAAAAACTTCTTTTGTTGCAGCGTTATTGCCACGCCTCAGAAGAACCTCTTCCCCTGCAAGTCAACACCCGATTCTCCTTCCCACCCTTAATTCCCTCAGTATGATTCAACTTCCTTCTCTTTTGTGTATGTCTTATCACATCTATTGACATCCTGGTTACTTTTATGAAAAACGTGTGAATGAAGAACCAAAACACATTTCTACATTTTCTTATCTAAATTCAAGTAATTTTTCTAACCTCAGCTCTAATCTGAATTTTAGCCCCGATATCTTAAATGGTAGCAAAGAGATAACTTTGGCTCAATAGAGATGATTTCTAACATCAAATAAAACCATCAAAAGAAACTATTTAGTAATATACCATGGGACATATAATATTCTTTAAAACTTTTAAAAGAAAATGAAAATGTTCAATTTAGTATTAATATTAATGTAATTGATAATACTATCAAAGGGTGGGGTACTGTAAAGTTCTCAGCCCAATCCACTGCTCAAAATGTGACCAAACATCAGAATGTTTTTAATCTCTTCTTAATCTGCTGAGAACTTTTCAACTTGTGTATGATATCATCAATGTAATATTAATTGATCGCTCATTAGTAATTAATAAAGTAATAAAAATTTAAATAAAAATATTAATAAAATAATAAAACAATAAAAAAATGAATTCAAAATAACAAATATTAATAATTATTAATATAATGATGAATAAATAATATTAGTTTTAACTAGTGAAAATTTCACAGCTTTCCTATGTGAAATTTCTGATGAATTTTAATTCTTCAGTTAATGATTAAATAAGCTCATGTCAAGTTCTACAGCAATAAAATGTATGTGGAAATTCCCCTATCATGTTAAATATTTGAGCTTAACAACTTACACATGATAGTGGTTATTTTAATAAATAAAGAAGTACAAAATAAAAGATTTGAAATTGAGAGCTTTTTCCATTTCACTGCAAGAGCCATTAAACACTTCTTTCTTTCATTTTCTCATTGAAACCAAGTAAGCATTTTTGATATGTCTTTTGTCTTCACATGCAATCAAAACGGAATAGACCATTATTTATGAGGTATTACCAGGAGATGTTAAACATTTCTATCTCTTTTTTCATTTAAACTGAGTAGCATCTCTGATATGTTTTCTGTCTTACCATGTGATCAAAACTGAATAATCCATTATTTATGAGGTATTGGCAGGGCGTAACGGTTGTGCAAACTAATGAAGGGATAAGCAGAACTATTATATGATGATTATATATTAATAATTAATTTATTGATCTAATAATTAATTTAATATAAAGATATTCAGATGAACATTAAGGTTTGAAGATTGCTCTCAGGCATGAAACAGTATATCACTGCTTGGTGTTGATCTCTGTCCACTTTTGTGTGTGTGTGTGTGTGTGTGTGTGTGTGTGTGTGTGTGTGTGTGTGTGTGTGTGTATCCTTGCTGTCTACTTTATATCTTTGGTTTGATGATATCATATGCTCTCTGTTGTGTGATTGGCCACACTAAATAAATAAAGTTTCTCACTTTGACATTATTGCGATTAACAATGGGATATCACAGCTCTGGATTAATCATGTGTGCGTGCATGCACAAACACACATATCTCTATAACTATATTGTAATGTCTTTGTATGTTTGTATGTTCAAATCTCACACCCAAGTGAAAGTCCCAGAAACCTAGATTTTGCATAGAAAGCTGCAAGACCTTAATAATAATATACAGTACAATGTTGACTCCAGAGATTATCAAATAGCACATCATGTCATTTTTAATAAAAATGAAACAATTTTTAGCTATATGGAGTGAGATACTGAGTTTGCTATGTTGACCAGAAAACTTAACAAGATCTATATTTTTTTACTTAGACTATGTAATATTTAACACAGAGGTCATTAAAGATCACGGTATATCATTTCAAGAGTGAGATATTGAATTTGCTATCAAACTTGGAAATGTTTTTTGACAGAATGATAGGTGGATAAGGTCAAATTTGAGTTCATGGAAAGTAGAATTATTTGGTGGACTTTATGATCTTCACTGCAGTCAAACAATTATATTCTTTGTGGTAAATTGGTATGTGGGGGGGTAAACTGAGCAGAAATAGAGGACAGGAAAGATGGTGCTTATCTCCAATGTCAGTAGAGGTCACCAAAGGTCAATTTGGGATCATCAAATTTTTTCTTTTCATTCAAATAAAAGAACTTATAGAGCTGAAAAACATGATTTCTTTTTCTGTTTTGTTTATAAAAACATGCAAACCTGAAAATTGTTTTTTAAATTATTCAAAATTTAACTCAATTTTTCAACTATATAAATTGTAAAAAAAAAAAAAAAGGAAAAAAAAAAGAAATAAAAGAAATGGCACAAAACTACCGAAACTACTGATGGCTCTGTGAGCAAAGTGTTCTTGCTCTAAAGAATGACACAATTGAAGAATTAAATGCAAAACTCTTGCAAAAGATTGCAGGAGAAGTTCAGCTGTTTAATCCAATTGACACAGATCTAAGCATTTATCAAAACCTAAACGAACTCCTGAACTCATTTGGGTAGTATGGTGCTCCTCACTTCAGGCTTCAATAAAAAAAAATTTGGGACTGCTATAGCGAACTTGTCATATAATACATAAATGAATGGAATCATTACTTACTTAATTTCATTACTTACCTACAAGTTTATCTTCCTTATTTATTTCCCTCTGTTATTTTGAAAACGTGAGATACAACAGAACTTAAGTAAATGGATAACAGAGCAATATTTAGGAGAGATAACAAAAACAAAATTTATTAAGAACTACAAAAGACTGGAAATTGTGGAGAGCCATGATTGCCAACATCCTGGCAGGAAACAGCACAAAAAAGAAGAATCATACTTCTCAGAAATCTCAATGATCCATAGTTGTGCAATAGAACTTCTCTCAAATCTCATCATGGTAATTATCCTAACTGGGGTAGGTGAAAAAGAATTAATTCTAGATTTCTCATAATTCCAAAAGTCATGCCCTTTGAATTCAAGCATTTCCAGTTGCATTCAGTTTTGTCATGACCATCAAATGTACACATGAACAATTATGCAAGAATTTTATATGCTTTTCTCATAGCCAGCACTGTTTTGGTTGTTTTAAGGTTGGAACTCAATAAAAGACTTTTTCATTCTGGCAACAAACAGCAAAAGCACTTAATGTTGGGTACACAAAAGACATGTCAGTCTAAGGAACTATATACATTTTTTTTATTTAGAGTTTCAGAATATATTTTCAGTATCAGATATTCATATATAAATATTTCATATATAATTAGTGTAAATGATATGTGAAGTACTATGTGAAATGTTGTAGAGCAGTTCAAATGAGGATGGCTAACAAAGTCAAGTAACATGACTGCATCAAATTTTGTGGAACTTGGCAAACCTGCTACCAAAAGCCTCAAAATGCTTTGTCAAGTTTTTGAATAACATTTTAGGTCAAATGTAAGTTTTTTTTGAGTAGCACATGTGTTGCAGGGCCAGTTGAGTGTCTTTTCAAGATGATAAGTGTTCAGAGCACACAGTTACCAGCTTTAAAATGTCTGAATTCATCTATGAGGAGTGTTGTTGATGTATGTGATAATGAGTGTATATCAACAAATAAATGGAAAAATGGAAAACCTATTTACTCACTATTATTCATATATATATATATATATATATATATAGAGAGAGAGAGAGAGAGAGAGAGAGAGAAAGAGTGGACATAGAAATCAAAATTGCATGGTGACTGTCATGGTTTGATGTTTACTTGAGGCATGAAACTGAGTCATCATGAAATGTTTATTTCTTACAATGACTCTATATCCAATATATATTATTTTCTTGCCATAAATAAAGCAAATTTCAAACAATCTAACACACGCACAAACATGCACACACACACCCACATACATACATACATATACATACATATATATACATACATACATATATATATATATATATATATATATATATATATATATATATATATATATATATATATATATATAGGGAGAGAGAGAGAGATAATTGCAGTTATTTGTTTCTGCTCAGCACTGTTGCAGATGCTTACTCAGTCTCATTTGCATTTCTTCAACACCCACAGAGCCCACCTGGGATTTATACTGAAACTATGCTCAGCAGACCTTAGTTACAGTTTCTGGGAGAGAGTGCCTAATCTGGTGTCATCAACAATTTCAACAGGGCTAATGTGCTCAAACCCTTGATCACAAGGCTTCTGGATAGTTATGTCTACCCTATATATATATATATATATATATATATATATATATATATATATATATATATAGGATAAACATAACTATGTGATATTCATTTTAGTTGTTGACGCTGTTGGTAGTCCTCAAGTGATCTGGTTTCTGTTATTTGGTATAGGTTTTTGTTTGTGATTCTGTAGTACCAGTTCACAATGTTAAAAAAAGAATGGTCTTTGCTACACCCCTCAGGCCATTTTTAACCATTGATTTGAGAAAGCATTTGTATACAACTGACAGTTTAGATATTTCTGAATGGGTTTTGTGTCATGCATGACATTCATATTAAAGTCTTGATCTGACAAGGCTGTTTAAGAATGTTACTCAAGTTTTCAGGTTAGTGTTTTGATATTATAGTAATTTGCAGTGTTGGGCAAAACTACCCCTGGCACAACATATTCTATATTCCATTTCCTTTTCTCCTATGCTAAATTTGTTATAACTGATCTATATGCCAAGGTATATGAAGTGTTTAGTATTTACTAATTCCACATCCTGAATTCTTATTATGAACTCATGGAATGTATCATCACTATTTTCATTCCAATTTCAGTAAATATTTTCTGTTTTGGAAAGGTTTATCTGTACTATGTCCTTTCACATCATAGGTGATCATAGCTCTCCACAGCTTTCTATCTTGCACTCAACAACACTTTCTACTTTATGACCCTTCTTTTATCTTTGTGATATATGTTCCACTATTTGCTCAAACTTGTCAAATCGGTTTCTCACTGCTTCCCAATGCGTTTCTTGCCTTTCATACGCCCTGTAAGTTTATTAAATTTGTTATCTTTCTTTCCTCATTAGAAATATCTATCAAAGGATGGATAAAGTCTAAGAATCAATGCCCAGCAAACAAGGAATATAAACAACACACAGAAGAAATAGGGTGGGTCCCACTCCACTATCTCTCCCAAGGACAATTTTAAGAATTCATAATATAAATAAACACAGAAAAAGAAAGATGTGTTACTTAACACAGCAATCTCATACAAAAATAGAGTGACACAGAAAAACCTTTCTTATAGATGTCAAGCACTTTATACACTAGGAAATCTACCCAGGGAAAATGGTAATGCAAGAAAGTGGCTGATCTGTAGGTAAACATATAAAAAATGGAGGAAGAGTAAAAGAAAAATGAAATCAAAAGTAAATGATATAATGTTTCAGAATCTGGCCATCTTGATCAATCAGGCAAGCAAAAAGTGGCTCATAAAATGAGAAAGACCAGACAGAATGAGAGGGGCTGGAAAATGAAGAAGAAGGAAAGGCTGAGAATAAAAGTAAAAAAAAAAAAGTGAGAGAGAGGATGAGAGATCTAGGAAAACAATGCAAGAGAAAGTAAGAAGTAAAATAAAAAAAATGAAAGTGGATGATAGGTTAAGAAAAACAAAGAGAGAGTATGAAGGGTTAAAAAACAAAGAGAGAATGTCTGATTAAGAAAAACTATATAAGGACCAGATCAAATGTGGCAGTAATACTTAGTGTGTGTGTGTATATATATATATATATATATATATATATATATATATATATATATATATATATATTTGCCTTAGGAATGTATTTTTCATTTATTAATCCGACATATTTTTATTTTATTGCTTAAGCGTTATTTTTAGAGGATATCCATATTTGAGTAGATGCTCTGTTTTTTATATTTATTTCATCTACTGGCCTAAATATTGGAGAAAACTTATTAGGAAAATATGGATTCTTCAGCAGGGGAATCAGGTTCAAATCCTGCCAAAGGACGCATATTTTTTTAATAATATTTCTCGAATATTCAGGTCAGCAGATGAAATAAATAATTTAATATACTGTTTAATAAATCAAAAACAATGCATCTGGTCAAATACAGATATCCCCTAAAAATAACATTTAAGCAATAAAATAATATATATATATATATATATATATATATATATATATATATATATATATATATATATATATATATGTAAAAATATTTTATGGCTTTTAATAGCCTGGAATAGGTTGATAAGCCATAAAAAACAAAACAATATATATGAGACAAAGTAAAAAACCTTTTTGGCTTTGTCCCATTTATCTGCATTTGTTTTGATTCTATATTCTATTAATATGCATATATACTAGACTCAACTGTCATTTCAACATATGAGGGTGCATCAACTCAGTCCTTATAATCCAACAGCCAGACAATTTGCACATATGATTTAATTGTAGTGGTGAAAGCTTGTAGAAAACCAACCACACTTTTTAGAAGGGCTGAATACAGAGAACTAGTGCATATTGTGTGCCACAAGGTTCACAAACAACCTTCATCAGGTTTTGAATTCAAAGACGTTCTTCTCCTAGACTGGTTGCCAGCCAAGGCTAGAGGAAATTCTGTCTTGCTATTTTCCCATAGTTGGGGGAAGAAGAAATAGATTCATGCCTTTCCCAATAGTATTTATACATAAATGAATGGATGTAACATACTTGACTGGAATTTGAACTTAGCTCTCTGGTTCCTCAATCTGAAACACTACCCATTACTCCACCGTGCCTTGCATATGATTTTTGATTTTATAAAATGCTACCCTAATTAAAAAAAGAACGTCATTCTTTACACAGGAAATACTTTGAGGGAACTCTGATAAATATTTTACCATCTAGAATCAGATGTCAAACACATATTACATCACAAACTTTTATAAAATCTATACATAAAGAATCTAAAATATGTCTACCTACTACTACTACTACTACTACAATGAGTGTTAAATAAATTTTTTGAACCTCATATCCTCAAATCAACATGTGAACAAGCACTAAACATAAATAAAAATGCCTACTACTACTACTACTACTACTACTACACACACACACACACAAACAAATATATATTATCATCCAAATCCCATGATAGATTTACCACATGAATTATACACACAAACACTGCTTGACAAGACAGATGCACAGGAACTCGGCTTAACCAATGAAAAACAAACAATAGAAAAATTAAAAATACCAAATTTTTTTTCTCTTCCTTTTTCTCCATATCTCATTCTCTGATAAAGCTTTAATAAAAGAGAAACATGAGAGATTTATAAATGTTTCCTATTTATTCCTTATCTTATCATTCTGTTGGATTCCAATACATATTTGATCTATATTTGATCCCAATTCAATTATATATATATATATATATATATATATATATGATGGACTCTCCCGTCGAACTCGACGTATGAGGGTCAGACAGATCAGTTCCCAGAAACTGAAAGCCCGACACCCACACGGGATTTGATTATAGTGGTGAAGGCTTTGTGCAGGGCCATCCACACTTTTTGGAGGGACGAATACCGGGACCTGGTGCAACGAATGCCACAAGGTCACCAAACGACCCTCCGCAGGTTTTGAATTCAGAGTTGTCCTTCTCCTAGACCAGTTGCCATCCAAGGCTATAGAACCCAGTCTGTCCTGCTATTTACCCATAGTTGGAGGGAAAAGAAGAGGATTCACACCTTTCCCAAGGGTGTTAACACGTAAGTGAATTTAATGGATTCGACTGGAATTCGAACTCGGCTCTCCGATTCCTCAATCCAAGCCGTTATCCATTACTCCACCGTGCCTCCTATATATGTATGTATATATATGTATGTATATATATATATAATATATATTATATAATATAAATTTTATATATATATATATATATATAATTCAATAATATCAAAATCCGCTGCTGATTTTTAAATTATTGTATTAATTATAATATTATAATATATTATAAGTTCTGTCCACTTTGGTATTGAACCCTCAGCCTTTAGGTTACGTTCTTACTATTTGTGCATGTATATAAACTGCGTCTAGAAATTATATGCAAGTTATGAATTGGTTTAAAGAGTTGCGTCTTTAATGTTAAAAGTCCTATTATGATGTTGTTTAGATTCTACTCAATATTATTAACTTAGATATATAGTGATAGAGAAAACTATTGTTTTTAGTTGGGAAAAATTTTACTAAGTTAACAAAACAGACTAATTTGACTGTCAGTAGTTTATTTGCAACTATTTATTTTGATACTTTTACATTATTATACCTTGTAAAACTAATGTAAAAAAATAATATGAAAAGATTTTAGAACAAATTCGTCAATTTCTTAAAGGAAAAACATAAAAAAAACATTTTATTTTAAAAATAAAAGATATATTAACAAAAAATAATAAGAACCTCCTAAAATTTATTGCACAAATGCTCCTTTCTTTTCAATAACTCTTAGCAGCCTATAGTCAACATCTGATATTAGATTTGCAATTTTAGCAGCTGGTAAGTTGTTTGCAGCAACTTTAACTGCCTCCCAGAGGTCACACTTGCTGTCGAATTGCCTTCCATTAGAATAAATATCTCTCTTTAGGATGCTCCACAGGTTCTCAATGGGATTCAAGTCAGAGATATTTGAAGGCCAGTCCATAAGAGAATCTTCAACAAATCCCTTTTCTTTCAACCAGGATTTAGTAAACTTTGATGCATGACTTGGTGCATTGTCTTGCATAAAGATCATAGATCTACACTTGGCTAAAGACTGGTTATCAAGCCATTCAAAGAAATATTGCTCTAGAAAATCACAGTAACTTTTGGAATTCATTTTAACCCCGTCTTTTAGTTTAAATGGACCCACGAGCTCATTACCAATAATCCCAGCCCATATCATGATCCCACCGCCGCCTTGTTGGTGTTTAAAAATCTTTCTTGAGTCATGTTGCTTGCAAACCCATCCTCAAGCCCATCCATGGGGCCCATCAAGGGTAATCCTTGATTCGTCTGTAAAAAGCACTTTACTGAAATCAGTTTTCATGTATTTTTTTGCCCACTGCAATCTTCTTTCCTTATGTTTTTTTGTTAAAATCAGTTTCTTTATTTGATTTTTTACATCAGCAAACTTCCTTAATGCTTTACAGCTTGTTTCCCTTGACACCATAGGAGCTCCAGCAGCCTCAAATATGAATGCACTTGACGCATTTGGATTTCTTGTTAATTCTCTTCAGATATGTGATAGATCTCGCTTTGTTAAATTCCTGAATTCAGCCTGAGACTTTTTTTTTCCTTGGTTGAATTCCCATTTGACATATTTTCTTGATTGTTCGATGATCCCTTTTCAAATCCTTAGAAATTTGAAGCGAAGACTTTCCTTTGCTAATTTCTTTGATTATATAGTTCTTTTCATTCATTGTTAGTTCTTTTTTACGAGTCATAATACTAAATTCTAGTTCTTTCAAATAATCTCTTGACACTGCAAATTGCTATAATTACTGAAAAAATACTAAATATCAATCTGAAATTGAAAATTGGGACTTAATTGCTTTCATGCTTACTCACTATACATAATAGTACAAATTAATTTCATTGGATAATGCATATCTATGAATTTTACATAAAATATTTGACAATACCCCTTTTGCATATAATCTCTAGACGCAGTTTATATGATCGCCATTGCCTTGAAGGGTCATGGCACATAGAAGAAGAAAATATCCACGACATCACCATCCCAAAGGAAAATAGTTTGAAATAATTAAAGTATATTAAATTAATTTGTTTTGCTAGCAAAAATATTGTTCAGGAATGTATTACATTATCCTGCTTGTTAAGAACAAAAAGACTATTTACTAAGAAACAATTTGTTGACATGTTCATCAGCATTTGTTGTAAACCAACCAATCAATAACCTGATGTAAGGAATCAAGAGATAGGCATGAGACCAGATCCTTAATCAGCTCAGTTGCTCTCTGGATGATCCTTTGCATAATAATTGCTGCAAAGTTGAGGTTTGTTATAATTGAGAAGGAGAAGCTTTTCTTTCTGATATTTGGCTTTTGCTTCAAGTGGATGAACTTAAGTTTCTTATTATGGCTACCAATTATAACCTAGACATTAGAATCTGCACTTTGACTACTTGCACGTATCCTACCTTACGTATAACTTATAGGCTGACATCAAGAACTTGAGCTCATTTTCCAACCTCACCACAATCCAAAACCAGTTCGACACTTACCATTTTAGGTTGCATAAGTAAAAAATATTTTATTACTACTCTTTTAATTCATAAGATAATTCAGAGATACATCTATATATATCTATATTAATCATTTCACTCCAAGCAAGGCATGAAAGCCACTAAGACACAAAGGTTTACAGAATGTGAGAGAATATGATTAAAAACACAACTTTTCCATTTTGTCCCATATATCCACTTTTGTTTGGATTTTATAACCTACTAACACACACTTGCACACACACACACATGTGCATATATATATATATATATATATATATATATATATATATATATATATATATAAAATACCACACATTGAGTGCTGATGGTAATAAAACAGTGATCAATATAAAATAAAGGAAGTAAAATTTATACTAATAATAATATACATTTTGTTTCTCACTGTTTGGTACAACTCTGATTTTCATGCAATTTCAAGTTCTAACAAAATGAATATTTATTATTAGTGTATGTGTGTGTGTGTGTGTGTGTGTATATATATATATATATATATATAAATATATATATATATATATATATTATTATTATTATTATTATTATTATTATTATTACTATTATTAATACAATAATATCAAAGCTCACTACTCAGTTTACATAATAATTTTGATATAGTATTAATAATATTATTGTAATTTATTTAGGCTCTGTTGATCTTGGCATATATATATGTGTGTGTGTGTGTGTATTTAAGGCAAATATTATTAAAGACATGACATTTTTTGTTGATTAATTTTATTGATCAATTTTGCCAAATTATGAATAATCCTCCTCAGACAAGGAGGAAATTCTGTTTGAAGTTCATTTCAAAAGAAATGTGGTTCAAGCTCCCCTGATGATGACTTAAGGAAGTCGAAAACTTGGATCATATTTCTTCCAAAATTAATTGACACAAAATATCTGTTGTCTGAAATAATATTTACCTTAAAGAACATTTTCTGCCTAATACACAGAATATATATATATATGTGTGTGTGTGTGTGTGGGTGTGTGTGTGTAAAGTTGTAGTGTATGAAGTTGTATTACTGTTCACAATCAATACTTGGATCAATGGCTGTTATCATCAACAATTTGCTCTTGTCATTATCCATGCCATCTGGTGGGTTTTGATTCTGCATTTACTATCAGCCAATGTATAATGCTTTCTTTCTTTGCATTACTTTATTTATCACCCTGTTTATCATTGTATTCTCTTTGTGACAAATCTCTTTATTTATGGTTTGCTACTCTTTTATGCCCAATTATATGCATTTCACATCTTAATAAGCATTCACTCATTGCCAATGAAGTTTTTTGTTATTGACGATGATTACTGTAAAGAAGAATGGGAGAAAATAGTTTCTGATACAGCTGAATACTAATGATAATAGTAAGGAATAATGTCTTTTGTAAAGGAAAATCTGATTCTCTGTCCATTACAAACTGTTCGGCATGTGTCTTTGCATTCACATATGCAATGCCTATGTGTATGTCTGTGTTGTGTGTGAGGGACTTACACATGCTTGCACCATTTAACATATAGAGAAATGCATACACAATTTGAGTGAGTTTGAAATAAGATATGGGAATAATATATTCCCTTCTCCTCAGTCTAAACAACTCCTAACCTTTGGTTGAGTAATAAAGAAAAAATAATAAAGAAAAGAAAAAATAATTTTTTTTAAAAATCAGTTCATTTTAAGATTTTATTGAGCTTTTCAGAAATTATTCAGTAATAGATACAATTATTTTTTAAAAAAATTTCCTCATTTGTTAAATTTTGCAGAAATATTTTTATGTCTGTAATTGAATTAAAATAGATATGCACACATGATTTAAATGAGACTGAAATGGACATCTGTGTCGCTAGGGTTAATTTCTCTCTGTGTGTGTGTCAGGCAACAACCCCTGGACAACAGGAAAAGTGTGCAGACTAAATTATTCAGTGCTTTGAATTCATTTTTGTAACTCTTTCTGTATTCACACTGAATATGTTTTCTAATAACTGTAATATTTTAAATAGACAATTTTGATTTTAAATTTGGTCATCAAAAGCAACAGATAGCGAACTAGCAATAATGAATATTAACAATATTATTAGGGGTGCTAAAAAGTTTTCAGCTCATCAGGCATCCTAATATTTGACCAAAGGAACAAATATCAGATTTTGTGGGGAGAGGCTTTTTGGTTGAGTTAATAGCTTTTCAGCAGCCCCTTATAGTGGAGTTATAAATGGTCTTTAGATGTGTACATGAAATTAAAGATCTGTAAAAAATAATAATAATACTTTAGCTAGACCATAATAATAACAATCTGAATCACTACAGCATGTTCCCTAACAATCAATCATTGATATTCAGTAGATTTTGGTTAATTGTGACAATTTAGCCAAATTATGCAGCTGCTCTAATTATGATACAACATTATACAACACATTAACAATTTAAGTAAGTGCATTTTCAATTAGATATTATTAGGGCTAGCAGCGCAAAAAGTGATTTGGTAAAATGAATTCAGATTCCATTCTAATGCTGCATATGTTCAGATAACAATGATGACATTTGGAAAGACATGAATCCACTTTTCCCTGCCCTCTGTTGTAGATCTCATAACAAAATATCTCTCTACTGGCATGCCACAGTGGATGACAGAGAATAGCACTTGCCAAGACCACTATCTCATAATTGATAAAAATATTAGAGTCATACCAACGATGAGGAAACTGGTGCAAAAGAATCAAATTATAGTAGTAACACTATTTTCCAATGAAGAAAAAGCAAAAATAAAACAAATCCTAGCATTATGAAAACATTTTAAATTCATTGGTTTTCTGTAATGAAGTCAGTTCACTATGTCTTTTTTTTTTTTATTAATTCTGGTCCTAGGTTAATCATCAACTGCTGCAGAAATTGACCAGTTAATCAAGTGGTTAGCTGGTCGCTTGGTCAATAGGCAATTGTTGTCAATGGATTCAATATTTTTCTCTCTTCTCTGCAAATATTTCTTTTCATCATCGATGATTGAGTTGGGTTTTTGCAGGTTTTGACTTGTCTGCTTCTGCCACTCTCTGCTTCTCCGTGTTCTTCCATTTCAACTAACATCCTCCATTCCACTCATTTCAGCTCTGTATATCTTACAGTAATTATTATATCTCACTTTTGATATATGCTTGTATTCTACAAGTGTTTTTTCAGAAGATTGAACGTGAGAAAATAAACACCATGGACATTTTCTCCACACACACAGTCCTCAAATAAGAAAACTGATAAGGATAGCATCATCATCATCATCATCATCATCATCATCATCATCATCATCATTGCTGTGTTTTTTTGGGTGGGGTGTTGAGGTAGAAGCAGGATTAATCTTGCACAAAGCAAGGTGAGTCCTGCCTGACAGAGGGTCACAGTTTACCTTTCCGCATATGCCTGTCAGCATACTGAGACTTGTCATAATAATTTGAGGCAAGGTTTTACAGTGGCAGATACTCTTCCTGATGCTCAACTCAGATATGTTGGCTGTCCTTTAGCAGGTCTTGTTGTCTTGTTTTTTGTCCTGTATGATGACATGCCACCCTCTTTGCCAGCAGAAAATCTAGTGGAGGAGACACCAACTACCTGTCCCTGAAGCATGTTGTACTGGGTTACATCTTACCAGTAGCAGACCTAAGCCCTGACCAAACAAGAAAAATTAAATGAAACATCTTAAAAGATATTATTTGTTCATCATATTTAACAAAACACACACACACACACACACACACACACACACACACACACACACGCACGCGCGAAGAAATATAGTTTTAAAGTGTGGTATAGGTATAGGATAAAGTGCTTAGTATCAGAGATAGAGCGTATGTAAATATAAAAGTGAACATTGAAGTCAACACTCAGAGGTGACAGGCTGTTTCATGCTAGACCCAATCAACAGGCCTGATGATTGTGTCTAGCATGAAACAGCCTGTCGCCTCAGAGTGTTGACTTCAATGTTCACATATGTGTGTGTGTGTGTGTGTGTGTGTGTGTGTGTGTGTGTGTGTGTGTGTGTGTGTGTAAATGTGCATGCCTATAGACACATTCCACAACCTGATCAAAAAACTAAACAAAATAAATTTGACAAATAAACTCATAACTAATTTAGATGTCAGGCTCCTTCCTATACACTAATGTAACCATTAAAAAATGCTGGAATCTATTAAGAAGATCTAGCACAATTAAAAACTGACCAATCCCTACCAATACATAAAACTGTAAAATGATTTTTATCAGCAAAATTTTGGAATACCAATGGGATAACCTCTAAGTAGCGTTTTAGCTTATCTTTTCTTAGAACTTTTTCTTTTTATCACTTTCATTGTTACCACAATGCTTCAGCTGATCTATTTTAGAGTCTTCTTCAGGAAGACTAAGAAAAGGAGTGTTTTTTTTTTTTTTCAACGTGTGGTTTGTTTTCTTTGCTCAGCAGAGAGGGAAACAAAGTCTTTGTGTATTCATTTATATGGGGGGAAAGTCAAAAATTATCTGCACTCTTGTCTGAAGACATGTTATAACCAAAGTGCAGACAATTTTTTATTTACCCTAGTACCATCTTCTTCATTTTTGGTTTTGTAGATTCTGTTCATTTTTTTCTTTTGGCATTAGGACAATGGAGTCTTTTAAAAATATTTTAAATCTATTTTTATTCATCAACTAGATATTTGTGGCCTCAAATTCTAAGGGATGTATAATAAAAAAAAAAAATTATTATTCCAGGTTTCATCTTATTGCAACGCTGTGAGTAAAAATGTATCTGATCATTTTTATTTGTTGACTTTTGATAAATGTTTAATTTTAAACCAGTATCAGTTCAGATTAAGAAAATATCAAATAAGATATTTCTTTCTTTTTTATACGCAAATTTAATTCATGGTCTAATCTTGAGTTTATTTATGAATTTAGTTTTGTGCATATATATATATATATATATATATATATATATATATATATATATATATATGAATAAAGACACGTTTTCTCCTCTGACAAACTTTACCTGCATTGGCTAAGATAAGTTTTCCTTTTATCTTTATTTATATTGTACTTTTACAGATATATTGTGGTTATATCAATTTTTTCTTTGTTTTTTTTACATATATATATATATATATATATATATAATTAAGATGAACACATACAATTTTGGAGGCAAATACTTGTCAAAACAGAGTTTGAGATGCAAAATGATAGTGTTTTATAAATATAGCATCATGCTTAAAGAACTATAAGAAAAAATTTAAAAGAAAACACAAGATGTGAGGTATTTTGTGTCCTACAATCAGCCATTCTACTGACATTTGACCTTAAAATCTTGCAAAGAATTTGGCGTTTAGTTTTTTTTTATATATTTTTTGCATACAAGTCTTATCAAAGATTTCACAGAATCTTTCTTTAACCTAAATTATTTATGGTTTGCAGTCTCCCAAACATGACTTCCTCCTCCACTCAATCAAGTGTACTTTGGTAAGCAAGGGCAGATAACTTAAGCTTGTACTACAACAGCCCAAGAGTAAACTTTCTTCTCAGATAAAAGAAAATACTTTATTTTTCAAATCAATCTTTGTTTTATATTTTGCTTTCAGATAAAAAAAAGTATTATTAGAAAAAAATATATCTTATTCAGATCATGCTCGCACTATTTCTTGTCTTTCCTTATTAGAGATCTCTATATTAATAAAGAGGGACAAAAACCATGGCACAATCCTTTTACTTAATTTTATGAAGTATTTATTTTAGTATCCCACAAGGACTAATTCAGTTTGTAAGGTTTGTATGCGGAGATATTTAAACCATTTAAATAAATGTCCCAGAACATTACTTCTACTTTTAATGAAGATTGTCTACTTGAAAACTAAAATATTGAATGCTTTTAAGAAAGAATTTATATATAATGGCAATAAACAAATCTTTTATTTTATTTTAAAGCTTTCATAATAAAAAAAAAATATATTTGGTATTGTTGTAACCTAGAAAAGGTTACTGAATGAAGAATAACCAAAACAGAGGTTGGAAATGGAATGGCAATCTTTATAACATCAACAAAATACAATACTCGCCAGCAGTGTGAAGTAGGTAAACCACTGCTAGTGGTGGACTATTTAGACAGCATATTACCTCCACTTACAATAGTGTCCAACATATTTATGAGGATTGGGACACACCCATTAGTGTTCATAGGTACAGTATATAACAGATAGTGAAACTCACCACCACCTGATTTTCTTCAAAATACACAAGTTCTTGATTTAGATTGCCATTTAGACTAATATCCTCATCTTTGTTGTTTTTATCAAATTAATGCTGTTAATAATATTAACAAAGATGTGCACATTAGTCCAAATTTTATTTTTATTTTTATTTTTTTACAATGATATTCCCCCTGTACAAGGTCCACTCGACATAGACAATTACAGAGTGAAAGACACAGTTTATGCAGATATGTCGGGAAAATAATGGTTAACTGTAGTCTTGAATAGGTTAAGATTGTAGTGATCAGGAAAATATCCTCTTGGGAGTCAGTTCCATAAAGCAGTGGTTATGGGAAGAAGCTGCTCAAGTGAAATTTACATCCCACCAATAGAATGAGATGGGAATAAGGTCGGTTCATTGCAATGAGCATAGCATGGCGGATCTTATCCGTGTAATTTAAAACTGGTGAAACTAATGAATGCAGTTCGTCTGAACACTTTCCATAGAAATAGTGGTAGAACAGTGAGAGGCTTGCAATGTTTCATCTGTAAAAAGGCGGTGGTAGGGTGGAAAATAATTTGTAGGATAAGCAGAATTACAATAAGAAATAATACAATCATACCGTCCTATTTAAATAGTACCAAATACTCAATAGTACCAAATCAAGAATTGTTATAAATCCCTTACTTCATATGCTACAACCTTGTGCAACAGTATTTGAAGAATTACAAAGACAGATAATTATGAATTAGGTTGAATCATAAATAATTTCTCAACTTCATTCTTCAAAAAATAAAGTACAATTACATTTTATTAAATTATATATTTGCCATGACTTGTTGCCACTTACCAATCAGCTCTTTGATATCTCTTAAGTAAAAATTTTGATGTGAAAAAAATGTTTCTGGCAAATTCTTGAATCTAGTTCTTATTAGATAACCTTTCCCCATGTAAGCATTCTGTAGCAATTGAAAAAGCAATAATCAGTTGGTGCAAGGTCAGGTGAATATGGCAGGTGAGTTAGAACAGACCAACTGAATTCCCAAATTTTTTCTTGTTATTCTAGCTGTATGCAACCTTGCATTGTCAATTTTTTTGTTCATTTTTCTGTAAATCCACTGTGTATGCTGCCACTGCTGTAGAAAAAACTAAGGTATGTTAATGTACTTGAAATTTATTCTTAACTGCCACATAATAATTAGTAGTTAGGTGACACATTGGTCATTACAATTGGTTACCAAAAAAGGAATTACTTATGACTCAACCTAATATAATAAACAATATGACTTCGGTATGTTTTCTTTTTTCTCTGTCTTTAAATTTTTCAGAATTGTCTATATCTGTTGCTTCAGCAAACAGATATATACAATTAACAAATGAGTCCCCGTCTAATTTGAATGTCCATCCTGGGGCTTATCGGGTAACTGATACATCCTTTATGCCACCATTCTACTGTTTGAAAAATAAAAGTAACTTGCAAATGCAAAGTTAGAGAAAGTATAACAATACTACACTTTTATCCAAGATTCGCCCTTGCATGGAGTATTGCTGCCATATATGGTCTGGAGCCCCTGCTGTTTGCCTCAGGGTTCTTGATAAGATCCAGAGACGGATATGCAATGTGATTGGCCCTGATCTGTCATCTCGTCTGCAGTCGCTCTCTCACAGACGCGACGTTGCCTCGCTCTGTCTTTTTTACAAATACTTTCACAGTAATTGCTCCGAGGAGCTGCTTTCGCTGGTTCCTAGGCCTAATGAATTTAAACGTCCTGCGAGGCTAGCATCCCGTTCCCACCCCTTCACCGTTGAAATTGTTAGATGTAGACGTCTCTTCTACTCCAATAGCTTCATGTCTCGCACATCTCGCCTGTGGAACTCCTTTCCTTATTCCTGTTTCCCTGACAAATACAATCTCCAACTATTTAAGTGTAACGTCAATCGACATCTCCAGTTGCCTTGATCTATCCACTTCCCTTCTCCACATCCTCTCCTTTACCACTCCTATCTGCTCTTCCTCCAAACCTTCTGTAACCCCTTGCGTGCTAGTTGTCTCCAGCCTTGCTTGGGGTGATAAGCTTAAAAAAAAAAAAAAAAAATAAAAAAAAAAATAATATCATTTTTATGGGTAACACTAGCATTATAACCCATCTTTGACTGGCTCTTTTATTCCTGGGAATTTTTGCTGTTCAATTGGAGCAGTTTAAGTTTAAAGTCAGCCCACCCAAAAATCAATATTTGTAACAACATTTGGGTGCAACTGAGGGACATCCCCAAATGGGGGGTTAACAGTTTGAAGGGGGGCCCTGAAAAGGGAACTGTATAATAATAAATAATATTATTGTAATAATTTAAACTATTTATTCTTATTAAAGTTTTTATGAAAGATATATATCCAAGAACAGATAGTAAATAGTAAAAACTTGCTGAGAGTTGTAATGGACAGAAAGTAGTGGCGAGCCATTGTTGCCAACAATTTGGACTCAAAACAACACTGAAGAATTATCTATTAAGTAAAAAAAAAATTCATCAAAATCAAATGAAAACTGTGGAAATGCATAAACAACATCCAATCACACACACACACACACACACACACACACACACACACACACACACACACACACACACACACACACACACACACACACACACAACATCCAATCACACACACACACATTTTGAGAATTGTAGATATAGATGCCAGTACCATATAATACACACCTATTTAAAACCATCTTAATAGCACTAAACCATAAATTATCATGAATTTAGCTTCTCATGTAATAGAAGTGGGTAGTGGAAAGTTCTCAGTCTGGCCCACTTCCCAAAATTTAACCAAATGACCAAATATAATAGTGTGCTATACAACAGCTAGAAAAAGTATAAAAAAAAAAACTTTTTCAAAATGAATCTTGAAATTAAAAATATGCTTTACCCCAAACAGACTAAAAAAAGGAACTTTGTGCTCTTCTCACTCTCGACGCTGAACATCTTAGACCTGATTTAATACAGTAAATTCAATTGAGGACATTGAAATGTTTTACTAAAAGCCAGTATATATCCATTAAAAATTCAACCACTGCCCTATCACTTGAACCTATGAAAATATTCTTCTTCACAATTGTTAATGAATAAATGGAACATTCTCTTTCTTTTGGCAATTAATACCATGCTTTTATCATTCAATGTTTCAATTCTTCTTGTTTTTTTTTTTTGTTTATGTTGCCAGTGGTCTCTGTTATATCTTATGCCTCCTCTTTGTTTGCTCATTTTGACCTAATGGCTACTAGGTTAATAATAAATAAATAATTTATTTTAGAATCACTTCTTGGTTAGGCTTAGAACTTTTCACTACCCCCTCATTCAATGTAATGTATATGTATGTGAAAATGTATATACGTAGGTGTGTCTGGTCTTACTTTATACATTTTTTCAATGTAATGCATTTTTGGAACCACGTGTAAGTAATTTCAAGTATTTTTTTACTTTCCTCTTTATCATCAAAATTCTTATAACGTTGCACAGATAAGGTGAAATCAAAACCAAATTTTCACAAGACTCAGCTTTATCAACGATGTTTTTAAGAATTAAGTTCTTTTCTTAATTTTTATATCTCTGTACTTAATCAGTTACTTTTAATTTATAATTGAGTATAAATTAAGAAGCAATATTTTTATATGTAATGATATGAAACTAAGGATTGGGAAGATGGACAATTTTCCCCGAGAGCAAACTATGGTTTTGAAACTTGACACTAAACCTTTCAAAAAAAAGAAAAAATGAAGGTTTTGTAAATTAAAATAAAAAAAAAACTAAGGAAAACAAAGAGCCTTTTGAATTAAGAAATATTTTAATGAATGATTCTGTTTTATATGATTGATTTCTGAAAACATTAACCATACTAATTGTGGGGAAAATTATCTTTATTTCTTGCAAAGAAAAAATATATTCCATCTGCAGTAAACTCTTAACACTGTTTCTCAGTTCTTCATTCAAAGGTTTCGACTTATAACATCTCCTCATGATGGTTGGAGTGTTATTGGCCAAAACATTCTGCACTTCAAAACAATGTACTTCTGTACTTCTCACTTATTCTTCTTTCTGTCTCTTGTTTTTCTCCTTCTTCCTTTTTCTTTTTTTTATTCCATCTCTCTTTTCTTATTCTTTCTTTCTTTCTTTCTTTCTTCTTCTCTCTCCTCCCTCCTCATTTTTTTCTTTAATATCTTCGATTTTGATCACTTTATAATACTATTTCCTCATTTTATGATACTTTCTTTGCACTTGATACTATCTGACATTTGTTGATGTTGGAGTCAAGTGAATTTTACACAAAGTATTGTATCTAGAAGACTGTGTAGCACCAAAATCTCAACATCAAGTATGTCTGCTAAAAATGTTAATATTTAAATCTTTCATTTTTCTTTTATCTGAATTCTGACTTAGTTTCTTTCATTTCATTTATATCTATCCATCTATCTATGTCTGACATTTATATCTATCTATTTCTGTCTGCCTGTCTGTCTGTCTGTCTATCTATCTATCTATGTCTGACATTTATATCTATCTATTTCTGTCTGCCTATCTATCTATTTCTGTTTGCCTATCTGTCTGTCTGTCTATCTATCTATCTGTCTATCTATCTATGTCTGACATTTATATCTATCTATTTCTGTCTGCCTATCTGTCTGTCTGTCTATCTATCTATCTATTTCTGTCTGCCTATCTGTCTGTCTATCTATCTATCTATCTATCTATGTCTGACATTTATATCTATCTATTTCTGTCTGCCTGTCTGTCTGTCTATCTAGCTATGTCTGACATTTATATCTATTTCTGTCTGCCTATCTATCTATTTCTGTTTGCCTATCTGTCTGTCTGTCTGTCTGTCTGTCTATCTATCTATCTATCTATCTATGTCTGACATTTATATCTATCTATTTCTGTCTGCCTATCTATCTATCTATCTATCTATCTATCTATCTATCTATCTATCTATCTATCTATCTATCTATCTATCTCTGCCTGTGTTGTATTCTCATTAAACCAATTTCTTTATTTTAGTCTCCAAGTATCTTAGATTAAAATCTCAAAATGCTGTGAAAGATGAGCTACACCAGATGAGAATAGAGTAGGCTCTATCTAAATTTAAGTGCTTCAATTTCATTATGGTAATTGTGAGGTATGCTGTTTGCCAAAACAAAACAATAGTCTTCTACTTATTGAAAGGGATTGAAAGCTCAAAATGCTTTCTTAGAGTTATTTGTAAGGCATAAGATGTAGCATTATCATCCAACTGAATTGGTGTATCCATAGAAGTTACCAGGTTTCATGCCACAAAATCATAAAAGAAATTTAAGATAGTTATATATTTTACAAGGATTGCTTTTGTAAATAAAGCCATCAAGGTCATGTATAGACATTTAATAATACTTTTGAATGTTCAGTTCTTTCATTTAATTTTCAGGTGGTAATTTTTAGACATCAACTATTTATTGAATGATTTGCAACACAAGCTTCTTCAAATATTTGTTGTGTAGGTAATCCACCTTTCTTGCCAATTCTTCTATATGCAGTCTCCCTCCAGGTGGTTGGCAATCATGGCACTCCACAACTTCTTGTCCTTTGTAGCTGTTAATATTCCAGTCAATTATATACTATTATATATGTTTATTTACAGTGTGATAAGAAACCTTTGATACAATTTTGCACAACCAAATAAGTTACTGTAAATATTTCTAATAAAAACAGATGAACTGAAAGTCATGATATATTGCTCGTCTAAGTTTAGCCTGAACATTTTACCAACTTTGGTTGATTAATATCAATTTTGTTCTGAAGACAATAATTTATATGACAAAATTGAACTCACTAAGTGCAACCATCAGTTCTTTATTTTTCTTAAGCATTTCACCCCAAGCTAGGCAGGAGTGCCACTAGCACGTAAGGGGTTACAGAGAGTGGCGGCAAGAGTAAAGAGGCGTGATAGAGGTAAGGATGAAGAGAAGGACAGGGAAAAGATCAAAGCATCTGGAGACGTTGATTGACATTGCATTTGAATAGTTGGAGATTATAGCTATCAGGGAAGGAAGTAAAAAGAAAGGAGTTCCACAGATGGGAAGTATGAGACATGAAGCTATTGGAGTAGAAGAGATGGCTACATTTAACCATTTTGACAGTGTTGTAGAGTTATTTCCTCAGTGGAAACTGTATTTGGACTAAATTCGTCCTAAATAGGTTCAACGTACAAAAACGTTAGGAACTTGTAATAATCAGTATTACGCAGAGTAATCGAGTTGTGGTCGCTGACTAATTTTCATATTCGACTCCTACTGACTCCTACTTATAATAGATGGGAGAGTCTATTATCTTTAGACTAGGTGTCTTTCACCATAACAGACAGTGAAAGGGTGGGACTGAGATGCCAACCTAGTAGCACATTTAAATTCATACAGTTTGGGAACTAGTAAAAGTAGCTTGTTGGAGCATTTACCATGAAAGTATATGTAGAAAAGACAGATGGAAGCAACGGCACGTCTGTGAGAGAGTGACTGTAAACGAGATGCCAGATCAGGGCCAGTCACATTGCATATCCATCTCTGGATTTTGTCGACGACCTTAAGACAAACAGCAGTGTTGTTGTCTGATAGTTTCTGTTGTAACCTAAGAAGGGTTACTGAATGAGGAAATACCAAAACAGAGGTTGGAAATGAAATGATAATCTTTATAACATCAACAAAATACAATACTCACCAGCAGAGTGAAGTAGGTAAACCACTGCTAGTGGTGGACTACTTAGACAGCATATTACCTCAACTTATGTGTTCTGGGTATGACGATAAACTACATCCGCATCCTGGGTAAGACAATAAACTACGTCCAACAGCAAGGCCTCTGTTCCGGAGGTTTTGAGGAGCATGGAACCACCTCTTGATTGCTGGTGTTCCCAGATCCGCCCTAACCCGGGGTGGTGGCACCTGTTGGGGTCCCAGCTGTGGGCAGGTGGTTAACCCCCAAAACTGAGGTATAAAGCATTATAAAATATTACCAGCAATGCGTTTTTGAAAAAAAACTATTGCCAGCAATACTTTTTTGAAAAAATATTACCAGCTATACGTTTTTGAAAAAATAATATTGCCAGCTATACGTTTTTGAAAAAATAATATTACCAGCTATATGTTTGTGAAAAAATAATATTGCCAGCTATACGTTTTTGAAAAAATAATATTACCAGCTATACGTTTTTGAAAAAATAATATTACCAGCTATATGTTTGTGAAAAAATAATATTGCCAGCTATACATTTTTGAAAAAATAATATTACCAGCTATATGTTTGTGAAAAAATAATATTACCAGCTATACGTTTTTGAAAAAATAATATTACCAGCTATACATTTTTAAGGAAAAAAATATTAACAGAAATGGATTTTTGACAAAACAAAAATATTACCAGGAAAAAAAAAGTTGTCGTTATTACATGATTTATTGAGTTTGATATGCCGTAAAACAAACCAAACCAAACCAAACCTCAACTTACAATAGTGTTCGATGTATTTATGAGGATTGGGACATACTCATTAGTCTTCATAGGTGCATTATATAACAGTTTCTTTTCTTGAACTTCTTGCTTGCGGATTTCTCTCCCGATTTCTTTCTTCCCTGCCACTTGCAATCTTGAAAACTTTAAATGCAACGTTAATTGTTCTTCCTGTTCTTTTATTTCTCTTTCACCTCACAAGTTTTCTCATTCTCTCACTCCCAGTAATCCCTTGTGTCTTAGGGGTATTATTGCCTTGCCTGGGGATGAAATGGTTAAAAAAAAAAGTTTTATATACCTCATTCTGTATGATTCTATGGTTCTATT
Source organism: Acanthosepion esculentum (assembly GCA_964036315.1). Lineage (NCBI taxonomy): Eukaryota > Metazoa > Mollusca > Cephalopoda > Sepiida > Sepiidae > Acanthosepion > Acanthosepion esculentum. The sequence continues at coordinate 111,086,418 of OZ038484.1, forward strand.
CAAAATCTCTATATATTTTTCAGTAACCTTTCTTTTTTTTCTCTCTCTCTCTTTGTTCTCCTCTTTTCCTTTTCTTGCTACCTTCCCCTCCTCCTCCTTTTTCTACTGCAAAACTTTATTTGCAGTTAAATCTCAATTCATTTTTATTATCTCCCCTTGCATCCACATTGCAACCATTTCCCACCCTTTAATGTTCTCATTAGACAGTTTCTGGCTCATGTCCCAAAAAATCTTTTTGTTTATGCACATAATATTACTAACACACACATAGGCACCTACCAAATGCATACACACATTATTCCAATCTGTCTCGTTTGCTAAAGAGATTTAGAATAACAACTATGAAGAAGAAGAACTGGCTCATCACCAAAAGGAAAAACAAACTCATTAGTTTATATTTTGGAATGCAAGGAGTTGAGTGGTTCCTGATAAAACATTTTACTGGGTTTTTTTCTTATTTTTCATCTTCTCCCAGTCTAACATAAACTAATTCCTTTTTATTCTTTCTTCTTTCTTTTTTCCTTTTCTTTCTCTTTTCAATTTTTCACTTTTCTTTTCTTTTTTTCTCTCTCGTTTTCTTTTGTTTGTTTTTTCTTTTTCTTTTTTCTTGTCCTTTTTCTCTTCTTTATAAATTCCCTGTCTCTTTCTTTCTCATCAGTTCTTTCTTTTTCCCTAACTCTTTCATGGTTCTCTTTTGTCTTTGCTTTATCACTTTTGCTATTTCAAGCCATAAACTCAATCAAACCTTTTCTCTTTATATTCCATCAAGCAGTAAATAAATCTTTATCTACTATATTTTCTCTGGAATACTTTTCTTTCTGCCAAATCTCTGCTGGTCACCAGAGATTTCTTCAAACCAGCCAGTCAATGTCTTGATTCTTAGTTCCTTCTCATGAATATATATTTCTTTTGTTGTCTGAGTTTTCTGACAGATTTTGAAATGATAAACCTTAGATCATGTTAGAGTGTAGCATTTCCTAAAAAAGCCCGTTTCTACAGAAGCAGAGAGGATTATGCTGTGCAACTCCTCGTAGTGGAGAAAGCCTACCTTGAAAATCAGCATACAAAATACTGTTTTTAACCACTGTCCTTATTGAAAAAGTTCTCAGTTACTAAGCAGAGTTAACTCATTTATACAGAACACTCATATTTGAGTAGATGCTCTGCTTATTTTAAACAGTATTTATTTCGTCTACCAGCCTGCATACTTGAGAAAACTTAATAAAAACTTGACAGGATTTGAACCTGTGTTTCCCTTTGCAGGAGGAACCATCATCTGATCCAGTAGGCTTTTACTGCACATTTTGAGAAAGTGGTATAAATCCATCTCTTCTTCTCCAGCTCTGGGTAAATAACAGAACAAACTGGGGATTATAGACTTAATTGGCAACCAGTCTAAGTGAAGTAAAACTTTGAACTCAAACCAGCCTGAAGAGGGTTGGGCTCGATCAAGCTATCTTGCCCAAGACACACCATTACTGCTACAGCTGCAGTACATATGCTGCCCCTATGACCCCCAACAGCTTATAGGACTCAAATCAAAACATAAAAGACCAAATATAGATTGAAGGAATATTGAAAGGAACAAGAACACTAGTCTGAAGATGACACATTACGAGAATGCACACAATGTGATGTTTTCTTCTGTACCTGAGTTTTTATGTGCATTGCTTTCAGTTTGTCCTGCTATTTATCCATAGCTGGGGGGAGAAGAGATTCATTCAAACCTTACAAAGGTTATTTGTGCATAAGTGAACGTAACAAACTCAACTAGGATTCAAACTCTGATCTCCAATTTCTCATTCTGAGCCACTATCCATTACTTGAAAATTGGCAGACAAAATGCTGTTTTTAACCACTGTTCTTGGTGAGACAGTTCTCAGTCAGCAGAGTTAGCTCCTTTATACAGGATGTCTTCTACATACAAACAGGATTGTTTCATGAGGATTTGTTTTAAGTCTAATTGTTTATAAGCTTGTAATAATATTGATAATTGTAATATTTTTCATTTTCATGCCATGCCCCTTCAGGATGTAGGTGATCGTGGCTCTCCTCAGCTTCCTTTATCTTAAATGTTGTTTCAAGACATAGGTGATCATGGAATTCCAGAGATACCTCTTTATTATCTGTGAATTGCTGTGACTTTTTAAAGAAGATAGTTTTCCTTCTCTTAGACTGGTTGCCTCCCACTGCTAGACTACACTCTACCTATTTAAGCCATATCTGAGAGAAGATGGATTCAGGCTTTTTTATTAGTGTGAAAGTAAATGCAACAAAATAGGCCGGAATTTGAATTAAGCTGGCCATTTATACATTACCTTTCGATATCTGTAACACTAACCACACGTACTATTTGTTATCTTACTGTACCTTTAGTACTGGCTTCAGCCTTGCTTATGGGTACTGATGTTGTTTCAAACAGAAATCTTTTTTTTTTTAAGCATTTCACCCCAAGCAAGGTGGGAGTGCCACTAGCACGCAAGGTTGTTACAGAGAGGGGAAGCCAGAGTAAAGAGGCATGATAGAGGAAAGGATGAAGAGAAGGACGCAGAATAGATCAAGGCATCTGGAGATGTCGATTGAGATTGCATTTGAATATTTGGAGATTATAGCTCTCAGGGAAGCAAGTAAGAGGAAGGGAGTTCCACAGACGGGAAGTGCGAGACATGAAGCTATTGGAGTAGAAGAGATGGCTACATTTAACCATTTTGACAGTGAAAGGGTGGGACTGAGATGCCAACTTAGTAGCACATTTAAATTCATGCAGTTTGGGAACCAGTGAAAGTAGCTCATCAGAGCAGTTACCATGAAAGTATTTGTAGAAAAGACAAAGGGAAGCGGCGGCACGTCTGTGAGAGAGCGACTGTAAATATATTCGTTATATATTAAAAGCTATTTCAATTCCTTTGATTGCTATAAAACATTTCTTGTAAAATATTTGTGCATTTCTTCATTGGTGTCTGCTTTCATCGATGAATATTGTAGATTTACTTGTCCCTAATACTTCCATACGTATTGCTAAAACTTTACACATTTTCAAGTTTTGTAGTTCAGGCTAAACAATTTATTGCTAAGGTAAAAGAAGTTAAAGTTTAATTTCTAATTACAAAAATTATTGTAAAGTATCTTATTAGTATTGTAAACATTTAGCTAGGCCTAAAATAAGTAGATATTTCAGCAAAGAAGGCATTTCTTCAACTGTGAGTTTAGATATCCACAGCATATGACTTTGTGAAAAAACCACAGATAATCATGCAGAACATGATGACCACAACTGCATTTTATTTGCAAGTTGATGCTGAGGCAGTATAGTGGTTGAAGATGATAACCACGCTAGTGATGTGGAGGAGAGCAATGATGACCACTAGCAGCTACTATCATCCATGGCTGACTAATTTTATAGAAACAACTGGTGACCATCGATATACCTGACAGTCTTTCTGAAGGTGAATTATTAGTTCATCTATTTATCAGTCAGTTAAGTGCCATACATGATACACGCATGGGCAATCATGTATCTTTTCGATACATTGATGAGGCAGATTTATTTCCTGCAGACTTGTTGTCAACCAAGTCTAAAGAACCCAATCTGTCCTGCTTTTCAACTCATAGCTGGGGGGAAAAGAGATGGATTCATACCTTTCCCAAGGGTATTTTTGTGTAAGTGAATCTAACAAACTCAACTGGAATTCAAAATGAAATAATAACTTTATTTGTCAACAAGACAAATAAATATGATAGTCAGGTGAAAGAAAGAGCAAACAAATGCTGATGTTTTCTCGTATACAAACACGAGGAAGCATGTCACTTTTTTGATGAAATGAAAGCCTTCTTAGTGATTTTGCTTCTTATTGCACTCCCAGGACTCCACAAGGAGTAATAAAAGTTAAAGTATGTGGAATTGTTTATGTATTTTTTAATGTATTTGATTTTTATTTTACATTTCAATTTTTTGAACATGCATGCAAAACATAACACAATACATAATGCATTACATCAAAATATTACTCATTCTTTTATTAGTGTACAAAAAATAAAATCTATACAAACAATACAAAGAAAGTTATAACAATTTTAAAATAGTAGGTGTTTATAGTCAAGTAGTTTGAGGGGGAGACAATTATGGTTGTCTTCAATACACTTATAATTTTCCAAGGTCCAATTAGTATAAATAAATCTGGAAATGTTTCATAATGAACTTTTACATAGAAAAAATAAGGAACATAATCTGCAACCTCTTCTTCTATAACCCCATGCCCAAATAACTGGAGTAAAGAAACGTCAATCAAGATGCAAACATGATACACAAAGATAATAATTGAAATCCCCTGCACACAATAAAGAAACTGCTACTGAAGTGCTTTCATAAAAAATGCCACTGCCTTCAAGTATATTTTTAGGGTGCTTGCAATAGAGTAAGGGATGGCAAGCCAGTGCTGGTAAGTTCATTCCCAACTGTGCCTTCATACCAGATTGGCTTAACAGAGGAATAGCTAAACTAATCTCATGAGACAAATTTTGTTTTCAGATTACACTATTTTGGCTTCTACTGATAAAAACAATTAAAGGGACACAACTCTCTAACTTTCAATGACTCATGTTCAAATGAAAAAATTACTGTTCTCAAATTACAGTGTTTCAAAATAAAATTGTCCGTGTTTTCAACTTTACTCCTAGAGGTCATATTCTAACATATCATACCATTTTGGAATCAGGCCGACTCTGTGGGCAAATTAAAAACATTCTGGCCTGGATCCAGAATTGTAATCCTGAAATTTTGGATTTCCAATTTTACGTTACTGCAATTGTTTTCGTCAGATTTTTTTACCTGAATTTTTGCAATTAATTTTTTTATACAATAACAATTTTTATAACTTGGAAATAAATTTGGGAATAATCAAAATTAAATGAGAAATCTAGTGAAAGTCACCCATAAAATAAAAATAATTGTTTGTACAGAAAGTAAGGACCTACATACATCAAATTGTCTTTAAAGTAAGTGGTGGCAGAAGAATTATGATGGAACTTTAAAAAGGTAAGCATAAATATTAATGTAATACTTAAATGCAGCAATCAATTTTGAGTTGTTCTGTAGTTTATTGTTACTTGTCACATCTATTCCTATTGTGATGAAGGCCCAATCAAGAGCCCTCGGCAGGAGCTAGCTTAAATGCTGCTTGATAAAGTGGCTTTTAAGCTAATTATATTTCCTTTTATATACTTAGGTCTAGATTCAGTCAGTTCTTCACTTTATGCACCAATCATATTCAGCAATTAGGTGGGATCAGGTGCTAGCCACACACTGTACTTTTTGTTATTTTATCTGTAGTTGGTGAAAAGAATGGATCCCAGCCCTGACTTTGAAATCAGAGTTGTCCTTCTCCTAGACCAGTTATGGATGTTCAGGTGGTGTAAGGGATAGTAGCTTGGTATTAGAACTCGGAGAGCTGAATTTGAATTCAAGTTGCGTTTGTTACATTCACCTACATGCTAATACTCTTGGGAAAGGTATGAAGTCATCTCCTATTCCCTGCTATATTTTAAATGGTAAGACTTGTATCTGGAAAAATCATTGTTGTTCTCAAAAAATTGTTAATACAATATTCACTCGTACTCACCCCCTACAAAAACAATCCAAAATATGTTTTGGTTTTAAATAACTCACAAAGAGTTGATAAGCCATTAAAAAAAACAAATCAATCAGCTACCTAGACTAATTGCTAACCAAGCCTAGAGAGCCCAGTCTACTCTATCATTTTGCTTATAGCTGGGGTGGGGAGAAGATGTGCATTTATATCTTTTCTAAGAATGTTAATACAAAATAAATGTAAACCAGCCAGAATTTGAATCTAGTTTATTGACTCCATTTTCTGTGATGTTGAGCATTTTTGCCATCCATGGCAGATAACCTTGTCTCATCTGATATGTAAAGGATCAAGTGAATATCAGATTCTTCCATTTCATGATCTCCACATTCATCAAACAGATTTCATCAATGCACCTAATAACCCCATACCCAATATTCATTTGGCTTCAGTTAAATGTCTTCTAAAGAGAAATAGCTGAATGGAGATTTGTAGAGGCCTCCTTGTTTTATTTTGTATTTTCCTGATATGTTTTCAAAAATAATGTTTTAGTAGACAGTTAATGTCTTGCTTTTACCACATCTGGTGTGAACTTTGACCTTAAGTGCTCTAAACCTGTTTGCTAGTGACCTTTCTTTCTGTGAGATGTCAGGATTTATAATAATAACTCACTCACTAAACCCATACTGAATGAAAAGCCATGAAGATACTTATACACCTCCACCCCCCAGGAAACAACACAGATGTGCAGAGGTGGGGTAGCATATATAGATATATAGAAAAAAAATTTGATAGATAGCCATGAAGAGATTTATAAATATTAACATGTCCAACCCAAAGAAACCAACATAAATGTGTAGAGAGGAGAAAAAGTGAATATAAATATATAGATAGTTATTTCTAAAGAATTCATGGATTTTATTTATAATTCAACATTATTTCTTATTACTTTAATGGTTGTCTTTAGTGAATATGTGTGTTTGAGTAGACATCCCTGTTTTTTAAACAGGGTAAATTTATGTCTCCCAACCAGTGCATTTATTCAGTTCAGTTATGTGCCATGCGGGATACATGCTTAGGCGATCATGTATCTTTTGATACATGACTGATGAGGCAGATTTTTTCCCGCAGTAGGTTGCTATTTCTTTCTGCGGTAGATCAGGTGCCATCCAAAGCTATAGAACCCGGTTTGTCCCGCTATTTACCCATAGCTAGAGGGAGACGAAGACGATTCATAACTTTCTGAAGGGTATTAGCACGTAAGTGAATGTAATGGATTCGACTGGAATTCGAACTCGGCTCTCCAATTCCTCAATCCGAGCCACTATCCATTACTCCACTGTGACTCTTTTTGGTAGGTAGGTAGGTAGGTAGATATATAGGTATATAAACAGAGTGAGATAGATAAATATCAAACAAATTAAGATGAACATATTGAGACAGAAAGAGAGAGTAAACAGGCTGATATAAATTGATATTTTATCATTTGTTGTGTTCCTTCAGGACATGGGCAATTAGAGCTCATCCCAACCTTATCCTCCTTTTTAGCACTTAGCACTGAATCCAATCTATCTCTACCCCTCTTTGTTCTGCTATCCATTTATACAAGCTCATCAGATAGGTTACCTTTTGTATCTTTTTGACTCCTCTTGCTTTCAGCAGGTTTCAAGTTCTTCAAGCCTGCTTTTCTCATTATGTATTGCACAAATTTCAATTATCTCTTTCTGATTTGAATTAAGTGTCTTTTTTGTTTCTGCTTATCTTCAAACTTCCTCATTACTCATATGGTCTGGCCATGATATTCTCAACAGTTTTCTGAAGAACCCCATCTCTGTTGTCTCAAGTCTCTTCTGTATCTACCAACAAAATAGGATAGATATTTAAATGAGTAGGTATGAGTAGATATAAATATGATATATGATGTAAAGATAAATATGAACTACTGAGATAAGTAGGGACAAAATGTTTTGGAGTACTAGTTTGTTTGTTTTTTTCCACAAAATGTATTTCTTACTTTGAAAAACAATAATGAGCCAATCAGAATGCATGACATAAGCTGAATTGTTCTAAATGTTCATTTTGGTAACATTGTGTTCTGACTGGCTGATCATTCAACTACAGGATTGATTATAACTTGTAAAACAGTTGCAGGATTTGTTTTCTGTATTGGATTTCTGTTCAATTTATGCTGAATGAATCTGCAACTGCCTCTGAGAAAATTCTGGATGAACCTTCAACAGCCTGCAAGAAAAATCAACAAGTGCAGTACAACACAGGCATAGATAGATAGATAGATAGATAGGTAGACATAGATAGACAGATAGATTGGCAGACAGAAATAAATAGATAGGCAGACAGAAATAGATAAATAGATAGATAGATATGATGTGATTCAAATGAGTTAAGGGAAGATAAATAGAATAAGAAAAAAATCACCTATGTATAAAAAATAAATAATTAAACCAAAAATATACTTTCAATGTCCTCAAACCAACACTCCAAGCTATAGACACTATCTAACTTCTTTATGTGCTGTGTTCCTTCAAGATGTAGGTGAACACAATTTCCTGTCCTTTGTAGCTCTTAATAAATTTTGTCTTTTTGATATTTCTGAGATGAGGTATTATGTACATTATTCGGACTATTGTCCTCATCCTTGTCGACATATTTATTACAATATTTCGGCCGTTGTACACTCAGGCCTTCTTCAGGTTGGAATGTCAAACCCTTTATTTCGCTCACTGGGGTAGACTGTTCTAGTTCCACATGCCATGTTTAATGGATGTCAGTTATCAGGTATCTCCTGTTAATTTCCCTCTGAAAGTTCTCCACAGCCTTAAACAGGTATTGAACTCACACTCTTGGGGTCCTGTCACTGGATCTAACCAACACCTTTATCCACTGTGCCATGTGTCCTAAGTGGATATATCTGTGTATGAATTTCTGGGTATTATAAACCTAATGTCTTCAGCAACCATTTTTTACCAGTGCTCATACTGCAATTATTGCTGTTATCCATACATGTTTTTACCAGAGCTCATATTCAACTTTCTTGTTATTATCGCTTTTCTCTGGCACTCTTTATTACTGGTTCCCATATTGTATTCATTTTTATGCTTGGTCGACTCAGGAGATTTTTGTGGCCTAGCATATGTGCTGATTCCTTAAGTTTACGAATTTTCCAATGGTGTTCCTTGTCTATGATCTCAACCTGATCCCACAGGGCAGTGATTTCCTTTCTCTCTCCATATTTGGTCAGCCACGCCTGATTTTTCCACTTCCCCTCGTGTTACAGCTTTCTGGTGTTCTTGAAGCCTTACCTTAAGGGGGCGGCCTGTCTCTCCTTTATATTTCTTTCCGCAGAGACATTAGATAAAGAATTGGTCAGTATAAGTAGTAACCTACAACGTAACAACTACCCTGGGTACATGGCAGCAGCCCTCAAAAACTGGGATAGGCGGGTACAAGAGGAGGACAACAATACTCAGAAAACAGTCTGCCTGCCTTATGTGAAGGGGTTATCAGAGAAAATACAAAGGATCTGCAGTCCATATAACATCAGGACAATCTTCAAAAGCTTGACGACACTTCGCAGATATCTCCCCCCATAGAGGAGAACATGACTAAAGACTGTGTGTACGCTTTGTGGAAAGAAATATAAAGGGGAGACAGGTCACCCCTTAAAGTTGTAATAAAGATGAGGACAATAGTCCAAATAATGTAAATAATGCTCCTCAGCCTTGTTCCACCAAGCTAGCTATGTTTCTTTTTTGTTTCCTTTTTCTCTAAAACTTTGTCGTTGTTCACATGTTCGGTCCATAATATCCTTAGTATCTTTCTGTAGAACCACATTTTTGTTGTTTCAAGACTCTTCTTCATCTTTGAGAAGATTGTCCAGCATTCACTGTCATATAAGAGGGCCGATATCATGTAACAGTTCAGTACTCTTATTTTGTTCCTAACATACAAAAACTAGACCAAACTTTTCTTATCAATCAATTCAAAGAATTTTGGGGTCTTCCATGATAACTTAGTAAAACTTAAAATCTTTACTATGATTCTTTAATTGAACCAACTACCAACAAGTATATTTTTACTGCCGATATTTAATTTGTTTAGTATAAGCACATGGCCAAATGAGGGGAAATAAAGTAATTTAAAAAGATGACCTGAGCTCAAACACTGGCTTCTCACTCTGCTGTCACATTATTATTGTAAGAATTAATAATGAATATACTTCTTCAAATTCAAACAATTATAACTTTAAGATTACCTGAACAATATGATGTGAATATCAGAGAATAGGAATAGCAATAGGATAAAAAATTTAGGCCATTTTGAACATTAGGTTTCCCTGGTTGAATTGACTAAGGCACTGTCCATTCCTGGGTTATGTGTTCATGTCATGTCAGAAGTTATTTCTTTGTTTTGAATTCAAATTATTTAATACTCGAAGGATATTCATCCTCGAACATTATAATAAAAAGCCACACTATAAGAAAGAAAACAAGTCAACAATTAATAACCAAAGTACTTAGAATTCAGATAATTTAAGATAATGACTTAAGACAATTACACACTATTACTAACAGGTATATCGTCTGCTGTTGGCTAAATATTGATTGATTTGTTTTTATGGCTTATCAACCCTATGTGGATTATTTAAAGCTGAAACATTTTTGGATTATAAGAATAAGTTGTTCAGTTTTGTTTTGCAGTGAATATTGCATTATGAATTTTTTTAGAATAAAAATGATTTTTCCAGATAGAGATCTTACTATTTAACACATAGTTGGCAGGTGGGGGAGAAGATGAATTCATACCTTTCCCAAGGGTATTTGCATGTAAATTAATATAACAAAGCTGAATGGAATTTGAACTTGGCTCTCCAATTTCTCTGCTGCTATTCACTACACCACCCACACATGCTGTTAGTTAAGGAGTTTTCCTTAACTAATGAATGCTGTATCCCCTTGATTTGAAGACTCTAACTTTTGTTTAACATAACTCATGTAGACAATATTAGCACTTCAAATCCTGAATCCTCTCAATATATAAGTTAATGAAAGCATAAAGTGATTGTCTAAAAATACTCATTGTATATAAAGTCTGGAAAACACGGATCAACCATTTTTGAAAATGACTAGTTTGGTATGTATCGCTTTGCTAATGGTAAGATGACCAAATTTAAAATACTACATTTATTCAAAGATATATTTAGTTTCAATGCAGGAATCATAAAAATGAATTCAAAGTGCTGCACATTATGCTTTATACTCTTTTCCTATTATCTAGGGGTTGTTGCCAGAAAAAATAGGAAATTAGTCCGCGCAACACAGATGTTCATTTCAGTTTCATTAAATTTGTGCATATGTATGTTTGTGTGAGCGCATATTTTAATTCACTGACAAATCTACAAGTATTTCTACATAATTAAAAAAATATATTAAAATCTTAGAAAAAAATTCTATTGATTACTGAATAATTTCCAAAAAGTTCGATAAAATCTTAAAATTATCAGATTTTTTAGTTTAAAAAAAAATGATTTCAGTGGGGGGGCTTTTCTTCAACTTTATTATTTTATTGCTCAGCCCAGGGTAAGGGTTGTCCAGACTGAATAAGAGGGAAATGTATATTTCCAACATCTTAATTCAATCTCAATAAAATTGTGTGTGTGTGCGTGTACATTAAATGGTATATGCAGGTCACTCATATGCAACACAGATATACACATATACATTATGTACATGCATGCAAAGTCACATGCTGCCATTGTGTAATGGACAGAGAATCAGTTCTTCTTTTATAAAATAATTTCTTATAAAGAAAAGCTTGAAAAATAAAGACAAGTAACTTTTGAAAATGATTTTTACAAATAAAAAGATTAGAAAACTAAAAGTTACTTTGGCATGCGGTAATGATTTGCAGGGCTCAGCTGATTGACCATTACAACTGAGTAGTGAGTTCAATCTACACTGATTGCTTCCATACAAAATTCAACATCAAAAAACCCAGCAAGGGTTGACGTAAAATCAACCAACCCAGCCAACCCAACCCAACCCAGCCCTTTTGATTGAAAATGGCCGAGACTAAAATGCCTGAAGAAAAACCCACTCTTGCAGTTTATTTTGGTTTGTTTTTCTCACGGGAAGCCACCAGAAAAACTGCCACCAGTCTTATGATGTTGAATAATCCTGGAACATTCAAAAACAAAAAAAGTTAACATTTGCATTAAATTTAGCATTCCAGGCTCTATAATAAACGTTCTTTTATTTCCTCTCAGCAAATTCACATAAGTAATTATGCAAGAGTATAATGGTTCTATTTCTTCTTGGTGAATGTTTATTTGTTTTAGGGTTGTTGTTTTCTTGTTTCACACCAGGCTTAATAAAAAGCATTAGTGGCACCATTACTGTAGATGTTGTGTTGAAAACACTGTGAATTGTTATAATATATTCTGAGCTGATGAATAAATTAATTCACTACAAAAGAATATTCTCACATATTTTACAAGTCGACCCATGCTGTCAAAAATGATGGCAACATTTATGTAATTTTGCAATTGCATTGTATGTATAAAATATCCAAAACGTTGTTGCTGTGTATTTTCTTATGTTCAAACCTTCCTGAATATTAAGCTCAGCTGATAGGTAAAATAACAATAACAATTGATCTTCTACCTTGTCCTCTTGCTATAAAGGAAACTAGTTATAATAAATTAGACTAGTTTTTAATATATACATATATTTAAACACCTCTTGCTTTAAAAGTTTATCTTCAGAGCAAATGATAATTTCAAATTCCTTTCACACAATACTTCTAATATAAACAAATTGACATTCAGTACTTTCAATTAAAAATATGAAACAATTTTTAAATAAGAGAAAAGTATATTTTTTCCTGCATTATCAGAAGTTCAATACATAGAAAGAGGCAATTTGGCCAACTCTATTAGTGATTTAAAAACAGATATTAGACTTTATATATTGCAAATTTTATTTTTGTTACAAGCCATTCCTGCCACCAGCTGGAGTACAAACTTTTCAACATTAAACTCATTCAACAGCTTGACTACAGTAGTCGGAATGGATTGAGAAAGTTGAGCTAGTGTGTGATCTGATCTCTGAGGTGAAAAGAATAGACCAAGTCCTTCTGTTATGAGTTGGCATATACCAGCAGCTAAGTACTGAATCAAAGACTGATCTAGAGTGCATGAAGTGTGCCCTCTTTGAGTCGTTTGCAACATACTCCTTTATAGCCTATGAACGGTTTAGTGTGGTGCTTACGCAAAGGCAAGACAGCAGATACGTATTTGGCATAGCTAAGCAAGTTATCCCAGTTATTCAGCAGCATTTCAGAGCAAACTCTTGCCGTTTTCATTCGCATTCATGACTGGATTACCAGCTCGTGCTAAGCAGCTCCTTCACACATTCTCTTACATGGAAACAATGACATTAGACCAAATACTAACTCAGGTCAGGGCTATCATGTAAGACAAAAACCTTGACAGATGAACCAGTTGTAGCTATTGTGCAACCAGTGTACAAAGATGGAGAATCATGCAGTATAGAGAATTGGGGGAGCAGGTATCATGGTCAGAGAAGACTTGAACAATGCGATATTACTGGTGCAGCCTGAAGATGTGAGTGATAATTAGAAATACTGATGAAACTTTGATAGTTTTGTTGTTTGAATTTTACGATGAATCTTAATTCTTAAGTTAATGAATGAATAAGTTCCTTGTGAGTTCTACAACTATAAAATACCTGTGGAAATTCACCTATTTCCTCGTTAAATATTAGAGCTTAACAACTTTAAATATTGCAGTAACAATTCTAAGTATGAATTCAGGTCATTATTTAACCCTTTAGCATTCAAACTGCCCAAACCTGCGCCATAAATATCGGCTCTCAATGTTCAACCGGCTGTAACCTGCCCTATGTAAACTCTGCCATAACATATGAGGACATCATCACAAATAGTGCAGGAAGTCATGCGAACAGCGAGATTTTGAGAGCTGATATTTGTGGGACGGGTTTGAGTGTGTTGAGCTGTAAGCAGGTATGAAATAAAAGATGTAAAATTGACAAGTTTTCGATTTCACTGAAACAAAAGTTAAATGCATGAGAGTGTTATTGCTTCCACTTTCTTTTTTTCACTGAAACCAAACAGCCTCTCTGATATGTCTTTTTTGTCTTTATTCGCTATCAAAATAGAATAGTCAATTATTTATGAGCTATTGGCAGGGTGTAACATAAGTGCTGACTAACAACCAGAATTATAATACAATAATATAGTGAAGTGATAGTCTTTAGCCATGTGCATGAAATAAACATTAAAGTAAACATTTGTAGAAGAAAATAAAAACGGAAAATACTTTTGATATGTTTCGATATTCATTTGTGTTTTATGTATGGATATGACAAGAGACTTGCTCCAAATGAACATATCAAGTGAAAATATGATTGTGGTCAACCTGACATGGAAGTAAACAATAATAAGTCATTTCTGGTTCAGTATTGTTTTTGTTTTGCTGTCAAAAGGAAAAGTAGGGAAATTATGGGAAAATTCCACCTGGGAAAAGAATTATGAAAATATCTTTTGCTGTCTCTGCATTTCTAATGAGTTATTCCAGTTCTCAAGTTCAATTTCCTATAATTAAACCTGTCTTCTTGTATTGCGTTTTTAATATTTATAATAAAGTCAGTAGCCAAAGATGATTAGATGAAGATTAATCTGACCTGTCTTTGTTAATTTGAAACTACAAGGCTAATCTTTTTGATGAATTGAGCCAATAACTAATTGTGTGTGTGTGTGTGTGTGTGTGTGTGTGTGTGTGTGTGTGTGTGTGTGTGTGTGTGTGGTTTCTTGGAGATCTGGTATTGCTGATGGTGTCAAGATCTTCCATGAGGCATCACAAAAATATGCAGAACTGAAGAGAGGGGTTCGGAAGGGATCCTTGAATTGTCATGAGGTACCAACCTGGCCATGTGCCCAATGCAATCAAATATGTCTGCCCAAAGCAGATCTGCTCAGTCACCAGAAATCACACCAACACCAACGCCAAGAGTCTATTGCATATGACGATTTTGTAATGGCATGCTTTGAATGCCCAACCAGCACTCGAGTGTGTAAGTCCAGGTCAGGCCTGACAAGGCATTTAAAAAGACACATTAGAAGTGATGATGTTCAAAGCCAGCTTCCACCACCCAGAGATGATTTGACATGCCATATATGTAACACGAAATACAGATCAATGGCTGGCTTTATGAGTCACTGTTCACACAACAGATGAATGCGGGGGGGGGGGGGGGGTAAGTGATGGACTGGACATGTCGGTGATGGTCATACTTGCTTTGTGAGTCGACAGCCACTATATATATATATATATATATATATATATATATATATATATATAAACTAGTATATATGATATATATTTTGATGTTTTTTAAGTAGGATCACTCGGTCAGTTAAGTGCCATACATAATACATGCTTATGCAATCACGTCTCTTTTGATTTATGAATGACTAGCAGAAGATTTTCTCACAGTCTGTTGCCATTTCTTTCTGTGATAGGCTGGTTGCCATCCCTAGCTATCGGTTCCAATCTATCCTGCTATTCAACCCATAACCGGGGATAGTAGAGATGGATTCATACATTTCCCAGGGGTATTTGCACATAAATGATTGTAATGAACCCGAGTGGAATTTGAACTCAGATCTCTAATTTCCCATTGAGCTATTATCTATTCTACCAGACCGCACACCCCATAAGTACAATACAAGTGCATAATTACAATCTATTTATCTGGAAGTTAAAAATAATTTCAGACATAAATAAATTGTGACATTTGTCAATGGGGAAAAAAATAACTAGTTCAGTTTTGCTGATGGTAAGATGACCAAATTTAAATTTTTCAAAATACATTTATTAGAAAAATATACTCAGTTTAAATACAGGAGTTATAAAGATGACTTCAAAGAGCCACACATTTTTGCTTATACTCATTTCCTGTTTTTCAAGGGTTGCTGCCAGACAGAAAGGGAAATTAACCCTCACAATACAGATAGACATTTCAATTCATTCAAATTCTGCGTGTATGTACATTTGCATATATGTATGTAAATTTGCATATATGTATGTAAATTTTAATTCAATGACAAACCTGAACATATTTCTACAAAACTAAAAGAAAACTTTAAAATATAATTGTATTTATTACTGAATAATTTCCAAAATGTTTAATAACATCTTACAATTATCTACACTTACCTAACTTTTGAGGGTTTAAAAATTGAGATTTTTTTTTCTTCTTGTCCTCATCTTTATGATTTCACTGCTTAGCCCAGGGTAGGACTTGTCTAGACTGCATAGGAGGGAAATGTATTATTCCAATGTCCTATTTCAAATGTCCAACTGTGTGTGTGCTTTTGTATGCATTAAATGGCACAAGCATGTGTAAGTCACTCATGCACAATACAGACATGCTTGAATGCAATCTTCAGGCCATAGATTGCATTCAAGCATGAAACAAACTGTCACCACTAGGTTTGTCCACTTTTATATTTACATATGCTCTATCCTTGATATTGAGCACTTTTACTCATAAATATAGCATATCTTAAAATTACATATGGAAAAAAGGAAGTGATGTTTCACATACAGCTTGCGTACAAGCAGGATTGTTCACTACCATTTTCAATTCTAACCCCTCGAAGTGCAGTTGAAATGCACTGAAACCAAGTTGCATCTTTGTAGTGAGTAAAATGGTTTTGTCTATATGATAAAATTATAATAAATATATATATATATATATATATATATATATATATATATATATATATAGTTGTATATTTAGGCAGCAATCCTTCTTTTATGCAAGTTTCATTAAAAACGACAGACAAGGTACTACAGTTAAGTTTTTTATTTAATTTTTCTTCCTTTTCAAGAGCTTTCTTTGCTGGATGCAAGAAAAATTAAATAAAAAACTTAACCATAGTATCTTGTCTGTCGTTTTTAATGAAAAAACTTGCATATATATATATATATATATATATATATATATATATAAAAGTGAACATTGAAGTCAACACTCAGAGGTGACAGGTTGTTTCATGCTAGACACAATTGTCAGACCACGAGTGTTGGTTTTTTTTTTCATCACTGACTCGTATATATAAATAGTTGAGAAAAAAAAAACAACACTTGCAGCCTGACGATTGCGTCTAGCATGAAAGAGCCTGTCACCTCTGAGTGTTCACTTTTATATTTATATACGCTTTATCTCTGATATTGAGCATTTTATCCCATAAATGTAGCACACCTTAAAACTATATTTCTTCATATATATATATATATATATATATATATATATATATATATATAAAAATATAGAAAATGTGCCCTCCAGCAGGATTTGAACCTGCATCCATCTCTGCAAGAAAAACTACTGTCTGGCCTGGTGTGCTTTTATCGCTTGCTTATGAAAACCATCACAATAAGGCAAGGTTCTATTTTACCTTTAAAGCACACTCACTCATTCAGATTTACTTGAAACACATATCTGCTTAGTTTTGTATTGAAATTTAAACAAAGCAATTTTTAAAGAATTAAAGAATGTGGATACTCATATTTATTTTAAACAGTATTTCATCAACTAGCCTGATACCAAACTAGTTTTGTAGACAATGACTTCTATGATATATTCAACACATTTTTGTTATTCATGTGACACATTAAATTATGATCAGTAAATATCTGTGCTTAGTGCACAATAAATTGAGTTTTGGTTACTAATACAACACACTATTTGTGTCTGTGTGCCATACTAAACTAAGCTTAGTAAATATCAGTATTTTGGGCATCCTGTCATAGATCACTGGTGAGCAAACCTGTCTCACAAACAATTACTACTGTAGTGAGTTCAGCCCTTTTTGTATGCTTCAATGTCAAGTAAGACTTAGTAAGGTAATATCACTGACTAAGTTCAATCATCACTGGAAACAAAGCTTATTAAATACCTATATAAATACTTATACTGCCTACATTTGTAGCAAACTGGAAAACCTAGTACTTATATAAAAATGTAGGTACATATATTACCTCACATTTTCATCCTTGTGTAAGACTAAACTGAACTTAATAAATGTGTTTATATAAATACATTTTGTAATTTTTAAAGGAGTCATTATCATTTGAATAGTTGTTTAAACATCTGATCTTATTCTTTTTCTTGCTTTTGTATAACATTGCATTTCAGCCTCTATGTTTAATAGTTTGGTCCAATTAGTATATTTGCGACCATGTTCCTTTTTAATTTTTTTCCTACCATTTCTGGTTTGCCCAACTGAGAGAAAGAGATTTCTTTACCTCTTTCAGAAGAAAGTTATAGAATGGATTGTCTGGAATTTTATAACAGAACTAATTAGACTAATAGTCGAAACAACTATTTAAATCTATATAAATACTTATTTATATATATGTCTGTGTGTGAAGGTTTGTGTTAGACTAAGCAAAGTTTATTAAATACCTCTATAAATAATTATATATACACATGTGAGCACAATTCTTTAATCAAATTGATGCATTACACTCTAAAAAATGTGTGTGTCAGTACTATGAATGTTTGTGATTATAAAATGTACATTCCCAAGTAATTGAATAAATATATATTTTCAACATTCCCAAAATTGTTCCTCCTAAATAAGAGGTATTTGATAATGACTGCTTTTTAAATTGACCCAATTTCTTTCAAATAGTATCTCTGCAGATGTTTTTATGGTAACACAGACTCTCCTGTTAAGCCATTAATCCTGACCATACAAGTTCAAGTTCAGACTTCATTGAATTTTGTTATAATATCTTACCATTGTTTCCAACTCATCTGACATTAATCAACAACAGTTGATGTCCTCCTTAAGAAGTATTTTTGACTCTTTCTAGACAGATCACCAAATCTAGCTGATCAAACACTTTTGTTTGTTCACATTTAAATCTAATTATGCCAATTGGCTATAATGGGGTATATACTATTAAACCAGCCCATGCAATATGGAGGCTTTGATGTCATCTCATCATGCTTTCAAATTAGTCATGTAGTTTGTGATATTTCTTTGATATATAATTAAACTTCATTTGTTAGTTCCAAACTAAAAGGAATGAGTGCTAAAATATCCTCTCCCCAACACAGACAAATCCTACAAATGCATGCTGGGATTTCTTCCTTTTCGGTTTTATCTGCCATATTTTTTATTCTTTCTTGTCTCAAAGTCAAAATGCTACAATCACTTGACTTTATCTCTTCTGTATGTAAACACAATTCTTACTTTGATTTTTGACTTATTACTGTCACTTTGCCTAGTTTTGACTTGCATATATATTATTTGCTTAATATTATTTTACCCTGTTCTTTTTCGTATTGTTTATTGGAAACTTTGTCACTTCCATTTGTTGAGCATTTTTGTCAATTACACTTAGGCATGAACTAATTACTCAACATCATTACCATAACAACCAGACATAAACTTGTAAATACACAGAACTTGCAGGTCATGCTTTACTCTGATAACAAATTCAAAACAGATAAAATAACTGAATTTAGTTTAGATGATGACTCAGACTTCAATTCAGACTGGTAATTTTATTGCATTCAGTTTCCATTGAAATTACTTCCCTCCCCACAAAATATATATATTCATGAGTAAAAATAACATCCATCTGAGAAGAGGCATAGATGACATATATATGTCAGATCACTCTATGTAACTTTGTACTCCCTGCTGCAAGTTTGGGTTACCTGTGACTAAACCAGTTACCCCAACAGGCTTTTCTGGTTGAGGGAGTTAGCTAGACACCCAACAGGATTAAAAACCTGTCAACAGATGGATGAATCCTTTCATGGGATCATCCACCATCTAGCACAGGCACACAAATACTTGGGTTGGTATCCAGGCACATGGTAAGCCCATTGTGAGTACTGGACATCTTAGCTATCATTTAAGTATCCAACTAGATGGAAAACTCTGATATAACACCTGCAGCTTGACAGCATCCAATGATGTTAACTGGTTTGTCTTTTTGAGTATATACTTGCTTAGAGTGTGAAATTGACCCAATGCAATGTCTTTCCCCACTTTAAAAATTGCATGCACAGGCATTGCTTGATATCATAAATCACAAATGAGTTTCACAATGATATCTTGCAATGGTCATACTTGACAATGAAGTAACAGATATCATAAATATAGAATTTGTGTAGCTGGTTCACAAATTCAATTTAAATTGGAGTTGCCTTAAAACTGCCATACATGGCATCAAACCCGTTCAGAAATATCTAAACTATCCACTATATATATAACTGCTTTCTAAGATCAATGGTTAAAAATGGTTTTAAATGAGTAAAGCCTGAGGGTCTTGGCAAAGACCATCCTTCTTTGGACATTGTGGGCTGGTGCTACATAATCACAAAGAAATATACCGAATAACAGAAACCACATCACTTGAGGACTATCAACAGCAGTAACAACTAAAATGGATATCATAAGTAACTTGAAGAGAAAATAATGACATAATAAAGATGCTGACATTTCACACAACTTCAAATAAAAGGTTAGAAAGGAAACCTCCATCAATACTGGAAAGAGCGATAGCAACTACTTGTCTTGAAAAACCTGTTTTCCTGAAAAAAAAATTTTAATAGAATAATTTTATAAATTTCAACCAGAAGCCGTACTGTCTGTTTGGTCAATGGATGCCGAATGTTTTCATATAAGGAAACAGCAAATATTACCATTACCATTTTAAATGGATATAGCTAAAGCCTTGAAAAGAAAGGCAGGAAAGAAATTAGGTGTTGGCTGACATTAAATTATGGCAATGATTCTTTTTTTCTTTCTGCTACACTACTGAAATAGACGATGATAAAGTTTTGCAGGACTCCGTGTAGGCAAGTACTGTCAAAAACAGGCAAAAATTTGATGGACAGGTTTCCTTCCTTTTCCAGAAGCCAAAATGGCTTCATCTCAACTAGCCACAGATCCAGATAACTCACAGAGTATTTTACACATGCATATGCTTACATGTGTTTTGTTAACATGTCAAAAACATGTAAGTTTCAAACTATTCTCGCAATAAGGTTCATGGCCTTCCATAGAGCAATGGAAGCAAGCTCATCTTGCATATTATAGCAAGCATTTTTCTTTCATATACCAAGTCAGTTCTTGAAGTGGGCAATCATGGCTCTCCACAATTTCCTATACTTCATTCATCTAAGCAGTTTTTCTCCCCTTATTATCCCCAACTCCATATTCTGCCATCCATGTACACAAGTTCATGAAATAGGTTTCTCACTATTTCCCTCTGCCCCTCTTGCCTTCAACGTCTTGTGAGTGAACCCTAGAAATTTCAACTGTCTCCTCATTCTAAGCATATAAGTGTCCTTTTCATTCCCATTTTCCTTAAAACTTCTTCATTGCTCACATGTCCCACTCATATTCTCAACATTTTTCTATAGAACCACATCTCTGTTGCTTCAAGTCTCCTTTTCATCTGTGAGGAATTTGTCCAGCATTCAGTACTTTTTTCTTTGTTTCTAACAGAATTTTTCCGTTTCTTAATATGTTGCTTTACTTTTGGAAGACATCTTTCGCTATCCCAGTGCACTATAAGATAATCCAGCAGTGAATAAAAATATATAAAAACGTTTGTGCTTTACCTACTTCCAGGATTTTTAAAGATATTTAAATTAGTGAAGAATGTAACAGATGGTGTTGGAAGTAAATGGGTCAGTTCAGGTTTGAAGAGATTATAATGAATCAGGACTTTTTTTTTCTGCTCACATATTTCAGTATTCATAATTCTTTACAAACTTTTTTCAAAAAGGCCCAGATTTAATGAAGTGAATATGCATGAGGGCCAACCATTCTGCTTGGTATCCTTTGAACCATTAAAATTAAATGTAAATGAACCATCTTCTGAAAATTTTATTGCAAATGGCATATTTTCATTTCTTTGCATGGTTGACAAATAAATTTAAACAGGTTTTACCAAAATCACTCAGCCTGTCATATCTGAAGCCCATATAAGATGAAGTAAAATATGTCTGAGAAAAAAGAATTTCTAGGAAGTTATATCTCAGGTTAATCTTAAACATTACATATTATTGGTAATTGATGTTGTTTGTCAACTTTTAATTTAAAAACATATGAACAGAAACATAACACCAACATTCATCTTATTAAGAAGTAGAAAACAAAATGACACAAGTCCAAGTGTCCAAATATATTTATAACTGATTTTGACCAACACAAAACAAATTTAATTCACTAAGATTTTGGAATTTATTAATCTAAGATGGCCAAAACAAATAACTTGCCTCCAATAATGTGAATGGTGATAATGAGATCTGGACTGCCTTATGTAGGCCAGGTCTGGTTCAAAGGCACAAAGTTTCCAGTTTTTAATTTTTTATTTGAAAGAAAAGGGTTTTCTACTATGCATTCAGCTGAAAAAAGGAGTCCATTGAATGCTGAACATTTTTCATCATAAATATTTCCTAATTAATGTTCATATTTAATAAGAGTTTAAATATTAAAATTAATGTTTAACTTTTTACTTATCTTTTATTTCTTCTTTTCTATTTCAGGTGAGTAACTTTGAAAATCTTCAAGGGAGGTAATGTACAGACTTTTTCTTTTTTGCCTATTAAGGATATACTTATTTATTACTTTTAGTCTTGTCTGGCACAAGACTACACTAGTGAGGCAGCTAGTGAGAATGAAACTTACTAAATAGGGAAAGTGGTTGTCAAGATCAATTTGCAAACTATTGTGCTGTGGTAAGTGCCATCATCATAATTTTCTTTCCAAAATCCCCAAACGTGTTTTGTAAGAAGTTATACTATTATTCTGCTTGTTTGTAGATAAGATTATGATGCATTTCAACTTTGGATCAGAGTGTAGTATCTTTCTGGTTGCCTTCTGTTCTGACTGAGAATCAGTTATGCTTTCTGACTACATTTTCCATAAGATATTTTTCTTGAAACCCCATATCTGCTCAGTTTCATATCAGAAACATAAGCAAAGTAATTTCTAAAGAATTAATTTTGAGAAAAAGCCTCTTCACTATGAGAAAAGTGAAGAGGCTGCACTTTCCTTAAAAGAGAAAGACTTTTTGTAGCCAAGCAGTAAAGCACCTCAGATCAAATGGTGGTTTCACTTACAAAACATGATGGAGGTTCAATTCCTGCTGTGGAGTATATTTCCTTTATTTGAGATTTCCCGAATACACAGGCCAAAATATGTAATACACACTGTTTAAAGTCAAAATAAAAATAGGTCATCTTTTTCAATTATAAATCATCTTTTTCAATTATAAATATCCATTATAATAATGTTTGAAGTTTTATATATATATATATATATATATATATATATATATATATATATATATATAATATATATATATATATATATATAATATAATATAAAAGGCTCAAACAGTAATATTCCATGGTTATAATTTATTACATTTGAATCATAATCATGATCCAATTCATCAGACTTACAAATTCGAAAAATTCTTACTCTGTCCTGGACATTGAGTTCTACATGGATTCTATCCTCTTGGGAATTTATGTATGTATGTATATATATATATATACATACAATCACTGCTTGTGTCTACTATTATAATATCTGAAAGAAAAGATACAGCTGCATGGTAAGGATATAGATAAGGACTTCATCAGGTTTGTTTACATTGATGCAGCTACACATGTACATGAATGATAGACACTGGGATTTTTAAATTTAGAAAAAAATAATTTATTTTTTTGTGTTTTGGGTATATAATCTAGCCAATTTGTCACAGTGAGGGTTTTTAATAAAAAAAAGATTGTGGAAACAAAAACAAAAAGAATTTAAATGGAATTGGCTAGTTACCAAAACTTGCATAAAAAATTAAATAAAAAAATTATTTCATCTAAATTTAAAATTACCAATGTCTCTCGTTAATGCACGTGTAGTCGCATCGGCATAAACAAACCTAATCTGATGAAGTCTTAAAGGATGAAGTGTATCACACGAAAACATTTTCCACTTTGTCATACATCTTTCATCCAAAATTGTTTTTGATCTGTATACTGTTATTCTATATATATATATACATACATATATATATATATATATATATATATATATATATATATATATATATATATATATATATATACATATATATATATATATATATATATATATATATATATATATATATATATATATATACTAGCAGTATAACCCGTCTTTGACTGGCTGTTTCATTACTGGGAATTTTTGCCATTCAGTTGGTGCAATTTACATTTAAAGTCAGCCCACCCGAAAATCAATATTAGTAACCAGAGGGGGGGGGGCGAAAAGCGGCGTTTTTGTGTTCTTATTATCATAAGGAAGGATCCTCTTCCATGGACCATCATAATAATAATATACGATAATTTTTATTTATAATATAATTTTTTTTATAATTGTAATAATCTTTTGCATTAGATTTCAACTCTCTAAATTGATTGTACACTGGTTTTTACAGACATTAAATTTTGCCTTTGATTTTTGCGCAAAGTGTAAAAAATCATTTTTTTTTATTTTTCCCCTTCAAGGTTGTAATTTCTTCCAGACAATTTGGACTCAAAACCGGTACTGAAGAATTATCTATCAAACAAAAATAATTTCATCGAAATCGGATGAAAACTGTGGAAACACATAAACAACATCCGATCACATACATATATATAATATTACAAGTGTATGAGATAGATATTCTTTAGAAGTATGTATGTAATAAACTTTGGAGCATGAAAATTAAGTAAAAAATGAAAATGCTTTTGATACACCCTAAAAAATGAAAATACTTTTGATACACCCTAATAGCAAGCAACATCTATTTTCTGCTTTCTTGTTCGTTTTTTGCTGGCTTCTTGTCAAAGAATCTTCCTACACTCCATTTTACCAAAAATGCTGATAAGCTAACTGCCAGCATCCTCTCCGCCCACCATAAAAAAGAAAGACACAGCTTTTTAGACCAACACCCAAATGTTGAAAAGTAAACAATTTTCAAAAATAAAATTAGAAAAAAAGCAACAGAAAAACACAGAGGTTTTATTATTTACTAATGATTTAAATTAAATAAAAGGAAAGCATCACTTGGAGTCATATGTGTTGCTCTTCAAAATGAAGTCAGTTTTGACACTTTTAACCCTTTCCAGATGGTCAGATCTAGCCAGCCAAACATGTGCATTTACAATGAACTCTGACAATATCGACTTGTTACAGAAGGGATATACACTATTGAATCAGCTCAATCAACATAGCAGCTTCTATGTAGAAGCAATGTGTTTTGAAATTAGGAATTTATTTTTGTAGTTTTTCATCAATATATTATAAAAATTCAATATTGCAACAAGACATAGATTTATGAATACCCAGGTCTTTCATGCCATTTTTGAGTCTAATGATGAGTTTGAAGCAGAGAAATACATGAATTTAAGCCTAATATTAACTTAAATTTCAATGACAATGGCAGTAGATCCAAATGTATGTTCTGTTAATTGCAATACATACTGTTTTATTTACAGCCTATCTTGCATTTTTTGGCAATTTCCTTGTTTCCAAAGAAATGAGCAAATCTAGATATTAATGAGTACAATTAAAATATATCTGGGCAAAATCCAACCAGATTAGTCAAAAGTAATTTCTCTCTTTATAGCTGCCTGCTGTTTTTGTATTACATTGAACAAGAAAGTAGAAATCAATGAAAGACATTTATCTCATTATTTATTCAAGGGAAAATTATTAAAGAATTGTGCCAAGCTGTTTTTGGTGCAATGTCCAAAATGCCCTCCCTTGTCAGCTGCAATTCATTGTACCATACCGCAAGTTTTCTGTCCTCTAGGATCCAGTTAGCAATGCCATCAGCCCTGTGTTCAGCGTCATGGTGTTAACAGGAGTACACATGTGGGAGTTTTGCTTCCACATCTCATGGAAGCTGAAGAATGCTGGATATGCATCTAGTACCTCCTCCATTGAATGTGATTTGAACCAATGGTACTTATCAGTTACCAGAAATAGTTCTAGCCAGATACATCTCATGATAATTAAGTACTTGTGGTCAGTCTGAGTAGGCATTAATGCTTTCTATCACATCTGTTGGTACTCAATAAACTATAATTATACTTACATTAAGTCAAATATGATTTTAGGTATTATAATAATATAAATGTAACTGAAATCCTTAACAGATACTTATAAAAGTCAAATATATCTAATATCTGGTAAGCTACAAATGGATAGAATTCTTCCCTAGATTAACATTCTCCTTAGAAAAACTTTTACATGCGTCCCTGTTCAAAGTGAAAATATGTGACTACATATATAATTCATCTCAAAAGTGGCATTAATATCTAATTTATGATTATATACAAAATTATCTAATACATATTCAAATACAAAGGTGAGTTAAAAAGTGATGCAATGTGTTTTATTATATAAGAAATAAGGAACACAATCAAATATATTGTACATCAAGATATAGCTATACATCATAAGTTCACATTCCTACTTCTCGACATAATCGCCACCACTTTCAATAGCAGTTCTACCAATGAATGAGGGTATTTGTAAAACTCAGTTGGCTGCTGATGTAGCCAATTCCTTACAGCAATTTTCATTTCTTCATCACCACCATAATGTTTGACCCTCAGTGTTGCTTTCATTAGACCAAAGAGATGCTAAGTCAGGTGGTGACGAAGAAGTGAAAACTGCTGTAAGGAATTGGCTATATCAGCAGCTAGCTTTTATGAAGCTGGAATACATGCCCTCATTCATAGGTGGAAAACTTCTATTGAAAGAGGTAGTGACTATGTTGAGAAGTAGGGATGTGAACCTATGATGTCTAGTTACATCTTGATATATATGCTTGATTGTGTTCCTTATTTTTTATATAATGAAACTTTTTGCATTACTTTTTGACTCGCCCCCATACATTTACATCATATAATAATGTCTTTTAAAGAAAATGAACATCTTTTTAAAAAATATATTTATTTCTGAAAATAAATTCAATTTTAAAATAAAGTCTCTTGAGGAGTAGATGTATTTTCTACAAAACTATGAATACAATAAGATAAGTGAACATTTATTTTATTATTAATGCTCTATCTCTTGATATCAAGCAGTTTAATTACAAAAGCTGCTTGCCTTAAAACATTATCTTCCAGGAATACCTTGGTTGATTCTATTTTGGGGGTGAAATACAGTCTTTGTTATTGTTGTATGTGTATGTGAGAGAGATATTTTTCACAGAGCACAGAAACTACAATTATCCTCAACAGAGGACTAGAGAGTGACACTTTGAATGTACAGATACTACACTGATCTTATGCCTATCCAGAACTGCTAGGAAGTGATATTTTGATCTTAGTAGTTATATATTTCCAATTGGTATGAGAAGTTGGTGTTCAAGTTCAGGTTAAAGTGAGGATTTCAAATACTGATATTCAAGACAAGTAGACCTTCTTCACTTAGAAGCTTGGCACACTACAATGTTCTTAATTTCCATCTTTCCCCACTTGGCAGACTAAACTAAGCTTCATAAATAATTCCTGAATTAAGGTTGCGCTCAAAGATATGTTATTGGTTTGTTTAGTTTTTGCTCTGCACATTTCAAAGAGAATGCTTTAATAGTATGCTTGTAAAATCTACATTAACTAGAATTGTGTGAATTTCTCTTAATGATATAAATAACTCTTGTACTTGATGCCAGCATAATACTGCATTAGTCAGGTGATGGAAAATAAAGAACCAACTCACCTTTCTAGCACTAGTCTGTGGAGTTAGTTCTGGGTCAGAGGTGTTGAAACCAACATTTATTAACCTACATTGATCAATTGGATGCAGACACTAGTCTTGCAAGGATGGAATTGTCAAAGAGCATACAGAATCAGGAATGATTGAGAGAAGTTGTCAAACATGTCTGGACAAGTCTGATCAAGTAGTTTTTTTTCTAATAATAATAATTCAGAATCTCATTCATCTCTCTCTCTCATTTTCTCATTTACTCACTCAACTTCTCTCTTTGATTTCTCTCTCTTTGTTTATGCTTTCTTTCTTGATCTCAAGAGTTTTTCCTTTCTTACTCTTTTTCTCACTTTCATACCCTTTACTTCAGTCTCTTCTCACTTGCTTTATTCTTTCTACCAGATGATACCTCTCTCATCTTTTCTCTTTTTCAATCTTTTATTTCTTTCTCTCTTTCTTTTTCTGTTTTTTTATTTATTTTTTCCTTTTCTATTCATTGTTTTAATGGTCTTTGCAAATTTGTGTGTGTATGTGTGTGTGTCTCTCTCTCTCTCTCTTCCCCCTCTCTCTCTTCCCCCCTCTCTCTCTCTCTTCCCTCTTTCTTTTTTCTCACTTTTTCACTTCATGCTTTAATATTTTTTTCTGTTTTGAACTTCTCTTTTTCTTTCTTTATCTTTTTAAATTAGTCTTTCACAGAAACTTTTTTCAATGATACATTTCTCACTCTTTCTTGTATCACCATTCTCTCTCACTCACTCTCTCACTCTCTCTCTCTCTCTCTCTCTCTCTCTGTGTGTGGCAACATTCTTTTTATATCTTACCTTTTTTATTTTATCTATATTTATTTCCCTCTCTCTTGAAACTTTTTCTTGTTTTCTCTTTCACTCTCTCTTGACTTGTTTTTTCTTCATCTTACCACTGCTATATGCGATTATATAATTTCAATTCTCTTCTTGTTGAAGGCCTGCTCCAACAGGTCTACAGAAATTGTTAATCAATAATTATATTTCCACCTGCCTCCAGGTAAAAAATAATTCTAACCTGAGGATCAGGGATCTGTTCCCTTGGCAGCAGCCCTCCTCTGCCTTAAAATCAATATATATGCATTGATATCTGCAGCACTAGCCAATAGACAGAATTATTTGAGGATGGGGGTTAAAGGCTTACATAGAAAAAGATTATGTCATGTTCTGAATTTCTATAAGTTTGCAAATAAATAACCTATTTTAATCAATAACATAATAGCAGCCTGAATTTACCTGCATGGTTTCATGCTTATAACAAAGGATTACTAGCCACTTGACTTGGGTCAGTAATAGGCATTACCAGGTCAATTTGGAGATGAAAACATTAATCATGTCTAGTTTACCTTGTCCTTTTAAAATCCATGGTTTACAACAATCTATGCCCTATATTCTTTCAAACCGCCTCTCCATAATTTACTATCTTTCATATCACTTAGCAATGTTTATCTCCTTACTCTCTCACTCAGTCCCTGTTCTGTCATCCATTTACACAAGTTCATTAAGCTACTCACTGTTTCTTTCTGCCACACTTGCCTTCAGTATGTGGTAAGAGTGTTAAATTCTCCAAGCTCTTCTTTCTCATTACATGTCACAGAAACTTAAATTATTTCCTTCTGATTCTAAGTACAACTTTCCTTTTTGCTTCAATTTTTCTTAAGGCTTTCTCATAACCCCCATGTACCAATCCATAGAATTCTCAGCATTCTTCTTTAGAGTCACATCTCTGTTGCCTCAAGTCTCCTCTTCATCTGTGAGGAATTTGTCCAGCATTCACTGCCATATAGGAGGTTTGATATTACATAACAGTTCAACACTTAGGTGAGGATACTGGTTCAAATAAGTCATCACACTAGAATAATTTGTTATAATAACCATAAGGCTGTTCAAAGCATTTAACAATATATGTGACAGATTTTTAATGAGTGAAACATGAGATGATGTAATGATTGTCAATCCAAAAGAA
This sequence comes from Acanthosepion esculentum, assembly GCA_964036315.1. Lineage (NCBI taxonomy): Eukaryota > Metazoa > Mollusca > Cephalopoda > Sepiida > Sepiidae > Acanthosepion > Acanthosepion esculentum. The sequence continues at coordinate 111,115,844 of OZ038484.1, forward strand.
AAAAACATAATGAAACAAATCATATTCTATCTCAGGTTGCTTGGGTTCATTTTGTACTAATATCCTTGCAAACAATGCCAATGTAATTGTCACCACTGTCTCTCCAATCACCAGCTATCTTGACAAAGATTTTGACACTGGGAGACCACAATGGTTAATGGAGAAGAGAGTTCAGATTGTTACTTTGAAAGTGAAATGGGAAAATTCCTCTATTTTATGTTAAGAAATAATTGCCAGAATATCTATCTGATATTTGATATTTATCAAGTTTGGTACAAGGCAAAATTGGAGAGAAACTACAGAGAGGAAGATTATGTTATACCAGTCTTCAGAATGTGGAGGGCATGCTTTGACAATCAGGATTTGAAATCTTAGATTTTACCTAAGGTCCAGCATTGCCTCTGACTGTGGCGACAAATGCACAACTATTTCACTTATAAGGCAGACTGCATAATATTGATTAACTTAATGTCACACATGGTTAGATATAGGAAAATTGGGGTATGAAGTTTGTGCTGCACTAATTCTCCAAGTCAAGAAGTCCTACCTGTTTTCACAAGGCATGTAGGCCCTCCTGAGCTGACAAAGCTTAAATACTAACTGGTGACTGGTGATTGAAAATGCACAACTCTCTCAGGCATGAAGCAAGGGTATGTCTTTGTGATATTTGATCAGAGGTTTCTAGTACTTTCCACCAACTGAAACTCATTTTTATCCTTGCCTGAGAAATATCTTGTGTTTAATTCTGATGTTTAAAGAGAAGATTATTTTTGTTTTTCTTTTTTCCACAGAAGTAATTCTCTTCATCCTGCTTAAGTAGGTATCTTTGATGGTGTTGCCATTTCAACAAGTGAATAGCAACTTTTGAGTTTTGTACACAGAAGAGTTTCAAGTTTCATATTGGGCACCAAAGTTCTCATTGCATGATTATTACTCTTCAGTTTTCCTCATTTTATAACAGCTTTATGTTCTTGTAAAATCTGCCATACGAACTGAGGTTCAAGAGAATATCAAAAGCAGCCTTTTAATATTGGCTGATAGTCTATTGGGTAATGTAAAATGTTTGATTTAAAAAAATAAAAAAAAATGTTATTTTCAACATTAACTTTATCATACAATATAGATTTTCATTATCTTCTACAATTTTTCAAACATTTTCATAATTATACACATAGAATTTATTTTGCTGGCGAAAGAACTGCCTTGAATTCTTTTGCATTCTTCCAGAGAGATTTGTCATTTAGACAATTTTGTAAATAGTAACCCGAAATGTAATACTGGATACAGTGGATAAATGAAAACTTCCCACCAAAGTTATAACAATTTCTATCAGAATTTTTGTCTGATCATATGGAGTATAGCATTATCTTGATGAAATATGCATTTCTCTGAAAAATTTTCTTCTGAAAATGTTGCCTTCATTTGGTCTTAATAATAACAGTACTTGTTCAAATCAGTCATTTGGTTTTCTCAAAAGAGCACAAAGTAGAAGACACTCATCCTATATACACAACATCTTATTCTTTGGATATAGACTGTTCTTTGGTGGCTAATGGTTCTTCATTTCACTTACTCCATGATCTCTTACATTCAGTATTGTTATAAAGTATCCACTTTTCATCACTGCTCACAATTTGTTCACAATTTGTTTAAAAAAACAGAACATTTAAATACACTCCAATAAATTGTTTCACTTATGTGAAAGCCAAAAGGTACTGACAACATATCAGTAATAGATGGTAGAATAAATGCCACAGCATATCAAAATATTTTGGAAACAAATTTAATCATCAGACAAAAAGTGTTAAACCCACAGTCACAAACTCATATTTGTACAACTGAGTGTGTGTACGTGTGTATATATATATATATATATATATATATATATATATATTTTTTTTTTTTTTTTTTTTTAAATATATTAAACAAATAATATATGCTAAATTATATAATTTAATGTATATCAAATATAACAGAATTTCTGCTAATAAAGTGTTCAATATCAGACTAGAAGCATTGATAATCAATGCATTCATTCTTATCGGGAGTTCCAATGAATGATTTCAAAATTACAAAACTCTGATTTGACCTTCAATAATTATTGAACATTTTTACTTCTATTATAATAATAATATATATGTATGTATGCATGTTTTTATGCATGTATTATTGAATATGATGAGGCAAAGAATATTCTGTTAATTTTTTTCAAAATCCCTCTTATATTGCTAATGATACAAACATTGTTTTTTTTCCAATTTCTCCAAAATTGTAAAATTCTAAAACCGTAATATTCTCTAAGAGAAACACCAAGATGACATCAGTTGAGTTCATTTTCTCCTGACAAATAACATCCATGTTTCCTTCCAAAGAATGACCAATGGGTGGTCAAAAGAAATATGTACAATTCCTGCAGAATCTTGAACCATTCATTCTGTCTTACAAAAAGAAAAACTAAGAAATTAACAAAATATTTTTCTTTCATATTCCATAATACATGTATGAATTAAAATTTGCTATCTAACTATATATATATATATATATATATATATATATATATATATAAGCACAAATAGTGCTGGCATTAATAAAACAGTGCTCAATGTAATATAACAGAGCTATTAAATATATATTAATAAAGATACATATTATCCCTCACCATGAGCATTACTCTGAGTTTCATGCACAATGCAATTTTCAGGTGTTGAGTATGAAGTGACCATTACACAATTTGAATTATAATATACCTGGTTATCACAGTGTTGGCATAGTTATATATTATGATAGGATTACAGTTTTTTTTAATTTTAAATTTATATTTGGTGATTAAAATAAACGGTATTTATGTGTGTGTGTGTGTGTGTGTGTGTGTGTGTATATATATATATATATATATATATATATATATATATATATATATATATATATATATATATATATGTATGTAAAAAAAAAAAGTCAAAAATAAAAAAAATATAATTTTGAGTGGTGAATATTCATATTTTATTTTTACAGTTTATACTCATCCCCGTGAAGTCTTGCTAGTGGTGAGGGATATATATATATATATATATATATATATATATATATATATATTACTTTGAGTGTTATTTTTAGTGGATACACATGTTAGACATGACACTCCATTTAAAAAGCCATTAATTCTTTTAAAATTGCTTTCTTTCTGTTTTGTAAATGAAACTGAATAGATATATGTTTCAAGAAAGAAAGAAAAGTATATAAAATCATATTAAAATGCGTACATTTACAGTAAATCGTAAATCCTAGAGAACGAAATATGAAAACATTTGTTACTCTGAGTTATCAGCTTATTTAGCGGCCTTTAAAAGCTCAATATTAGCATTTTCCATGCAAGTTCCAATATCTACCATTTGGCATTGTTGTCAGCACCACTCGTGATTCCCGTAAAATTGAAATCCCATTTAGTTTAGGCATACGCATGGTATACATCTGCTTATTGCCTACTCTCTCATTCTCATTCATTTGTGACTTTATATTTTGCCCTAATGGCTCCTAGGAAAATTCCTAGTGCAAGTGCTAAGCATCATGCTATAATGCTGGATGATAAACTTACTATGATAAAACACCATGTAAAAGATGAAAAGGTTATATCGATTGTTCAATCTTTTGGAATGAGTCGGACAACTGTATAGAAGTTTGTTCACAATAAGGATAAGATTTTGGCACATATCATTTTGTCCCAGGGATGAAGAATACTATTATCAATAAGAAAAAAGGAAAAATCTTTGAACAATTGGAACAACTTCTTTCTCTTTGGATTGATAGGTTGAATCATCAGCATGCTGCTGCCATTAGTCAAGAAATCATTCAAGTGAAAGTGTTGTCTTTATTTGAGGACCTGAACAAAAAAATAACCAGATGAGAAAGATGTAGAGTTTAAAATGAGTCAAGACTGGTTAATGAGATTTAAAGAATGAAGAAGTTATTTATACTTCTATTAAGAAGCCAGGTGAAAGTGCATCAGCTGACAAACTATTTCCTAAAGAATTGCCTAAGATCATCGTAGAAAACAAGTTTCTTCCTGAACAGTTTTTAACGCTGCCGAAACTGGATTACATTGGAAAAAATGGCACACCATTCTTTCATTCATAATGCTAAGTGTAAGGCTATGTCGCTGATAAATTATTTTATTCAGAATACTGTACATACATATCATAAATACTATAATATGCAATGGAGAGTGCTTATTTGCAGTTTATAGTGTGGTTACTTCGACTTTAGTCGTTTTGTGACCTAAACTGAGACCAATTAATGATATAGGGTATGGTATACTTGTATATATGTGTGTGTGCGTGTGTATGTATATATATATATATATATATATATATATATATATATAGATAGGCACGGTGGAGTAATGGATAACGGCTTGGATTGAGGAATTGGAAAGCCGAGTTCGAATTCCAGTCGATTCCATTACATTCCCTTACGTGCTAATACCCTTGGGAAAGGTGTGAATCCTCTTCTTCTCCCTCCATCTATGGGTAAATAGCAGGACAGACTTGGTTCTATAGCCTTGGATGGCAACTGGTCTAGGAGAAGGACAACTCTAAATTCAAAACCTGCGGAGGGTCGTTTGGGGACCTTGTGGCATCCGTTGCACCAGGTCCCTGTATTCGTCCCTCCAAAAATTGTGGATGGCCCTGCACAAAGCCTTCACCACTATAATCAAATCCTGTGTGGCTGTCGGGCTTTCAGTTTCTGGGAACTGATCTGTCTGACCCTCATACGTCAAGTTCGACGGGAGAGCGATAATATATATATATATATATATATATATGTGTGTATGTGTGTGTGTGTGTGTGTGTGTGTGTGTGTGTGTGTGTGTGTGTGTATGTATTTAGTGTATTAGTGCAGCAGATCATTATTCAAACATACATTGTTAAATATAACAGACATCAAATGTTTATGTTTGATCATGAGCTGTTCTAAACTTTGTGCGGTTGCTTTAAATTCGGGAAATTGTCCAACATTTGGATATTTTTTTTTATTATGCTGTTCCTTGATCTAAGCTTTCAGCTCGCATGAGCCATCTTAAAATTGGTTCTGTGGACATTTAAACAAAGATAATCACCATCAAAGATGAAATTCTATTATGTTGACATAGAAGATTGCTATGAGATGATAATGTTCATGGAATGGCAGGTGCAGGTCATAAATTCATGATGCGGTTCTATGACGTCATACCACGTGAGAGACTGAAATATTAACAACAGAACCATATGTCTAGTCACAACACATTGCATCTAGACATATTGTTCTGTTGTTAATATTCCATTCTCTCACGTGGTATGACGTCATAGAACCGCATCATGAATTTACGACCTATGTCTATATGCTATACATATGTGTACACACACACACACACACACACACAGATATATATATATATATATATTTATATATATATATATATATATTTTAAACATGTAGTATTGAATGTTAAAGACAACATAGTCTTGCATATTTTCTTTTGAATTTTCTCATATTCTTTAATGAGACTTTTTATTAGAAAATGGTTTCGAAATATGTATTGTCCATACGATGACCTAGCGCTTTCGAACATCATTGTTCATCTTCAGGGTCAATATTTTTAGTCAAAATCTTTTTTTAAAAACAAACATTTACCAATTATCTTGTAGCGTAATCATATTGCTACTTTTTTTACAAACTAAAAACGTTAAAATCCTTTTAAATTCAAAAGACGCGATGATGTTATATCACGTGCATGGCGAAGATTTTTATCATGTGACAGCGTGAAAAAGATTTCCAATACACCAGCCAAAAGATCGAAGAATATGCTAAAAAATTTAAACATATTATAAACATTGTAATATGTTACCAGAAATATTGTAATCTATACGATTAATAAGAGGTCTTTTGCTTTTAATATGTAATGCCTCTAAGATTTTAAGGCGTCTAATGTCTGTATGTTTATCTATAATTTTAGTATTTTCTATAAGTATTTTACGTATATCAGATTGCATAAGGGAAACGGTATGTGATTTAATATGTTGTTTAATGGAGCTAGAATTATTTAGATGCAGAGTTAATCTTCTGGAGAGCCGGGTGGTTGTAAATCCAATATATGTATGTGGATTAGAAGAACATTCTTCCATGGGGCATTTAAACTCATACACAACATTGGTTCTATCAACAACTGCAGCAACTGGAGAATGATTATTACTCATTATCAGGTTAGAGGTTTTAAATTTACTATAATATATATTAAGTTTTAAGACCTTGTTGGAATCAACAGGAAACACATTATGGTGTATTATAGACTTAAGAGCCTCTTCATCCATGCTGTATTGTCTATGCATTTGTCCTCTGTAAAAGAGGTTAATTGCGGATAATTTTCTGGGTGTATCTCTTGTTAGGTCTGAGAAGTATCTATCAAATTCATTATCAACTAGATAGTTAGGAAAACCATTATTAATAAGGGTTTGCTTGATGTTAGTCAATTGTTTATGGAATATTTTATTGGTAGAAGAGATAAGTTTTGCTCTAGTAACTAGGTTAGAAATTATTGACCGTTTATATTTAATGGGGCATTCACTAAGATAGTTGAGTGTGCAATTGTTATCACTTGTAGGTTTTTTGTATACAGAAGTGGTAAAAGCGTCATTACTAGTATCTATTAAAACATCCAAAAAAGGGATATTATTATCTTTAGTTAGTTCATGTGTAAAATTAAATACTGAATTATTTTTAAAGGCTTGTTGCAAAAAGGTTAATTCATCAAAATTTTTAGCAAGTATAAGGATATCATCAACATAACGGAGGTATATGCTAGGTGTTTCAATAATACCAAAAATTTTATCTTCAAGATGTGACATATAAAAATTGCTAAATGTTGGACCAAGGACAGATCCCATAGAGACGCCGTCCACCTGTAAATAAATATTATTAAGGTGGTCATAGAAAGGAACCTGTGTAGTGCAGATTAAAAGGATTTTTTTGAGTTTTATTCGGATTAATTTTAATATATATATATATATATATATATACACGCAGACATACAGGCAAGCTGTCATCTTTATAATTTTATTTATTATTTTAGAGAATATACCACCCAACATTTTCTTTTGTAAATCTTTCAATATTTAGGCAAATAGGGTTTAATTTCATTGTTAAAAAAAACATGTATACCTATTCAAACATGTCTACCCACTAAATGTAACATTTATATTAATAAGAAATAATGTTAGATTAAAAACATCCATAAATTGTTTTTATATATATATATATATATATATATATATATATATATATATATATATATATATATATATATATATATATATATATATATATATATATATATATATATATATATATATATAAAAAGGAGGAGGCACGGTGGAGTAATGGATAGCGGCTTGGATTGAGGAATTGGAGAGCCAGGTTCGAATTCCAGTTGAATCTATTACATTCACTTACGTGCTAATACCCTTGGGAAAGGTGTGAATCCTCTCCTTCTCCCTCCAGCTGTGGGTAAATAGCAGGACAGACTGGGTTCTATAGCCTTGGATGGCAACTGGTCTAGGAGAAGGACAACTCTGAATTCAAACCCGGAGTGGAGCCCTGAAGGCGGATGGATGGCACTTTGTGCTACCTTCCGGTACCAAACTGTATTGGTTCATCGTCTCCTTTGAACTCTGCTAGCAAGGTCGATAGGGGGAACTAGATGTCTGGGCAGCCCTAGTTCTCCATATATCCCGCCCAGGCTCGTATCACACCATGCTACTCCATCGTCTCTCGAGACGGACAGATGCCGATGTGATATAAAAAATATCACACATTGAATGCAAGTGTTACTACAGTAGTGCACAATGGGAAATAGCAGATATAAAGTATATATTAATAGTAAATATACATTTTTTCCCTCACTGTTAGTACAAATACGAGTTTCATGCACAACATAATCTCCAGGTGCTGAGTTATATATATAATAATAGCTATGATAGCTGGCCACTCGTATTTGAGGATACCCATCTACTAGGGTGGCTAGCCAATCCTTGTTGCATATATTCACTCAGACACATTTGTGCTTGCTCAACACCTACATACTGCAACTATGCTGAGCAGACCTTAGTTACAGTTTCTGGGAGAGAGTGTGTTATCTAGTATGATCAACAATTTGAACAAGGCCAGTACAGTCAAACCTTCGGCCACGATGACTTGTGGCTTTATGGTAGCACAGCTATAATTTGCCCACGAGAGTTCCATCTACCCAATTTCACTCACAAGGCTTGGCTCAACCCGTGGTGTGGTTTTCAGGCACTTTCCAAAGGTGATGCCCACTGGAATCAACCTCAACCCAGTCCGATAACATCAGGAAGTCGACTTCCCGGCAAATTGTCCATGGTGAGATTTGAATCTGGGTCTCATAGATCTCATAGACAGCAAACGTTCTAACTACTCAGCCATGTGCCCAGATTTATATATATATATATGTCATTCGCAGACAGTACTGTTTCGCTGTATCACAACTCCTCAGTGCAACTAGACAACCGAATGCCTTAAACCCGGATCAAAGCCCAACCGATTTGGTGTCAGTCAGAGCTTCTACCACTGAGCCATCTTTACTCGACAGAATGAATCAGCCAAATCTAGCGTATTGTTTTTACAGATGTAAACAAACACCAAACAGCCAAAGTGCTCCATTCATTTTACTGAAGAACTTTGCATTTATGCAGTTGACTGTTGTTTTCAGAATTAGCTTGTTGTTCAACTGTGCTCAATTGAAAATATATTTTCAAGAGCTAAATAATGTGTAATATATATATATATATATATATATATATATATATATATATATATATATGAAATATTTCTCAGCATTAACCTGTAGAAAAAGACACTATGTATAAAGATAAAAGACAATAGGAAAACTGTATTATTAGCTGCCACATTTCATCCAATGTGGACATATCCAAGGCAAAAACAAAATTTTAAAAAGAAAGCGACTATGAACAACAAATAAAATGTCCTTAGCAACTAGAGAATTTAGAAAACGCTATTGTATTCATATTGTCAAATGAAAATTATGTCAAGTAGAAACTGATCCGGTCACTTTTGTTTCTACTCAAACCACTCTTGTAAAATTAAATCTAGAATTATTATAGGTTTCTATCTGAGATCATTAAGAATCTGCAGCCCCCAATATTTACCTAAAGAAGAAACATAAATAGAAAACACATTCAAAAAACTACAATACCCATATCATTTCATCCATGATGCAAGAAGAAAGGCATACAAAATATACAACCGAAATAAAAATAATAACATAATTCATGATAATAAATTACATGAAAACAGATGCATAATACTACCGACCAACTCTTATAATGTTAAATTAATAATCTTATAATAATCACAAACAATTCCAAAACAATTATGGATATACTCAGATCCTCAAACACTAATAGCAATAATATTTCTAAGGCAGGCATTTATAAAATAAATGACCAAAACTGTTCCTCCCAGTATATTGGAGAACCAAGCAGAAATTTTAAAAAATGCATCTATGAGCACAAGAGACCTCACAAAAAACAACTAATGCTCTAGTCATACATAGAAATAAATTCAACCACAATTTTGATTTTAAAAATGCTACACTTATAAAAAAAAGAAAATAACTCACTCAGAAGGAAAATCCCCAAGAGTGCTGCCATTGAATATTATCCAAATATTAATCTATGCCCAAGCTTTTTCCCAATTTCGCCTTTCCTAACAGAATTACTATTCTTCCAAGCAAGCATACACAACTGTATCAAGAAATCAAAAGAAAATGGTTGAATTCGTCAACAGAATAAAACAATATTTCCACATGTGATAGTACTTGACGTAATTTTCAGTTGACAATATGAATACAATAGTGTTTTCTAAATTCTTCTAGTTGCTAAGGAAATTTTATTTGTTGTTAATAGTGACTTTGTTTTTAATAAATTCATTTCATTTTTGCCTTGAAAAAGTCCACATTGGACGAAACGCGTCAGCTAACAATACAGTTTTTCTATTATTTTTTACCTTTAAACATATATATATAAATATGTATATATATATATATAGCAAAAGAGAGATAGAAATCACTCTAGTAGTAATGATCTGCAGGACTAAATTACTGACTGTTACATCACAATGTATTAGTAGTAGTGGTTAGCAAGTAAGTCTTCCACACTTACTTGCTAACCACTACTTTATGATCGAACAGCACAGCTGAGTTTATTAACTCATATGTAAATGCAATTAAGGGTAAAATCAGCTTCAGTATAATATAATATTGAACTCGTTTTTGTTCCCAAAAGTATATCATTTAAGATTGCACCTCTTCCTTTTCACCCACTCTTGGGCTATTGGATTTTGCAAGGTGTTGATTTCAGCTTTCAAGAATGTCAGGAAACTCCATCCTTGCATAAACATTTCATTTATTTCCTTCTTGTCCTGTTCAAAAATAATTTTTCCCGGAAACATATGAGACATACTGAAGATGTTTTGAAAATAACTTCATTTCTTTGAAGGGAAAGTATGGGTTTTCAATCAGACACTTGAAAAGTTTACGTCAGTAAGAAGTGGGTGAAACGTTCTCTTCAATCAGTTTGGGATGGAAATAAAATAAAAACTCATTTTGCACTAATTTACACACATGTTCAGTTATTCTCATTAGCATACAAAGAGACAAAAGAAATTCTATTAAAAATCAAAATGAAAGGATATAATTTTAATGAATCATATGCATTAAAATCACCCGATCTATATTGTAAACTTGTGTGATAGAAATGATGTAATATTTTTTTTATTTTTCTATATACAACATGTGAAAGCACATGTGATACCCTGCCCTTGTCAGCTGCCAACCAAGGGAAGGTAACATGGTTTTGGTGGTTAAGGCAGTACTGCCACCCATGGTGTTAGTCTCTTGCGATTTTTTTTCAACTACAAGTCAAATTTTCAATGTTGTGTTAAAAGTGTTTGCTTTGGATCATTAACCAATAAACAATGCACTCGTAGTGACTGTTATCAATAACGTAGAATGGAAGGTAAACAGATGTATTTCACATTGGAAGTAACATTGTGTTGCGAGCATGGTTTTAATTAACATTGTTTATTTGGGATCCTGACCAGATCCAACTTGTTGAGCTGTGGTCTGGAGACAATATGAAGCATGCTTCAGGCTCCAGCCAGTGATACCCTCCTTCAAAAAAAAAGGAAACAACTGACTGTCCAAGGAATCCATGGCACCTGACCTCAATAGGTAGCACATGACATGTCCACCCCTTTTAGGGAAACGGTATGAATCCATCTTCTAGGGACTGCGTGTGAATCCAAATTCCCACTGAAACTATTACTATTTGCATGTCTGAATGAATACAAACTCTGCTACGCTTGGTCAACTTTCATTTAGATGCAACATCAAAAGGAGCCTAATGATATAAGAGGAACTTACTAAGTAACTATATATATATAAATATATATAAAGCAGAATTATGTGAAAGATTTATGTATATCCTTTATGTGAATCACTCTCTCTTAAGCAATGTCTTGTAATATATATATATATATATATATATATATATATATATATATATATATATATATATAATCTTCATTTTGCAGTTTTTAATACAATGTCTCAGACAATAATTCCTTTGCCTTCCTTGAGTATATGTTGTATTTACATGTTAATTGAACCTTGTTGGCTGTGAAGCTCTCTGTGGCCAAGCAGCCTAAATCACCCTGGATCAGCATCAAATGGTGATTTTTCCCTACAAAATGGGTACAAGTTCAAATTATGCCAGAAGGTACATTCTTTTTATTAAGACATTGTTTACACCAGGGCTTCTACTGGAACACATGTTTAAAATATTGAGAAATTTGATGTTCTGGAAAAGTCTCTTGTTTTTTTATTTTATTTTTATTTTTTTACCTTCTACAACATTCTTCAACCCTGGTGTTCTTGTTAACTCGAAAAAAAATTGTAAAATAAAAAGAAAATGTACGAAGCAATTTCTGGAAGCAACAAAAAATGTCATTTTCTTTTCTCAGGACTGTAGGAACTATGTTCATCACTTTCTTGAGACTCTTCAGCTAATTTTTTTTTGTTCAACCCCTTCCACTATTTATTTTTTGGGGTCCCCACCTCCTCTGCTAATTCATTTCTTGAAACACCACCCCTCCACTATATGCTTTTTTGAAACTCCATCCTCATCACTAATTTCTTCTTTGTCACTCTAACTTCTTTATGATTTCTATTCTTGAAACTCCACTCCTACACTATATGCTTTTATACCTCCACCACTATTTATCTTTCAGGACTCCACTCCCATCACTAATTCTTTATCACTCCTCCACGATTTCTATCCATGGAACTCCACCCTTTCACCATTTATTTCTCAGGACTTCACTTCTTTGACTATATGTTGCTTTTTCAAAACTCCATCACAAATTTCTTCTTTGTGGCTTTACCTCTTCCACTCTTTCTTTTCTTAGGACCCCTTCTTCTCTTCAGTAATTTCTTTTATTGGGACTCCATTCATTCCCTAATTTTCTCTCAGCTTTAAACTGACCCAAAACAGAAAAATGTCCAAAACACTAATCTGAATATCTTGTTGGCAAAAAGTTAATAATAATAATAATAATAATGATAATAATAATATGAGAAAACAAGTGAAATTTCTCATTCCTGTCTCAGGTGTCTGTCTACTTAAAGTTTTGTTTCACTGCCACTCCTAATCCCAGAAATAGTTCCTTTGCTTAACTTATAGTTTAAGCCACCAAAATAAAAAAAAAACACTAACACAACTGGTTTTCATTTCATCTTGTGCCAACATCATCAGTCCTCTGTGATTGTTTCAAAAGACTTGCACTTGTTCCTGTGAGTGTGCCAACATAAAACAAATTATTTTTACAGAATGCGTCTGCGGTGAATGTTTCAAACATCAAACTGGTAAACAAAAACTAAAGTGAACACAACTTTACTTGATGCAGATTTAAACCTTTTTCATACTGGCTGCTTGATGTCAATTTAGAATTTATTATCTAAACCCAAGCAACTTTGATCTTCAAAAATTTAAATGCAATGTCAATTGTTAACCTCTGTTTTCTTAATTCTTGTTCTTTTATTATTCTCTCTCCTTAATAGTTGTTTTTTTTCATATTCTCTAACGCTCAATACCTGCTTGCGTTTTAGTGGCTTTATTGCCTTGCTTGTGGTGAAATGATTGAAAAAAAGTGGGTACAATGATAACTAGGTACTCTTACCTTTTATAGACATGACGACTACTGTATTTTGATGGCATATAAAATGGCCCTTTAATTTTTCCATAAAAAGGGCTTAAGAAATATGTCCTGAGTTTTCTATGCAAAGTTGATGAATCTGGTAGGTTAATGCTTACCCAGACTTGCTATACTTGTATCTAGCCTAGCTCCATAATGCTGTCATATTAAATGCAAATGGTATGGGGTTCTTAAAAGCTATTAAATATGGTACTTAGATAATAATCCTTCTCTTCTGACCATAGCTGTTTTGGGAGATTTGTTTAAGAAAGGAAATTGTGGGTCTTTTTTATGGCAGAGATATTTGCATATCTTTCTCCAGTGCCATTGGTCAGTATTCAAGCCGAAGTAAAAGTGAGAATTTTGAATGTTGATTTTCAAAACAGTCAGGCTCTTCTCATTTTTCTTCTTATCTCCACTATCTGCCTCTCTTCCAGACTTAAATAAAGTAGGTAGGAAGATTGTGTTGTGCCAATTTTCCAAGTAAACCTCATTATGATATTTTTATAATAAATCTGGATGTAGTTTCATGACTTATATAGTTGTGTAATCCCCACTAACACCAGTGATTGATGTTCAAACCCAACAAAATGCCAGTTTGCTGATTTTCAAAGCAAACAGCCTATCCTCATTTGAAAGACTGGTATAACACAGTCCATCTCCCACATCATATGACCTTGTGCCAGACTAGCTATGTACTCTGGTAATGTTATAACGAATTTACCTTCTTCTTCTTCTGTTTGCCATTTCCCTTCAGGACATTGGCAATCATGGCTCTCCATAATTTTCTGTCCTTTGTAGCTCTTAATAAATTTTGTCTTTTTGTTATCCCTCCTAAACCTTGCTCCATCATCCATTTACTCAAGCTCGCTAAGTAGATTATGCATTATTTTCCTTTGTCTCCTCCTGCCTTCAATCTACCCTATGAGTATCAAATTTTCAAAGCCTTCTTTCCTCATTATGTACCCAAGAAATTTCAATTCTCTCTTTCTGATGTTAAGTATAAGTGTCCTTTTTTTCCATTTTCTCTAAAACTTTGTAGTTGTCCACATATTTGACCCATGGTATTTTCAGCATCCATCTGTAGAGACACATTTCTGTTGCTGTTGAAACACTGAAGTTAAGCAACGTCAACCTTGGTCAGTACCTAGATGAGTGACCGTTTGGGAATAACAGGTGCTGTGAGCTTGGATGTGCAGGTGGTGTAATTGATAATAGCTTAGAATTGTTAACTGGAGAATTGAGTTCCAAATCCTGTTCAGTTTGTTATATTCACATGCACAATATCTTTGGGAAAGGTATGAATCCACCTCTTCTACCCCCAGCTTTGAGTTAATTAGTAAGACTTGTATCATTAAACCATTAATATCTTCACAAAAAAATTCTTACAGTCTAAAAATATTTTCTCGCTTTAAATAACCTGCAAAGGGTTGATAAACTGTAAAAAAAAAATCAATAAATCATTTCTGTTGCTTCAAGTTTCTTCTTCATCTGTGAAGAGATTGTCCAGTATTTACTGCCATATACGAGGACTGATATTACATAACAGATCAGTTTTATAATAGCTGAAGAAAAAATATTTTTGAATGCTATTCAAAAAATTTTGATTGAGGAACAAGAAAAGAAAATCTGAAATTGTCAAGTGAAGATTCATAAAAAAAGCCTGAAGTTTTAAGCATCATCTGTACTTGACACACTTCCTACTGAAACCTTGCAGAGATCATTATTCTTAATGTAAAAAAGTCTATCATGTCTTTGAGTCTGCAACTTATATTCTTGCTGTTTATCATTTGGATTGGATTACCAAGAGCCTATCTCTCAGCTATGCCAGGGAATTCTGAACTTTTATCATCTGGATTTTTTCTTAGAGGTCTTCTTATCTGTATATCAATTTAACCTTGTGAGAGAGATAGTTGTATATTTGCCACAAAAACTCAATTTAAATAACGAAAAACAGGATTTTTGAATGCTGATTTTTAGTGGACCTAGGCTCCTTCCAATTCAAAGATTGATGCTACATAATCTTCCTACCCTTTTTTTTCTGCCATTTGGCAAGAGGTCTTATTTGTACTAGGCCTGTCTCAGAGATGAGCCATTTGTATATTTCCTAATTTTTCCAGAGATTGGTGTTCAAGCTAAGGTATAATCTTGCATTTCAGTTGCTTATTTTCTAGGCAACCTGGCCTTTTTTCACTTGGAGGTTTAACATAGCACAATGTACCCATCCCATAATTTGGTCTTCTGTCATATTAAGCTAAATTTAGTAAATACCACAAAGTCTATCATATCTTTGATGCTGTAACTTATATTCTTGTGGTTTACCATTTTGTTTGGATTACCAAGAACCAAACTGAACAGCAGCAATTTTGACCTTTTACCCTTGGAATTTTTATTTAGAAGTCTCATTATCTTTGCATCATATCTGCCTTGTGCTTAAGAGAGTTGCATATTTCCAAACATGATTAGTGATTGTTGTTTGAACCCTAGTCCAAAGCCAGGATCCTGAATGCTGATTTTCATAGAAGGCAGTCCTTTCCCAGTTATAATATTGATGTGATACAATCTTTATACTCTATTTTACCCAAGAATTTGGCAAAAGGTCTCATTAGCTTGTTACTGAGCTTGCTTTGTGGCTGAAGTATTTGTATATTTCTTAATATTTCGAGAGATTTGTGTTTATATCCAGGTAAAATTTCAGGATTTTATAAAGTTTTGATTCTTAAGGTAGATAAGTAGACATGTTGTATGATGCAAAAATGTTCCATGAAATAGATAGGTAAAATGTGTAAGAATTCAAATAAAAGATTTTATGAACATAAAGTGGATCTATTTACAAAACAATACACGGAACACATTAATTGTTTATCATAATAGGTCTGACCATAATTTTGACATAAAGAATGTCGTTTTGATTGAAATTGAAAATGTATTGAAAGTGCACTAATTTCAGAATCCTTGATGAGCACTAATTCAATGCTGGCCAAGTTCCCACAGTTCAAAATTTCAAGGTTGGTAACGCAATCCTGCAACATGATTTCAAGTATGAATTGAATAGCCCACATGAGGAACTTTTCTAATTTCTTGATGTGCTTGTAAATCAAGGTGTATATTTTGCATCCATCAAAGAGAAAAGGGAAGACCATTGTGTCACACTGACAGGCATATATTCCTCTGTTACTGAGCTTCCCCAGTGCCTGGATTGCTTTGCTGATTTTTGCATTAATATCTTTGTTCAGAGAACCATATCAGGAGATCATGCTCTTGAGGTATTTGAAAAATATTGGTATTTGCAAGGTGGGTACAGTCTATGGTAATAGCTGGTGCCAGGGGCAAGGAGTTGGATTAGTGATTGGTGCAGGTTGATAAAGCACTTTAGTCTTGCTGAGATTGATTGTCAGGCCATTACAGTTTATTTAGTTATAGATCCAATAATGATTTAAAATTAGAATTTCCCATTTATATATAGTGTACTCTTCTGGTCTTCTAGTGATATAAAAATCTATTGTACACACAATCTGTGTGTGTGTGTGTGTGTGTGTATAAACACATTGTTATATAGGAATAAAGTGTAGCTGCCGACACTTGAGTTTGAACATAGATCGCCATTGAGCAAACACAGGCAATCCCATTGTTGAATTAAGTAAACCACATGACCATAGAGGAAACACATAAGTAGGAAGTCGCGTAACATCTAATTGAATGCTATTTCTATTCTATCCTCTGTTACTATTCGGATCGCCATTTCTACTCTATCCTCTATTACTATTCGGATCGCTATTTTCTACACTATACTATTTCTCTATTCGGATCACTATATGGATTACTTTTCATGCAAGTATTATCGAGCAAGTACTATTAGTAGTGCAAGTGATATTCAAAGACATCTGACATGAGCATTGTTCAATGACATAATATAGTTGTATCTATGATTACAAAGTCTCTACTACAACAAGCATTACGAAAGTGACAATGAGTATTCGTTGACATCATAAAACACGTATATATTTTTGTGATGTTGGACCGCTTCACTTGTCACTTTTGCTATATTAAGCTTGTTATATTCGAGACTCTGTAGACGCTGGTACTAATAGTAATGCCTTCCAATAATATTCGCACTAGTAATACTTGTTCAAGTAGTAATTGCCAAATAGTATAATGATCAGAAGAGAATCGTAATCCGTGTAGTAGTAGAGTATAGAGAGTGAACGTATAGCAATAGTGGATAGACAAGAAGAGAGAACCGTGGTCCGTGTAGTAGTAGAGTATAGAGAGTGAACGTATAGCAATAGTGGATAGACAAGAAGAGAGAACCGTGGTCCGTGTAGTAGTAGAGTATAGAGAGTGAACGTATAGCAATAGTGGATAGACAAGAAGAGAGAACCGTGGTCCGTGTAGTAGTAGAGTATAGAGAGTGAACGTATAGCAATAGTGGATAGACAAGAAGAGAGAACCGTGGTCCGTGTAGTAGTAGAGTATAGAGAGTGAACGTATAGCAATAGTGGATAGACAAGAAGAGAGAACCGTGGTCCGTGTAGTAGTAGAGTATAGAGAGTGAACGTATAGCAATAGTGGATAGACAAGAAGAGAGAACCGTGGTCCGTGTAGTAGTAGAGTATAGAGAGTGAACGTATAGCAATAGTGGATAGACAAGAAGAGAGAACCGTGGTCCGTGTAGTAGTAGAGTATAGAGAGTGAACGTATAGCAATAGTGGATAGACAAGAAGAGAGAACCGTGGTCCGTGTAGTAGTAGAGTATAGAGAGTGAACGTATAGCAATAGTGGATAGGTAAGAAGAGTGAACAGTGAGCATTACACTATTTCGTATTTATTCACTTTATTTATGATCATGTGATCTACTTAGTAATGGAATTGCCTGTGTTACTCACTGGTGGTCTAGTTTCAAACCATAGTGTCGGCAATGACACTTACTCTTACACAACAGATATACTTGTCTTTTAGGACTTCATCAGACTAAATTGATGTTTACATTGATGCATGAAGGAAAAGAGATTCTGAGAATTTTAAATTTAAATTATTTTTTTTTTTTTTTTTAAATAGTTTTTAGTTATATGGTCTTGCTGATTTGTTTCCATCACATTTGTTCTTAAGTCTCCCACATTCTGAAAATAGAAGATCTGCCAAGAAAGGTGAAATGTTGTAAGAACCTGGATGCAAATGTACTGTTGATGATTTAGCAATCAATGTAAACATAACTTTAGTCCGATGATGTCCTAAAGGATGAAATGTGTCACATAAAAACTTTTTCCACTTTGTTGTGTTTTTTCCCTAAAATTGTTCTTGATATATAAAATTTATATATTGCTTTTTCCCATATATATATATATATATATATATATATATATATATATATAATTGTGTGTGTGTGCAAATATATTGATAAAATAGGAAAGAACTGTTAGATTGATGATCTGAAGTTCTTTAGAATTTTTGTTTTTATTTTTAAAAACAGTGCTCAATACACTCAATAAGTAGAGCCTAGATTATAATTATTTTTTTTAATTATTTTTTTTTTACAAAAATATGATTCCTGTGTAGCGATGAAATCATTTTTTTTTTTAAATAATTATAATATATATATATATATATATATATATATATATATATAGGTTTTAAAAAACAGCAGCTTCTACTGCTATTAAGCATTACTCCTCAAGTAAATTGAATTGAGTTCTCCAAGCTGCTGGCATATTTCATATAGAGAAAAAAGGTTAAATTTTCCTTCATTTCTGCTGTGCGACACTGGCCTAGAGGTAAGATATCTGACTGATGTCAAATTAGTTGGGTTTCAATCCCAGCTTGAAGCAATCAGATGTCTAGCCACACTAAGGAGCTGTGATACAGCAAAACAGTCTGTCTGTGGATGACTATATATATATATATATATTTCTTGTGATTATAAAGGTCACAGTGTTTTTAAACAGTGGAATCACTGTCTGCTGGCCCAGAAGTCCCACAAAACAAAATATGCCTCCCAGTAGGTTTGATTCCTTCTGGGAGGTACAGCACTTTCAATTTCTTAGTAGACAATGATTTTATTATTTAAAAGCTAAAACAAGGATATTTACACAAATATGTGCACTTACTAAATATAATTTATATGTCTAAAATATAAGTGAAACAATAGTCATATGTTACTGTTTTCCACAACTTGCATTTTATATTTGGATTGCAGGAAATGACAATAAATTGGCTTTGGATGAGTGGATGAGACTTGAATTTGCATCCTGAATAATGTTTTTATTTTTATTTATATCATGTGACAATGGCTTCACCACTTAGCATATCAAAATTAATGAAAATGTACAGAATTCTAATATTGTATTTTTCTTATTTTATTCCATAATGTATTGTTGACTAACTAGTAGTCCTTACTTGTTTTTTTGATTATGAAATTATGTATTTTCATTATTACAGATAGTTTTTATGCATATTAAAGTGTGCATATAAATAGCAAATATAGTCGCAATCTAACGAGATATGTGTTGCAACAGCAACAAACTCAATACAATTATACAAACTTTTTTTCTCCTCAATCTTTTTTATCAATAAATTTTAGGAAATAAACTCTTCAAATCCAATTTTTATCACTTGTCAGTTATGTTACATGTTTCCATTAAAAATGTCACAATAACCTAACCTGCATAAAACCCCAGAAATTGCCTCTAGAAAAGGTTACAATAGATGAGTGCCCAGTAATTGTTTTCAAAGAATCAAAATTTTTACTTTTATATACTCAAAAATGCCTAAAAACTCAAAATATGAAAAGCAGATATAGGAAGGAATCAGAGACCATCATTTCCATAATATATTTGCTTTCGGTAATTCTATTGATTATTATGATTTTCTAAACATAGCTAGATGTGGCACAAGGCCGAAAGTATGGGGCACCCAGTGAGGCTTGAACTCACTACTCAGTCGTAATTGTTCTAGCAAGACAAGCTTGCTAACCTTTACACCACCTCGAGATACCCAATTCTATTGATTATTTGTGAATAACAAGAAAGTTTTAAGGAAAATGGAAACAAAATGTCCACTTAGAATTGAAAAGAGACACATAATGTGAGAAGAGGACATGGAGAATGTGACACTAAGGGGACATATTAAAGACAAGGGGGACAGAATAAAACAGTAAGTAACCTACTTAACAAGTTTGTGTAAATGGTTGGTAGAACAGTGATTAGGAGAGATAGCAAAAAGACAAAAGTTACTAAGAGCTACAAAAGCTAAGAGAGCCATGATTTCCCATGTCATGAAGGGATATGTAACATATGAGAAGACATATCAAACATTAGTAGCATAAACACTGACATACCAAAAGTTATAGGATAGCTGTATGTAAAGATAATTACAAAGAGGCTCTAGAAAATAATCAAAGCTTGTATGATTACAATTACTCAGATACTTTATAGAAAAAATCTCCCCCACCCCCAGCTTTAGTCCTATAGACTCCACTGAGGAGTATGGAGTTCACAGCTCTTGACACCACTAGGCATTGCTGCTGTAGTTTCCATAGCAAATAAGGTTTTATTGCAACAAAGTTGCTAGCCCTCCGCTCCAACCAATTTTTACTTACAGGGCCCAGTGTTCCCAAGTGGTTCCCCATCTAAGTAATGAGCAAAATGATACTGCTTAACTTCAGTGATTAAATGAGATCTGGTGTTTCAACATGATTTGACTGTAAACTATGGAAAATATTAAAAATTTATTTTATATTTAATACATTAGACATGTTTATAATATAAAAGAGCAAGTAGCTATTTGTTATGGTGGTGATAACTTTTTATTCATCAGATACAAACCAAATAGTTAAAAAACCAAATGGTATTCGTTTCTGCCACTATGTCTATTGAGTTTACAATCATTGCAGACCTACTACAGTTTGTACCACATTTTAATTCAGTCTATTATATATATATATATATATATATATATATATATATATATATATATATATATATATATATATACAAGTGTGGGATTGGTATATACGGAGTAAATTCCAATAACCAACAATTATTATTCTTTAAAGAGTGCTCAATACTGAGTAGAGCAGATATAATTATTTATTTAAATATTATAACATAAATGTGTTATAAAATCACTACAAAAATAGCCATTTTGTTTCAACACTCCCGATGTCTTATCAAGTGATGATGTTGAATGTTGACATTCAACATCATCACTTGATAAGACATCGGGAGTGTTGAAACAAAATGGCTATTTTTGTAGTGATTTTATAACACATTTATGTTATAATATTTAAATAAATAATTATATATATATATATATATATATATATATATATATATATATATATATATATATAGTTGTGGTAACAAAGATAGTGTAAGTCTGAAAGAAAGGACATTTAAGACAAGCAGTCTTTGTAATAAAGTGCTGGATATCACATAGAACATAATAGTATTAATACAAATATTGTCCTTATATATATATATATATATATATATATATATATATATACACATACACACACATGGATAATACTC
>OZ038484.1:111147694-111370194 GCA_964036315.1 Acanthosepion esculentum
ATCCATATAAGTATATATATATATATATATATATATATATATGTGTGTAATGCACACACACACACACAACTAAGTATGTTAGCTCTATCACTGATATTGAGCACATATATAAAATATAAATTATATATATATATATACACTATTTACATTGTTTGGTCTATCGTTCTCATCTTTGTTGCCATATTTATGACAACGTTTCAGCTGTTGTACACTCTGGCCTTCTTCAGGTGGTTGGAATGTTGAACTGAACCCTTTATTTCACTCGCTGGTGTAGACTGTTCTAGTTCCACGTGCCATGTCTAATGGAAGTCAGTTAGCAGTTATCTCCTGTTAATTCCCCTCTCCAAGTTCTCCAGCGCCTTAACATAGTATTGAACTCACACATGGCACAGTAGATAAAGGCATTAGTTAGATCCAGTGACAGGACCCAAAGAGTGTGGGTTTGTTTAACAAACATTAAAATTCAAGCCCCGGGGAGAATATACGGGGATGACATGACCATCTGAATGGGCTAATAGAGTTTCATTTTTATGTAATTCATTTATTTGTTGTATAATAAATATATTGAGCTCTCTTTTGTGGATCAGTTTTAATATTTTATATTATTAGGATCTACTTGGATTACTTACCCACAGAATTTTACCTGTATAAATATATATATATATATATATATATATATATATATATATAATAGCTGGCCACTCGTATTCAAGGATACCCGTCTAATAGGGTGGCGAGCCAATCCCTATTGCAGACCTTTGCTCAGGCACATTTGTATTTTGCTCAACACCCACAGAGCCCACCTGTGGTTTATACTGCAACTAAGCTGAGCAGACCTTAGTTACAGTTTCTGGGAGAGAGCATGTTATCTAGCATGATCAACAATTTGAACAAGGCCAGCATACTCAAGCCCTTGGCCACGGTGGCTTCATGCTACTACCGCTGTCAATGGACCTCAAGAGTTCTGTCTATCCAGTTTCACTCACAAGGATTGGGTTAACCCATGGTATAGTTTTCAGGCACGCTGGGGTCGACCTTAATCCAGTCCGATAACATCAGGAAGTTGCCTTTGAATGGTAATATTCGAACCCGAGTCTGATGGTCAGAAATCGAATGTTCTAACCACTTCACCATGCGCCCAAATACATATATATATATATATATATATATATATATATATTAGCTTAAATGACTCCCTATTGGGTGGTATTTGAGCTAGTTCCTGTGGAGAGCTCTTGATTGGGCCTTTGGCTTGTTCAGGAGTTTGAGAGTCCTTAAGTCTTTACATATTCTCAGCATTGGAAGCTCTCATGGCTGAAGTTTGATTTGGGTTTTCATTTACATGGAACTTTCTTTTCCTTGCTGCAGCCTTGGCTCTTTTGATTGCAATCAGGTCCTCTGTTGGCAGAGGTTTCTTTTTGCAAGGCATACTGCTGCCATATGCGATAGGCAACAACAAACTACAGAACTCAAAATTGATTGCTGCATTTAAGTATTGGATCAATATTTAAGCTTACCTTTTAAAAGTTCAAAAATAATTCTTCTGTCGCCATTTTAATTTAAAAACAATTTGATGTACATAGGTCCTTCCTTTCCACACAAACAATTACTTTTATTTCATGGGTGACTTCCGCAGGATTTTGCAATTAATTTCAATTATTCCCAAATTTATTTCCAAATTATAAAAATTGTTATCATAAAAAACAATTTGTTGCAAAAAATCACATAAAAAATCACAGTAATGAAAACTTGGGATCCAGCCCAGAATGTTTTTAATTTGTTCATGAAGCTGGCCTGATTCCAAAATGGCATGATATGTTGGGCTACGGCCTCTAGGAGTAAAGTTGAAAAAGTGTGACACACTGACATTTGCATTTATTTATATAGATGATGAGATATTTAAAAGTTAAAGAGTTGTGTCCCTTTAATTAAAAAAGTTTGACACACGCAGTCATCTTCGCATTTATTGTATATATATGTGTGTGTGTTTGTGTGTGTGTGTATGTGTGTGTGTGTATGGATGCGCACGCTTCATAACTCATACTAAATTACATCTAATTTGATATCCTTTGAATCAGTCTGTTACTAAGTTTTGCCATAAAAAACATTCTGAAAATGAATTTTTCTTTCTGTGCACTTAAGAAATATGTCCTTTTGCCAAACTTGGTTTGTTCTAGGCTGAAACAGTTATTAAAAATAATCTCTTGTTTTACTTTTATTGCAACTCAATCTCCATTGTTTTTTCCTTAGGTTTTCTCACACAAGGTTAGCTTTGAGGAAAAGATCTGTTTCTATGATGTCCAAGTCTACCACATTCTTAAAGCTAGCAAAGGAAAAAGTTTTGCAGAAACGAAAATCGTCATGCAGAGCTCCTAACAAAAAATTCTGAAACACATCTCAAAGCATTTTTGATGCTCTTTCTCATCAGAATTATTTGTTTACAAGATAAACATTTGTAGCTTGCCTACATGCAGGGGTAATGTTTATCTAATGCCATGATTCATTGCTTAGCCAAACATGTCTTACATTTGGAGCCCAGAGTTCTTTGCTTCCATGCAATTCAGAAGCAAAAATTTAGAAAATAGCTGTTCTTATAATAACATGTCAGCCATAACTTGGGCTTGTGTAGCATAAGGTGTCATGAAGTTACACTATATCAGATTGTATTATTCAAGCTTATGTTTAAAATTGCTATTAAACAAGTGATGTTCTATTTATAAAGCCAATTCTATCCTCTGGATTTCATTTTATATCTAGTTATTTTTTTAGAAATAATGGCAATAACTTATTTAGCAGTGTCAGATTTTTATTATTCAATTCAAGGGCTTATCATATTGTAAACAAATAGTATAGCTGTGAATATTTATTTTTAATTTCAGACATGTCAAGACTGCCATGGGTCATAAGAAAGATATAACCTTAATAAAGAGACTAGATATTGTAACATTATTGATTGATTGGAATACAATGTTGGTAACTGTAAAATTTGAACAGATATAGAACAATCAAAACAAAATTGTAAACATTGGCATGATAACACCAAGAGACAAAATGGCTTTCAGATTGTCTCAAAAAGTGATTTGAGAAAAATTAAAAGGGTAATAAGCAAGAAAAGTGACCTGACAGCATAGAAATACATTAATAGAAAATAAAATTGCAACAGGCTGAATATTTATTTCAATTGACTCATGATAAAACATACTATTAAATGTACAGATAATATGGCTGGCTTACAGTAAATTGTCATATATACAGGTCAATATGTGTACAGGTTTCAAAATAAGGAGCCTCTTGACAGTACTAAGACTTCATATAAATGCACTGTATATCCTCTTTGGGCATTAACACAGACCTGTACGCACAATTTTACAGATGGCAATTACTATACTACAATATATTACTCAGTGCCTATTGAACCTGTTGATGCAATACAGCAAGAGTTGTGAATGAGTTAACTAAATGAGTCAGCTGTTGTCCCATACATGTCCAACTGGAGAAGAAAAAGGAACTGTTACTAAACATCTACACCTTTTATTGCACATACATATACTGAGAGAAAATAACATTTCATCACCCCAAATATTTGTTTCAGTTTACATAAGATAAAACATGGAGGTAATATAACTAGATTAGTGTTAATGATCACATAAAGAGATCAATATGTGCAGAGGCTCCAAAATAAAGGATTTATAAACAATACTCAGACCCCATATACTGTATATCCTCCTTGGGCATTAGCACCGACCCGCATTCTCCTTTACATATGATCATAATGAATACTATCCTGCAATGCATTATTCCACACGGCTCACACCTGCTGACAACGTACAGCAAGAGTTATAGGTGTGCTGACTGAATGAGCCAGCTGTTGCCCCATCATGTCCTATACATGTTCAGTAGAAGACAGCTCTGATAACTATGCCTGCCAAGAAAGTTGCTGAACATCTTTTACACAACTGTGTAGAGACATAAGTAGAACTTGAGTTAGAGGCACGTGCAACTTCTGCTAAATTACTTTAATTACACTAGAATAGTTAAACAAATGCTGTAGAGTTACGGTGAAAACCATATCGAAACCAGTAATGCACTGCTTTATTTGATTGCAATTTGCTAGAAGGAACAGATTTTGATTTGATATGAAACGTTCAGAATCCATAGTCAAATATTCTAACTTTTAAACCTTTTTTAATCTTCCATGTTTATTATTTGCATTGTAGCTTTATTCTACTGCAGAGAGCATCATAGTTAAGAAACGAATTAATTTTGTCTTTGTTCAGCCTTCCTTAATTTATTTCAGCATCCACCCACCCATTCAGCAAGGAAATCCATTCTTAGCCACCTTGCTCCCATCCATTCAAGCATATCCATTATGCTATCACAAGGTCTGATTAATGTATCCCTTGTTTGCTTGCGTACGGCTTGCACATCTGAATTTCTACATCAGTATGTACCTGATGCATGCATACACCTGCACACGAGTACAACATTATAGTTACTCCGGCTGGTTGCATTCATTTGTATATGTACACATGCATTGCATCATCATTACTGGTACAGCACTCAGGTGTTGAATTGCCATTATACTGCTCAAAATCTAAGAGTGTTTCAAAAACCTTAGATGGAGCATGTAAGCAATAAGGAAGTTTTAAGGAAAATGAAAACAAAAATGCATTAAAATCAAGAAGAGATGGATAGATAATTATCATAGTTTAAAATATCTAGGTTATAACTAATAGCTTTAAATATATTTTTAAAAAATAGACATCTCAAAAAACTTACTTACCTCCCTTGATGTTACTGCACATATATATTTACATGATAAAATTTAAAATTGTACTGTACATAAGTTTAGCACTTTTCACTTCACAAGTAAAAATTTAATTTTCAGTTGAACATAGCAATTTTGTCTTAGCAAAAACAAGACCATGAAGATGACATTGTGTTAATGTCAAAAGTACTCAGGAATAAAATGGATATACATCAACATGGTAATTTTCTTTCTTCCTTTAATAAAAATACTTGTCCATTAATATGAGAGGATACTATTAAGAATAAATAGCCAAAACTTGTCTAAATTATTTAATGAGACATGTCTTAATAAAAATATGCTGACAAAATATACACTATAAATATATATATATATATATATATATATATATATATATATATATATATATATATATATATATATATAATACATAAAAGGTTAATGGTCAGAGTTGAATCAGACAAGGAAACAGTAGTATTAAAAAGTGCTCAATATATGTGTGTAAAAATAAAATAAAAGTAAAAATAACAAGTAGAGCTTTTAACTTTAAAAATCAGGAGGTCAGTTGAATCTGTTACCTTGGTTTCAACCTTACGGTCTCCTCAAGTTATTTTTATCAAATGACCTCTTAATGAACGCTATATTATTATTTTAAAAAATAAACAAACGTACACAATGTTGGGTGTAGTCGAAAAGAAAGAGGAGGATGTGAAGAAGGAAGGTGAAGAAGAAGAAAAAGGGGGAAGAGAATAAAAGCAAAGGTATTATAAATGTATTGGTGTGGGGTTAATTGAAATGTACATTACTGTTTTTTATCCAGCCTCATATGTGCTTAAGAGGAATTTTCAAATGTGTAAACAAGGACTCAAGACTTCGGTTTTTCTGGTTCAGAAAGTTTTTTGGATCTGGAAATGTCATAATTGCTAAATTTTCCTGTTGGCAGAGATTGCAAATATTGCTGTGGTCGTTATAAGGCTTTGCCTTTTCTTTTTAATTTTTCACCTTACAGTTGAATCCCTGTTGTTTTTTACTTTTAAATTCCACACATATTGAAACCAATGTAACAGATTCAACTGACCTCCTGATTTTTAAAGTATATATATATATATATATATATATATATATATATATATATATGTTGGCCATTGACTCCTATAAGAAGCTCATTTGCCCTATGATAGTTCTTGTTTTGCATCATGCCACCCTCCTCATCAGCAGAAAAGCTAGTAGGGGAGCTGGTTTAGATGTCAACCATCCGTTCATGAGGCTGGTTGCACTGGTCTACATGTCATCAGTAGCAGGCCAAAGTCTGACCTTACATGCATTCAAATAAAATGCTAAGATGTAACCAACAAAATCTTGTCTACCATCTAAACAACATCCCATTCTTGATAATGGCAAAAACAGTTAAAAGTATTTGAATAAAAACATGAACTTTGGATATTTTATCCATAATTCTGATTTTGATGTTTTTAAAAAAAAGGAAAGTTATTTTAAAACCACATTAAAAATTAAATAAACAGAAATTGTCAGTTGAATTTACCGAAACTTGTTTAATTAGAATGCAGTCAGGTTTTGAATGCTTCCATGATGCCACATAAAGCATTACTATCTGCCACAATATTTGAAGAAGAAAATGGACACCACCAATTAATTCACCATGCTTACAAAAACTTCATGACAAATGTAAGCTTTATTTAAATCCATAAATTTGTCCTTCGAACTAATGCAAAGAGTGCCACTGTATAAACCTCTATAATCTCTTTAAAGGGTAATTAATTCTTTCCCCTTCAAATTTTCAGGCTTTTCTTCCAATCATAGAATATTCATCAAAGACTTCAAGTGAGCAGCTAAATATTGGTCTGTTTTAATTCCAGATTGATGGCTAAAATTAAGACCCTTTTTTCCAGTTCTGTATTTGAAGTGCTTTACTTTTTAAGCCTTGTCACAAAATAAGGAAGAAAAGAGTCTATGTGCTATGTCTCTTCAAGATGTGGACAATTATAGCTCTTCATAAATTCCCATCTCTTGTAACTTTTAGAAAATTTTGTCTTTTCATCATCCTTCCTATATCCTGTTCTGCCATCCCTTTATACAAGCTTGTTAGGTAAGTTATTCACTATTTCCCTCTCGCCTTTAATATACCCTATGAGTGTCAAATTCCCCAAACCCTTTTTCTTCATTATGTATTCTAGAAATTTTAACTCTCTTTCTGGTTCTAAATATAAGCACCTTTTTATTTCTGTATTCCTTAAACTTCCTTATTACTCATAGTTTAACGCAGTACTACATTGCCAGCAAGTTCTCATCATTTTACAGTTGAAATTGCTAAATGTAACCGTAGGTTCTGTGCTAGCAGTTTCTTCACTTGCACTTCTCACTTGTGGAATTCTCTTCTGGCCTCTTGCTTTACAGTCAATTTGGATCTTCAAAAATTTAAATGCAATGTCAATCATTATCTTCTGTCTTAATTCCTGTTCTTTTATTGTTATCATTCCTTAATAATGTTTTAGTTTTTTTCATATTCTCTCTCAACCGCTTGCTTCTTAGTGGCTTGTTTGGGGGAAAATGATTTTAAAAAATATGTTCTGTCCATAGCATTTTTCTGTAGAATCACGTTCCTATTGGTTTTTGTCTCTCTTTCATCTGTGAGAAAATTGTCCAGCATTCATTGTCATTGAAGATAGAGTTCGAAAAATACAAGATACATATTTTGTGGTTCTTTGCGTACATTTATAAAGTTCTAACTGGCAAAATATTCTTTAAGTCATCCTTTATCCATTTTTCCTTTCTCTCTCACACACTCTTTCTCTTTTATTGTCTCTTTCACTCTTGCACCATCAATCTTTCACTTCCTCTCTTTCTCATTCATTCAATACTCTCTTTCTGTGATGCTTTCTTATCATCCATTCTCTCTTTTACTCACTGCTTTACTCTCAGCCTCCCTTTATTTGTCTGTTTTACTCTCTCTTTATTTCTGTATATTATTCCCACTTTCTCTGCCTTTTCTTTTTCATAAATTCCACTTTTTAGTCTGTCTACAGGCAAATCACAATATGACTCAATATATCCTTCCCAAATCTATTAGAAACTGTAAGCACATTTTGAAAATATGCTACAAGACCTTCCATACTGATTTTACAATAAACCCCAGATTGATCCTAATATTACACATTGTTGGGATTTCAAAAATAAAAGGAGGGTATCATGTTAGAAATGAATCATTTTATAGTGAAACACTCCCAGGAAATACAATATGTGTCTTATTAAAATTTTCTTTTTTCTTACATTGGGGGATATTAGAGTGGGCCACTATATTGGAATGCACAGTCAGTATAAAGAAGTGGGCTAGAATCTTTTTATGGGAGGGTTTTTTTTTTTTTTTTTTGCAACAACAGCAGCATCTGAAGTCCAGTCTGTTGTACAGAAAATAATTAAATTTTATTATAAAATATATGCAAAATATACAAAATGAAGTAATAGAACTTTAAAATGATCATAAGTAATATAACAATGACCTTGGAGGTTTCTTTGTCATGTTTGTTTATTTATTTTACTAAATTTTCACCCAATTGAAGGCCTAAGAGCCACTCAAAATAGAGGATTGCTGAATGAGGTTGTTGTATGGATGTAAAAAGTGGAAGTAAGTGCAGATTATTAGGATATGTAGGATAGATAACAGTTGACCCCAGACTTGAAGAGGTTAAGATTACGGAAGCATCCTCTTGGCAGTCTGTTCCACAAAGTAGTGGTTCTTGGGAAAAAGTTGCCCAAGTTGAACTTTTTTCTTACCAATGAGATACAGGGGAAATGAGGATTATTCGACTCTTTGTATGTGGCATAGCAGATCCTAGCTTTAAGGGTCTGAATTGATGGAACTAAGGAATATAGCTCATTTGAACATTTTCCATGGAAATAGCAACAGAGTAGTGATAGACTTGCGATGTTTCATCTGTGGGGAAATGGGCTGGAGGGTGGAAAATAATTACTGTATATTTCATGTGTATGAGGCAACCTTTAAATCTTAAAAATTACTCCCCAAAAAGAAGGTTGTTTAATGCAGCAGTGACAAAAAGCTAAATTAAATCCTGTGTTGTATCAGCACTGGTAAGTAGGCTAATACTTTCAACCATGGATCGTGGCAGGCTAACAACTGCCTCAGTATGGTAACTACTGATGTAAATATTTCTAGTTGAAACAATTTGCATTATAATGCTGTACTATAGTTATAAATGTAATAATACTACTTTTACTTCTTGATTTCTGTTGTAATCTAGGGGAGGTTACTGAATAGAATAATCAGATGAAGGTTGGTAATGAACAGTAATACTTAGGACAGTAACAACACATATAAGATTTCACCAGTAGCACATAGAAAAAGTAGTTAACGGCTAGCAGTGAGTCAAGTGAATTCCACAATGAATCCCCAGCTGCAGACCAACATACAGTATTTACTAATGTATTTATGTGAATGGGGACATACCCATTATCGTCCGTAGGTATGCTACAACAATTTCACATTAAAGTGCAATATTCAAGAGTCGATTACACAATAATTTGCAAAAATTCTGCTGAGTAACATGCACAAATAACAAGTAACGTAAACAAATCTTTCGTTCTTGATTTGTATAGGTATGTTCATACCAATCATTAATTCTCATAGTAGTGTTACATAACATTTAGGATAACATACAATCTATATTTTTAATTAAAATTCATTATCATTGTGGTGTTTAATAACAACAACATTTAGTATAACATGTAAACTTTATTTTTCAATAACATACATTATGCAGTATTTTTTGCAGTGTTAAGCAACAAAGCATTTAAGATGCGATAAAATCTTTATTTGTTGTTGCTGAATACACAACTTTATGAGTCATAAGAATGAAATCGTTATTTTTATATTCATAAAGATTCATGTTAATACTTTATCATTTTATTCCTTTTCTTTTCATAAAGGTAAGCAAAACAACATCAGCTTTATTTTATATTCATATGAATCATTATGATAGGCCTGAATGCTACTGGCAGTATAAGTTAATCTATCTTATGATCATCTTATACTACTGGATATCAGATAAAATCATGAAAATTAACCTACATTTTGGGACTTGTCTTATATACAGGTCGGCTTATACATGGAAATATATGGTAATCATCCGCAAGGCACCATAAATGCTTTTGAACTCTGTCAAAGCTGGAAAGGGAAGTGGGTGTCAGCATGATGTTAAGGAAGCAGTGAACATTTTCACAAATTTATAACACATTACATATATTATCAATAACTGTTGTCTTGGATTATTTTGTTACTTGGCATCCCCCCCAAAAAAACAAAAGAGATCATTGCAGCGTATCTGAATTTGTGTTGTACTTCATCAGAATTTGTCTAAAAGTTATTCGCACAGCTGAAATAATTCTTTGCCTTATTTATATTATTTCCACAATGTCTTGGCTGATCCATTCTATAGCCTTCTTTAAGACTACTTCTACATGAAAAACAAAAGCTCTCTCTTCTTTTCTATACTGTAAAGATTGTGACTGGGTGGTTTAAGGAATGTAACTAGCTCCTTTTAATTTAAAAAGTAGTTAATCTTAGTTTTAAAAATATATAACAATATGTTTGCATTGAATTGGGAGCTGAGTTAGCTGCCCAAGTAAAAGTCAGAATTTAAGATGCCGACTTTCAAAACAAACAGGCCCTTCTCACATGGAAGATTGTTCTTGCTTTCTCTATTTCCCCTTTGCGTGACCCTGTGCCAAACTACTCAACCATATAAAACAATACAGCTGAACTGGAGAATGTTACGACTATCACATTACTTTTTCATGTGTTTGCATCTTAACACAAGGCATCTGGGTTTGCTCAAATCTCCAGCACCTTCCATGCTATTCTTACTGATTTTAGTGTTGCTATAATTTGAACAGTCTCAGATCTCCAATTCTTTTATTCCTTTTCTACTCATTAAGTCTTCATTTCTGGTTGTTTTCAGCTGAGATCAAGTGACAACAAGTCTCCTCAGTATTCAAACTTATTTTAGTAATTTGACCTTCATTTTATAATACTTCTACACACTTTGCAGGATTTACAAGACTGTTCCAATCTTCAGGTACAATCTTCACCACTGCATTCCACAATTTCAGTTCTCAAGCAAGGTCCAGATATTTATCCAGTTTTCTGGCTTCTTTCAATCATGCTCATTGGTTTGCTCAAGCA
The DNA here is from genome assembly GCA_964036315.1 of Acanthosepion esculentum. Taxonomy (NCBI): domain Eukaryota; kingdom Metazoa; phylum Mollusca; class Cephalopoda; order Sepiida; family Sepiidae; genus Acanthosepion; species Acanthosepion esculentum. The sequence continues at coordinate 111,158,680 of OZ038484.1, forward strand.
ATCACATGCACTGACTGTCATATCTTCTTTTCTTTATTTATGATGACTAGATCGAGTTTCCTGGCATCGATAGGGAGATCTGTTGCAATTACAATATTCTATAGAATTTTACTTTACTATTCTCTCAGCAAGCACTTGGTTTATGCATATTTAAACATTTTTTAAATGTAAAATTTTTTTTTTTTAAGTGATTTTATATAACTGAAAAGTGATTTGAGGAAGATGATATTCAGTATTTTAAAGATTTTATTCTAAATTTGTAGAATGGGAATTTTTTCATTGTGTTCTTTTTTTATTCCCATGACAGCATAAGTAAATGTGTAATTCATGCTGACCAATGAAGACATGAGACTAAAACTCAAATACATAGAATTACTGTTTATTTAACTATGAACTTCATCAATCTAATATCAGTGAATGGGTGCGTGTTTTGGGAGATTTCTCTGAAGTAGATTCTTTTTCTTGTGAGGGTCAAAAGACCTTGCTGCCTCTGAAGTTAGTGTTTATATATACCTGTCAATTTTTTTTTCTCCCCACTCGTGTACATCCTAAGTGTGGTTGGGTCAACCACATGTTCTCATGTTGGACAGATCTGCACCTGGTGACCAGGAGGTTATCTTTCAAGTCAGTCCGCTGATGTACTTGGCTTCTTTAATGGTCTAGTGTGACATTCTGTGTTAAGTCTATTCTGGTATCATCTGAGGTGAGCCCAGTACATACTATGCATGCACATTTGGTTTATGGAGAAACCAAGAGCCTCACGGTAATTATATTGGCCAAAGAGATGTAGAAAAAAGTTTCCTGATAATAGCAAATTATGATAAAACAAAGGAAGAATAATTGATGAAATGAAAAAAATAAAAATTATGCATCTGATGTTGGTTCATCAGGGGTGGGTTAATGGTTCTGTGGTAGTGTTGGAGTTTCTTACCCACCCACTCTTTGTATTCTCTTTGGCAACAATTGATTTCTTTTTCCTTCAATATCAAACATGGGGAAAAAAATAAGAGCAAAACCGAAAAGATTGATCAGTTTGTTGGCGTTCTTTATCTGACATGAGATGTATGGCTGCTGGGTAAGAGTTAAAATTTCATAGACTATACATCAGAAATTTACACAGGCACACAAACACACACATACATGCACACAGATATATATTATGTCAGGTTTTAGGAAGTAGGTTTTGATGGGAACAATATTGCAAATCCCACCACCCATTACATTTTGTTATTTTTACCTATTGCTAGAGGTAGGGAAAGAAGTGGATTCTACTGTTTTAAACTCCTTTTCCTCCTTCTAAACTGGTTATCAATCAAGGCAAGACATCTCAGTCTGCCCTACTATTTTATACATAGCTGGGATTGAATGAGATGGACTCATGCTTTTCCCAAGGTCATTAGTACAGAGTGAACACAAATTGCCTTAGCTGAAACTGGAACTAAGTGCATCAATCCCATTTTATTAACTATACGAGTACTATCTGTCATGTGCTTCAGTAGCATTGTGGTCATCAGCTCAGGAAGTGGAATCAGCGAGTCGTGTTCAAATTCCATTTGAGGCTGATGATGTGTTCACTTTTGCAAAAATGCTCTTGGGAAAGGCATAAATCCATCACTATTCCCTAACTATGAGTTAAATAGTCAGATAGACTAAGGGCTCTAGCCTTGGGCAGTAGCCAGTCTAGTAGGACCAACCTGATTTTGAAACTGGGGAAGACAATGGGAAAACACTGTACAATATTTCCCCAGTAGTCATGGCAATGCATTGATGAGAAAAATAATCTATGAAGAGCCATGATTACTTATATCTTGAAGTGACATGGCTTTTAAAAAAAGAGGAAAATACTGAAGCAAATTGTCTTGTTACACAAATCAAAGTTTCGATTTCATGTTTTCTCATGAAGTTATATATATATATATATATATATATATATATATTGTTGTGGTGGGATCCACCTAATCTGCATAGGTGACTATCAACTATATAAATAATGGTTGGTACCGGAAGACGAGGAGGAGGAATCACGAGATCCAACTAGAGACTCTGATCGACTGCGACTAGTCAACACATTCTCCAGGAACGTCTTCCCAGAAATATACAGAAATACTATATGTACTTATTGTGTACACTTTCTTGTTATAATACATTCTTGTTCTAAGTACATTTTGTGTTGCATTATTATTCCATGCATTAGGCGAGATTCAACAATGAGTCAAGACTCAACATATATATATACATACACACACACACACACACACACACACACACACACACACACACACATATATATATCATGAAATTATACATGACAAACAAGAAAAATTTTAAAAAACAGTTTTCTTTTGGAAGGACTAAGGGAGAACAGAAACTGTAATGATAATTGTCCCACGCATTTTCGGCTAATTCATTAAATATTTTCAAGGGCTCTGTTGTTAAGGTTTTCCATGTTCATGTTATTAGGCATAGAAGTAGTTAGGTATAGAAGAAGTAGTTGTAATGTTATGCTGTGCAAGATGTAGCATGACTGTTGGGGTGTCTTCTCAGAAATGTGTTGCTGGTCTTTAAAACCATGAAAAGGTTATTCAGTTAAACTACTCTCAGCCCCAAGATCAGCCTTAGTGTGGCATCAGAAGTGACTGCATAACTAGATCATCTGGTTCTCATTTTTGATTATGTCCTTCAGTAAGTCCTTGATATTATAAGGAGGCTGTGTATTCTCCTTTTCAACAACTTCCCAGATTTACCAGTCCTGTAGATTCAATTTAGAAAGCCACATGCTTGTGATAAACATTAGAATTATAACAATATATTGCTATAAATGTTATGTGACAGATAAAAGATTAATTTTTGCCATACATTTTATCCGCCTCAGCGTCTGATTTTTTTCTATCCTCATGAAGTCAAGAGTTTAAATGTTTTCAAATAAAGGAAGCATTTTCTCATTTCTATTTGGTATATCCAATTGTATATCTATCATATATTATTATATTGCTCTGTTACTCTGATACATTAAGCTCTCTTTGGATTAATGTCCTCCGTGGAATTATCCCTACCAATTACCATGATCAAATTACTTCAGTATAAATATCAATTTTTGATGTTGTTTCTCTGACTTCAAAGTTTCTTGGAATTATATGTATGGATATATATATGTGTATGTAACAAGAAATGCAGATCAATGGCTGGTGTTATGAGCCACTGTCATTCATACAACAAATGAATACAGTGTTGTTGGGGGTGGGGCAGTTTAACTGATGGACTTGGACATGTCAGTGATGGTCATACTCATTTTGTGAGTCGACAGCCACTGTATACTATACTATATATATATGTATGTATATATGTGTGTGTGTGTGTGTGTGTATGTGTATATATATGTGTGTGTATATATATATATATATGTGTGTGTATATATATATATATATGTGTGTGTGTGTGTGTGTATATGTGTGTGTGTGTGTGTGTGTATATATATGTGTATGTATATATGTATGAAATGTATGCATATATGTATGAAATGTATGCATATATATATGTATGTATGTATATATGCATGCATGTATATATCTGTGTGTAAGTACAGTGAGCTATGATAAGTTTTTAGCCACCCTTAATTACAGCAATTTTGGCTTGTGTAATAACGTCTATTCTTTTTTTGCAGACAATACTGTGTTAATATCATGCTACTCTAATCTATGAATGATGTATATATATATATATAAATGTATATATATGTATGTGTATATGTATATATATATATATATATATATATATATATATATATTTGGATGGAGTTTTTATCTAAGATTATTTTTTATAACTATAAATCTTTCATTAGTAGGACTTCTCAGTCTAGTTCAGTTGTTATTAATTACAACTTTTTAAGAAAATAAAAACATGGAAATCAAATCAAATATGTGTATCCCACTAAAAATAATGTTTGCAGTAATAAGAAATACACATATTTGGTGGTGCTCTGTGTTTTCGTGGATTTAAGTAAGAAAAAATATTCTAATTTCTTTTTCTCATTTCTTGCAGTTGTTGGGATGCGCAATTCTTGGTGTGGGAATCTGGGTTCGTGTTGACCCCACCTTCGAGAACTATGTGGACAAAGATTTCAACCTCCTCTACATTGGTGCCTATATATTGATAGGTGTCGGCGTCATCATGATGATAATTGGATTCATTGGCTGCTGTGGGGCCATACGAGAGAGCCAATGTCTGCTGGCCTCGGTGAGTAGATTTATTCTTATTTTTGTAGTGATTTTCCAAGCGTAGCTTAGATGTGGCACAAGGCCAAAAGTAGGGGGCACCCAGTGAGGATTGAACTCACTACTCAGTCATAACTGTTCTAGCAATACAAGCTTGCTAACCATTACACCACCTCGAAGTGCCAAATTCTCATTTTTGTAACAGGTTTGGAATAAATATCAAATTATCAGAAATAGTGTTACTCATGGTCTATATAATTTTAAATTGAAACTGGATTAAAAAATATATTTAATATTAATATTAGCATTATTAATTAGAATTTATAATTATTTATAACTAATAATTGTTAATTAAAAGGCAAAATTAGAGTTGGAAAATTATATGATTTTTCTGTTTATATAGTTGATTCATTGTAAAATATATACTGCTGTTGTTAGGGAAATCTTAGAAATGTCTTTGAAATTTACTCAGCTTTATATTCATTATGCTATCAGTCAACTGTATCATGTCACTTATTTGTGGGTAATGTAATGGATATTGGTGCAGAAAGTGGAATCGGCAGGCCAAGTTCAAATTCCAGGTTTGTCTGTTGTGTTCACTTTTGTATAAAGAACCCTCTGGAAAGGCATAAATCCATCTTTCCTCCTTCCATTTATTGGCTAAGTAGTAGGGTAAATTTGGCTCTCTAACCTTTGCTGTTGACCAGTTTAAGGATAGGGAAACTCTGAATTTAAAACTGTCAAGAGAGTAACAGGAAACCATTCCACTATGTTTCCAAAGGATGAAAGGCAACTCACAGTTAATAAAAGAAAAATCTGTGGGAAGTCATGATTGTTTACATCCTGAAGAGACATGACATTAAAAGAAAATTGTATGTCATTTAAAAAGCCTTAGGAAAATTTAGAAACTAGAAAAATGTGTTCAAGAATCAGCATTTAAATATTTGTCTTTCTCTTCTGACTCTATATAGAAAAATGTCATTTTTGGACAAAGATAGTGGATTCATTAAGAGAATTAAAAATTAAAATCTTGTCTAGATCAAGGACAACCTTCAACATGTCAGCCTTAATGGAAAAATGTTCTTCTATTTTTAATTATTTACAATCAGATTAATGTCCTCATCTTTGTTTTTTATTAATACAACTTTTCAGCCATTGTGCCCTCTGACCTTCTTCAGTTTGTCAAAACATATATCCTTCAGAGTATTTCAAACTGAACCCTTTTATTTAATCTATGGGCATAGATTGTACTTGTTCCACTGTATGTGCCCAGGCAACAGATTAAATAAAGGGATTAAAAGCAGTCTTACAGAATATTACTATTTTGTAGTGAAGTGAGTTTATGCCACAATAGCAGCGGGAGACGTAGACAATTGGCTGTAGAGGATATACACAGCATCATTATTAGGTGACTAGCACATTTAAAAACCCAAATATTCAAAAAGAAACTCTGTCTTCTCTTTTCCTTGACCTTTGCATAGGATCACAGACCCTAATGAGGAAGTGCTTCTCTCTAGCTGGAAGAAGACTTTTCTCTGTCCAAAAATGTAGACATTTGAAATTGGACACTGTTGCTAAAGAAAAGGTGTCCTGTTTTCTCAGCCAGATTGTTTATAGAATAAGCATTCCATAAAATTTTGACCTGTCTTTCATTCTGTATTATTTTGTTTTGTTGAAAACATTTTTTGATGGTATAGATACCTCCGTGGTTAATATCCATACCACTTGGGTAGTAAGCTCAATCTTGACTGGGTATACCTTAGTTGTGGCTTTGATACAAATGCAATCATTTTGTATTTAATTGAAAGGAAATTGCTATTTGCTCTTTGTAACTATTCCTTGTCAAAATGCTTCAATTTTTTACTTTTCATTTTTTTCAGTTCTTCATCTGTCTGTTTGTCATCTTTGCGGTTCTTCTTGGTGCTGGAATCTATGCTATCTTGGCAAAGGAAAGCGTAAGTCTCTTTTAACTTTCTGGAAATTATTACACTTTCAAGATTTTTACTCAACAGAAACGACAATTTGCAGATATGCATGGAAAATAAATAAATTCATGGAAAAGTTTTGAAAAAGAAAGAAATGAATATTTGAAAACAACACACATTTAAAATGATAATTATTATGTTCCTGCATAATTATTTTGACTATCATTCTTTGCATTCATAGGAAAAATACAAAATTACCTGATAAATTTTTAGTGACTATTTCATCTTTATTCATTCAAAGATTTTTACAATTATTTTGCTAAAGGCTTTAAATCATCATTTTCTAAACACTTTAGTTTATCACGTCTTGTTTTTAAAGAACAAAGATTTCTGTAGGAATTTCATTATCACATTATGTTAAAATATGTCAAATGGCATTTCTTATTATAAAACAAATTTTTAAGAAGGAACGTATAAAGATTTGATTTTTCAATTCAAAATAAGGATCTCTACACAATTGAACAAGTTTTTGAGTCAATTAGTTGTATTTCTTCAGCATATATAAGGTCTGTCTAGAATATAGCTAGTTGTTTAGTATTAACAAAAAAAAATAACCTACCTAGGGTAATGGTTCCTTAGTCCACTTCAAAGTACTCTCCATCAGACCTCACACACTTATCCCATCATCTCTTCCATTTTATCAAACTGTTTTCAAAGATCTCTTTCAGGATCATCATCAGCTACCTCATCACATTCTCTTTAATCTTTTCCATGGTATTTCAGTGGCAATTTTAACTTTTAGGAAAACTACAAGTGGCAGTGAATGAAATCTGCACCCAAGGAGAAGTGATCAAGTGCTTTGCCAAAAATCATTGCATTAAACTTTACTGATCTACTCACTTGTTCATTATAAATGTCCCAGTCATACAATACACAAGATCATTTAGTAGCAGTTTACTAGGTGAGTGTTTATGCATGTGCAGTAAGGTTCCCTCTGATTAATTGCCAAGTCACATCAGGACCTCACCACCGATTCCCAAAATGTAATAGCTGGAAACATTCTGGACAGACCTTGTATATTGTTAATTCATCAAGCTGAGTTTAATCTGGCACAAAGCTAAGTAGGGTGTAGGAAGATTGTGTTGCACCAGTCTTCCAAGCAGGAAAGGCTTGCCTGTCTTGAAAAACACCATTTGAAATTCTGGTTTTTACCTCTGCTCAAAAACTGACTACAGAATGAAATACACAACCACCAAGGATGCTCAGAAGTGGCCAGATAGAGGCAGACTAGGATTGATTGATATTTACATCATATTGGTAGAGCAGATTTTACAAATATATAAATGAAAAGAAAGAAAGAAGACGATATTGCACCAGTCACCTGGAATATCGGCATTCAAAATCTTGGCTTTTACTTGGGTTCAAACAATGGATTCTAGAAAGATAATAAAATATAGACATATTGAGATTAATATATATTTATATCATGTTTGTAGACTATATTTTACAAGTATATAAATTTACTATGAAGATTGGAGAAAGATTATGTTTCACCAAATTGTTGAGAAACATCATCTCAAAATCCTAGCTTTTACTTTGGTCAAACTCTGACTATGGGTTGAGAAGGAAATATACAACTATCTTAGCCACTAAGTAAGCTCTGTAAACATAGATAAAGCAGGTAGAAATTTATAAATATTTGTACAATGTTGGTAGAGTAGATTTTGCAAGTATATAAAGGCAAAGAGAATAATTTCTTCACACTGAGGACCTGCAACACACTTTGTTGTGATCAAAACAACAAAGATGAGAATGCTCATCTGAATTATTAATTGAAGGCATGTTCCTTTCTTTGCTACTACATGTGTAGCTACTAAATAGCTTATAACCCTGATGTCATAACCTCATATCACCTGGTGATGCATTGAAAAATGTTGGTCAAACTTTAGTCTTTTTAATGCAAGTAGTATGATTGAAAATGTTTAAATGGGATGAAAATCCAGGCAATCATGTTAATGCTTGTAAGGTATTACCTATCTGTCTATCTATCTATGTATCTGGGCTTGTGCATAAATTAGAGAAATTGAAAAACAGATATTAGCATCTGTATGTATGTTAGAATGGGGTTAGAATATGGGCAGTCATGATAACAGTAACAAGATAGTATTTATCTGTCATTATAGATATTAGCCAAGCATATAGTTCATATTATTGTAATGTTGTAATCATAATTTACTGCTGAAAACACAAAACTTAATCTTTAATATGTAACATTATATTTTTATTTGACTGCCGACTTTTACCATTGGCAGCCCCAAAGCACTTGACTGTATAACCTACAGTCTTATGTCAATGCAAAAGACCCTCTCTTCTCCCACTCAGGTGGGTGTTTATATATATATATATATATATATATATATATATATATATATATATATAAAACAACTGAAAAGTTGCAAATTAAAAAAAATTGAATGTTTTTTTTTGTGAAAGTATTTATTTATATTTTTTTATATATATATATTTGATATTTCAGATCGACCCTGATCTTTCATCAGAAATAACTGTTATTTCTGATGAAAGATCGGGGTCAATCTGAAATATCATATATATATATATATATATATATATATATATATATATATATATAAAAATATAAATAAGTACTTTCACAAAAAAACATTCAATTTTTTTTAATTTGCAACTTTTCAGTTGTTTTTTCTATATATAGATATTAAGAAAGTATACATGGCTTCTCATTATGCTATATATATATATATATATATATATATATATATATATATATATATATATATATATAATTATAATACATTTTATTCCAATATGTGCACATCCTAGGCACAGCTGGGTCAATCATGTAGCATCTATATATATATGTTAGAAATAAATTTACTATGAAGATTGGAGAAAGATTATGTTTCACCAAATTGTTGAGAAACATCATCTCAAAATCCAGGTTTTTACTTTGGTCAAATTCTGACTATGGGTTGAGAAGGAAATATACAACTATCTTAGCCACTAAGTAAGCTCTATAAACATAGATAAAGCAGGTAGAAATTTATAAATATTTGTACAATGTTGGTAGAGTAGATTTTGCAAGTATATAAAGGCAAAGAGAATCATTTCTTCACACTGAGGACCTGCAACACACTTTGTTGGGATCAAAACAACAAAGATGAGAACACTAACATCATTCGGAAGCAAATTAATTTTGAAATAACATTTCCCTTTCTCAAATTTTGAAATGAATTTTGTTTCGCAATAAATCCCTACTCTTTGAGATTTGAATTTATTGTTACCACACATAAAAACTAAGAATTAGAAATGATTTCAACAGAAGAATGAATACTGCAAACAGAACCTAAAATTGCCCATACCACAAAGATATCATTTCTACACACTCTTCAACTTACAAAAAATAAATGAAATTTCTAACTCTCATTAGGATTATATTTTAAGCATGAAATAAGGCTCAAACTTGAGAAGTTGCTAAGCTTAACCAGACTCAGCTAAAATTACCTAATGCTAAAAAAACAGTTTAGAGATAGGCAGCTAGATAGCTGTGGACAAAAATAGACATAAACAAAGTGAGATAGATTGAAACAGATATGTACAGACTGAGAGAGGAATAGGCAGATAGGTAATTATGCATAGATTAAAATAGATATGAAAAAATTGTGAGCGAGAAAAATGAGCATATACATTAACAAAGATTTAGATAGATAGATAGATAGACTGAAAGAGGTAAAGACATTTGAATCTAATTACATATGCATTAAATATATTATAAAACTGACACTTTACTCATTCAACAATCACAACAACAACCATCTCCGGTTCAACAAGACATGTTTTCTTCAGTATTTTTACCATGCCCTTGAGCTCAATTTTCACTTGGTTAGCCTATTAGTATCATAAATCAACAGACATGAATCATGAATTTCCTGGGTGTTCCAAAAAGTTAATGTCCAGGCACTAAATTTGTTATGAAAGCAACAAATGAAGTTCACTTGAATGTCAGCTTGTTTTCTACTCACCATCCAGCTGCTAGAAAAGTATTAAATAGAGGCTAATAACAAAAGCCTAGAAAGAAGAAAGATCTCAAGTGAAAATTACTAATCTCTTTGATTTGTTGCGCCTGTCTGTAGAATTGTTAAGATTGCAGATTTGTCTACTCACCATATATCTGCAGAAGCGCTATCTAAAAACTCATCAGTGTTTGGTCTTCCTACAGTAGCAGCTTTGTTATGCCACTGTCAAAGATGTGGAAGGTTTGAAAAGTAAATTTAAGATTTATTAGGTGTGATCTGCATCAGAGAGAATCCACCGGTTGAATTCTGAATAAAACAAAAAAAGGTTTGTGAATAGGCTGGGGATCTTCATCTGAGTTGAAGTGGGGGAGAGACAATGAAAACTTAATCTTCTATCATTGTAATTAAGACAGAGAATGAGAACTCAATGGGTGTAATTTCTCCCTCAGTTAAACAAGGAACCCATTTCATATAGCTACCTATGATAGCATGAAAGGAATTTTTTAACACAATCTCTCGGTGTCTCTGCTTCATTGGGGATAGCTGGTCACTTTATACATTTTATATCTAAATATGGTGAAAGCCACATCATTCTCATGTAATATCATGATGTATATCACCATACCTCAATCTCCTATACATACATACATATATATATATATATATATATATATATATATATATATATATATATATGGTCATAATGGTGTTATATGTGGCTAAATAATGTAATCTAAGGGAATGATGTGGCATTCACCATATATATATATATATGGTGAATGCCACATCATTCCCTTAGATTACATTATTTAGCCACATATAATGATGTGGCATTCACCATATATATATATATATATGGTGAATGCCACATCATTCCCTTAGATTACATTATTTAGCCACATATAACACCATTATGACCTTAAGTGGTTGAGACCGGTTCTTGTAAAGATCACTGAAGTTAAGCAACATTAAGCCTGGTCAGTATCAGGATGGGCAACTGCTTGTGAATACCAGGTGTTGTAAGCTTGAAAGTGCAGGTGGTGTAATGGTTTGGAATTAAAAATTGGATAGCCAAGTTCCAGTTCCAGTCAGGTTCATTATATTCATTTATACGCAAATACCCTTGGGAATGGCAAAAAGGATTTTTCTCTTCTTTTAAGGAAACTAAAAATCAGGATGCAAGCATCTAAATTTAGGACAAGCCTTTCTTGCCCTCTTTTCTTTGTACTTGTTTAACTCTGTCTTTACAGAAAAAATAGGAACTATTCTCTAAAATGCATTTTGAACAAGCACTATCTTTTTCAGGGATATCCCCATGTGTCCGACTAAAATAAGTTTAGTGAACGATTGTTTGTGAGTGTCTACTATAACACACAGGTTAACCAACTCATCTAGAGCAGTGAGTTCAGTTCTCATTGAGTGACCTTGTACCAAACTAAGCTAAGCTTGATGAATATTTATCATTACTGATTACTATTTTGTAGGACATAGGCAATCATGGCTCTCAACAAATTTCTCTTCTTTATTACCTGTGAATTGCCATGACCTCTTGGAAAAGAGAGTGGAGCGGTCTTCCATTGCCTTTTCCACAGTTATGAATTCAAAGTAGACTGACCTCCACTGAAGTCTACAGAGCCCTGTCAACTCTGCTATTTAACACATAGCTATGGAAAGGAGAGTTTTGTGCCTTTCCCAAAGCTATTTTTGCAAAAGTGGGTGCACAAACTATGTTGGGACTTTAACTTGTCACACCAATTCCACTTTCTGTACATCTATGCATATTTATTGGAATTTGAAGAAAAATAATCTCAAAATTAGTTAGATGACCAAAACTAAAAAAAAAAATCATTAGCTTATCATAAATTTCTATTTTTTTTATTTCTACTTTCCTACAAAAGATATAACATTCTCAATTACTTAGTAATATGACTTACAGAAAAAACTTCATAAATCACTATTAGTTAAATATTTCATAATTGTTATAAAAAATATAAGTTCAGGATACTTATCAAAGACTGACTTTTTTGCAATATTTTGCTCATCAAGGTCTGGGCTAAAATATTGTATTAATTATTAACAGAATATATGTTTTTATAAACATTTATATATGCTAACTAAAATTTCAAATTTTCTACAGTGAAAACATTGCAAAACTTTTAGCCAGTCTTTGATAAGTATCCTGAAACTTTTATATTTTTGATAAAAACAATTAGCTTATTTTCTAACTTACAAGATGCACTTTTTTTCTAAAAAATACCCTGAAAAATTATGTGTGCGTCTTCCAAGATGAATGTAAAGCAATGCCCAGGCTCAAGTAAGTTTGGACATAACCTAATTGGCTTGACTGATAGGGACATGGATTTGTATGTTGAGTTATTACACTATAATGTTAGCTATATATCTAATTCAGCCTTTCATATGATGTAACCTCAGTACTTAGCTGTTACAAGTGTTTCCAAGATTATAAACCTTCCTGGAGCCGAGCCACAAGCTTAAAAATGCTCTGTTTACTAGCAGCAGTGGGAACCTTTCTGCTCTTGACTCATATGTCATTGCCATACAAACAAAATCAGACAAGTGATTACTGTAAACAATACATGGTGCCAGTATGTGAGAGACACATGGTGAATCTGTTGTTGGGAATTACTTTTTTTTGTCTTAGAAATTTCTGTCCAATATTAGCATATGTCTTCCAAGCCACAGTGTCTTGTAAGCCGGAAAATACAGTACTACCCTTGGTATCTATTGAGCACTTTATTGACAAAATTCTGTTCATATTGACATATGTTGAATTATATAATTTTACTGATATCAATGGGTGTTATTATTTTAACTATTATTTCATATGTCTAGATTTTGTTAGGTACAGGTATTATTCTATATTTTGAAATTTCTAAATTCCTAAATCCTTGTAGAGAGAATAATCTTGGTCTTATATGCATTGCAATTCAAGGTTCAAAAGCATGTGAATAAAATATGACTCAAAACCTTATCAGAAAATAAAACCTCTAATGTTTTGTTTTTTTTAAATCTAGAATCCTTAAAGTACAATTTCCAAATGATACAAAATTTTCCATTTCCAGAGAATAAAAAGAAAAGAAAAAAAAACCTGATTCTATTTTCAGATAATATTTGGAAGGAACTTCCATCTTGGAGGAAATATTTCAAATAAATAACTGAATGTTTTAAATAAATAAATCCAAATAGCTCTATTCATTTTGTTACAACCATTCAAAAATCAATTTGTTTCATTCATTTCTCACTGAATAAACCAAGAAAACTGTGTTCTTTTGGCTATTGGTAAGTAACAGGATCCAAACTAGGATGGCCTTGTTTTTGTGTTTTCACCTGAAGGCAAAAAAAAAAAAGAAAAGAAAAGAAAAATGATCCAAGGAATCAGATGTTCATTAAAGACCAACATTTACTGTTTTTACTTTCCTTACTGCCTCCAATGGATAGAAAGAACTGGACCTGGTAACTAGACTTTCCTTGCATCTGCGTTTTACCTGCTCCTACTTCCTTCGTCTTATTAGTGTCTTTTTATTTCTTTTCTCTTCATAAATATTTTTAATTCATTTCACATCTTTTATAAAAAAAAACCTTGATTTTTTTACAGCATTAACAAGCTTTCTCCAAGGTTGAGCAAAACAATTTCTGTCGGAATTTCTAGGATGAGAAGTTATCATTATAACATTATTTACAATCAGACTAATGTCGTCATCTTTGTTGTTGTTATCAAAATATTTCAGTGATCGTGATCTTCCTCAGGAGTCTGTTGGTCTTGATAATCTTCGGGGAATTTTTAACTGAACCTTTTACTTAATCTAGGGAGTAGATTGTTCTTGTTTTGCTGTCTATGTCTAGGAATATCTTGCTTAGACAATAGCATAGAGGATGAAAATTTGATGGTATAGTAAATGTAGGTTCAATCCCTTGGCCAGATAATACAGACCCAGACTCTGTGGACACAGGACTAGCTATAACTCAGCCGTAAAAAAAAAAGGACAAATACCTAGACCTGGACAGTAGAACGAAAACAATCTACTCACTTGGATTAAATAATTAAGGTTGCCTTGATTAGCAGACACCTGAAGAAGACTGGAGAGCATAACAGCTAAAACACTAAGATAACAACAACAAAGATGAGGATATCAGACCAAATGTAAATAATGAGCAAAACAAATTAGCCAGATCATAATGAATGAATAAAAGATTTAATAGGAGTAGATAGGTTCATCTATCATCTGATTCACGCTCCTCCCCAGTCTTTTGAACAGAAGTAGAGGTTTATCCCTTGTTTCCTGTTTAGGATTGGGCTTCCAGTTCCTTCTAAAGTCTTTTTCACTCCCAGTAACCCCTTGCATATTAGTTGCATTATTACCTTGCTTGGGGTGAACTGATTAAAAAAAAATATTTGACTGGCTGTTGACACTTAAGCCTTTGCCAAAGCTTGAAGGGATTCTAAACAGTTGTTTATCTTTTTTTTATGCCAAGAAACTTATCTGGATACACCTGTCACTATAATAAGCAAACAAGTGGCTTTTGATCCATGTGCAAACTGATCAGCTAACCTTTCCATGAGTGGAATGTGACCATCTCAAAATAAACAAACTTAATTTTTCTGTTATTTCTCCTCTAATACTGAAAATGTACTTACACAGGAAGTATCAAAACTGTTTCCTCCATCTTTCCACCCCCCCCCCAAAAAAAGAGTTAATGCTGTAAGAAAGTCTAAGAAAAAAAATAAGACGCTTGCTTGAAATATGAGATTATTTTTTTTTGATTACTTTCTCTATATGTATTACCTTCGTATTACCTACATTTCTGTACATTGGCATAGCTGAGTTGAAGTATTAAATGGGGAAAATATTCATAACTTCTCTCACCTGATCTACAAACGCATTGTCAAAAATGCAACCTTTCCTTGCAGTTTATTTTGTAGGCGACAGGTGAAAATCCATCTTCATATCTTAGCTTAATTATGCAAATCAACCAAACTGGACTGAGATGAGGTGTTATGTACACTATTTACATTATTCGGACTATTGTCCTCATCTTTAAAACGTTTCGGCCGTTGTACGCTCCGACCTTCTAAGTCCAGTTTGTACACTATTTACATTATTCGGACTATTATCCTCATCTTTGTCACCATATTTATTACAATATTTCGGTTGTTGTATGCTCTGGACTTCTTCAGGTGGTTGGTATGTCAAAACTGAACCCTTTATTTCGCTCACTAGAACTAGAACAGTCTACCCCAGTAAGCGAAATTAAGGGTTCAGTTCGACATTCCAACCACCTGAAGAAGGCCAGAGCGTACAATGGCAGAAACGTTGTAATAAATATGGCGACAAAGATGAGGATAATAGTTCGAATAATGTAAATAGTGTACAAACTGGACTTATAAAACAAACGCAGCAAAAATTTCATTCACTCTAATGTTTACAAATAGAGCAATTCAGCAAATATTAAAAGTGATTATAGTGAATATATAGTGATTCAATGATTATATCATAGATAATTATTTCTATACATTTATTCACCAAATATTAAAAGTGATTATAGTGAATATATAGTGATTCAATGATTATATCATAGATGATTATTTCTATACATTTATTCACCAAATATTAAAAGTGATTATAGTGAATATATAGTGATTCAATGATTATATCATAGATGATTATTTCTATACATTTATTCACCAAATATTAAAAGTGATTATAGTGAATATATAGTGATTCAATGATTATATCATAGATAATTATTTCTATACATTTATTCAGCAAATCTTAAAAGTGATTATAGTGAATATATAGTGATTCAATGATTATATCATAGATGATTATTTCTATACATTTATTCAGCAAATCTTAAAAGTGATTATAGTGAATATATAGTGATTCAATGATTATATCATAGATGATTATTTCTATACATTTATTCAGCAAACATTAAAAGTGATTATAGTGAATATATAGTGATTCAATGATTATATCATAGATAATTATTTCTATACATTTATTCAGCAAATATTAAAAGTGATTATAGTGAATATATAGTGATTCAATGATTATATCATAGATAATTATTTCTATACATTTATTCAGCAAATATTAAAAGCAAGTATAGAAAATAAGCAGATGCTGAAATTTCCATAATGCATATATATATATATATATATATATATATATATATATATATATATATATATATATATATATATATATGACTACAAGGCCTTTTATGAATATTTTGCTCCAAAGTACTCTTGCTGGTTCAAATTCAGTGTGTTTAGTAGGTTCTCTTAATAGTGTGACAGTACTGGCACTGGAAATTGATCAATGAATCTTGGTATATCAAGCTTTAGGGTGCACACTTTGAGCCTTTCTTTGCTACAAGCTTATTACTTAAATACTAGAAGTTTATATAAGCTATGATCCATGAATCTTGGAATGTCCAGCCTCAGGGCTTTTACACACTGAGCCCTTGTTTGCTAAAAGTTTATAACTTAAATTCTGCCTATTTATATAAGCCATGGTCTATGAATCTTGGAATATCCAACCTCAGGGCTCTCACTCTGAGCTATTCTTTGCTACAATGCTTATTACTTAAATACTAACTGTTTATGTAACCTCTGATCTACAAATCTTTGAATATCCAGACTCAGGGTTCACATTCTGAGTCCTTCTTTGCTACAATGCTTATTACTGAAGTATTAGATTTTTATGTAACCTCTAGTCCATGAATCTTAAAATATATCCAGCATCAGAGCTCTCACACTCTTGATATTTTGGGGGCATACCTAGATGATTTGCTATTACCCATGTGTTTCCCCCTCGCTGGTAATCTTGGAATCTATCTGTGAGGTTGTACAATATTGTTTAATGATCCAATGTTTCTTTATAGCATTCCTTTATAAAAATGCAATTCATACTGTATTTCTGTTTTAAAGATATAATACTTTGAACAAAAATTAGAAAAATCTATTTTTTCTTTGTTATGGTCTGTATTTATTCCTACTATTAATATTAGACCTTGGCTATGTCATTGTATCCTAGAACTCACCTTCAACCTTTCCTTGCATCTCAGAGAATTTTTTATAACAGCTATGTGGATCTGTTTTACTTTTTATTCCCACTCTGCCAAAAAATCCCAGGAGGCCCATCTTAGTTCCATTTACCAGATCATTTTCATTTTGAACAAAATTGCATTTTTTGTCTTTCTCTTTTGTTCTTCTTTCGTCAAATGATTTTACTTTTTTTTTTTCAGATTTAAATGCGTTCTGTGCTGTGTGTATCTTTACAGCCATGTCATAGGATGATATATGAAAGACATTAACTCTTCTTTTTATTTCTATTTTAAATGACTTCTTGAAACAAATTTATTTATTTGGACCATAATTGAATTCTGTTCAAAATTCCTTTGGTATCATGGACATAAACATACAAAATTGATTATTTTTACTGAAGATTTATATTCAGTGAATTTCTATAGGAAAGCATTTGCAGTGCATTTTCTATGAAATCATTCCTGATGCATTTCTGTAGGAAATCCTTTTCATTCATTATTTTGTGAAGCATTTCTTCTGAATTTCTGTATGAAATGATTTGAAAATCACTTTTATATTATTTGCAAAACCGTTTTTGAATGAAGCATTACCAAGGTAATGATTTAATAAATCATTTCTAATGTAATCTATAGTAAGGCATTTGCAATTCATTTCTAAAGTGTATCATTTTTAGTGTATTTCTATAGTAAATAAGTTGCAAATGCATTTCCATAGTAAATAATTTGCAACATGTTCCTATAAAAATGACTTAAAATGAATTTTTTTTTATTGCAATGTAATTTGACAGCATTATGTTAAATCATATAGTAGAAACACTTACAGTGCATTTCTGTGGTAAAATAATTTGCAATGTATTTTATAATACAACCATTTGCAATGTACTGTAGCAAACTGGTTGCAATGCATTTTTGTATGAAATTACTTGCAATGTCTTTCTATATGAAATCATTCGTAATGTATTTCTCTGTTAAATTATTTATATTGCATTTTGGCAGTAAGCCATTTTGACTGCAATTATTGTACCAAATTTTAATGTCTTGAACCAGAGAACACAGAATACATTCATATCTTGTGATGTCTGTAAATATTAATTCTCCATGGCCCACACTACATGTGATGTCTCACACCTTTTCAGTTTATGTTTTCTTTGTGATCAAATGCATGGCTTAGACTTTCTTCTTTCAAATTGGTAGTTGTTTGTTTCTGTTGTCTGATATCATCTTTTACTGTGAAACTTTCTTTAGTTAAATATAAACACCAGTTCTGCCTAATACTGATGAATGACAAATGCTGGTTTTATCACAAGCCGCATGCCTAATAGTTTTCTGTATACTTGTCTATGATCAGTTGGTCGGTTTACATTTTTTTTCTTATCATTCAGCCAATTTACATTATTTTTTAATTATTTTGACATATGTTTAATTATTATCATATTGCAAAAAGATCTTATTTTGATACAGATATTATTGCAGTAATAATTTTTACAATTTTACAAGAAAACAAATATAAAAGAAAGTATGAAGAGTATTTTGCATTTTTTATGTAGCAGTAAAGATTATGAAACAGTCTGGTAATTTTCCGTGAATTTTACTTCAGACACTTTGGGTTTTTTTATTTCCTGTTTCATGTTGGCCTTTGCACTTCTGAAATATCCTCCATGAAAAGCACAGTAAAATAAAATAAAAAATCTTCTTCTTCTTCTTCTTCTTCTTCTTCTTCTTATTCATCTACATCTTCTTCCTCATTCTTCTTCTGTTTCTCCATTGATCTACATCTTCTTCCACATTCTTCTATTTTCTCATTCATCTACATCTTCTTCCTCATTCTTCTTCTGTTTCTCCATTAATCTACATCTTCCTCCTCTTCTTCTCACTACAAGCCAAACAGTGACAAAATAACCCTGATTATCACTCACAGAAATTTCTTGATCATCTTTCATCAACCACTTGAAGCAAAATGGCACAAACTGGTCCTATCATATTTTTATATGTGGCAAAGCCACAATTTCTCTAAGTAAGATTAGAAATTAATCATTAAAATATTATTTTAAAAAGGGACAAATTAACTGAAAAAATTACCAAAATTCCAAATTACAACCAGTTTTTTAGCTCAAAGAAAAGTTTCACATATCCAAAAAGCTTTCTGGTGACTATATTCTTTGCCGTTTGCTGCACCATTTCTCTACTGCTTTTAACATTGGTTGAGGGAGTGTTGTTAAAAAAAAAATATCTAAAATCTTAGTTCTCAAAATCTTTTAGACTTTCATGAACTCTGCAGATTATATGTTTTATGCTTACGTCTTGCAATGGCACCTGCATTTTTATATTTGCTTTTCATCAATTTAACAACAAAAAACAAAAAATACTATGAATGTTGCTCTGAATTTTGTGAAAGGATATTTTTTCAATATGATAATATATGAACATTGACTTTTGTTTTTATCTGAGTTATGTTTTGTGATTGCTTTCCTGTCTTTTCCTGTCTTTTCTTCTTCAAATATTTTACTTTTCAATTTTTCTCTCCTTTGTAGATAGATCTTAGCCTTTTTTAAAATGTGCATTATATCTGAGCTGACAAAATTGTCATTTCAAAAAGAAAGTTTGACATTTTCTTTTTTAATGATGGTTCCTATTCTTAATTAGTTTTGAATTATTATTGCAGCTTTTCTTCTGGAGTAACAATATTAATATAATATTAATTAGTATATTTCATACTAATCTAGTAAGCTGTGCTGTAAAAATTTCATTTAAACCAAAAAGATTAATTCTATAATCTCTCATTTAAAATTAAATATATGAGACTACACACACACATACATACATACATACATACATACATACATACATACATACATACAGTGGGGTGAAAGAAATATTGGTACACCATGAATTTTTTTTATTTAACATAGATTTTATAAAAGAATTTTATAATCCATGCAATATTTGTATACCATGGCATAATGCTGCAATATGCAAAAAAAAAATCAGAAAAATTGTTATATTAATGAAATTATATAAAATTAACAAATTTGGAGGCATAAAAAGTATTTGTACAAAATTATAATACCTATCTAATATTTATTGCGTATCCCTTACTCAATTCAACAGTAATCAGTCCCTTTCTGTAGGTTTTAATGATTTGCAAGTTTCTGTTGCTATTTTACTCTATTTTCCTTTGCATATTCTCTTTAGGTCCAAAATGTTTTTCAAAGCTCTTTTATTAAATTGAATTTTTAATAAACACCACAAATTCTCTATTGGATTCAAGTCTGGAGACTGTGATGGCCATTCGAGTGTATTGACATTGTTTTCAGTAAGTGATTTTTTAGGGTCATTATCTTGTTGCAAAACCAATTCATTTGAGAATCCAAGTTTTACTACTGACCCAAACAAATTAGAGTCCAAAACATCTTGGTATATTTTTTAATTCATTCTACCACCTATTATCTCTAAACTACTCGTTCCATTAACAGAAAAATATCCCCAAACCATGATATTGCCACCACCAAATTTCCCCAGTAGGATTGCGTTCTTCAGTGTAAAGGCTGTGCCATCTTTTCTCCAAACATGAGTCCTTGAATTAAGCACAAGTAGTTCAATTTTTATTTCATTTGTCCATAAAACACTTTCCGAAAATGATTCAGGTTTATTTTTATGCTCATAGACAAATTTTAACCAGGCATATTTCTTCAATAGTAGTGGAGTTTTTTCTTGGAGAACACAATCTTAGTTGATTTCTATGAAGTTCATTGCTTATTGTTTGCTTTGTAAAAATAATACTTGATGCTTTTAATTCTTCCTGTAGTTCTCTCTGAGTAGTCACTGGATTTTTTTTTTTTAATTTTGCGCTGAATTCTTCTCATTGATCTGGGAGAAAACTTGCCTGGTGCACCAGATCTTGATTTGTCTTCAATAGTTTTCCCCTTTTTATACTTAGCAATAATGGTATGAATAGCAGTAACTATTCAGGATATCTGCTATTTTCCTATAGCTTTTGCCTTCCTTCCAATGTTTGATTATCAATTCTTTTTGCGAATTTGATAGTTCCTTGCCTTTCCCCATGATGATAATTATTGTGTGTGATTTGTGTGCAGAGATAACTTTATATAAGGAAGGAATTGCGGAATGTTCTAGATTGTTCTGGTAATAAGGTAATTGGAAGAATCTAGCAAAATCTTACAAAGAATTATCTAAATAAAGGTAATTTAAACCTTTTGATATTAAAGACATTTTGTACAAATACTTTTTTCACCTTGAAATTTTATAAATGTAATGTGATTGGTTTAGCTAATAGGTCATTAACATAAAGAGATCTATAAGTATAGTTCAAGGGCAACTTTGAATCAGTGTATGTAGAATATCTACGGCTACTAGGTTTCATCATCATAAAAACAAATAACACAAAATTTCATTTATAACAAAGTTTTCTAATATGGTGTAGAAATATTGTACGAATTTAAAAAAATTTTCATAAGTTAGAACGATGTTAATTTAAAAATCCATGGTGTACAAATATTTATTCCCCCCACCCCCAAAAAATGGTATATTTATGTATTATATATGTCAAGAAAATGTATTCTTATTCAAACTATTTTTAAAAGTATACCTATTTTTCATTCATTAAGCATATGCTTGAAGAATACATGCAAACAGGTTTGATTAAAAAGAACCAACAAGATTTTGTCTTTTTCATTTTTTCTTGTATTTTTCCAATTTTTGAATAAGGTGTTGAATATTGTGCTCAGAATTGTGGGTCATTGTTTTGTTCAAGTACTTTCAACGAGCTCAGTCATTTTCAAGTCTGTGTTATAGGCAGAATTCCTTTGTCTACCTTCTGGTATTGCTTGGAAAGCTGAAATAAAGATATATATATATATATATATATATATATTATATTATATTCTTAATATAAAAAAGAAAAATTAAAAAATAGAAATAGCTAAACTTTAAAAAAGACGCTTTCTTTTTGATACCACCTCATTCCCAATAACTGTTACACATGATGTCACTTTAGACTATTTCAAACTTTCAGGTCTCCAAAGAATAGCAGGAGAAAGACAAAGGAATTCTAACTACTACACAGACCCCACATTGGTTCTTGATAATGACTAAGATGGTGGAAAGTATTTGAACAAAACAGTAATACAATATGAACTTCAAATGGTTTATCCACAATTTCAAGCACAATGCTCAACACATATATCAAAAATTGGAAAAATACATTAAAAAATGAAACAGACTGTGTTGGTTCTTTTAATCAAACTTTTGGGCATTAATACATGCTGCCTAAATATGCCATATATATATATATATATATATATATATATATATATAAGTGAACATTGAAATCAACACTCAGAATGCGACAGGCTGTTTCATGCTAGATGCAATCGTAATGTCTGACGATTGCATTTAGTATGAAACAGCCTGTCGCCTCTGAGTGTTGACTTCTATGCTCACTTTTATATTTACATACACTCTATCTCTGATATTGAGCACTTTATCCTATAAATATAGCACAACTTAAAACTATATTTCTTCATATATATATATATATATATATATATATATATATATATATATATATATGTATGATACATTTAAAGAATATGTTATCTTATTAAATCGTTATTTAACATTTTTGTATACTTATTATATTTTCAAGAGTATGTGTGTGTGTATATATATATATATATATATATATATATATATATATATATATATATATACACACATATACGTGTGTGTGTGTATAAAATAAATGTAAAATAATAATAGTTTCATTAAAACCTTATGTCTTATTAAAGAGTGACTCAAGATGCCGGCATTGATGGAATTCACATTTTCATGAAATGTTTCTCCATTTTTTATATGACCTGAGAATTCCAGCTTGTAGTCTGCTGACTGAAAGAGTTTCTAAAATTGGACCAGTTTCTAATTTCTTTTGTTTGTTGACTCAAATTAAGTAAAGCATCTTAAATATGAGGTCAGGTAAAATTAGATTTAATTTTGTTTATATTCTGAACCTACAGGAAATGAATTGTATGACCTGTCTATTTTATTTAAGCAAACTACTTTTCTTCCCCAAAATGAAAATCTGAAAATTGATTTCTCATATTGATCATTTGTTTCCTATTACATTAAATATTTCCCTGCTTATTATGAAAAGCAAAATTTGATGAAATAAAATAGATTCTAGACATTTGTCTCACGGCAATCAAGGCATTTATTTATTTCAACCAAATCTTGAAGAATCAAAACAAATATATTTATAATAATTTCCTTTACATATTTAGGCCACAGTGAACAAACCAAAGTGACTTTTTAGTTTGCCAGATTCACTCACTTCTTAGTTAGACAGTATCTGCTGTATGTAAGATAGAAAATGTGAAATTCAGTTGGATGTTTAAATTTTTTAGTCTCTTGATAATGTTTTACTCTCTGTTATCAAAAGAACTAAAAAAAAAGATTCTAAGGAAAGAAATTATTACCATGGCAAATTTGCTACTTTAAAATGCTAATTTTAAAAATTTTAACAGTTAATAAAATTTTAAAAAATAAATATCCATAAACAAATCAATGAAATTTGTACATAGAAATTATGTTAAAATAAAATGTAGATATGGTGATTTGATAGAGGAAAATAAAATAAATAAAAGGAAATTGTAATTAGAGTATCCAAGAAAATAATGAATACTATTAATATAGTTTAATTAAGATTTTATTCAGATGCCTAACCAGTAACTATTTTAATATTATTTCCTTTAAGCATTATCTTAGCTAGAAAAGGTGATATGTTAGATGCTGTGTATCTGTTGTTGGAAGTATTTTACTGCATAGATACAATTAGAGGCAAAATTCAAAACTTCAAAAATATAATGCTCTGAAAAGATTTGTCGCTTGTTTAAAAAACTGCTAAATGGGAACTAATGAAAAGCAACCTTCAGATTTTACTGTCCAAATAAATACAATAGTATCACCAAGCCTTAATGAGCATGGATTATGAAATTAATAGGAAATAAGTAATATAAAAAAAGTTTGTCAAAAGGATTCCCCAAATTTGTTTTAGTTTTTACATGAAAGTAGAAGTTTTGTTTTCTTAACTGAGTAAACAAGAAAAACCTTTATCTTCCTTTATATACAAAATCATTTACTGTAGAAATTTAAACTTGGAACAAAAGCAGTAGAATCAGCATATAGAATGTGTACAGAATTTAGTGGAGATACATTTAATGACGATACAGTTAAAAAATGGTTAAAAATGGAAATGAATAACTTGAACAGGGACCTTGTAAAAGATGGTCGGTATAAAAGCTGAGGATTTGTGTTGAATCTAAATAAAGTTTAACACAAGCAATGAAAGTAAAAGTGTTCAAAATAATAGACACAGAATACAATGGAAGGAACATAAGAGAAAGTTGGCTACACATGTGAGTTTTTCACAAAACACTATGTCAAAATAAAAAAAAATAATCCAACCATTGCATGATTTATCTTATAAATATGCAAATATTGCATGATTTATCTTATAAATAACTCATTTATAAACAACTGTATACAAATTTTAATAAATCTTAAGCATCCCCACTACTGATGTCTGTGTGACTTAAGCAACTAAAAAAAAAAGAAAATTTAAACTAATCAAAAAGAGTTACAAAATTTGTTATTTTATACTGTATCCAATTCTACAATTTTAGTTAGATTTAAATGTTTTATTTTCTATTTATTATAACTGAGCATTAAAAAATTCCCCATTAAAAAATTCCCCATGCAAGACAGTATCTTCTGTCCTATTCTGCATGCTCCCCCTTTCCTGAGACCACAAGACATCTGGGTTGGGGTCATTTGCCGGGATGTCCTTGAGTATCCATGTGATGGACCTTGCATCTGTGGAAACAGAGTCCTCAGTGGCCGTGATGTCCTCATCATGCAATGTGGGCTATGGTTTGGTGATCGTTGTCTTGAGTGTTGGCTTTCATCCATTTCCATCTTCGACTCATTCATGTACTCCACCTCCATTTCCTCTGGTGTGGTGTGCAGGAGTTTGGGCATTCATACCAATGCCAGTGGATATGGGCCAATCCACGGGTTGTCATTATAGAAGTCCAGAACTTGTCAGTTTGTCCAATCTGTCTGGCATCGACGAGACTACCTCTGGTGTGGAGCGGTACGGAACATCAGCAATCAGGTTTATCTTTTGGAGGAAGAAGCAGTGGTTGTGCATGGTTACTCGATTGCTCTCAACAATTCACACACGGTTCAGTCTATTGCCTAGCACCTCCCCGACTTACACAGTTTTTACCCACCGATGTGCATAAGGGCTGTCTTGGTACTGCATCTGAACTGATTTCCCAACTTCTAGCTCCTGATGATTGTGTGTATTGTAGCATTATTCACTTTCCATGTCTTTTGGCCATTGCCGTCTCCCTTAATCAGCTGATATCCCTACACCGCTTATGGCAGGGAGATGGTCTTTTATAGCAAAACCATGTAGCATCATTGCCGGAGACATACCAAGGTACTGAATGGGAGTATTATGGTGGTTTAGTAATGCGCTGGCCGTGGAATAGGTGGCCATGGGTATCAGTGCTGTCTGTCAATATTTGCTTGGCTCTTTTGACAGCCAGTTTCACTTGATGATTACTCTGGGGGGAGTAAGCTGATGACGTGCATTTCCCCAATTATTGAGCAATGTGTTATATTCCTGCAGCTCAAATAGGGGTCCTCCATCAGATGAAACTTCTTCTGATGCACCATGTGTGCAGAACCAATTCCAGAGAGTTCCACATGCTGCTCTGGCCTTAATAGATAACATCAGGGCCACTTCCACTCACCCCGTGTATCTTTCTGCATATATCATATACATTTTCCCATGCGGGTCAAAGAAGTCTGTTACTGTTTTCTGGAATGGGAATTCAGGATTTGATGGTGCCATCATTCCTTAGGCTGTATCGGGGCCATTTCATTACAGGTTCGGCATTGAGCTCTGGTCTGCTAAATACTTGCATCCAATCCAGGCCAAAACAGTCACCAAGCAGTGAGGTTTTGCTTTGCAAATATATACTATTGGTATTTCTTAGTTAAAATTTCATTCGCTATCTTTTTGGCAATGCCATGTACAGTGTCTGAGTAAGACAAGGCACCACCATCCCAAATGACTGCCTACCGGTCCATGTGGCAAGAGCAAACTACTTGTCTGCTCCGTTGCTGGTGTACCCTCTAGAACAGTCCCCCATGCAAGACAGTACCTTAAATGTTTTTGGATATTCTGTGTGTTAAAAGGTTTTCAGAATGTGGATCGATTTCAAAGGATTCCTGGTCAATTTTAAATTTAAATTGTATCTGGATTTTATTTGTTAAATCATTTCCAAAAACCTTCTTACTAATTTGAATAGTTTCAGTTGATGAATTTCCAAGTTTAAAACAAGACTTGATGAATACTTACTTTGAATATAACAGAGTACAATACGTAAATGCAGTGATGTATCATTGCCAACTCTGTAACCTCACAGGAGAATGCATGTTTATGCATGTGTAGTAAGGTTCTCCAATTGGTTGCCAAATTACATGAAGGCTGTATAATATTGTATGTGAGAACCAGTGCTCAAGAAAGTTAAAGGATTGACTAAAATAATGATCATAAAACCTTTGCATATCTATACCTTTTGTCTCGCTAAACCAGAATCTGCATTTCGTAAGCATTTTTATAAACCAGTGTTGATGACTAAATATTAACTTTATTATTACTTTTTTGTTCATGGAATCTGTCCAAATTATTCATTGTTTTTTTTTTGTTTTTTTAATTTCATGCTTAACTACTCACTGCATTTTACTAGATTTGTTTGTTTTTTTGTTGTTTTTTTTTTCACCGTGACAACTGTTTACTTCTTCTCATTGTCTAATTCACTTTTGCACCAAAGGTTTTAGAAGAAGTGCATTGACCTTTATCATATGATGTCATATTGCAAAAAAGCAGAACCAAATTTGTAATTACTATATTTGCCAGCCTGGAAGCCACACCGTTGTCTTGAAAAAGTATCTTGAGGGAAGAAAAGAATTTAAGTATACTTCTCCATATATTTGTGATACTGCTCAAGCTTTCAGTATCCAGTCTCCCATTCATAATACCAGCATATTGTATGTCATGTAATATTTAGACCATCTTTAGACTGATAGATATGGTGCTTGGTAAAATAATAAAAGATTAAAATTCTTTCTAAAGTAATTATCTATAACTTTGAAAAAAGTCATTAAGATAACCGATACTGTTCTTGAAATTGAACCTCTTTTTTGTATAATTACTGTTGTTATGGCATTTTGGCTGACCCCATCTTCAGTCCTTGTAAAATATATTTCACGAGAAAATCTTGTATTGACAGACTATATCTGGATGAAGAAAGGGGAATGTTACTCTTCCAAGGGTAAGGTCGAGATAATTAAAAGGGAATTTTGTACGTGTGAAAGTTCAAGGAATTGGCTCATATTGATTTTTCAGCCAGGTGCATAAGTCAGGCTTATTTAAATGGAGTGGGGACATTTTGGTTGTATTTCACTAGTCTGTCAATTTGGGTGGAACTGCCTGCTTAGAAAATCAGCATTTGAAAAAAAAAATTTTTTATTAATCTCTTGTATAAATAATTCATACTAACATTAAATATACAACTATCTCAATCATTCTATTAGAGCTATTTACTTCATTTACTTTGATGTGAATTGGTGCAGAAATGGGAATTAGAAAGACTGTATTGCACCAGTTCTCAAGTGAGCATGGATGCATGCCTTGAAAATCAGAATTCAAAAATTTGGTTTTCTATCTGGTCTCAAATATCAGCTAAGTGGTACCAGCGGTAAATATGCAACTAACTCTGCCATAAGGTAGTTCTGTTCTGTCCTGTCAGAGATATTTACTAAGCTTAGCTTTGTCTACCTCAAACCCAAATCATGTGAAAATAGTGGTTTCAGAAGATTGTGCTACATCAGTCTTTCAAATAGATAGGATAAACCTGATTTGAAATCTGGCCTTTTCCTGCGTTTGAACTCTGACCACCTTGCACACAAAAAAAATATCAGTAGTTTCAGACAATATGCAAGTCATCAGTATTAGATTTATTTTCTAAAATTAGCATTTTTGTAATATGATTTCATTTGAAAACAATTTTTTTTAAAGTTTTAATTCAGAAAAGGAGAAGGCTGTTGTAATTCTGGTTTTTCTTGGGATTT
Organism: Acanthosepion esculentum; assembly: GCA_964036315.1. Classification (NCBI taxonomy): domain Eukaryota; kingdom Metazoa; phylum Mollusca; class Cephalopoda; order Sepiida; family Sepiidae; genus Acanthosepion; species Acanthosepion esculentum. The sequence continues at coordinate 111,187,159 of OZ038484.1, forward strand.
CCAGATGTAATTAATGTTTTCTTTATCATTATTGCCTGTTCATTGTTAAATGCATTTTGAATCTTTTTCATTCTACTTTTTTCTTCTTTTTTCTTTCTTTTTTTGTGTGTGTGTATGTGTGTGCAGGGGCATCTGTTATTATTGATTTAATTCAGTTCATTGAAAATCATCATAAACATTCTCATACCCTTTTCTCTTTTTTTCTTTGCTCTCTCTCTCTCTCTCTCTCTCTCTCTCTACCTACTTCCTATCTCATTCTCATCTTTTTTCCTCTCTCTCCTCGTGTCTCTTTCTCTGTTGGCTTTCTCTCTCTTTCTCACTCCTTCTCTAGTACTCTCACTCTCTATTCTTACCCTAATACTTTTTCATTTCTCTCTTTTTCTCTTTTTCTTTGCTATTTCTTCCCTTTTCCTCTCTCTCTCTCTTTCTTTCCCTTTTCTCTGTTTTATTTCTTCTTATCTTGCTTGCTTTCTTTTTTCTCTTTCTTTTTCCATTCTCTCTATTTACTATCTCTTTTTTCACTCACTTTTTTAGGGCTTTCTCACTTTCTCCTTTTTCTTACACTCTTTTCATTCTCTCTCTCTTTCTCTCTCTCTTTGAAATAGCAATTGACTGTACAACTTTAATTTCATTTTAAATTATGCAAAAACTTATAGTTGACTTTAAGTTAACATAAAAATTTAACTATCTGGGAAGCAGTAAACAAACAATACAAAATGTGTCACTGAAATTCAAAAGTATATTGGCAAAGTGAAAGATGCCTTCTAGAAACTAAACAAAGTATTAAGAAACAGGAAAATATCAGAAACAAAGAAAAAAATGTTGAACTTCGAGGTAACATCAATCATCCTTTAATGGCAATGATTGCTGGACAATTTCCTTGCAGAAAAGGCTTGAGGAAGTGGAGATGTGATTCTATGGAAGGATGGTGAGAATACCATGGACAGAGCATGTAAGCAGTAAGGAAGCTTTAAGGAAAATGGGAATGAAATGACATTAAGTGACCCTTTATTTAAAATCAGAAAGAGATAGTTGAAATTTCTGGGACACATAATGAGGAAGGAGGGCTTGGAGAATTTGACACTCACAGGACATATTGAAGGCAAAAGGGGCAAAGGGAAATGAGTAACCCACCAAACAAGCTTGTGTAAATATTTAGCAGAATAAATAGTTGAAATGATGGCCCAAAAATAAAAACAATGCTAAGAGCTTCAAAGGTTAGGAAGATGTGTGATTGTCCATGTTCTGAAGGGACACGGCATATAGAAGAAGAAGAATTCTCATATGAAAAGATTGGTCAGCAAATATATAACTTTTTTTTTTTTTCATTATATAAATGACATTTTCAGTAAAGGTTAGTTAGACAAAACAAAATGCATTGACCTAATGAGATTTGAAGGATAATTCATTAATATTTATACAAGCTCTAGCCTTTGGTCATGGCTAAACTTTTCTATTTACACTCAAAGTAACTAAAACCAACCAAATTCCTACTCAGAATTTGGTATTGGCTGGAAGTGAAGTGTTCAGCCATATTCACATTTTTTAGCTATGAATGTAGGATAAAAAAAACTCTTGAAAGCAGTAAACAACCAAGATAATTTGATATCAACAAATGCTATTATCTCCAAGAAGAATTTGCAAACCCATCTGATGTGCACTCATGAGTTAACCAAAAAGGTTGTTTTGATCTGATTCTTTATAAGCTAAATGTTCCAAGCTGGACTGCCACACTATTTGCTTCATCTAAAACATGTCATGAATGGGTTACATCGACTCTTGAAGTATTTAGTGTATTTTTGTCATTGTCCATTTTATAGATGCTGTCCATTTTCTTTCTTTATATTTGATAATTATCTTTGTTTCCTTAGTTTTTTATTTTGTATTTTCTAAATAAAAACATACATATTACAATTATATTTACAAGTGCATATCCTAGGCCACAAAAATCTCCTAAGGTGACCAAGAATAGACATAAATACAGTATGGGAACCAGTAATACAGAGAACTAGAGAAAACAACAATAACAAAAAATTCTTATATGACCTCTGGTAAAAAAAAAATTTACTAAGAAATTAGATTTATAAGTCCTAAACATTCACTTACTGATATCCCCAAGAAAACATGCCCCAGTCGATAAAAGTGTTATGTGAGTGATCCTAAAAGTAACCGTCCTGAGTATGATGATAAACTGCATCCGCGTCCTAGGGAAGACGGTAAACTACAACCAACAGCAAGGCCTCTGATCAGGAGGCTTTGAGGAGCGTGGAACCACCTCTTAATTGCTGGTGTTCCCAGGTCCACCCTGACCCGGGGTGGTAGCACCTGTTGGGGTCCCAGCTATGGGAAAATAGTGAACTTCCAGGTCTTTTCCAGCACATTGAAACAATGATGTTGCCAACTACACTTTTTTGAAACAATGATGTTGCCAACTATACTTTTTCAAAACAATGATGTTGCCAGCTATACGTTTTCAAAACAATGATGTTGCCAGTTTTTGAAACAATGATGTTGCCAGTTTTTGAAACAATGATGTTGCCAACTATACGTTTTTGAAACAATGATGTTGCCAGCTATACGTTTTTGAAACAATGATGTTGCCAGCTATACGTTTTTGATATATTTAGTAAATACTGGATCTGGCATTAAATAACCCATAGTGGTTGATATGCCATAAAACCCCAAACAACCAACCAACCAAAATGTAACTAAATCCAAAGACAAACCGTTGTTAGTTCATAAACTTGGTGAGTTGAGTTACTAAAGGGAATTAACTGAAACTGAGATATCCAAAAAAAAGACATGGTATGTGGAATTAAAACAATCTATGGACTTATTAAAGAGTTTGTTTCGAAATTCCAACATATATCACCTGAAGAAGGCTGGAATGTACAATGACTGAAAGGTTGTGAATATGACAAAGATGAAGACAACAGTCCAAACAATGTAAATAGTGTAAATAGTTACAATACCTCATCTAAGAATTAGAGACAAATATATTTACAAGAGCCAGATCAGAACAAAAATGGAATATTGCTGCCACATCTCCCCAATCCTCACTTTCCAGACAAAGTTCAAAAGCATTTGAACGACCTTGTGGGTAATGAATTGCTTTCCATCCTAGCTACTCTGTCGCCATTTTCATGGCGGATATTTGGGTGAACTACATTTCCACTAGGTCAGTTCTTCAAAGATAGGACCCGCCAGGCCATATACACTGAGTCAACATCCCCATTCTCTTCATATTCCATCAGTAAGGAGGAAGTTCCGCTCAGACAGTTTCTTCTCCAGAACTGTGGCATTGTGAAACAGACTCCCAAGAGGATGCTTCCCTGATCACTACAATCTTAACAAGAGTATTTAAAAAAATATTTTTTCTGTATATGTTATATGCATATAATATATCTAGCACTTTATGAAGTTGTGCTATCAGTCTCTGCTCAGCCACTAATATGAATATTTATTTTCTGTTTTTGATAGCATCTAATATAATTATTAAAACAAAAACGCACAAAAAAAATTAAACCCTATATCTTGAGTAGCTCTTGAACCTTATATTGCATGAATTCTGTTATACAAAAAAAATCCCACCTTCCCTTCCACTTTTCAAAACAATGTCCACTTTCAGGATCACCATCAGGCTGCCTCGTTATCTCCTTAATCCCTTTCACAGCATTTCAGCACTGATGTTAGCTTTAGGTTATGCCAGAAATCAGCGTCAAATATAGACTGTAGATGCGGTGGGCTAGCAAACCTGAATGATGCAATATTTTTCCTTATTAACAAAAGTTTTTGCTGGTCTACACTCTCAGTTATTGTTGATACAATTATCTTGCAAGAAGAAAATTAATTCAATAACTAACATCTCACTGCCAACTGAGTGATCTCACAGGAGAGTATCTGTTCACACTTTTTTGACGAGCTGTCAAGTCACATGAAGGCACCCAACTGTTTCTTCAGATATTCAAAATGGTTGAACGTTCCTCATTGACATTCTTTTCTAATTTTTTTCCTATGGATATTCATTTTCTATATTTGATAACACTTAATATATTTGTGTTTTTGATCCTTTTCTTGTTCCATATTTTTTTCTCATGTTCTTTTCTGTGCATGTGTTTTGGGTTGTGGGATAAATAGAAGTCCAAAACTATCTCTCCAGTATTTCTAGGTATTTTTTAAAACAAATATGCTTGTTTATAATACAATGTCATTCTACACCCTCTCTCTCTCTCTCTCTCTCTCTCTCTCTCTATATATATATATATATATATATATATATATATCTTTATCTCTATCTATCTATCTATCTATGATGGTGATGACCATGTTATTTCTTTTTCCTCCCAAAAGGCACATGTGGGGTGGATGGCCCTCCTACCCTTCTACGGACTACAAGTAAATGTCCATAATGCAGCTGTAAGACCATCATTTATTTATTAAAACATTCTTTCTCTTTTTTTTCACAAAGATGCGGCCACAATATCAACCGTCACCATCTGTCTTACATTTGTGCACACATTTCACAGATCAAGTGCATGCAATCCAGTTCACCTGTGTGCAACTACAAAATGGTGGCTGAGAAGCTACAATTGTTTATTACTTTTTAATGTAGCTGAAAATGTGCAGTTCTTTATCACATCGGAATGTAATAAGAAATAGATCCAATAGAAAAAATAAAATTCTTTTGCAAATTACAGTATGAAATGGGAAATCCTGAAGGAGTCAGATATTTCTTGGGATTCATCAGTTCATCCAATTTATATCAAAGATTCATTTTTTTTTTTTTTAACCCCAAGCAAAGCAATAATACCACTAGAACACAAGGGGATACTGGGAGTGAAAGAGAATTAAAAGACTTTTGTGAGGAAAAAGTACTACAAAAGAACAGGGTTCAGGAAGACAAAAGATGACAATTAGCATTGCATTTAGATTTTTGAAGATTGTAGGTGGCAGGGAAGCAAGAAATCAGAAGGGAATTACACAGGTGAGAAATGCAAAAAAAAAAAACAGAATAGAACATATGGTTGCATCTAGCTAGTTCAACAATAAAATCATGAGACCTAAATGCAGATCTAGTAGCATTCATGAAGTCAAGGCACCAAGGAAAAAAAGCTCATTAGAACAATTGACATGAAAATATTTGTATAAAAGCCACATCATAGTGGTGAGAAAGTGAGTGAAGTCAAGATACCAGCTCAAGATCAATAACATTACAGACTTTTCTTTGAATTTTGTCGAGAATCTTGAGATATATAATAGGAGTGCCAAACCAGATATGGCAGCAATATTTAATGCATAGACTAATTGCAGATTTATAAATGTGCAAGACAGTCTGATTTGGATATAAACAACAGAGGAAAGAACTTATAATGAAAAAGCTTGCAGTTCTCTTCATCAAACATTTGCTTGACAAGTTGAGCTTGTATCCATGCAACAAAGGAAATTTTAGATCAATTCACACTACGTTACTTCAGATACATAAGAAATATAAATATATGAATATATACATATGTATTTTTATTGTTACAAACATTATTTTTATTGGGAATGTGTTTAAGTAGGCATCCTTGTTTTTTAAACAATGAATTTTATGTCAACTGACCTAAAGACCAATAACTCCTACTAAAGAAAATATTCTTCCCAATAAGAATCTATTCCTTTTTTCCATTATGGTAAGCTTTCTTGAGCTAACTGTATTAGGTCGCAGGAAATCATCAGTATAAAACAAGGTTCATTTTTTTTTTTTTTTTTTTTTTTTTAAGCGTATCACCCCAAGCAAGGCTGGAGGCCACTATCACGCAAGGGGTTATAGAAGGGTTGGAGAAAGAGCAGATAGGAGTGGTAAAGGAGAGGATGTGGAGAAAGAGAAAGACAGTGGATCGATCAAGGCAAGGGGGTTACAGAAGATTTGGAGTGAGAGCAGATAGGAATGAATGGTGAAAGGATGTGGAGAAGGGAAGTGGATAGATCAAGTTAACTGGAGATGTCGATTGACGCTACACTTAAACCGTTGGAGATTGTATTTGTAAGGGAAACAGTAATAGGGAAGGGAGTTCCACAGGCGAGATGTGCGAGACATGAAGCTATTGGAGTAATTTACCTACTTAATTGGGATCTTTGGAAGTCTGTATCTGCTAGTTTTATTTTTGCGCCCAAAATTTAAACAAAGTAACATTTAAATGGATTTTTTTTAATCCAACATTAGTTATTATAACTATAAACATTATATTTAGTGAGTATATGCATTTGAGTAGACATCCCTGCCTTTTTTTTTAATTAAGTTAATGTCAACTGGTCTGTGCTAATAAAATATGCACATTCCATCATTGAATTGCTCTTTTATCTTCATTTTGAAGACACAACATACAAGTTTATTGTTCTAAATTTATTCAAACAATTTCTTTTTTTAAAATGTTTTGGAAAATTTGTTAAATAATCAAATTCTACTTTTAAACATCAATGTTACTCTGGTGATTTTCATTTTATTCATAGATCTATGAATAACCTTCACCTTCTTCGGAAATGACCTTGTGAATAACTTTCACCTTTTTCTACCCAGACGAACATTCACCAAGAGAGAGCTATTAAAACTTCTTTGTGCCAATAAAGTTAATATCACTGGACATAGATAGACATGTAGTATGGAAAATCTTTTTGGCATCTTTTTGTTTCTGATATCTTCTTTTTGTATTTGTTGTGAAAATCTTGACACATTTCTTTAATAAATTCTATCTGTGATATCATGGGTTACATTATTTTAAAAAAATAGAAAATAAGTTAACTGGTTTTGAATTATTTGAACTGTAAGATGAAGAATTTTACAGTTATTTTTTGGTCTACTCTTTCTTCATCTTAACACAACTTTTAAGGTTGAAGACCCTTCAAACATTAAAGTAAACAGAGTTAAATAGGAATAAAAAAGTAGCTTCCAATAAGACAGAAAATTGTCTTTCATGGACAATGCCTTAACCAATTTTCTCATGCAAGCCTAAAACTGAATACAGCACAAATCTAGTTGAATTGTGACTCTTCTACCCTAAATATTCAAGTCATCTTGTTTAATTTCTAGTCTTTGTCTTTTAGGATGTTTTTTAGTAAGTCATGAGTCTCCACAGCTTTTTTTCTCTTTAATATTCCTAAACTGTTCATTGTCATGACAGTTCTTGGGAAAGATAGTGAACTGGTTTCCTGTTACCATGTCCACGATTTTGAAGTTGTTCTTCTAGAGCCCAGCAGTATTCCCTACTATTTTACCAATGTTTGGGGGAGGGCAGAGATAAATTCATGCCTTTCCAAAGTGAATGCAATAGCCTCACTTCGAATTTGAACTTGGCCTGCTGACTCCACTTTCTGCACCAATAACCATTATGCCACTTTCACATTTTTACTCCTTTAAAAAACTTTTAATTTACTTGAATTATGAAATGAAGTAGATTTATAATTCATTTGGAATTAACCAGTTTTTCTTTATGTTATTGTTGCTTTTTATCAATTTTTATTGGAAGGTAGCTAAATTAGAAAGTTGTGATAAAATGCAATAATAAATGAAGAAAAGCCTAGCTAAAAATTAATATAAAGTAAATTTGTTTAGAAATTCTATTTGAAAACAATCCGCTTTTTATACTAAAACATTCTCAGCTTAACTTCTGTATAATCAAACTTATATAATTTGAGAATTGTATTATTTTTCACCAAAGAAAATTTTTCTTGACATTCTTCTAAATGTTCATAAAAAAATGACATTTTTCCCAACATTCTTCTAAATATGAATAAATACTTCTTTTATTTTTTTTATATTTTAGCAGACATTTCTTCCTTTTTTCTTCCACATCACATTTTTTTTTTCACATTGAATGGATCCTGCATGTATGAACTAACTGATTAATTTTTACAGCTGCTACCTGAATAAAAAGAAATTGTTTTTCCCCTGTCTGTCCAACTTTTGAATTAAAATAACTTGCATGTCACCAAAGAGCAACAATTCTTTCCATACTTGTAGTTTTGGTCAACAATATCAGCCATTTCTCTTTTAGCAAATCATTCTTTGTCTTTACAGCTGCCAGTACTTCTATTCCCATTTAGAGATGGATGTACATTTTGCACTTTTATTGGCAAATGTGCCCCACTGAAAATAGATGAACAAAATAAATCAGTTTTATTTAATTATGTTTAATTTATGTAAAGACCTATCATTTATTTTCTCTAATTATTCATTTATACTAGTTTACCCAAATAATGACTTCAATATGTAAGTAATATTTGCAACTGCATTGTAATTATATAATATCAAAAACTTTATGTTTCTCTGCATTTTCTTGTATATCCTGAATATTAAAGTAAACTAAAAATAAAAATCAATCAAAAATTTTAATTGATCCTCTGCTTTGTTCCCTTATTATAAATAAAAATAATTATTATAAATCAAACTAAAAATTAACAATAATTTATTAATTAAAGTAAAAAAATTTAAAAATAAAACAACACACACATATATATATATATATATATATATATATATATATATATATATATATATATATATATATATACATATATAATTGTGTATTTGGGCAGCAATTCTTTTTTTATGTAAGTTTCATTAAAAAAACTGACAAGGTACTGTGATTAATTTTTAAAAATTTTTCTTGTATTCATATAAGTGATAATAATAATAATAGTATTTAGATGAAAATTTCTTGTTGCAAGTAAATTTGTCATTATTGATAGTGTTGATATTCAAGTGCTATAACATTTTCACTGAAGACTGATAGCTTATTTCAAATCATCAATACTCTGTCAGCCTTTCAGTGTAGACGCCTTGTTAGTAACCTTACCTTGCAATCTATAACTACTAAGTTTAATTGGGTGCCTATATTAGTAGCCTTCTGTCTAAGATTTGTAAATATCAAATATCATTGTTGTGGAGCAATGGTTTGCAGGCTAATTTCACATGATTATTATTATTCTAATGAAAGCAACAGAAATGGGGTTCTACTGAAAGTTTTATGCATGGGGCGAGTAAGCAAAGAGCAAGCCTCAAAGAAAATGGCTACAGAAAGAAAGTCTACTCCAAATCAGAGAGAGAGAGAGCTCAAATTTCTTGGACAGATAATAAGGAAGGCCGGCTTGCAAAACTTAACCCATAACATACTGAGGACAAGGGAGATAGCAGAAGACAGTGAGCCATGTATCTGACAAGCTTGTGTGAATGAATAGTGGAAATGGGTGTGGGCAGGACATTTAGCAAAGGGAGAAAGTGATAAAAAGTTTTGAAGAGCTATGATTGCTCATATTCTTTTTCTTTTTTTTTTTTAAGGCAAATCATCCCAAGCAAGGCGGGAGTGCCACTAGCATGCAAGAGTAAACAAGAGTAAAGAAGCATGTTAGAAGAAAGGATACAGAGAGTAAATAGTGGTGTCGCCCACGTAGATGCCAACTTGGGAATTGATGACATCAAGAAGGTCATTGATGAAGATCAGGAACAGTGTAGGTTCCAAGATAGAGCCTTAGAGGACACCAGTGTTTGTGATAAAGGACTCGGAGGAGAACACGTTTAGGACAACCTTCAAGTTAGAGTTCGACAGGAATGATTGAATTAAGTCAAATAATCGTGCTGTAATACTATATCCCTGAAACTTACAAAGAAAACCAGCATGCCAAATCCTATCAAATGCTTTAGAGATGTCTAGAGCCACAGCTCAAGCTTCTCCATTATTGTTGAGTGATTGATATACAAATTCAGTTATGGCCGTGAACACGTCAGCAATAGATCAGGCAAAGCGGAAACCATATTGCTTGTCAGAGAGCAGATTATGTAAAGTAAGGTGCTTAACCACTTCGGCATTGATTAAAGCCTCAGAGACTTTACCAAAGAGTGGTAGGAGACTGATAGGACAGTAGTTAGACGGGACAGAAAGGTCACCAGAGTTTTTAAAGACAGGCAAAACAGATAAGGACTGCCAACAAACTGGAAAGGAAGAGTCAGTGAGGCAGTAGTTGTAAAGTTTAGAGAGGACAAGAGCCAATTCAGGAGCACATTTCTTCAGGACAATGGCCGGTATCTTGTTGCCACCACTAGCCTTATGGGAGTCTAATTTAGAGATGATGTCCAATACCATCATTGGGGTTATGTGCATCTCACTCAGAAGAGCCTCAGTTCTAGGGGGAAAGTCTGATGATGAGTCTGTTCCGAAAAAGAAAAAGTAAGTTCAATTCTGAGCGCCATTAATTTGTGACTTCATAACCTGATTAACATAATATTAGTAAATGATTGGATGATTCACTGTGGAACAACAGTTAGCAAACTTCCCTCATCAATCAAAATAGCACTGTAGTGAATTTGATCCAGGATAGTTTATATAATGCAAGATCAACACTTGGTGAAATCTATTTCAATATCATCATTATATGAAAAATAAGTTCATTACTGAAACTATGAAAAAAATACCATATTTGATGTCTTATAAAACCCCATTCCACCTTCTTTCATAAAAAATCAACTGGATTTTATAAACAAAGTTGAGCTTCTGACAGACAAATACTTGATGGCAAACTCAAAGTATTTGCACTTCAAATAATACCATTATATTAAATTTAAATAGGAAAGGGGCTCTTATATGCTATGAAATACACTATTATGCTATCATTTGTGAAATTAATTAAAACTTATTAAATATCAGTATGTTTCAAATCCCCATCATCCAGTTATTCAAAAAATCTTTCACTTTTTATCTCAGACCCTTGCTTTAAAAAATGTATGTTCTGCCTAGTGGAAAATTTCTATTAAAGCAAAACTTATTCTATCTTTTTCAGTTTTTTACTAGAAAAAAAATGCATGTATTTTAAACCAGTTTAAACCCCTCCAGGCTGAATTTGTTTCTAAATCTTTGCCAGTTTTAAGGTAGCTCAAATTTAAATTTACTTTTTGAGCTGTTTACTCATGCTAATTCTTTTATACCCTATATATATATATATATATATATATATATATATCTTCTTTCTCTTTTCTATATATGATTAATACCAATATAATTTGTCACTTAACTGATTGATGTTATATTCTGGTAGGATTATATTTGTGTATATGTTGATTTTGCTCATTAATATCTGATTTTGCTCATTTCTATGGAAACTGAATGCAAGAAAAATTGAAAAAAAACAAAACAAACAAAATCTATTGTAAATATAATGTTTTGTCTTATTTCTTTATTTTTAATCCATGTTGATTATTTAACCCTTTCCGGACAATTCATTTCTAAATTTTTACCACTTTTAAAGTAGCTCAAATCTAAAATCAATTTCTGATCTCTCTACACAAGTTCTCTTTAATATATATATTCTCATCGCACAACACTCAAGCTATATGGTACAAACATTTTTAATCAGGAATATATGTTTTTGGTCATTTCCATGGTAACAGAATGCAATAAAATATCCATGGCCTGTCTGGAAAGAGTTAATATATATTAATATGTGAAAACGAAATATAGATTTTTATATATCAAGAACCATTTTAGGGATAAAAAAATTATGTTTCTGTGGATAAAGTTTTCGTGTGATGCTTTTCGTTCTTTAGGAATTCATTGAACTAAAATGATGTTTACATTGATATGACTACATATGTGCATGAAGGAGAGGGGACGCTGAGAATTTAAAATTTAATATTTTTTTTAATATATGTTTTGGGGTATCCAATTTTATTTGGATTCTTTTTGTTTTTGTTTCCATCACTTGTTATTAAATGAAAATAGATCTGCCAAGAAAAGTGAAATGTTGTAAGAACCTGGTAGAAAATTACTTTGGATGATCTTGTGATTAAAGTACTTTCTATACATTTTTGTATTAGTAATTTACTTTTGACTTGAAGCAACAGAAATGTAGTTCTACAGAAGGATGCTGAGAATACCATGGACCAAATATGTGAGCAACAATGAAGTTTTAGAGAAAATGAAAACAAAAAAGACACTTCTACTTAACATCAGGAAGAGACAGTTGAAAATTCTAAAGCACATAATGAAGAAAGAGGGCTTAGAAAATTTGATACTCACAGGACAGATTGAAGACAAGAAAGACAGAGGAAAAAAATGCATAGCCTACCTAACGAGCTTGAGTAAATGAATGGCAGAACAAAGTTTAAGAGAGATAACAAAAAGACAAAATTCCTTAAGAGCTACAAAGGAGAGGAAATTGTCCTGAAAGAACATGGCATATAGAAGAACAATTTGCTTTTTCTTTTAAATAGAGTAGCATTTTTTAAATCAAAATTATGGTCAGACTCACCTTAGTCTGATGAAGTCCTAAAGGTCGAAACACGTCACACAAAAACTTTTTCCACTTTGTCACAGTTTTTTTTCCCCTAATATTAATACGTATAAACATTTCCTTTGTAATTTAATAATCCAATAAAGAAATACAAATAACTGTTCTAGTCTTCTGATCATCTTTATATGCAAAATCAAAAAAAACAAAAAAACTTTGCATTGTTTTTCCAACACAGTTACTTCATTGTATATTGTTAAAACATTTAAACAATCTCAAATTGCCACTGTAACATTTTATGCTTCTAGGTACCTCTTGTAAGTATTCCCAGTCAGGTAACATTTTGAGATATTGTATTTTTAACCTTTTGCTAAAATCATGATTTTTTTTTTTTAATTCATTCAGTCTGTATTGAATTATATTGTAACAAATTTGCATTTTTATTATAACATTCAAATTTTAATTTAGCAAAAGATCTCATATAATATTAAACTTTAACCAATCAAAACAACCATAACCAAACATGCTGTAACCAAACAAAATAATCACTTCAACTTAGCCAATTAAAACAGCTTACTTACTCTCACTCAATCAATGAAAATAACAATTTGCCTTAATTTGTAACCAATTAGAAGAGCTATCACTCATATCTTGCTATAATCAATCACTATCGTCATTTTAACATCATATTGCTATCAATTAAAATAGCTTTGGTAATTTTTTTTTCGCTGCCAAACAATATTTATTTTTATTCTATCAAAGTGAGAAGCATAAAACTAATATTTTTTTACAGTAAATGTAAGACAACTGACTCTATAACTGCTATAAATGATTAGCAGTGGATAGATTGAGGTTTTGAAATGAACAACTACAATTTACTCTTTGCATATTTGGCTCGCTGCCACTTTCGGCTTAGACTTCAATCAGAGACATGTTATTTATAAGCCTTTTATTCTCTTTTTGTTTCAAACAAGCTTGATTTTGAACTCTTGTTGTGAGGATCAACTATATTATTCACAGTGTCATGTTTATTTTAGATTTTCAGATTTCCTATATCTATTATAAATTAAGTTGGTTAACAACAGAGAAATATTACCATGGTTAACAACAGAGAAACATTACCATGGTTAGCAACAGTGAAATATTACCATGGTTAGCAACATGGAAATATTACCATGGATAACAACAGGGAAATATTACCATGGTTAGCAACATAGCAAAGTCATTTTTGATTATTAGTATAACAACATTACCATGGTTAATAAGATGAAAGCATTACTATGTTTACCAACATAACGATATTACCATGATTACAGCATATAACTTTAGTTACCAGCATCTCAGCATTACTTTGGTCACCAACATGCCAATATTATCTTAGTTGCTATAACATGTCAGCATTACTTTGGTTGTCATCATGTCAGTATTACCATGGTCACCAATATGTCAGCATTACCTTGGTTACCAACATAGCAATATTGTCATGATTACCAATATGTCTGTATTACCTTGGTTACCATCATGACAATATTATCATGGTTCTCAGCATGTCAATATTACCTTAGTTACCAACATTTTAGCATTACCCTGGTTACCATCATGTATTACCATGGTTACTATCATATAAGTATTACCATTGTTACCAACATATCAGTATTACCTTGGTTACTAACATGGCAATATTACCATTGTTACAAACAGTTATTCTAATTGAGTTGTAATGATGATGAGGGAGTTGTAGATTAGCCTTCTATAGACCTTTAATCTGTGACACTTGTCAGAATGAAAAATGTTGCTTTGTTATCGTTTTAGAAGTGAGGGTGCTGCTTGTTTACAGATGTCTAGTTTGAAACTGTGCTTATGTCATTGATATGTGTGCATGAAAGCAGACTTTTTTTTAACAAAAAGATTTCCTTTACAATAAAAAAAACAAACATCTATACTTTTTTATGAGTTTTATTTTAAGAAAATATTTTCAACAAGCAATTGTTTGAAGAAATAGGTAATAAAAAAAAAAAACATACATACACATTTTTAAAATAGTGACAGACTTTTAATTAAAGAACCAAGAATTTACTTAAATTGAAAAAAAGTATAAAAAATATGCAGATATCAATAATGTAAGCATATTTTAAATGTGCAGCATTTATAAATAAAACCTAAGGGCAGATAACTCTGAAAATGTCAGAAATTGATTTGATACTGTATTGATATTAAAAACAGGACTTCTAAATCAATTAAAAATCAATATTCTTTGATTCTGACAAATGCTATGGCCTAAGGAAGATTTAAAGTATGCTAATCTACAAAAACTATTCCCATGAAAAATGTTTCCCTATCTTTTACAAGCTGACCAGTCTATTTAAGTATTGACTTACTAATGTCCTTTGAGAAATACATCAATCTCTCTCTCCCAATTGTTCCCTATCTTTTACAAGTGAACCAGTCTATTTAAGCAGTGCTTCATGTACATATATATCTTCATGTAAAAGCAATAAATGTTCAAGTCTCAATTATTCTGTATTTCTTATTTCTGATCTATACCTTTTATTAATGGCTATAGACTGATGGTCAGAGTAGTTGTGATGAAAAACAACTAAAATTAATAGGAAAGAAATACAAAGCAAAAGTTAGTAATAGTTGACATTGTTTCATAAAAATTCAGTATTATATTACTACCCACCCAGGAAACTTGTGGACATGGAGTAATCCAGGAGGAGACACAAAGAACAAGACTGACTATATGCATGGGGTGAAATCATTAAAAAAATAACAATCAATAAAAATACAGGAATGCAGTTTTACACGATAACACTTATCCAATTACCAACTGTGCATGCGATCACCTTCCAGTCATATGCAAGCTCAGATTAAAATTACAGAATTAATGAAAACCAAAGCAAAAATTCTGAATTACTCAACTTGCAAAAATATGTATGCTGACAGAGTTAAAAGCAAATATTACTTGCATGAGACTCGGAATTCAAAGTAGAATTAATTAAATTAGATTGATAGATAAATAAGAACAGTTTGGTTTGATTCACAGCACATCAATCTTTTCCAGGTTACTTAATACCAAATTCTGTCATTTTGATAAACAACAGATAGGTAGATATAGGTCTGCTTTGAATGTGAGTCAAAAAGGTAGACATTACTACAATAAATAGGTATTCCCTTTTTGAGAGAGTGCAAGTTTAAATATCAGCGACATCAATTTTTTTATTGGGTTGAAGATTTTAACAACTGGTTTATTTATAAGTGCCTTTTTTAATTTCACAAAAGCAATATTCTGTCTTTTTGTCCATTGAAACTCATTATTCTTCTTCCTGTTTTCATTAAATGGTTCCACAAGGTCACTATATAATGGTAGATACCTATTATAGAAACTGGTTAACCTTAAAAAAGATTCTATCTTTTTTTTCTGGGTGCAGCTGTCGCTGATATCTTATTAATGAGTTTATCATCCAGCAATATGCCACCTTTGGATATTTGATAACCTAGGTACAAAATTTTTTCACAATTAAACTCGCATTTATCGTGATTGTCATACCCACACTATTTAATTTTCTCAAACTTGCTCCATTTTACTTTTGAGCTCTTCTTTACTGCACACACCAATACTAATGTCGTCCTGATATACAATTTTATTTTTAATCCCCTCTAAAACTTTTTCGATGTTTTTTTGGAAAATGTAACTTCATGTCTTTACTCCAAATGACAGACGAGTCCATCTTAGTAA
The DNA here is from genome assembly GCA_964036315.1 of Acanthosepion esculentum. NCBI lineage: Eukaryota > Metazoa > Mollusca > Cephalopoda > Sepiida > Sepiidae > Acanthosepion > Acanthosepion esculentum. The sequence continues at coordinate 111,203,156 of OZ038484.1, forward strand.
TCCAATAGGGGTGTTCATTGTGGTGACTTCTTGAAACTTGCTATAAATTTTTATCTGATTATATGTTGACTTAAGGTCAACTTTAGCAAAGTATTTCATACCAGCAAACACATGGCACGCTGTCTCAGTGTTTGGCAACGGGAATGAATCCAGACGGATCTGGTGATTCATACCCACCTTATAATTGCCACAAATTCTCAAATCTCCATTGAGCTTGCATATCGCCATAATGGATGAAGCCCAATTGCTACCCCCCATTTTTTAATATTCCTTGTTCCACCATTTTGTTCAGCTTAGCAACCACCAAAGGTAGCATGTGAACAGGAACTTTTCAGGTTTGAAAATACATGGGTTGACTGCTTTCTTTAAGCTGAATACCCACCTTGTATCCTTTTAATAATCCAATATCCAGTTCTACAGACTTCATTGCTGCATCCACTCTTAACATGTCAATTCCTAAAAGATCATGGCTTTTGATGTTTTCCACTGCTATAGTGATTATTATCTCGAATCTCTTTTTTGTCTCAAATTACTTTTCTTTAACTTTTGTCTACACATTCTTCCCACAAAATTCCTCAGTATGAATGTAATCATTACTCCCAGTATCAACCTGCATGAGTAAAGTTACTCCTTTCAACTTCACCATTTCCCTACTTTTTTCTCTGTGCTATTTTTTCAAATACTTCCGTACTTTCAATTGGAGGATCTATATTTTCCACTTTTTCCACTCGCTTTTCATATGTATATACTGTCTGGAAATGATTCCTCTATTTACACTTAAAACGCCATTTCCCAAAGGCCGGACACTTATTTTTTGCTCTTTTCATGTTCCTTATTGTAATATCTGCTTTTAGTAACAATGTAAGTCTCCATGCTACCTTCAGAGACATTAAATTTTTGAATCAATTCCAATTATTGTAAGAACTCCTCACATGCTTCCAGATTTATATCATGAGCTTGAATCTGCACTAGGATTTTACACTTGTACAAGATGTCAAACATTCCTTCAGTCAGTCTTAGCAAAATTAGCTTGTCTTCAATAGACATTTATTCTGAACACATTCTTTCAAATTCACAATATCTCGACGCTTCTTTCCAATCACTGTACATATTGCTTTACAGTTTCATCCGATCTCTGTCTACTTTCAAGAAATTCTTTTCTTTTTTTTTTGGCTGTACATTTGCTTTTATGATTGCAGAAATTTCTTCATAGACTAAATCTTCCAACACTTTGGGTTAAACCATGACAGAGATTTTTTTATGGCCTCACACCCCACTGAAGCCAAAAACAAATTCATAACTTCATTTTCTCCTCTTCACTAGCTTTGGTGTCCTTTAACTTTTTTTACTTTTGCTGATGCTGCAAAATCCCTAACCAAGGTTTCCACATATTCAGGATCCTCCATTGTGGTTAAATAGTTGATTGGCGATGCCATATTGTTATGATAGGTATTCTCTGACAGATGTAGTCTCGCCAAGAGAAGGTAATTCTCCTGTAGGTATAGCAATACTGCCTTTTATACTGTACCTAATTTACATATCACTACACTAAGCATATTGATTAAGTTGCAATTTCTAACACTTGTAACAATGAAGGGAATAATGAATATATTTTAGCTTAGCAGAATAACGACTGTAACATTTTCTTTTCTAATCAATAAAGGTTTAACAAAAATTGATTTGATGAGGAATTTCCCCTTGACCAACATTTGGTCATAGTCTGTATTTAGTGAAAAACAAAATGCGAAATTTAATTCTTGCTAGGAAAATCACTGTATTTAATTGTCCAACATAATACTTTATAGTTTTTTCTTTTTTTTTTTTTTTTTTGAACAAATGTAGGTTTCCCCTGTCTCTCTGAAAATTGAACATTCCTTTAAAAAATTTTCATAAACCAAAATCGCATAAAGTATAGAAACAATTACCATTAATTTATATGGGGGAAAATGTTTGAACATTCCAAGACCTCCAAAATAAACTCACATGAGATTGTCACTATAATTGACAGTGCTATTTCTTCTTCTATGTGCCATTTCCCCTCAGGATGTAGGTGATCATGGCTCTCCACAATTTCCTATCCTTTTCAATATCTCTCCTAAACTTTGTTCTACCAACCATTTGCACAAGCTCATTAGGTAGATTATGCACTGCTTTCCTCTGATCCTCTTGCCTTCAATATGTCCTGTGAGTATCAAATTTTCAAAACCCTCTTTCCTCTTATGCGCCCTAAAAATTTCAATTATCTTTTTTCTAAATGTCTTTTTTGTTTCCATTTTCTATAAAACTTCGTTATTGCTCACACGTTCAGTCCATGGTATTCTCTGCATCCTTCTCTAGAACCACATTTCTGTTGCTTCAAGTCTCTTCTTCTGTGTGCAGATTGTCCAGTATTCTCTGCCATATAGGGGGACTGATATCCCCCTATATGGCAGTTCAGTGCTTTTTTCTTTGTTTCTAATTAAATTTTCCTACAATAACTTTAATTTTGAAAGAGTAGATAGCTTTAGGAAAGGTTTGCCGAATATTTTGATTACTTGCAAAGAATGATATGCTAGGAAAATAGATGAAGCTAAGCACTCAGTCGTACTGTCATATTTCAAGCTCTCAATACCAAAGCAAACAGACATAGTTTATTTTGAAATCACAAGAATGCTCAAATCTTTTACAGATATAAAATAATGGTAAATGATTCTACATTCTACACCATCTTTTACAACAGAATATTTTACAGTTTGTGGAACTTATGGCCATATGATGACCAAAGTTAAGCAATGTCAAGTCTAGTCAGTACCTAGATGGGTAGCCTCTTAAGAGTACCAGCTGCTGTAATCTTGAATGTATGAGTAGTGTAATGGTTAATGACTCAGAATTGGAAATCTGATAGCCAAGTTCCAATTCCAGTTACGTAAAAATAAACATGGGAAGTCCACTTCTTCTTGCCTCCCCACAGCTATTAGTTAATTAGTAGGACTTGTATGAATAAAATCATTATTATCTCCAAAAAACTTCTTACAATGGAAAAATATTTTCTGGCTTTAAATAACCTGCAAAAGGTCGATAAACCATAAAAAGCAAATCAGTCAATCAATTTACACTTTCATCCAAATGGTATAAAATGAAGAAGCAGTTACTATTAATTTATTTTTTGGAAAATTTTTGAGTGTTTCCTGACACCAACTCAAAAAAAAGAAAACTATCATGTTGCATGGCTCTCATTCTGATTGAAAGTACTGCATTAATTGATTGCCAAAAAAGCATGGCTTTAATTTTGAAAAAGGTATGTAGCTTTTTGAAGGATGTTTTGATTACTTACAAAGAATGATACAATAGAGGAATATGTGAGGCTCAGCAGTCACTCAAACTGTTATATTTCATGCTTTCAACATCAGCCAAAGCATACAACAAACCTTGACCTTCGATATCAAAGCAGAGAGACATAAGTCATTTGGGAATCAGGAGAATGCTCAAAACTTTTACCTCTATAAATTAATGGTAAATGTTCCTTCCTATTGCACCATCTTTTACACTTCCCCACCAAATAGTATAAAGCAAAAAAGTAATTACTATTAATTTATAAGGGAAATGTTTGAGTATTCCTATAGCCCCACTCAAAAAATACCATGTTGCATGACTCGCTACAATTGACACTGGTGCATTGATTGTAGAAAAGCATGACTTTAATTCTGAAAAAGCATGTCGCTTTTTACAGGATGTTTTGATTATATCCAAAGAATAATATGATAGCAAATTGTACAGGGCTCAGCACTCAATCGTACCGTCATATACATCAACCCAAGCAGACAACAAAGCCCAACTTTCAACATTGAAGCAGGCTAGTATAAAAGGTCATTTTTGGATTATGGAATGCTCAATTATTATCATATAGTAAAGGCTTCTTTGTTTGATTCTATTTTAGATAGAACCGCAAACATGTAGGTCTTTTGTAAAAGCGAAACAACAAAGGAATAGCAAATTTTCAAAAAGCAGGTGGATACCTGTAAACTGGTTTGATGGTCACTCACCAAATGCAATATTGGTGTGTATCAAAAGTATTTTTCTTTTTTAATTCATCAGTCCCAGGAACATGTGTGGTCATATGGTCACTGCACAGGTGAGCACATAACCAGCTCCCTCCATATATTTCAGTTGCATGCTAATATCTGAGCCTCATTGAAGGATCTTTCAATTCACTCAGTAACATTGTCAGCCTATTTTTCTCTCTGTCTGCCTCTTCTTTTGCCTAAGGTAATACCTTGTAGGATGGTAATGGAAAGATTGTTGGTTCTTGTGACAAAGCCATACCATTTCAATTTCCTCTCCTTGATGGTGATTATGTGATCATGCAATGGGCCGATTTCTTGTCTGATAGAGTCTGACACTGCATCATTTGCGGTATGATAACATATCTTTTTTATGATCTTAGCTCTTCTGAAAGTTTTCAAATGCTGGCAACAGAGTATCATCTACTTTTGTTTCATTTCAAATGACAAGTCACCACATTCAAAACTCTTAAATCTGTTTTAGGCCATCTGATCAGATATTGTTTCATTTCCTTCCACTTCCCAAATTATGCAAAATAATTTAATTCAATCTGTTTGTGTTTCTCTCCATTGTGTCTGTTTTCAATCTTCAATTGTTTATTAATATAAACAAAAACATTCTGGGCTTAATCAGCCTAAACAATATTTCATCAGCAACTATTACATGTTACTTAAACTATTATTAACTCTTTGATACTTATATATTTTTGTCTTTTTTTTCTTTTTCTTTTCATTTTATGTTACTGTTGCCCTTTCTCCATTCATTCCCTCCTTGTCACTTTCTCAAACACTTTTTTCTTATTCTTTCTCACTCACTCATCCTCTCTGCTTTCCTTTTTTCTCTTTTTTCAGTTCATGACTTATGTCCCATTTTTTGTTTATCTCTTTTATCTTTTGTTCCTTCTCATCTCTGCTTCTCCTTTTTCTCTCTCTTTCTCTCTCTGAAATTTTCACTGTTTCATTTTGATCTGTGCTATTAATGGAAACAAATTGGGTTAAATGCTTTGACTAGGAAGGAGATTATGTTGAAAAATAAATGTTATCTTGCTTTTTATTTTCTCCTTCTTCAGTCTATGACCCCTCTCTCTCTCTCTCTCTCTCTCTCTCTCTCTCTCTCTCTCTCTCTCTCTCTCTCTCTCTCTCTCTCTCTCTCTCTCTCTCTCTCTCTCTCTCTCTCTCAGAGTTTCCATCCGTCCTACCAGCCTTTCTGTCTTTCCCAACTCTCTTTCTTATTCATTTTCTCTCTCATCCATTCTCAACTTTTTTCTCTATCTCTATTTTCTTTCTTTTTCTCTCTCTCCCTTCAACCCAAGAGTCATAATCTTCTCTTTTCTTTCCACTCCTTTTGCAATAGTGCGCTCTCTCTCTCTCTCTCTCTCTCTCTCTCTCTCTCTCTCTCTCTCTCTGTGTTGCCTATTCACTCTCACATTTTCATTTCCATTCATTCTCTTCTTCTTTGACTCTCTCTCTCTTTATCTTTTTTACTTTATTCCATCCAAATCTCTTTCCCACCAATCTCTCTTGTTGTACTTTCTATCCATTTCTCCTTTTCGTTTTTCTCTTCACTCCTGGAGCACATTTCAAGATGATGTAAATAAAGTTGCTAAGGAAAAATCTTGTCTAAAAAAATTCATGGAGCATCTACTCAAATACAGGTATCCATTAAAAATAATGTTTCAAAAATAGAACCTTGATTTATTGTGAAGCGCTTCATATATAAAACAGTAAAAGTATGCTGGATTAGATGATGGTTCCTCCTACAAAGGGGGGACATAGGTTGAATCCTGCTAGAGGGCACATTTTCTCAAGTATGCAGGCCAGTAGACAAAATAAATACTGTTTAAAATAAATGCAGTCTCTACACAAATAAAGGTATCTATTAAACTAATGTTTAGCTTAAAAGTGGTTTCCCTGATTGAAAAGGGGGTATACACATTCAATTTCTGTCTGGAGGCATATTTTCTTTAATAGGAAAACATCAGTAAAAAACATCATTTGAAGTCAACACGCAGCCACTGTCCACTTTTATATTTACATACACCTTATCACTGATATTGAGCACTTTAACCCATAAATATAGCATACCATAAAACTATATTTTTATCATATCTATCTATATATATATATATATTCCTTACACACAGTTTTGTCTTTAATTCTGACCTGAAGAAGCCAAGATCAGCAGACATCAAAGAAAAGTGTCATTTATAAGCTTTTCTACTTTGTCTCATCATCTCCATATATATATATATATGTATATATATATATATATATATTTTCTGTTTATACATTATTTTCATAGATACAAATATTTAAGTAAATGCTCTGTTCATAATAAACAGTATTAACTACATTTACTGGCCTGAATGTCTGAAAAATTTCATAAAAAATATGTCCTCCGCCAGAAATCAAACCTGTATCTTACACAGAACTGTGTTATATACTGACATGCTATACCATTTAGCTACAGGGCAAGTGTCAGGTTAGCAAAGTCAAATTCATGGCCTGAAGATTGTGCTCAAGCAGAAAACAGACTGTCGCCACTCTGTGTTGACCTTAGCGTCCACTTTTATATTTACATATGTTCTATCACTGATATTGAGCACTTTTACCTATAAATATAGCATACCTTAGCATACTTTTTATCACATCATATATATATATATATATATATATATATATATATATGATGTAGAGAGAGAGAGATGGCTGCTTATTACATAATTTTCAAATAAGTTGTTGTATATCCAAAACAAAATTGTGGATAAACTGTCCAAAGTTTATCTTTTTATCCTGTTTTTATATTCTTTATACTGAATGGCATTTCTCGTTCTCTCAGAGTTGATTTTTATGTTCACTTCATTGCATGCATTTATGAAAGGAGAATGTATTCTTGCAATCAGATAATTCAGTCAGTTGGAAGCTCACCTTTCTTCTCTAGATCAGCCACTGACCCAGATAACAAGAATTCCATTCAAGGCATTATAGAAGACTTTTTTTTCTTTTTTTTCTTTTACTTCAATCCATCTTAGTCTTCATTATGTTATTGTATATTCCATTATCGAAGGATTAGTCAAGATTCACTCATCTTCTGCTTACAGACCTATTTAGTCATTTGGTTTTTGGATTTTATTGTATCTTGATTGTATGACAATAACACTTGCTGAAATAATACAATGATATAAATGCTTCATCTTCAAACTTTGTGAAGGCAAAGGAATCAATTGTCCCAAAATATATTAAGAACAACAAAGATAAAGATGATCATCTTCATAAGAGATGGAATAATGAAAACACTTTGTTCTTGATGTAACTTTAAGAAAGAGTCATTAACATTCAAAGTTTTGTTCAGACAACTGAATCTCATGATATTATTAACACAACATTTCTGAAAATTTCTTCAGTTTTCATCAATCTGTAAGAAAAGAAGAAAAAAAATCCATTTTTTTTTTTTTTCAAGAGGAAAAAGGGTGACAGAAAAAAATGAATTGGTCACTAACACTTTCACTGCTGAATTGTCATAGCATTATTGCCTGGCTGTTCTGGCATGTTTTTGACTAAAGTAGGAAAATATTTTGTCTATTTGCTGAGTATTTAGATGCTGATAACAATTTCACATGGGTGCTGCCATTTTGGTTTCAGTCAGTTACTCTGCAGTACTAATGATGCTAAACAATGTGTATAGCACACAATATAATAAAAGTCATCAAAAACAAGCCATATTGTACACTACTATATGTCTACACTAGTTTGAAAATAGCACCAAGTGCTAGTTAATTTATAACACACACTAGGGACCAACATGTCAACAGTACACAATGTAAGTCTGTCTTAAAAGAATATATATATATGCATCAACAGCAGGCAGTTTAAATTTTGTAAAGATATATAAGTGTATCTTTAATATATACATTGACAACTAGAGGCAATGTAAATTTCCTAAAGATCCGTGGGCATACATATTTATGCCCACATATCTTTAGGAAATTTACATTGCCCACAACAGTGGAATGGTTGATCTCAATTCATCTTAGCAGCACTATTCAAGACAGACATAAGTATATTTCCATGTACCTATATTCATTTTAGTACATTACTTAATGCAAGAATGATGAATGTATTTGCTGAAAAGTAGCTATATAAGATTGCCAGATTTACCAAACAGAACACTCTGATGATATTTAAATTCAAATTCAATCACAAATGATTTACAAAACATGACACTGGTGAAATTTGAATTCAAATGAATTACGAACAGAACATTGTGATGAAATTTAAATGATTTCTAATGTGCATATATACATCAATTGAAATATAAGTAAAACAGTATGACAGCATGGGACAAACATATATACTAAAAATATTATTAGAAATTCATTTGAATTTAAATTAGACCAATCTAATAATAATAACAAATAAAATTTGAGTGATCATATAAGATGAAAATAATTCTTTTGAATAATTATAAATGAAATTATAAAAATAAATCATCCGAAAACTCCAGAAGTTACAAAATGGCCATACAGTTGATTGGCCAAAAGTTGTGTTAATAACAAAGGTGAAATAGAGAATTAAAAAAGAACAATTATGCTTCATGTGTTCATAGTTTGTATTTGATAACCTTCAAAACCCATCAGCATATAAGATGCCCTTTGCTATTTCAGACGAAAATATTGAAAAGAATATTGTTGTATGATATATCAAATGTTGCTATAACTTCATTAATGTTATTCACTTGACCAAATTCAAAACCAGTTTCTTTTCATGCTTTTATTACATATTTGGCGGGAATTTTTTTTTTCAACTAGATCTGACATAAAGGTGTAAATGTCGGGCATCCATTCAAATCCCAAATCAGTTAACTTGCAAGACAAGCATGATAACAATTACCCTATGGTGATGATGATGACAATTTTAGTTACATTGATTTATTTAATATACTATCTGATTTACCATATATTTAACATATCTGATTTTCAGCTGATTAGATTAAAATGTGCCATCAGATTGTTATCAAATGACTACAAATAAAAAAAATTATTTCTTTTATTGGAAAAAATGCTATAGAAATATTAAAAAATGGCCAAGTTGTTTTTTAATGCTATGTATGTAAAAATAAAAGTGGGTCTTTTCCTTTTGGCTGACAAAAATAATATCATATTTAACGATGTATAATACACACTCTGTATTTTGGCAGGAAATATTAAGAAAAATATTGTTGGAGGCATGTCATGTTGATAGAACTTCATCCCTATTTGATCCAATTCAATTCATGCATTTACAACAAATTTATGAAATTCTAATATATGAGTTTCATTAAAAAACATTTTTGCCATTGATAACAATCTGATGGCACATTCTAATATATGAGTGGAGGCACAGTGGAGTAATGGATAGCGGCTCAGATTGAGGAATTGGAGAGCTGAGTTCGAATTCCAGTCGAATCCATTACATTCACTTTCGTGCTAATGCCCTTGGGAAAGGTATGAATCCTCATCTTCTCCACCCAGCTATGGGTAAATAGCAGGACAGACCAGGTTCTACAGCCTTGGATGGCACCTGGTCTGCTACAGAAAGAAATGGCAACCTACTACAGGAAAAAAATCTGCCTCATCAGTCATGTATTGCCTCAGCATGTATCACACATGGTACATAACTGACTGAATATATGCGTAAAAAACAGGTCTTTCATGTTATCAGGTGCAGTAATCCAAAGAAGGAAAGTTTATCAATATTTTATTTTTAAAAAAAAATTGTGAGTATAAATGAAAAGGTAGGAAAAAAATTATATTTTTAATTTAACAGAATTTATTTCTTTTAAATTGATAATGTTTAGTTTTTTCTTCTTCTATCATTTGTTATATTATGAAGTCATGATAGATTATCCTTCTTTATACTTCAGGCACATTTTTTTTCTGTGCCTTTGAGTTTTATTTTTCTGCAGATTATTTGCAACGTTATGTTCATCTTTTTTTTACTTATTAATACATTTCAGCTGATATATTCCTTGGTCTTATTACACCGTCAGGAATTCTTACATGAAGCGTCTTTATTTAACTGCATGTTTTTAACTGAATGGAAGCCATGTTGTATTGTGAAAATGAAGACTTCTCTATTTCTTTTTCAAAGGGTCTTGTTTATATTTCATAAAAGCTGCTTTTTGCATGAAACACAATCAGAAATTAAGCAGGCTTGTTATTATATATCTATTCATTATTATTTTTGTTATTATATATTCACTTATTTGTATTATTATTAATAATAACATTATTCATTGTTATTATCATTACTTATTTATTCATTATTATTATTATCATTATTATTATTTGTAATGGTTATTTTGTTTATCTGAGTCTCTGATATAAATGATAAATATGCAAGTATTTTTATCTTTATTGTTTTTATTGTATTTTCTATGAAGAGGTATTCTTACTATTCAATGATTTATTTGGACTAGCATTCTCATCTTAGTTACTTTTACTACTGTACTGTTAGAAATGTGATTAAAACAATAAAGATGGAGATGCTCGTATGAAAGCAGTCTTTAAAACTGGGTGACCTGACAAAAATAATCTTAATTGACCAAAACAAATTAGTCACTCTTTCTTTCTCTCATGAGGTGTGGCACCACTCCCATCTTTATTTATTTTGATCAAGCACTGTTGGTGTTTGTATAAACAGGAGATTTTGAAGTTCATGCCTTCCTAAAGGATACAAGTGCAAAATAATATTATCACTCAATAATTAAAATTTGAACCTGTTTTGTCAATTCCATTATTTGATGATCATTCAAGTTAATAATAAAATCCTGTATGTGATCAGTACTCATCAAAAAATTCAGGTAGATTCCTAAGATAAATTTTTTTTACATTATTAACTTTTACATTCTACACCATTAAGAAAGCAGCAAGGATCAGAAATATAGTCACCTCCAATGAGATTTGAACTTGCGACCCATAATCTTTAGAGCCTTTCAGATATGGATGCTGCTACACCAATTTGGTTATGCAAACTAATCTGCAAGCAAAATTCAAATCTATTTATATGGCTACATTATATTTCATCTGACCCTTTCTATACCATGTTGTTTGTTTAATTAATAGTAGTAGAAGTAATAGTTTGAAGTAGTCTGGATTTTATAGATGAAAAATTTTCATGGCGATTGCTTCCAGACAAGTTTATCTTCATCTTATTGTTGCATTTGTATTGTGTCTGCATTCCTGGTTTGTGGACAGCTTTTGTGTCAGACTTTAATAGGTCTTTGCTCCTTGTCTTCAGCATCTTACCATTCTTATATTTTCTCTTGCAGCTGGACAAATTTGTGACAGACATGTTGGACAATGGAGTGAAGAACTACCATGACAGCAGCACTTCCCAAGTCTTGATGGACAACGTACAGGAGGACGTAAGTTGACAACCACGTATTTTTATTTTACATGTATCTACATTGTCTGCTTGACTTTTTTTTTATTTAGATTCATGACTCGAAAGTCTATGTAATAATGACCTGATTTATATCTGTGGGTGTGTTTTTACCATAGCACTCCAAAAATGGCACACCATAGCAAGGTTTTTGTTAACACATTACCATTAAAAGCTTTAACTCAAGCAATAAAGCAGTTTTCAATTTAATTTGCAACTTAATAATAGAGTGAGAGTCAACATTCATGCTTACCATAAATGGTACAATTTCTCAAGGGGGACAACTTCAGATATATTAAATGCTAATGTTTTTTTTTCACTTTTCAACCTTGACACAGTTACAAAGTGTCTAAATGGTCTTGTGGGTGATTAATTATTTTCCACCCTACAACCCTTTTCCCAAAGATGAAAGGTTGCAAGCCTCTCACTATTCTATCCCTATTTCTATGATAAATGTTCTGATGAGCTACATTCCCTAGTTCCACTAATTCAAATCATTACAGCTAGGACTCTCCATGCCATGTACATAGGGTCAAATCATCCTCATTCTCTTTGTATTCCATTGATAATGAGGAAGCCCCATTCAGACAGTTTCTTCTCAAAAACCATCACTTTTTGGAACAGTCTCCCGAGAGGCTGCTTCCTTGATCACTACAATCACAACCTCTTCAAGTCTCGGGTAAACCATTATCTACATTCAACAACTTCATTCAGTGACTCTCTACCTTTAGTGGCTCTTAGGCCTTGTATTGGTTGGACAAAAGTATAAACAAAATTATAGAGTGTTCATTTATTTGCGAATAATTTTCTTTATTTTATTATAGTGAATTTCTGTTTGTTTATTATAAAACAGCATATAACAATATTTTAGTGAACACAATATTGTTAAAATTGTTTAACTTGAAGAAAATAATTTCAAGTCCAATTTGTAACTTAATGATAGCATCCCTGTTCACTCTAAATGATTAGATTTCTCAGGGGAGATAACTTCTTGGATATTAATTACTATTTATAGATTACTTTCCCTCCTTTAACTGGCCTCTTGACTTCAGTCACTTTCCTGCCACCATAATGTAGCTTCCTTGTGCCTTTTCTATAAATATTTTCAGAGTAATTGTTCTGACAAGATTTATGGTTTGTTACCTAGACTTTATGAATTTAAGTGCAGTACGTGATTGGCTGCAAGATCTCATCATTTTACAGCTGAAATGGCTAGAATTACTATGTGAACAGTTTCTTCTCTTGCACTTCTCACTTTTGGAACTCTGTTCCAGCTTCTTGCTTTCTAGTCAACTTTGTTCTTCAAAAATTTCAAAACAATGTTAACCATTATCTTCTGTCTTTTTAATTCCAGTTCTTTTATTGTTCTCTCTCTTTAATAATGTTTTCTTTTTCTCATATTTTCTCACACTCGGTAACCCCTTGCAGCTTAGTGACTTTATTGCTTTGCTTGGGGTGAAATGATTAAAAAAAATGATATATTTATTTGAAAATAATTTTTAATCATTGATCTGAGAAAATGATTTATGCATTGAATGTCAACTGTTTTCTGAATGGCGAATGGCCTGTGATGGTTTTCTATTTCCTTCTTTCTCTAGTTCAAGTGCTGTGGCTCGACAAGGGGTTTTGAAGATTACCAACAAAGCAGTCACTTCCCCAAGTCTTGCTTGAAAGCTTACTACAATACTGTGAGTATTAAAACATTGATAGTTTTTTTTTTTTTTTTTATAACAACATGCTGATGATACTGCACACAGAAAACAAACTGCAGGTACTTCTAGACAAGACAGCAAAGGAAAGCACGAAGAAAGGACTAACAATCAAGTGTAACAAGACAGAATGTCTGGTCATTAACAAGTGGAATAGCCTAGTATGAAAGCTACAAGTTGCTAAAATAAAGCAAGTACAAAACTATCTGGAAAGTATTTTAACAGACAATGAAAAATGTGATACAGAGATCCAAAGATGTATGGGAATATCATAAGATGCTTTCCAAAAGCTAAGTAAAATTTTAAGAAACAAGAAAATTTCATTAGAAATAAAAAAAAAGTGCACAACTGCTATGTAATATCAGTCCTCCTCTATACCAGTGAATACTGGATTATTTCTTGAAGAGGGAACTTGAGGCAACAGAAATGTGGTTCTACAGTAGGATGCTGAGAATACTATAGACAGAACATGTGAGCAACAAGGAAGTTTTAAGGAAAATGGTAATGACAAGGACACTTAGAATCAGGAAGAGACAATTGAAATTATTTCTAAGATACGTAATGACAAAGATGGCTTTGAGAATATGTTTATTGATATATTTAATACTATTTTAATTAATTGGTATTTTTTGCTACTTTATCTGCTAAGTATTAAATTATGTTAATTATATATTGTCTCTTTTTTTAAATGTACCCCAAATTTTCATTTTATCCCCCAAACACTACTGTGACTAATATTAGCTTTCCGGTGATGTTCTAGAGAATGATTATTATTCTATTCTTGGTCTGCACAAGTCAGCAGAAAATATTGGCACTGAAGATGTTAATATCTGTCAGACATTGCATTGTTCAGAGCTATTGCAATTCAAATGCACTTTGCAGTCAAGGAAAGATTTCAGGATTTTTGTCTTCAACTCTCTTTTGTGTTCACAAAATGTTTCCCCCATTTTGATTTCCTTACACCTTTTTCTCTTCTCTGATTTCAGCCTTGTAAAGATAAGCTGGTAAGGTACTTTACAGAATACATGATGATTATTGCTGGTGTGGCAATCGGTATAGCTATAGTGATGGTGAGTGTCTTTTGTCAAATGTTTTTGTTTTGTTTACAATGACACTTTTAACTTTGTAAAGGAAGAAATGTCATTATTTGAAGTGCATGAATATTTTTCAGTGAATTATAAAAGGAAAAATTTATCTCTTATTAAAATTCATCTTCTCCAAACTTCTCTGTTAATTTAAAATTAAAAAAATAAAAATATTTCTAAGATGTATGCATTTTTCTCTGTTTGTAACTACCAAATCTTTTCCTTCTTTATCTCAGTCTCTTTATATATATATATATATATATATATATATATATATATATATATATATATATATATTGTGTGTATTTAGGCAGCATTTTTTCATTAATACATGTTTCATTAAATAATATAGATAAGTGTTGTCTATATATTTTATGTAAGTTTTTTCATATAGTCTGATAATCTTAATAACATTATCATTAAACAATGAAAGAAAATCACAATATTCATACATACTTTTTTTAATCCAATCTAAGCTTTCGGCTTACATAAGCCATTATCAAAGATGACAATTACACAATATATTTATGCAATACACGAACAAGAAATTGATGATAGTCTTATTTGTTTACATGGATGATTTCCAAGCAACGATAAACACGTGCATATAAAACGCTGAAAGCGAAAATCACACAACAGCTCATGACGTCACACATGACCACGCGAGAGTGAATCCGATGAGTATTGAGTATGGAAAGCTGTTGGTATGAACCAATGACTTCTGTTACTGATTATAGGCATTTAAGGATATTTTTGGAGATTTCATAGTTTATATATATTATATATATATCAATATGGTGATTTTCTTTCGTCTTTCAATGATAATGTTATTAAGCTTATCAGACAACATGAAAGGAACTTACTTAAAATAAATAGACAAAACTTGTCTATATTATATAATGAAACATGCATCATATATATATATATATATATATATATATATATATATATGTCACATCATATCATGAGTCATGTAACCAATTAGTGTTATAAGAGTACCATGTGTACTGTAGTCTTAACAGTAGTGGTGTGCCACGGTCAAGATACCTGACAGAATCTATCCTTCTTCAGGTTGTTTTTTAATTCAGTTTTCCTTCTCCTAGACTGGTTGCAACTTCAAAGCAAGAGAGCCCTGTTTAAAAATATATATTTAAAAAAAAAAAAATGTATAAACATAAAAATGTCTTAAAAATAATTGTCGGACTTTGTCCATTTC
Source organism: Acanthosepion esculentum (assembly GCA_964036315.1). NCBI lineage: Eukaryota > Metazoa > Mollusca > Cephalopoda > Sepiida > Sepiidae > Acanthosepion > Acanthosepion esculentum. Next base: position 111,218,628 of record OZ038484.1, read on the forward strand.
ATAATGTGTGACATCATTTGTTTACATTTGGATACACTTTGAGCAGATATGAATGTACGTGAGATTCATGGAAGATTGAAGTTTAAAGGCAGTAAATTCGGCCTTGCTAACCAAATGCTCCTCTGTAGCCAAATCAGTTAAAGGCACATCAGGCTATATGACAGTTCCGTATAGGATACAGGTTCGATTCCTGTCGGAGGATGAATATTTTCTATTATAATTCCTCGGACATTCAGGCCAGTAAATATTGTTTAATACTGTTTATTATAAACAGAGCATTTACTTAAATATTTGTATCTATAAAAAGAATGTATAAACATAAAAATGTCTTTAAAATAATTGTCAGACTTTGTCCATTTCATAATATATATATATATATATATATATATATATATATATATATATATTTAGCCTAGTCTTTTCTTTATTCGTTTATCATGACTGATGGTTTTAAGCTTATTGGCCTTGTTTGAATACTGGTCATGACAGATTATTCATTATCTCACATAAACTACAACTATTGTATGCTCAGTATAAAGAAACACGATGTGCCTCAGCAGATGTCTTCCACAAGGATTAGATAACCAGTCTTGTAGACTCTGTAGTCTGCCAAGACTGACAAATAACTGCTACTACTACCTGTATCTTATTATACACTAAAAAAAAATTAAATTTAAAAGTTAAAATTTTAAGTGTCCCCCTCACCTTTGTGTCCACGTGTAATTACATCAATGTAAACATTACTTTAGTTCGAAAGGACAAAATATGTGACATGAAAAATTGGTTTCCATCAGTCTATTTATTTATATCTATCTATCTCAGTCTATTCATATCTATCTACCTGCCTATATCTATCCTTCTTAGTCTATTCATATCTATCTATTTCAGTCTATTCATATCTATATATCTATCTTACTTTCTGATCTCTCACTACCATGGTATCTTCTTATCTGCATGTATATATTGGTTTGTTTCTATCAATCTCAGTGTATTTATTTCTATGTATCTATCTATCTATCTATCTATCCAACTATCTATCTGTGTGTGTGCATTTATAAATAGAAAAATGTGGACATACTTTGTTCTTACCAGAAAATCAATTAAACATTCTCATATTAAAAAGTAAATGCAAGAAAAATCCTAGGAAGAAAAACATTCAATGTTTATGTTTAAACGATGACTTATTTAAACCATTCAAAATATACAAAAAAATGCTTCGCAAAGTTTTCAATCTATCTTAGCTTTTATGCCTGTACATATCTTAGTGTAATCTTATACATATCTATATTTCTGTTCATATCTTAGTCTGTTCATGTTTATTCATGTATTATTTCTTTTTTCTTTCGTATTTTCTTAGTTTTTCCTTCTAGTTGCCTTTTTGTTGTTTCTTTCTTTTTCGGTTTTTGCATCACACTGGTTCCTTTACTTTGTTTTTTGTTTTTGTTTTTTTTCTCTTTTTTCTTTTTTTCTCTTTTTTATTTTTGCTTCTTTCCTTCTTTTTTTGTTTCCTTTTTCCTATTTTTAGGCTTTTGATCTCTGTTTGTTTTTCTTATTCAATTTTCAAACTCTCTTTACAGCCATTAATTAATTTTTTAAGTAAATAGTGCAGTTGCCATTCACAAATGAAAGAATGTTATTATTTGAATCTTACATTAACTAGTTTATCTTTTACACCTTGAATCACAAAAGCTTTTGTTTTGAAAAATTTGAAAGAAATGAATTCTATTCATTTTTCATTTTCAATTTTTTTGCTTTTTTTTTCTCTTTTTGCTGGTTCTCATTTTTTCATTACTTTTACCTTTCTCCAGTCTTTATTCCTCTTTGTTTTAATATTTTAAATATATAAATGTAAATATTCATATATAAAAGTACATATTCAACATATATTTATTACATTATAAAATATATTAGATTTATGCTGAGGACAGAACATATGTAGCTATAAACAATGTGGATATAGAAATCAAAATTGCATGATGAATGGCAGTTTCATGCCTTCTGCAATCATCAGATGACCTGAGGATTACTTATGATGTGAAGCCACCAGTCACCATACAGTATCAATTTCCATATCCACACTGCTTTTATTACTTTACTAGAATTTCATGAATGTACAGGCTGATAGACATAATACAAACTGTTTGGTAAAATAAGTATTATTTATGTATAGATTACCACTCATGCAAAGGATCTAAGTGTCACTCTCCTACTCACTGTCAAGGATCAGTATAGTATTTGTGTGCTCTATAAAAAGTGTTACGCACAATAAGAAATACATACATACATATATAAGCAGGAAACAGACTGTTGCCGCTTGGTGTTGACCTCAGTGTCCACTTTTATATTCACATCCACTTTATCTCCAATATTGAGCACTTTTACCTATAAATATAGCATACATTAGAACTATATATATATATATATATATCTATATATATATATATATATATATACTACTACTTGTGTAGCAAAATTATGGAAAATATAAATATATATTTTTATATATATATATATATATATATATATATATATATATATATATATATATATATATAAATCCACATGATAACCAAAAATGATTGTGGTTTCTCTCTGCTTTTTAAAGTATACACTTTTCTCTCATTGGAACAATTATAACCACTCCCCGATATATATATATATATATATATATATATATGTGTGTGTGTGTGTGTATATATATATACATATATATATATATATATATGTGTGTGTATATATGTGTGTATATATATATATATGTGTGTGTGTGTGTGTATATATATATATATATATATATATATATATATATATATATATATATATATATATATATATATAAAGCAAATCCTAATGGAGTCTGCTACAGAGGCACACCAGAGAAAGAGAGCTCAATGACATATTAACTGGCAGAGCCTTAATATTTTCAATAACTTCCTGGTGAATGGTGACCAATCACAGCTAAAAGTTTTATGTGATTTCACGCAATCATCAGACCTGGGAAAATGGGCACTTTATACTCCCTTGGCAAATCCAAGGGTAGTTTGTATATAAATACAATGCACACACCAACCAAACTCACTGTGAAGGCGTGTGTGTATATGTATATATATATATATATATATATATATATATATATATATATATATATATATATACTGGCAAAAATAAGTTAAGACTGATGGTTAAAGTTTTATTCATTTCAGAATATGTTTCTAATAAAACAATATGAATTAGTTTTATTGTGTATGCTTTATGCAGAGTTTATTACTCTTTTGAATGATGTAAAAATTGTATATTTTTCTACAACTTGAAAAATTTGAATGCTGACGGCCATGGACATTTGCAGCCAATTATCTTGTAAAACTGGTGTTAGTTTTATGCCACAAACTGTCTGAAACTGTCTAAGAGAATTTGGATTATTTGGGTACATTGCTAGAAAAAAGCCAATTATTTTGGAGAGGAATCAACTCAAGTGGCTGAATTTTGCAGAAAGTCACATTCAATGGACAGCCAATGACTGGTGTAGAGTTCTTTGGAGTGACGAGTCATGCTTTTGCATCTTTGGATCAGATGGAAAAACCTTTGTCAGATGCCGCCCAACTCAGGAATTCCATCCTAAATGTGTGAAAAAGATGGTGCAAGCAAGAGGCAGGGGTGTAATGGTGTGGGATGCATTCAGTAGCTTTGGTATTGGTCTAATTGTTAAAGTTGATGGAAAACTCAACAGTGAAGGCTATATGCAGCTAGTTAAGGAACATGTTCTGCCATATTTGACTGACCAAATGCCACCCAGAGCTATTTATCAACAAGATAATAGCCCCATTCACAAAGCCAAAAAAATAATACAATTTTTTGATCACCGTAATATGGATGTCATTGAGTGGCCTCCACAGAGTCCAGATCTTAATCCGACTGAAAATTTATGGAATTATATTTCTAAAAGTGTTTACGCTAAAAAACCAACAAATGTTGCCCAATTATATGATTATATTCCAAATGATTTTTGTGCTCACTTATCAAGCTTGATGCCTAGGCGATGTGAAGCTGTAATTAATAATAAAGGTTACGGCACTAAACATTGATATATATTTTTTTATTGCTCCTTTTGACTATAACTTTTTGCTCTAAATATAATAATACACATGCAGTCTTAAACTTATTTTGCTGGCAAATTTGGATAATTTAAATTAATCCAGCATTAAAATTTTTCAAGTTGTAGAAAAATATACAATTTTTACATCATTCAAAAGAGTAATAAACTCTGCATAAAGTGTATACAATAAAACTAATTCATATTGTTTTATTAGAAACATATTCTGAAATGAATAAAACTTTAACCATCAGTCTTAAACTTATTTTCACCAGTGTGTGTGTGTGTGTGTGTGTGTATATATATATATATATATATATATATATACACCCAAGTATAGGATATATATATATATATATATATATATATATATATATATATATATATGTGTGTGTGTGTGTGTGTGTGTGTGTGTGTGTGTGTGTGTGTGTGTATGTATATGTATGTGCGTAGGTATACTTTTCTATGTTTCTATCTGTAGTGAAGAATGTGTGTACACATATGTATGTACGTATGTATTTTTTATTTTCTTTCACATATTGTTATATATTTGTACTCATGCATGTATACTAATGCGTATATAAGTATATATGAGATATTTATATATATTTGTGTGTTTAGGAGTTTTCTTTTTTATATATTAGATAGTGTTATTTTTAAGTGTTACATTTTGCCTGGACATTTGAATTTGGTTTTTCTTATTTGTGTATATATTTATTTTTCTATCCATTTCTATATATTTTAGTGTCCTTTTCCCTTATGTTGTTCATTGACGAATATTTGTTTTTCTATTCTACCCATATTAAATGTTATCTCTTCAACCATTTTTATCTATAAATCATTGCTTGCCCGTATACCTTATATTTTAATAGTATGTTTGAATTCGTTTACCAACACTTTCAAATTTGAATATTTCTTGGTGGGTATATGTGTGTGTTTTTATCAATGTATGTGTATATAATTGCTCATATGTGCCTTTCATGTATGTATATGTTGTCAGATTTTTTTTTTTTTTAAGGGTCGTGGACACAAATTTATTGTTTCATCACTTTTTTGTGTGTTTATATATCTAAATATGCCTACATGTTTGTGTATTATAATCTGATTGTGTATGTATTGTCTTTTGCAAGATTTCACCCTCCCCTGCCCCATATCATCACTTCAGATGTATCTAAGTTGTAACGGAGCTCAGAGCAACATTAGATTTTAACATTTATTCCAACTTAATTTTTGGCCTTTCAATAAGAACAAAATAAATAACAAAACATTTGTACTTTTTCCTCAGTTTCTTCATAAATAATTTTATAATTTTTTAAACTTAATACAGATTAAATTTAAAATTGGTAATTTTTAATTTTATAGTAAAATTTAATATTAATTAGTTAGAATGAATTCTATTTTAGTCTAACATTAAAGCATTAATTAATTATTATAACCAAAGTTCGTGGTCAAATTTTTGAATTCTCATATACTTGTATTTTGATTGGTCATTCCAGCTTATGTAACAGTGTTTCCCCTAGCGAGAGGCGTTTGATTGATTTGAACCTTTTAAAACCCTTTATTCTACATTCAACACATTCACTTGATAAGACACCAGAAGTGTTGAAACAAAATGGCTATTTTTGTTGTGATTTTATAACATATTTATGTTATAATTTTTGAATAAATAATTATGTACACCCTAAGTCAAACCACCCCCCATCTATAATTAAGCATATACCCACATCAGTAGAGAAAAGAATAAGCATGAACTCTGCAAATAAGGAAATATTCCAAGCACATAGTAAGTTTTATAACACGGCCTTGAAAAATAGCGGATACAGAAACACTGACATAAGCTATACAGACAATAGCACTAATAGTAAGAAGAATAAGAAAAGAAAGGTCATATGGTATACACCTCCATTCAACCAAATGGTCAGCACTAAACTCGGCCATAAGTTCCTAGCTTTAATAGGTAAACACTTCCCCAAAAATAGCAAACTAAGCCAAATCTTTAATAAGAATAGCCTAAAGTTAAGTTACAGCTGCACTGAAAACCTAGAAAGAATAATAAAAAAGCATAATAGTAAAATCTTAGGAAAACACCCATGCCAAAACAGTGCCAATAAAACTCCTAAACTGCAATTAGACAGAAAAAATGAAAAATCATGTGATTGTAGAAACCCTAATGACTGCCCGTTAGAAAACAGATGCCTCACTAAATCCGTGGTATACCAATGTACCATCTCATCTATGGAGAATCCTAACACTGAAAGGTTATACATAGGGTCAACTAAGAATAATTTTAAAATTAGATGGAGACAACACAAAAGCTCCTTCAACAACATCCAAAATAGAAGTCAGACATCTCTATCTCAATACTACTGGCATTTAAAGGAAACGAACAAAACACCGAAAGTAAAATGGAAAATAATAAATAGAACTAGAACATGTAAAACCTGGGATGACCCATGCCCTCTGTGCCTACACGAAAAACTGCACATCATTAGATTTCTAAATAATGAAAAGTTACTAAACCATAGACATGAGTTAACGGTGTTCTGTCGTCATCAAATGATTTTCACATTAAATAATTAATAAATAGATTTAAACAAATTAAGTCCATAATTTAAAAGCCTTAAAAAACTCAGCCCAATAATTATTGAGAAAACCCTTTGATAAAAAAAGCCATGTAAATAAACAAATAAATAAACAGATCAAATAGATAATAATGAAACATAACCTTCTAGTCACTCAACGACTCAAGGCAAGCCCATAAATAAAAAAGACTAGCATAAGCCAAAACCACTCTGGACATAGAATCACCATTGTAACTTGATACGCATTTTTGGAAAGGGACTGGCCTGTAGATAAAAATTAATTCTTAATTCTTAGCCCCTTAAACCACCTAACTTCAACGGTCAAAACTAGCCGTTTCCATAGCAACTAATGTTCCAATGATACCGTACTTATAAACACTAGCTAACCAAAAGATAGCTTATTCCCAAATTCTCGCTTGACAAGGAAGCGGGTCCAGACACCTTAACTCTACATAACTTAAAAAAAATTATGTTAGGGGTCTCGGCTCTCGCTTTTGAAACATGAGAACTCTTATGTAGCGGAGGAATCATATTTTTAAAAACTAAAAATATTATTATAATATATCATATATATATATATATATATATATATATATATATATTAAAAAGAATAGAGAAACCGCAAACGTTTTTGGTTGTAATGTGGATGTTTTTTAAAAATATTATGCTTTATTTTCCATAATTTTGCTACACGTGTTTCTGGTCTTGTGACCGTCATCAGGCAAAGGGTGGAGATTTCCACATATTATTAAAAATAATTAATTTTTTCTCCTTTATGTTTTTCAATGTTAAATATTCTCAATATGAGACATTCTCTTTTTTTTGTGTATTAGTGACCCAAATGTCTTTCTTGAACTGGCAGTGAAAAGTTCTGCATTAAGGGTTATAAAACAATTAAGATTGGTCCGATAGATGATGAAGTAGTTATCGGCATTCTTATCTTTTAATGCCACCTGTGTGTTCTTAGATCTATTTCCATTTTCGTGTGTCTTTGTCAGCATGCGTGTATATATGTGTATATTCCCTCTCCATACATACACACTGTCTCACTACGAGGAATTAGTAAACACATATTTTACTTCAAATGTTATAGTGGATATTTGTATTTGAAATGGACGCCCCATTTTATTTTTACTTTAAACAGTGCATGTTAAATCTACCAGTCAGCCTATTCAAGAAATCTTAATAAAGAAAATGGGCACTCTGGCAAGAATCGAACCTACAGCCTCCTCCGTTGTTAATCTGTTTGAGGACATTTTCTTTATTAAGATTTCTCTATATTCACTTTCTGACCAGGAGACTTGGGTTTACAACCATTAGGCCATGTGTCTTTATCTCATGTATTATATAGTAATGATATTTTAATATTATATAGCCACCATCTCATATATTATGTATTATAGATATGAAAGCATTTTAATATGGTATCATCAAATGAAAATCTTTGCTTATTTTTTCTTCTTCTTTTGCAGATATTGGGAATGATATTCTCAATGATTCTTTGCTGTTCAATTCGAGGAGAACAGTAAAGAAATGGTAAATATTAAGAACTTTCATCTCATACACATTCTTTGGGTCTGTTCAGCTGGCAATTTTTTCTTCTTTTTTTTTTGTTCTCTCAGTGATGATTCTTACAAGAGTAAACAGTTGTCATCTTCATAGATATCGAGTTCAGAACTGATGACATTGGTTTGGCCTTCTTCAGGTGTCTGCCAATCTATGTAACTTTCCATAGATTTTGAACTGAACTATACATACATTTTTTGTTGAATTTTCTTTATGCAATATCAGTACCAGCAAGCAAAGTAATCAGAGGAATAAAGTAAGTATAGCTATGGTAATAGTCATATGGTAATAGTCATATTAAAATTAGCCGTTTCTATACAGGAAACATTAGGCATGCATTGTCCAAACAGTAATTTGAAGTTCATAAAATCTTTTTTAAAACAGTTTTTTCAGGAAATTAGACTTCCCAAGTCTACTGTTAGAGCTCTTTCTACTATTGATGGGGGTTTCCTTAAGGGAGGCACGGTGGAGTAATGGAAAGCAACTCGGATTGAGGAATCATAGAGCTGAGTTTGAATTCCAGACAAATCCATTATATTCTCTTACGTGCTAATACCCTTGGGAAAGGTATGAGCCCTCTTCTTCTCATCCCAGCTATGGGTAAATAGCAGGACAGACCAGGTTCTATAGCCTTGGATGGCAACTGGTCTACCACAGAAAGAAATGGCAACCTACTGCGGGAAAAAAATCTGCCTCATCAGTCATGTATTGAAAGATGATCACCTAAGCATGTATTATGCATAGCATATAACTGAATGACTGAGTGTGGCAAGTTAACAGCTTATACCATTTTCTCTTCTAGTCAGCACATCCATTTTCGTTGTTACTGCTGGCAGAATTCTTCAACTGATGTAATATTTATTTGGTAAAACTTTTAGTTTGTGATGTTGTAGTGCTAGTCTATAGGAGCTGATGATGGGAGCATCTTCTTTAAGATTTAAAGGATTTATTCAATTGAAGCCATTTTTAATCATTGATATGAGAAAACTGTTGTAGCTGATATTTTGGACCTTTCTGAATGAGTTGGATATCATGCATAACAGTCTTGTACCATGTTGGCACTTTAATGGCTTCTTCTAGAGCAAGGGGTGTTAGATCTCTCCAGTTCATAAGGGGCAGGTTGTATTGATTTACATCATAAGGGGCAGGTTGTATTGACTTACATCATACTGGTAACTGGGAAAAATCCCAAATGTGACATGAATCAATAAATCATATTGAAACCTGTTTTTCTTCTTCTTGCAGGACTCTTGTCCACTGAGCAACCACAGTGTGAATGCATCTGCAGACACCGTGCGCTGGTGCTGACATAATCTGCCATGTCCATTATCACTCTCACTACACCATTGCCGCCAGAACAGCAGCAGCAGCAACAGCAGCAGCAGAACCAGAATCACTAAAAAAAAAATTTTTTAAATGAAGAAAAGATCTAACAAACAAACAAAAAAAATGAGTCAACCCAATTAAAAAGAAAGAAAGGAAGGTTAAATAATACTTACAAGGATAAAAATTATCATAAAATAATTGTTTTTAATTAAAAGATGAAATCAATAATTTTTTTTTACCTAACCTCATCTTTTGTGTTTGAATTCATTGAAACTTTTAGCTACATCAATGGTCTTTTTAAAGTTGTAATGAACAAACATTTAAAAAAAACATTCTCCAGGTGTTTTTTTGTTTTTTTAGAACTGATAAAAATGATTTAACAAGAATAAAGTAAAAAACTGAAACCAGTAAACAATTTCCATAGATTTGTTGATAAATTGTATCTATCTATAAAAGACAATGGTGTTTTATCTCGGAATCATTATGCTATTAATAATGCTACCAAGAAAGACAGTATCTTCTGCTACCTAATTTTGGAACCAGTCTGTTTCCTATGTATCCCTATATGTAAGTTATATAACATATAATATATAAGTATAATTATAATAATGAATATGTTATATATAATTAATAGCAATCATTTTTATATATAGTGCTAATATATATATATATATATATATAGTACTAATTATGAAAATACTAATTTAGATTATTCCAAATAATATATATTATTAAAAAATATAACCTTTTTTATTTTATTTTTTTATTTAACAGTAAAAATACTATGAATGCTGCAAATTCTTAAATATAAAGACTTAATTTTTAAAAAAAGGATAAAAAAGAATGATTAAATAATTTTTTTTAATTTAGAAAAAAATAATTCTTTCTTTTTTTTCTAGATAGAAAACATGTCTGACTTAAAACATAGAAGCCAAAAAAAGATCAGCTAACAGAGAATAAAATAATTTATTTTGTGAGTCAAAAGATTTATTTTTCCTTCCTTTCTTTCTGAAAAATGTAAAGAAAATATAAGAGAAAAAAGAGAAAGAGATCCCAACTGATTCTGTTTATTAATATAGAGACCACAAAAATATCATGTAAAAATAAAAGAAAACTACTTAATAATGAAGACAAAAAGGATAATATCTTGTGTTGTGCTAAAAGTTCAAATATTAAAACTGTGACGAAAAAATTGAAAGAAAGAAAAAAGTTCAGTGAACAAGTTCTGTACTCTTAAAAATAATGTTGGTGTTGTTGTTGTTGTTGTTAACTTTGTTGTCGTCATTGGTTACTGGATATTTGGGGGAAAATATCAAAAGGGTTGGGCAGGGGTTTGAAAAGAAATATTGGGTTTCAAAATTTAAAAAAAAAAAATGTTTAAAAGAAAAATCCCCCACCCCTTAAAAAAGAATTTCCTTCTCTATTTCTTAATTCAGGGTAGTTTTTCATCTTTTGATTTTTTCTTTTCTTTTCTTTTTCTTGGTTTGTATCCATTATTTTTCTGATTTTGGCTCAAAAGTCTTTAAAAAAAAAAAAAAAACAAAGGAAATGCTTCAAAAATTTTTTCTCCAAAGAAATGCAAAAATAAATACTTGCATTTTTTACTTTTTTTTTTTTTTTTTTTTTTTTTTTGCCATGATTTGATTTTTGTCTCCTATAAATCTGAAAAGAATTGAGGGGTTCTGTCTTCATTTTCATCTCATCATTCGTCAAATTAAGTTCAATGTCTGCATTTTCCCCCCCTTCTGGTTTCTTCTTCTTTTTTTCGTCTTATTTTTTTATTACACGAATAATTTCAGACATGACAGAAGTGTTAAAATTTGACATTAATCTTCATTTTTAAGATTAAATAAGGAATTAAAAATTGAAAAACATTTCTTGTCTCAGATTTTAACTAATCATTTCCATTAATTTTATCATAAAACTGATAAATTGTGTTTGTGTGCATTACAGTTTTCAAGTGTATATGTAAAAAGTATATATATATATATATATATATATATATATATATATTTATGCTTGTGAAAATATATTTATATATTTATAAAAATGTTTGTTATGATACTTTCAATGATACTATATTTAAAATAATGTTGATTATAATATATAAAAACTATTGATTCTAAAACAAATATATATCTAACATATATATAATATGTAAGTTATATAGCATATATAGGTATAGTAATGTATATATTATATCTTATGGCAGTCATTTATATACAGTGCTTATAATACATATTTATATATATGTAATAAAGTACTAATAATGAGATTACTAACTTAGACAGTTCCACATAATATATATATCTTAGAAAATTGATATATATATATATATATATATATATATATATATATTATAGTACAAATAACGAAATTAATAATTTAGATAAATATATTTACTGTTATAATTAAAATGACTATATATTTATATTACTTATATTAATATATAAGATATATATTACTATAATGCAGTTGTCTTTTTATCACTGTTGTCTTTAACCAACTGTTAATTATGAAGCCAGTTTTCAATCCTCGGTATTTATCTTCCTTACTGCTCTTTGCTGCCTGATGTTACAGCACACACACACAAAATTAGGTGTTAAGATAAATTTTTGTAACAAAAATGCAATTCTGACTATGAAAATCCAATATACATATTGTAACTTTAATATTAGTCATATAAATGAAATAATAAAATTAGTATCTGTATACTGACATTAGTTGTAATGGTGTTAAAAATTATAAATATCATTTTATTACAATTGATGATGACGATGATGATGACAATATTTATACATGGTATGAAGCTATTTTTATTTCTCATCTACTTGTATAAAAATGAAAAAGGCTTTTTCAAAAATCAGATTGGATGTTCCCAAAATTTTCAGTAATCACTGCCAATCTTATCTGCCATCGGAGAGAAGCAATTTTTTGTTCTTTTAATTATGATTTTGTGACCTTCTGGGGAACTGACAAATGGATTCCAGTTTAGATTTTGCTGGATCAGAGGTTTTAGCTGAAGCTCAATGATTTTCCTCCAATTTGGTTAGGTGAACTTAAATCCTAAAATATATTTTACACACACACACACACACATATAGCAACATATTCTATAATCTATATATATATTAATAATTAATATCATCAATAAATAATTATATTCATTTTTTAATGTTTTGTCTTGATATTTATATCTTAAGCATCCTTTTCATCCTGCATTCTTACTTATCAAGTGTTAAGACGTTTTGAAAACAGTTTTAACTTCAGAATAAGTTTTCACAGGAGATTTAAAAGCAGTTTATAGATATTTTTATTGAAGAGTTTTTTACTTGCTAAAATCTAGGGTTACAATTAGTTAACAATAGCAGTAGGCTACATGTTCTCGATCTTTAATTTCAATATATACTATACCTTTGCTTACTACTTAAATTCAAATTGTTATTATTATTCACATTGTCATCATCACTATGGCTCTTGTAAATCTGTCCATTATTTACAAACTAATTCAATTTTCTAAATCTTTTTCCTTCCATCTTTTTATCTATTTCATCTGCAGATTTATCGCTTAAAATATTTTCAAATTTCATTCTCAATGAATTCGATATTTGTCTCCCTTCGATTTTAGTTTTTATTTTTTTAAAGCTATTTATCATGATTTGTGTGACAATTCTTTTTTTCATCAAATGTAAAACTGTATTTGATCAAAGTTTCTCAAGACCACCCCAAAAATAAACAAAAATTTAAAAACGAAAGGAAAAAAATCAAGTTTATCTTTTTACGTTTATGTTTGCTTTTGTGCCTTTTTTAAAACTCTCTTTCTCTTTCTTTTTATTTTTTAATTTTAATTTTTTTTGTTCTCCTGAACAAAACTCATCATTTTCGCTTTGAAAAAAAAAAAAAAATTGAACAACATTATCATGAAACCATTTTGTAGCTACACTGTCCATTCCGTACCTGATTTCAATAAAGTCCAGGTCTTTTGTCCTTGGACAGCAACAGAGCCATCTTTAAGACACTCATAATTATTGTCAGGGCAAAGGATTAAATAAAATCAGCTTTTGGCATGAGAAGTTTCTATTTTGTAATGATTTTAATCTGACTGAAACCAGTAGCCATTTTTTAGTGTCTTCTTAACCCTCTCCTTTAAAATTCCTCTTGCATAATTCCTGCTCCAAACTTTACCTACAAGAACTTCGGAAAGAGGAAATTAAGATCACTAATGAAAGTTTGTTTACTTGAACCTTCACAATCATTCTCTGCTTTCTTGAGTTCAAAATTTGACTGGTATAAATTCTATTCACCTCCAGGCATGCAAATCTTTCTCATGGTCATACCAAACCTGAAACTTTTTCATGCAAAGAAATTAGATCCATACCACAAACAAACAGCTGTGGATAACTGGGTCTCAAAATGTCAATGCAAATCACTTCCAAGCAGACACAAGTACTGTGTTAGTTGGAAATGAGCAGGAATCTTGCCAATTGAAAGCAATTAGACTGCTGTAATTTATTTTCAAAGCTTGGCCATGAGAATGAAAGAAATAAACTTTCAAGAATTAATCTCAGCTTTTTTTTTTCTTAAATTTCTTAATTGGTCATTTGGAAAATATTTTCTCAAAAAAAAAATAACAAACAAAAAAAAAATAATCACAAGATCTTGAAAATATAAGAATCCTATTTTTGACAGCAAATTTCTGTAGCTACATACCATCTTTACAAAATAAATTTGGTTCCTGGAAATGTTCTTCTTAAAACATTTTCTTAATTTCAGTGTTGCATGTGAATTGGTTTTTTGAATCTGAGGCTTGAAAAAAGAAATTATTAATTTGGGAAGATTTTTTGTTTCTGTAAACCGTATAAGTTTTTTTATTTCAGCATTTTTCTTATTTATTTTGTGAAATTAAATTTTGGGAATTGTGCATCAAATAATATATAATTATATACGCTATTAAGTATACCAGATGTAAGCATATCTTGAGCATTCATGAACAGATCAGTAACAGAATAAGATAAATAAATAGATACAAACAGATAGACAACTAACTATATTTACTCAGTAATGAGTTTTATATGATATATATATATATATATATATATATATATATATATATATATATATATATATATATATATATATACACACACACATACACATAGACTTTGAAGTGCTGAAAATTTCTCAGCTTGGCCCACTTCTTAAAATACCAATTATAGGAAGTGGGTAAGCCAGATAACTTTTCAGCACCCACTTTATATATATATATATATATATATATATATATAGTTTTTAATATCCATATTTGAGTAGATGGTCTGCAAAAGCCAGGAAACTTAAAGAAAATGTGCCCTTCAGCATGATTTTATTATCTTTATTAAGCTTTTAAAAAAACAGAATGTCTACTCAGATATGGGTAGCCACCAAAAATAATGTTTGAAGTAATAACAAATATCTCAGATTAAAAATTTTCTCTATAAAAAATATTAAAATATATTAATAAATTGTATATATATATATATATATAATTTGGTAAGTTATCTTCCCATTTATTTGACTGTGCTCATTTGTGATTAGATTGAGTTTAGTATGTAATTGTCATAGCACAGTGGGTAGCAAGTACATCTTACAGACCAATTCACTAGTGTACTGTGTTTTATCTTCACTGGGTCTCCTTTTGTATGGCCTTGTGCTAAACTAATCTAAACTTAGTAAATAACTACAGTACCTATTGTAATGTGACTTGCTAGTGTCATATACTTCATTTTTACTGTGGTCTTTTGCCAAATAAAACTAAGCTTTGTGTGTAATAAGATTTCATTCAGAGGCTTTTTAGCTTGTCATTTTAAAAACAAGTAAAAGAAACACGTGCTTTGAAAGGGCCTTAGGTTCAGCAAGGTAATTTCTGAATTTCAGGGAATTATCTTATAAATTTAGATTTTTAGAAGTGTCCTTTATTCAAAATGAAAGCCACAAAAAATGAAAAGAAATTATGATAATAAATGAGAATTTATTTTATCTTTTGATTTCATGAAGACTTTTCAACATGGCTAACTATGATTTTGCTTACTCACAAACCCCAGTACAATTCCCTCTTTAGGTACTGTACCAATCTAGGTTAAGCTTAGGAAATGGTTTCCTTATTTTCTTCTTTTCTTTTCTCTGTTTTCAATTATAATGAAGAAACATTAACAGAAAATAAATATTTATTTAGCATTTGTTATTTACATGCATTCACACACATATATATATGTGGTTATTAGTATAATTGAAAATTAATATTTATAATCTCTCTCTCTCTCTCTCTCTATATATATATATATATATATATATATATATATATATATAAAAATTACGATCTGCGTCTGCTACTCCACGACCGTTATTGTCACATAGCAATCTTCTATGTCAAAATAACAAAATATCATCTTTGACAGTGGATATCTTTGTTTCATGTCTGTATAACCACTCTAAGGATGGCTCATGACAGCCAAAAGCTTAGGACCAACTTAATAAAAAAAATATCCAAATGTTGGACAATTTTTGTCTTTATTTTCACCAGAAATTAAAACAAATATTCAAACATTAGAACAGCTCATGATCAGACATATATATATATATATATATATATATATATATATATATATATATATATATATATATATATATATATATATACACACACACACACACTTAGGCATCACTATTTACCTAGTACCTAGACTTGATATATATATATATATATATATGAATGAAGGTAGGCTATATTTATGGTATAAAGTGCTCAATATCAGAGATAGAGCATATGTAAATATAAAAGTGAACATTGAAGTCAACACTCAGAGGTGATAGACTGTTTCATGCTAAACACAATCATCAGTAAATGTTATGATAAGGAATTGGAACATAGATGCATTGATGTAGCAGTTTTACATATGTTCAAATGTAATATCCTATAATAAAGAATTATCATTCTACTAATGTATTTAAATTACTGTATGAATGTTTGAATTTATATTTAATTTCTTCTCATTTCATTTGTGTGTGTGTGTGTGTGTGTGTGTGTGTATATATATATATATATGTATATATATATATATATATATATATATATATATATATATATATATATGTTTGCGTGTATATATGAATGACAGTCTGATACTTCTTTCCCCTTAAATTGTTTTTGATATATGAAATAATTATATATCGTTATATATACATATATAAATAACTATATACACAGGCTTGAAAAGGTACGGATATACATATATATATATATATATATATATATATATCAAGAGAGAAAGACAGAGAGACTTAACCATATACATAGACTTGTGAAGATACAGATAATAAGAAACAGTTTTTACTTAGTATTTATACATTTATAAGAATTTAATTTTACTCCATGTACGAAAAGTCTATATTCTGTACAAACATTCATATTTACAGCTACACACACAAACAATTTATTTGACAGCTTACTCTGTAGACAATTTTACGATGTAAAATACGATATGAATGTAATTAGGCGTATAGATTTTCATTTTTTCATTAACAAAACTAATCATACTATTTAATTATTAATCAAATATTGATTATCCTTGGGTATGCCTTTTAGAGTTCTGAACACACTTTATAAATATATATGTGTGTGTGTGTGTGTGTGTGCATATACATATATGCATCTGTACACACATATGCAATCATACACATATGGATATATGTATATGCTTGATAAATATATGCATACTTTAGATTATTTACCAGATTAAAATTTAATATTGTGTTTTTATGTAGACTTATGTGCAAAGTAATTTCTGATAAAAGAAAATCATTCAATAATAGTCATAATCCTAATAATATGAATGATACCAATTAGATAGTGTCTTTCTCCTGGCTTAATTAGCATAATTGAAGGTTAATGCGTGCACATCAGATTACATCATAACTCTACATTAACTGTATAAAAATTGTATAAAATTATATATTATAGTATAAATGATTATTCTGCGTGTGTGTCTGTGTGTACATACATATGTGTGTGTGTGTGTGTGTGTGATGCATACATATATATACATACACATATACTGATATATATATATGCATACATACATACTTATTTATATATATATATATATACTTACATTTATGTATGTACTCTCACATACATACATATACTGATATATACATACATACATACTTATATATATATATATATATATATATACTTACATTTATGTATGTACTCTCACATACATATATACTCACATGCATACATATATATATATATATACATATTCACATACATATATGTATAGACACATAAATATATACTCATATACATACATATGTATATATATATATACACACACATACATATATGTATAGACACACACATACATACACACACACACACACATATATATATATATATATATATATATATATATATATGACTTGAAAAAATCTGCTAGAGTAAGCAAATAACACTGTTATGATCTTAAATGGAAATAAATAATTTTTATTTATCTAAGTTATATATTCCACTTTCGCCAAAGCAGCAGTAGCTGCCATTGTCTACTGTTCACTCTACATACTGCCTGACTTTGGTCTTTCCTAAAATTTATTGTACATTTTGTCTGGAAGGCTCATATTTTATTGTGAAAAGATATTATAGCAAGTTAGATTTTATGTCTCAGAGATACAGATTTGCAATGGTGGATGACTACTTACAAGTTTGAAGTGTTCATTACAATAGGTATAAAATCACTGAGTCTCCTTAAAGGGATGTATGATACAATGAAAATAAATAATCCATTAAGCATAACGAATAAAAAATATTTTTAATTTGGTACAAAATAATTTTCATAGGATTAGTAATGTGTACCTTGCCTTTTTAAGAATAATATGTATGTATGTATGTATGTATAAACAAATGCACACATATTATATATAAGTATTGCTTTGTTTTGTTTCTGCTTTTTATACATTGTTTTTGAATTTTTTAGAAAATGTTCTTTGATTGTAAAAATTAAAAATTGCTTACAATATCTCTTCTAACTTAACTCATTTTGTTTCTCCAAGAAACTTTTATTCCTGAAAAGGGTTTCTTGCCATGGAATTGGTACGTTCTTTTATTCACTCCCAAATTGAAAATTTGTATTCTTCAAAAAATGATTAAGAATAAAAAAAAAAATAAAACAATTTCCTGTTTACTTTTGTTGTTTCACTACTCTCTCTCTCTCTCTCTCCCCCCCCCCACCAGTATTGCATGACAAAAAACAGAATTGATTGAAAAAAGCTATCAAGGCAGGATTATAGTTATTGGTACAGAGTATAGAATCGGTAAACCAACCTCATTCTGGACACAACTGTTTGTACATTATTTACATTACTCGGACTATTGTCCTCATCTTTGTCACCATATTTATTACAACGTTTCAGCCATTGTACACTTCAGGTGGTTGGAATATCGAACTGAACCGTTTATTTCGCTCACTGGGGTAGTTTAATGGATGTTAGTTATCAGTTATCTCCTGTTAATTCCCCTCTGAAAGTTCTCCACTGCTTTAATCAGGTACTGAACTCACACTCTTTGGGTCCTGCCACTGGATCTAACTAACGCCTTTATCCACTGTGCCATATGTCTCTGAGGACATCTGTGTATGAATTTCTGGGTATTATATACATTAAATATGACGACAAAGATGAGGACAATAGTCCAAATAATGTACATAATAACTCATCTCAGAAATATAGACAAACACAACTGCTTGTGTCTTCAGAAAAAAAAAACAAGCATGAATCTACTATTTCTTGAAGTTTGCCTCATCTTCAAATAACTTTATAAAGAATGTCTTATTAGCATGCTACAATAGTTGTTTGAGAAGTTAGCAAATGAAAACTTGTGCAAATAATTCTCCCATAAAAATCATGAGCCTGCCTAGTGCTTGAAGTATTTGTATATATTTGCCACCTGCGTCAGCAATCAGTTTTGAAATTTCAAATGCTGATTTTCAATGAATGCCAACATGCTCTACCCAGTTGGAAGATTCCTATCTCAATTTTTCTCCCTCTGATCTTGTGCCAGATTAGTTTGGGCATATTAAACAGGGCTATATAATTTTAAGACAACAGATCTTGGAAATATTTTAAATATTAATTGTTAGGGTGAATTTTCTTCAAGCAGTTTATTTTTTCCATTTAATGTTAATGGCATGCTTGGAAAGAAAGTAGAAATATCTTAGTTCTCTCCACACTCCAAGGCCCATGACAGGCATTAGTAAAACTATGATATACTAACACCATAACACAACAGAAGGAAGAATAATTCAAAAAAATTAATTCCAAAATTGTTTTATACATGAAAACATTTTATTTTATAAACAACACTGAAGTACACAAATATAAATCATACTAGGATGTCATATATATATATATATATATATATATATAATCATAAATTATCCCATACAGAGTATAAAAGGCAAGCAGTAAATGAAAGAAAGAGAATAAATAAAAGGTCATGTAACATTCCTAAGAATGACACAGTACAGCCCTGTTGATTTGTTTTAGGTTCCTGTTTAGGATGCATAGAAATTGTACTGTAGTAAACTTCAGCTGAACAGTAGCTGGCTACAATATGATCTAAGCAGCCACCATTTTCACCAACAGGCTATCACATGAATCTCAAGGGCCCCTTAAGACAAAAGTCACTTCTTCCTGTCAAAAAAGGAGATAATCACCTTCTGTGTTTCTATACTGTTTGTACTTTTGACAGGTTGGATTTCCATTTACTTTAATCATGAATAAATGTGGAGGTGAAAAAATGTTTTCTTTAAGATATGATTTTGAGATTAATGGAACAACAAATCAAATTTACAATCTTTCCTATTTTATATAAAACACATTTAATGAAACTCTTACTAAACATTTTATAAACTAGGACTTGGTGAAATTGAAACATCAAAAAGAGAATATTTACCACTTATTAGGTTGGAAAAAAGTCCTCTTGCTTATTTTGTTATGATAACTTTAAAGAAGGCTGTAGGACAGTGGTTGAAACATTGTCACAATAACAGCAAAGACAGGGAGGATATCAAATTAGTACAGCCCTAATGTGTTATACCAAAACAGGTGTTCGAAAAGCTCGATCAAAAGTTAACATGTATGTCAAACCACCTGACAACTTTAAACCTGTTTAATTTTATTAGGCATAGTTAAACATATAATAGTTCTGATCTTTTCTTTCAGGAATATTTAAGGTTTTAATAATTTTTGAGTTGTTATGACTCATAATAATAAGTATAGATTAGACCCAGTTGGGACATTGTTAAATTCTATGACTTCAAAGAAGGTTCATTAACTTAAGAATCAGTAAAGAATATTTGCAATATCTATGAAAATAAATTCTTAAGTGTCAGGAAATACCAATGATTGATTATGCAATTTCAGTTGAGGAATTTTCCCTTGAAAGATTTATCTCATTCTGGACATCCAGTATCAAATGATATTCAAACTCTGTAATTGTTGAAAATCCTAAGCTGACATGAGAAATGATACAATACAATCCTCTTCTCCCCACCCCCCCAGCTATGCGTAAATAGCAGAACAGACCAGATTCTATAGCCTTGGATGACAACTGGTCTACTGCAGAAAAAAAATGGCAATCCACTGCAGGGAAAAATCTGCCTCAGTCATGTTTCAAAAGATACATGATTGCCTAAACGTGTATCATGCATGGCAAAAAGCTGACTGAGTTGGATGCAACTATAATCCATCTCCACGTCTTCAGTAAAGTGTCAAAATTTGGCCAGTGGCTAGTAGTGGACTGGGTCTAAAAATATTAATCGTGTTATAGTAATATGTATGACAGCATGAGAACAAACAAAACAATAAGTACCGCCAGTGAGGCAAAAGGCAAAAAACACAAGAATTGTTAATAAAATTTCTTTGTATTGCCAATACAGAAGATATGAGCAGAATGTCTTATTGTGGGCAAGGGAAACTACTTGGAAGAAGGGTAGAGTTAGCAGAGCCTGGAGTTGATTCATGTTTTGGGTCGGTTGACCAAGGTCATGGTGAAGATATTGAGAGTGGCTAGTGGCTGATTAGTTGAAGCTTGCCTGTGCACTGCAAATCTGTCTCAGTCATTATAAATGGCCTTCTTAAAAGCAAATCTGGTGGCTCCTAAAATCATCATTTGTCTATGTTTTTTTCTTTGGTGGCAATGTTTGTGACTGGCTTATTTTATGTTGTACTTCATATTTTTTGAGGCTATTTGCTTTGCAAGCCAGATGTGATGCTTGGAGCTCCTGCACAGAGGACAACTTTTTATTTTTGGTTTTGCTTTCTTAGCATTCATATCCAGCTGATATGTAGAGTGAATCAGAAAGAGATCTATTTTAAAGCAGAGTATAACCATTGCCTGCAGACAGTGTGTATGTGTGTGTGTGGGGGGGGGGGTGTCATCAACAACTACAATGCTATAATTGAATTTTCATAAAAAATAAATAGCATTTTCAAAAAATACTTATGGAAAAAAAAAGGACAATTAAAATCTTTGTGTAAAAATGTGCTTTTCTTAGTAACTACAGTTTACATGTCCTGTACATATTACTGGCAGAAGATGGCCAATGTAAATACATAATGTTATAAGTGAATTGTTTTCTTTTCAACTTTAAGTAATTGGTTGATATTTTTAAATAGTTTTCTGTGCAATTTAAGCATTAACAGATCGTTCAAAAGCACAATAGAGAATTGCATACAGTCCACTATATTAAGAGCAATCGTTTGTGTTCACTACAAAGTTCTTATTCCTTTTTATTGCTAAAACTGTTGTCTTTGTTTGCTTCTTTATTGCATTTTTATTTGATATAAGGAGTCCACTTGTCATTGAGCAAGCTGCCATCCTGGCCAGTACACTACTGCCATTGAGTTACACATGATCTGACATATTCTCAGCTTAATCATAAAGTAAACATCAGTTCAGCATTGAGAACAAATCATGTTTTGTGGAATATGAAGTCCGTTGTCTATCTTGAAATACTGAATTTTAATTAAATTCTCAATTCGTTTTTAAGCAATTCACCCCAAGCAAGGCGGGAGTGCCACTAGCACGCAAGGGGTTACAGAGGATTGAGAACAAGAGTAAAGAGGCGTGTTTGGGGAGAGGATAGAGAGGACAGGAAACAAGATCAAGGCATCAGAAGATGTCGATTGACATTACACGTGGATATTTGAAGATTATAGTTATCAGGGATGCAAGCAAGATGGGAAATGCAAGAGAAGATGCTGTTTGAGTTGAAGAGATGGTTATATTTAACCGTTTTGACAGTGAAAGGGTGGGACCAAGAAGCCAGCCTAATACCTCACAAGCAATTCATGCAGTCTGGGAACCAGCAAAAGTAGCTTGTCGGAGCAGTTGCCGTGAAAATACTTGTAGAAGAGACAGAGGGAAGCCACAGGGCGTCTGTGAGAAAGCAACTGTAGATGAGATGCCAGATCAGGACCTATCGCATTGCATATTCATCTCTGGATTTTGTCAAGGACCTCGAGATGTACCGCAGGGGCACCAGACCATATATGACAGCAATATTCCATGCAAGGATAGATATTGAATATCTCAGTTTTAGTTAATTCCCCTTGATAATTCAAGTTTTTGTCCACTCTGCTGTGGCCAGGTATTGAACTCACAAGTTACTTTTGGATTAATTAACCAATGCTTTTATCAACTGGGCCATGATGGTTAGAACTGGTGGAACTAAGGAATGTAGTTGGTCTGACCACTTTCCATGTAAATAGCGATAAAGCAGTGATGGGGCTTGCAACGTTTCGCCTGTGGGGAAGAGGTTGTAGGGTTGAAAATAATTTGCCACCCACAATGACAGAGATGCTTTTGAACTCTATCGAGACTGAAAAGTGAAGACTGTGCAGCTCCTGTCCCTATAAGGCAGAGCAGCAGTACTCTGTTTTTGGTCTGCAATGGTAGACAATAGGAAATACTATTTCAATTATGTAGAGGTTAAAAAAATAAAGAGAATTTTTATTTTATTTCAGAACCCAAATAATTTTATATCTGAAACATAAACAACTTCCAAGTTCAGAGTGAATATGTCATCAAAAATGGAAGTAGCTGTTAGGCAACAGTCTCGGTTCTACAGAAGGATGCTGAGAATACCATGGATAGAACACACAAGTAATGAAAATTTTTTATTGAAAATGGAAACAAAAAGGACACTTACAATCAGTTAAAATTTCTGTAATATATTTTTCATAATCATGGCCCTCCACATCTTCCTGTCCTTTGTAGCTCTTAATAAGTTTTGTCTTTTTGTTATTTCTCCCAAACCCTACTCTACCATCCATTTACTCAAGCCCATTAAGTATGTTACATGCTGCTTTTCTCTGTCCTTCTTTCCTTTAATCTGTCCTGTGAGTATCAGATTTTCAAAGCCCTCCTTCCTCGTTACGTTCCCCAGAAATTTCAACTGCCTTTTCCTGATGTTAAGTATAGGTGTCCTTTTTGTTTCCATTTTCTCTAAAATCTTGTTGCTGCTCACATGTTCAGTCCATGATATTCTCAGCATCTTTCTGTAGAACCACATTTCTGTTGCTTGAAGTCTCTTCTTCATCTTTAAAGAGATTGTCCAGCATTCACTGCCATATAGGAGGACAGATATCATGTAACAGTTCAGTACTCTTTTCTTCATTTCTAATGAAAGAGAATTTGACATTCACAGGACATATTGAAGGCAAGGGGGAGAGAGGGAAACAGCAAGTCACCTTATCTAACAAGTTTATGTAAATGGATGGCACAAACAGGGATTGGGAAGTATAGCAAAAAAAACAAACAAATATTGCTAAGAGCTCAAAAAACAGGAAGTTGTGGAGAGCCATGATCGTCCACATCCTGAAGGGAGATAAAAGATGAATATATCTAGATACAGTAGTATTTCCTTGTCTGCTGTTTGATTTTCTGCAATTGAGTTACCTGTCATCAATGCTAGGAATAAACAATTTGTTTCACTTTATCATATTCCGATTCACAAATGCACTGAGGCTGGTAATTTGGATGCCAAAGAAAAGCTATAAAGTGCTTCTTTTAAGTTAAAATGTAAAAATTCTAAAATTAATAAGGAAAGAAAAAATTGTATGATGAAGTTGCTAAAATCTATAGAAAAAATGAATTTTTTTGTTATATATCTCTATCTATAAAAGGCAGAATGTGTGTGTGTAACGGATGCACGGCCGCAATTTTCGACGGATTTGCACCAAAATTTACAAGCACATGCTCCAAGTTAGCGGGAAGGCCAAGACTGACTTTGCATTTCCCAACTCCCATCAATAGTGGAAATAATCAATTTTTTCATGCTTCTACGGCAGTTTTCATGTAGTTTGCGGCCATTTTCTACTGGCCAGAGTGAGTGCCTATAGCTGGCTGCCACAAATAGGCAGGAAGATTCTATTGGCCAGCGTGAGAGCCAACAGCTGACTGACACGAATGTTAACTAGCATGCAAAAAAAATCGATAGCTGCATTCATCACAAGTGGGAAAAATTTAAATCTGCATGGCACTTTACTCCAATTGGCTCATTCACTTGCTTAAACTCAATGTTGATTCTGATTCCGCAGAACTGGGTTGGGTGTGAAAAAGTATTTGTTGTTAACATTCTTTTTTCAATCGGTTTTTTAAAGCTGATCGTTTTGTGTTCATTTTGTTTAGTTCTTTTTTCGTAACAGATTTAATGTTTAGTAATAGAGCTTAAAAAAAATTCACAGTGTGAGATAGGCAAGAAGTAAGGCATGTAGCAACATCAGCATGGCAAAGGGCACTCCTTTAAAGGCAAGGAAGGGCAAAAATATTTTAAGTCAAGTGATAGCGATTGCTGTATGAGTCGTACGATTTTTTAATCAAGCATGGGCAATGGCGGGCCATGCTGCTAGTAACTTTTATATTGTTTTAATTGCTGTATTTTATTTTTAGTTCTTGCTGTTAATTTCTTATTATACCCAATTTGTAAATTAAACTTCATCATAGGTATATATCATATATAGGGTATGATGGATAAATTATCATCTACATTATGCAAAAATGAAAATAACACTGACATCTTATTTTAATAGATATATTTACCAAAATTACACAAAAATATCTTGAAATACTAAAGAGTAAATTTATTCAATAAAATCACCATTGACTTCAATCGCGACCTTCATACGACTTTGGAATCTCGCGCAACTCTTCTGGATGGTCTCTTTGTTTAAGCTGGTGAATGCTGCAATAATCCTTGCCTTCAATTAATCTTTGGTATTACAAGGAGTTTTATTGGTCTTTTGCTCATCTGCACCCCATACATAATAATCAAGAGGGTTGCAGTCTGGGGAGTTAGGTGGCCAGATGTAAGGAGTGATGTGTTTGTAGAGTTTGTCTGACAGCCATGACTGGGTTCTCCTGCTTGTGTGGCATGGTGCAGAGTCCTGTTGCAGAACATAGGGTCTTCCAGCAGCCACCCTCTTGACCCAGGGCAGCACTTTCTCCTCAAGGCACTTGATCTAAGCCTCCGTGTTGAGTCTGAGGTACTCACTAACAAATTCGGAGGTTCTTTTTTTTTATCAGAACAATCAAAGTGAGTTTTCCAAGCTTCCATACTTTCGTAATCACCATTAGACTCAGCCAACTCCTTTCTTTCTCGGTTAACTGTTTTAGTGTTTTTAAGTGTTGATCTTACAGATTTTCCTCAGACTGACACCCAAACACTCTAAAATATTCGTATTAGAGCTTCCAGCGTGAATGCCAAGCAGTACAGTATGTTATTTCCAAATTTCTACTGGACTGAATTGTGTCATGGTGCTGTTTTTCTCACAGATGGTGCCCAACTGATCCTACTATACTGTGCAGTTGACAAAATCAAAAACAAATAACACACTTGTGTGAAATTAAAAATATAAAATGGCGATAATTTAGCCATCGCACCCTTTACATATGAGAAAATAATAGTACATAGAAAGTTTAGCACTTGGGCACTTTGACATGGTGCAACGGTTAGCAAGCTTATCTCACTAGAATCGATCAGTTATGACTGAGTAGTGATTCCAATCTTCCCAGGGTGCTCCATACTTAAAGTTTTGCACTATCCAAAATTTCAAGCATACACTGAGTGTCTTCGAACATATCCCCTGTGGATAAAAAAAAGAGTATTATTTTATAGCTATATAACTTTAACTAGAAGGTACTGAAAAGCTATCAGCCTGATCAAGAAACCCTCCCTGCAAAAAACCATCTGATATTTGGTCAGATTTTGAAAAATGCATTCTGGTTGGTTTATACTTTAGCAAAAAAATATAAAAGAAAAAAAATGGAAGTAATAGATTTGTCCGGATTTTAATTTTCGATTTTTAATTTGAATTGTGAACTGCAGTGAAAAGTGGGAGGAGATAATTGTCTTTCCCCTCTTTATCAAAACAATCACTGAAGAAATTCAAGCACACCACATCTGCTATCAATACAAATGGTGAATAAAATAACTTTTAAACATCAAGAAGTAATTTTTAATTCTGTTTATTTTTTTTATTTTATCACAATGAAAGTAATAAAAAAAATGATCAATTTTTTAAAATTGTTTTTTAGTTAGTAGCACATTTTTCCATTTCTGTTTTGATCATGGTCGTCAGTGATTCTACGAATCAAAAAAAAAAAAGAAATTATTGTTTTTTTTGTATCTGTCATTTCTCCCAGTTTGGATTTAGTGTTCTCTCGGCTAACTGTTTTAGGGTTTTTAAGCGTTAGGCTTACTCTTACAGATTTTCCCTTTTTGTTGAGCTTTCTCTATTAAAAAGACATGCCAAATAAATATATATTTCCTATTCAGACCGCATGTGTTTTGAAAATTGTTTCACATTTCCGAGCCATGATCCGGTTAAATTTTTACGGAGATAACATCGACCAGGACTGAGGAGTGTGTTTATAAGTGAAACATTGGCCATGAATGAGTTTGTTAAATGTTGGTTCAAAATCACGCCTTCGTTGGAAATAACTTGATGGAATCATCCATATTTACTACTCACCCTGAATTAAAATACACTCTTCTACCCAACCAGTTTTAGCCAATCAGCACTTCACGTTTTAAATCTCGACTTTTCATTGGTTGAGACAACACAAAATGCGTAGCAATTGTCTAAAATCTACTTTCCTGCTCAACACTCTGGAGCCGATTTTAGACTCAAGAAATAAATAAATAGGATCGTTCGATCCAGTTCAAGCAGTCAGCCACACAACCTCCAAGAGATGCTAAACAAATCCACATGTGTCATTACATTGACCTAAAGAACCTTTCACGCGTCAACTTGCTGACTCAGTAATCATCATTTCTCTCTCAAACTCTATCTACAAATTTCTAAGAAAAGTGATAATATACACTACCAAAATAGAAATTGTAATCAGCAACCAGATAAATTCAAACCAGTCGAAGGTGAACAACTCCTGAAGACTTAAGACATTTATTTCTTATTTTAATCACACACACAAACTAACATTTATTCCTACATAAGTGACATTTTTCATTCTACACAATTTAATCTGTTTGAATACATGAACAATCTTGAACTGTGAATTATTAAGACATCAAATCAATACATGGTCATATTTTGCATTATTCAATCACAAGTTCACTATATGTATATAAATTGTATATAAATGTCTATTATTATTATTGAAACCTAAAATACCGTTGTTTCTTATTGAATTACCTTGCAATTGATCCATTTTGAATGCTCACCTTTTTATATTTGTTGTGGATTTATATTGTCGAACACACCCATTATCTAGCCTTCTTACCATTTTAACCTTCTGATAAATCAAACTCATAACAATCCCCAACAAACTGTTATAAAAATTCGAAGAATAATGTTTTAGTTTTTTGGAGTTGTTTTTTAAATATTTGTTTCCCCCCGTTTTTGGTATAATATTTTTTTTTGGGGGGGGGGTATTTTTTTACTACAAACAGAAAAGGTTTTTCTGATGTTCAGGATCTAAATCACTAGGTTTTTAAGATTTTTAGGTTGACAGTCTGCTTTATTTTAATAAGAACTAGCACAATAACTCCATAAAAAAGTGATTTTTTAGAGACGTCTTCATTTCAATTAAAATTTTTAAAATTGAGGCATTTTTATCTTTTCATATTCGCTATTCTATAATTTGTTTTCGAGTTTTAAAAACATAAACGATTCATAAATTTTATTTAGCAATAAAAAGTAATTTTAGTTGTCTTTATTTCAAAAGTAACACATTCATTAAGAACAAAACTTGTAGTGGATCTAAGAAGGTTGCGTGAATGTTTTATGTTTTGCTGAAAATGAAACATCCGCAAACATAAATTTAAATAAAAACTCAAATGCTAACGATATTCAATCACGACAAAAATGATTTGATCTATAGTTTGGAACAACAAATATATTTTTTATATGCAGAATATTACATAATATTACATAATATTACATATTTTTTATATGCAGAATATTACAATTTTGTTTTGTAAAGATGTGTGCATAAGCTTGATCAGAGTATTTTTAAAGAGAAAAGTTCTTGTTGTTGGTTTGGAAATGTTCCGTATGTTTGTAATGTAGTTTGGAAAATTTCGTACGTACGTGCATGTGTGAATATGTTTTCAGCGTTCGACCGTGATGGGTCACAAGACAGTTTCCTTTAAGGTTACATTTTTGTAAGCGAATGAAATCAAGAAAGTGTATTTACTTGACCCCCCCACTGAGTCAGGTTGTGACACAAGGTCAGTTTTTAATGTGGGGTCCCAAGTGTTTTCACTCGGGCTGCTGGTCTTGGCTTTTCATAGCTGGTCCAAACTGGTCAGAGCCGGTCCAAGCTAATCATAGCCGTGATACCACCAGCACAGGGACGTGGAATGAAATCAAGAAAGAGAGAGATAACGAACTCGTGTCTGATACTTATAATTGATTTAATCCCGTGGTAGTCTCCTGGAAGCGGAAAAACTTCATTTGGTCACATGCTGGAAAAAGTCTTGTACGTGGGTGGATTGCAACGCCCACTTGTGTGTTTATTGACCAATTAGAAGTTGAGATTTCCTGAAAATATGTATGAAGCTGGGTAAGCTCTTTGATCGACTTTTTGCACAGATTTGTACAAAATCCATCATTGACAAGAAAGTGGTATCGGGATGCTAAAAACTGTTTACCCTTTTAGAAAATAAAATCACCAGACAATCATTTCAGGTACAACAGTTAAATTCAATAATATTTGTAATCCTTAATTAATTTTTAAACTTTACATTTTTGTGTAATGATTTTTGCATTAAAAACCCGGGAATATTTAAAATAATCCTGTTTTTTTATACAGAAATTATTACAAATATTGTAAAAAAGTGAGAGAGAACACCTTGATTCAGGATACACTTGGTGGTGATGGAAAATCGTTTGTTTGGTTTTCAAGACATTGAATGTAACAAGCCAGTTTTTCTCCCACATTTCTGTTAAAGCTAGGTCAGAGAAGAGATCAGCTGCTAAGCTCTGGTCATCTAGGGTTTTGGAGCTACACATACCATTGTATCCTCAGCATAGATATTCACAGATGATTGGCATATACTTTTAGGCAAATCATTTATGTAAAGTAAAAAGAGAGTTGGACCTTGGGTGATGCCAGTGTTGATCAGTTGGGCCTCAAAGGATTGACCATTACAACTACCTTCAAGGACCTATCCATTAAGAAGGATTTGATAATTGAGAAGACTCTTCTAGTGAAAGCTTGTGCAGTAACCCTCTATGCCACACCTTGTCAAAGGCTTTTGAAATATCTAATGCAATTATCCTTGAGATGTATTTGTTGTCTAGTGCCTCACTGACTCTGAGTAATCGCACTTAGGATATCAGCAGTGGACCGATGAAAATCCATACTACTTGTCTCTTAAGAAGTTGTCCCTATTGAGGTGGTCAACAACCTTCTTGGTTATAGCTTTACATTTTGCATTCAACAGTAGGTGTAATGTTTTATATTGAAATGCTTGTTGTTTCAAGTTATTTAATTCAATGGGTTCAATAACAGCCTCTTGACATTCAGCTGATTGTGAGTCTCATGCAAAAGCCTTATTCCAACTTGGACAATGCAAAGCAAAAATGTAATATATAACAAAAGGGACATAACTTTGTCCCAGAAAGTGCTTAATCATCATTACTGTTATTTTTAATTATTATATATTTTTTAATGATGTTTACACAATACAGTGGTTACTGTGTGGAGTTGTATTAGCATAAGAAAGTTCAAGAAGTGATGTTCTTGGGGCTATACAGGAAGAATAACAGCTAACTCTTAACTTGAAGAGGTCAAGATTTAATTAGTAAATAAAATTTCAGAGTTGAAGTAGACTTTAGAAGGAACAGAAACCCAATACTAAACAAGAAACTAGGGATAAAACCCCTACTTCTGTTCAAAAGACTGAGGAGGAGTATGAACCAGATAATGGACAAACTTATCTATTCTTATTGGGATAGGAAAAAGAAATAATAATTATTGAATAAAATTTTAGGTGAAGACATCAGAAGTACAGATTTGGAGGAACCAGAACCCCAATCCTGAACAGGAAAGAAGGGATAAACCTCTACTCCTGTTCAAAAAACTGGGGAGGAGTATAAACCAAATTATATTTTTTATTTTATACATCATGTTCTACTAAATGAGAGGGTTGCATGCAATGTCAGGTGAGTCACTATTCTGTGCAGGTTTTCTTCATGAACCATTCAGAAGAAGAGGCAAGGCAAAAGTGTTCCAGCATTGGAGGATACCTCAGCTTAAGCATGATTAAAAAATACTCCATTAATACAACGATATACAATGATTTTTTTTTCAAATATATCCTTTAATCTGTGCATGAGTAAGAATGCAAAGTTGAAATATATGCAGACAAGTGACCCAGGAGAATGGCCAAAGAATTTATTTTACGAAAGAAAAAGTTCTTCATTGATTTGTCGAAATTCCTGACACAATACTGGCAGCTTTTTTCGAGTTGTGTAAAGATGATCACTTTACCCACACTCTTATACTGTGAGATTTCAATGTACAACACGTCTGAAACAAGTAAAATGTGAAAGAGGCACATTTGAGGACAATCTGTTGGGGGGGGGAGCAAGAGGGTCTCAAGTCAAATACAACAATTAGGCCAAGTATATACTGTTCATTGAAAAATAACAAATGCTTCTTTTCTGCATGCTCCTCTATAAAGTGAAGGGACTACCATCAGTTGAATATTTAAAGACTGTCAATGGCACCATATGTAAAATGTGCAGGGACACCTGCCCCTGGGAGTCTCTTGAAAGATGAGTAGTACTGGCAGCAAACACTGGATGGGATATTGTGTTAATGACATATGCTTCTACAGTCTGTGTCTTTTGAATTTATTTATTAACTAGCTTAAAAGCCACACTCCATGCAGACATTTAAGATAGCTATGGTGGAGGGTTAATTGGGTCTCCAGTCCAAAACTAAAGGGACCTCAGGTCCAGCTTAGAAAACAGTAATGATAATTTTGAAGAAATAATTTTGAATTCTTCAATTAACTCCATGGAACTTCAAAAATTTAATTCTGATTTGGCCTATAAGTCCAATTCCAGCCAAAAGACCAATTTTGGGCAAAACTCCAATTCAGGCCTAAAATTGAGTTCATCAAATCACAAATTCTGTAGAATTACAAAACCTCATCTCCCGAAACCTCTCACTTTAACTCTGATTCCTTGGCATTTTGAAGAAATAAAATTGATTTCCACCGTTCAAAAATTTTTGGAGATATTTTAAATTGAATTTAAAATAAAAATCTTTCAAATTCACAAAGATTTTGCGTTGCTTTAAAAGCAATATAAATTAAAAACTTAAAATCACTAAATTTTTTTCAGTTATTTTAATTTTTAACTGTTCCTTCCTTATCCAGACATAAATCCCAATGCTGGATGTCCAAGCACCAGATGAAGAAGAGATTTTCAATTCTGGGATCATCCTAATTTCAAAAAGGTATAATATGTCTATGTAGAGCAAGTGCAGCCCAAGTTAGAGGAGTTTCAGGCACACGGATGGACAGACAAAATTTACCGTTTATTTATTTAGAAGATAGATAGATTAAAAATTATGTTTCACTTCTTTTGTTTACATAAAACCTGATACCTGCAAAACATATTATAATCAATATTTTTAATATAGAAGAATATCATAAACTGAAACTCAAATTATATTTTGTTCATATAAATATAATTTATATCCTAAATACTTTATCAACATTGGTTGATGGATATCAGTTTTGTATAATGAAATCTGACAGTGCTATCTTGTTTCACATGTATAAGTTAACCTGCAACTTTTTTCAAAATTAGGCCTGAAAAATTAGACATATACATTTTTTTTGTTTTTTTTTCTTTTCTTCTAAATTTGGGGTTTTCTCTTAATTCGAATGGAAGTATGAGCAGTAATAGTTTCGGTCCCAAGATTTACCTACTCTTATTGGATAATTTACATTTCTATTTTATCCTTTATCATTTGACTCAAAATTGTTTCAGTGATATAGTGAGGGCAACATTCACCCATCACTAAGACAGAACCACCTAATTGTATCTCAAAGAAGAATTTCAAACATTTCCCTGGTGTCTGTAGCCAGTGTTGCATTGTGGGATGGGTCATAATGTGATACTGATATTTGGGACTTGGATATTTACCGTCATGGTGGTGGTTGCACACAAGTCGTTTTGCATATGTTGTTTGGCTTGTGTCTCATGGGTGAGATGAGAAAGGAAGGTGGGATTAACCATCCCTGTTATAAAAGGGTAGCAACAGATGTTGATGTGGTGGTTGAAGGTTGAAACTTGTATGTAAGGATGGTATTTCAGCTCAGTTATCAGATCTTCGAATTTGTTGTTCTTCAAAAATATAACTGTCATATGGACATCCTGCATGGCGCCAATCCCATTCCCAAATATCTAACCTGTTGGGTGTATAAAACTGCTTTTTCAAATCAATGGTTAAAAATGGCTTTGAGCAAATGAAGCATGTGGATCTTAGCAAGAACCATCCTTCTTCAAACATTGTGGGCTGACATTATATAATCACAAAGAAATGTATCATAATATAATATATATATATATATATATATATACTGGCATTATATAATCACAAAGAACTATATCATAATATAATATATATATATATATATATATATATATATATACTGGCATTATATAATCACAAAGAACTATATCATAATATAATATATATATATATATATATATATATACACTGGCATTATATAATCACAAAGAACAATATCATAATATAATATATATAAATATACTGGCATTATATAATCACAAATAATTATATCATAATATAATATGTACCTATATACTGGCATTATATAATCACAAAGAGCTATATCATAATATAATATATATATCTATATACTGGCATTATATAATCACAAAGAACAATATCATAATATAATATATATATATATAATATATATATATATATATATATATATATATATATATATACTGGCATTATATAATCACAAAGAACTATATCATAATATAATATATATATATATATATATATATATATATATACTGGCATTATATAATCACAAAGAACTATATCATAATATAATATATATATATATGTATATATATATATATATATATATATATATATATATATACTGGCATGATATAATCACAAAGAACTATATCATATAACTGAAATCAGATCACTTGAGAACATTCATCAGTGACAACAACTAAAGTGACTAGCACGTGTAACTTGAAGGGAAGATAATGACATAATGAAGATGTTGACATTTTACATTCCTTCAAGTGATGGTTAGAAAGGAAATCCCCATTGATACTGGAAAGAGTGATAACAGCTACTCAACTTGAGAAACCTATTTTCCTGTAAAATTGTTTTAAGAGAAAGAATCTATAAATTTCAACCAAAAGTTGTACTGACTGCTCGGTCAGTGAATGCTGAATGTTTCCTTATAAGGAAACGGCTAATATTACCATGACCATTCATCTTTGTTGTTTTTATCACTATATTCTTCAATCTAGTGTCTGCATTCACTAGTTCTATAGTATTTATGTAGTTTTACAATTAAAAGCTCGAAACACTTATCCACACCCTGGAAGTGACTGCTCTGAAAATTACTTGAGTAATTAAATGAAAATCTGTGTAAAAACCAATAAGAATGCTGAAAAGAACTGCTGTCACTTACTGCTAAATGAAATCCACAAGATATGACTGGAATGAAAGCTTTGAGAGAATAAAATAATAATCATGAATGGAATCAGCTAGAATATTATGAAGAGTGCTACATTATTGCTGTCACATTGATCTTGTGTGAAACTCATCCAATACAAACGTGAAACCCCAAAGTACATGAAGAAAGATAAATCCATCATCATCATCATCATCATCATCATCATCTGTTCTCAAGGCCTTTCCTTTCTATATTGAAGCTATTATATGCAATAAATGATTTGTCATTAAACAGAGCAAAAGTTGTTTTTCAAACTCATAAAGTACGAGGTTTCCTTGTTAGAATTTATAATAATCTGTGCACAACATTTAAAATTTCAAAATACAGTATTACATGAAGATGCCAAGAATTGTTTATCAGTAGTAAATATGATTTGCATAATTGCTTTGAATGTTGGCCAATCAGAAGATGAGAATTCATATCTAAAAACGTGTGATGGGTGATTAATACAAATAAAGTTATTAAACGGATTCTGTATGATGGATTTCTATTCTCTCTTTGTGTCAAGTATAATCACATATTTGATTGACTTATCAAATAAATACTATTTGGCAGTTAGCATCCATACCAAGCAAATACAGATTGTCCACAATATATATATATATATATATATATATATATATATATATATTTCATTGAAAACGACAGTCAAGGTGATATTTATTTAGTTTTTTATACAATTTCTCATGCGATCTAATAATGTTTTTCTTTTCGGATGATAAATTATATAAAAACTGTCCGAATGTTCTTTTTATCTGAGTGCTTTTGGCTATACATTTAGCCATTTTCAAGGATTATATTTTAATTGTTAAAATTAGAAATATAGTTAAAAATAATAATTCACCTCCTAGAACAAAATTAAATAGGGAAAATATTATTTACGAATTTAAATGCCCATTAAAGAATTGTATTCCTCATCAATCAAAATTCGTAAATAATTATATAGGCCACACTACAACATATTTGACACACAGACTAACTCTACACCTTTTTGACAATAGCTCAATTAGATCTCATTTAAATATTCATGGAGACCTACCGGACACTATTCGGAACATACTTGTCGACAACACTAATATAATAGCATCATCTACATGCAAAAAAAGGCTAAAAATAATGAAAGCCTTATTAATAAAAACAAACAAACCAACACTTAATAATATTAACTTTTAACATGGACATAATATCTTGACCGTGTTTTGAAACAAAAAAATGAAAACATCTTATAAAACATACATACAACAAACTATTTCTAATTTTAACAGTTAAAATATAATCCTTGAAAATGGCTAAATGTATAGCCGAAAGCGCTCGGATAAAAAGAACATTCGGACAGTTTTTATATAATTTATCATCCAAAAAGAAAAAATTATTAGATCGCATGAGAAATTGTATAAAAAACTAAATAAAAGCACCTTGTCTGTCGTTTTCAATGAAATGTGCATGAAAGAAGGATTGCTGCCTAAATACACAAATATATATATATATATATATATATATATATATATATATATATATATATATATAAAATAGCTGGTCACTTGTATTCGAGGATACCCATCTACTAAGGTGGCTAGCCAGTCCCTAATTCAGATGCTCACTCAGGCACATTTGTGTTTTTTCAACACCCACAGAGCAAACCTGTGGTTTATACTGTAACTATGCTGAGCAAACCTTAGTTAAAGTTTCTGGGAGAGAGCATATTATCTAGCGTGATCAACAATCTGAACAAGTCCAGCACAACCCTTGGTCACTATGACTTGTGACTTTGTGCTAGAACAGCTATCAATGGTCCCCCAAGTGTTCCAGCTACTCTATTTCACTTACAAGGCTTGGGTCCACCCATGGTGTGGTTTTCAGGCACTTTCCGAAGGTGCCGCATGCTGGGATCACCCCCCTCCAGACTGATAACATCAGGAAATCTCCTTCCTGACAAATCAACCATGGTGAGATTCAAACCCGGGTCACATGGTCAGAAAGCAAACATTCTAACCACTCATGTACACACACACACACACACACACACACACACACACACACACTGGCACTTGTGGCAAACTACATCATTGTTTATGGGGTGTCAGAGGTATATCCCTGAAAATAAAAAGTTGCAGTCTATCGCACAGGAAAACTGACAACACTCTTATATGGTTTGGAGTCATGGATAAACCCACATTCATAAGCTTAATGACTTCCACAAACACTGTCTCTGCTCTGTATGTGGCTTTGCCCTTTCTGACAGGGTGTCCAATGCTTATCTGTTCATAAGGTACAACATTGGTAGGATTCAGTCATTTCTGATGCAATCCCAATTCAGATTGGCTGGTTATGTCCTACATATGACTGCACAACCAGCTTCAGGGTGGTGCATGTTATGTAGACAGACCATTTTTCAGATATAAAGACAAATGGAAGTACAATCTTAAGTCTGTCAATGTACCTCTTACTTCTTTTAAAAGCCTAGCTACTGACCATGGAAAATGGAGGACAGTCTGCCATGAAGGTATAAAGAACTTAGAAAAATGATGTTTGGTTCATCTTCATGATCTAAGATTTGATCAAACCTTTCAACATGCTCTACTGGAAATCCTGTCATCTGCACTAAATGCAGTTTGATGCCTAACTCAGCAGCCATTAAAGACATAAACATGAAAAATGAACTGAATAGACTGTTGAACCATCACACATCAAATCGCTGGGAACATTCATAATATATATATATATATATATGTATATATATATATATATATAATATGCATTTTGTTTGCTAATAGCAACCCTGGTTCTTACCAACTTATTAAACCTTTTTGTAATAAATAATAAATGATTAAAATAAACTTTAGAAAATAACAATTAATTAAACAATGTTCTATTTTAAATATTCAAAATGTTTTCCTTCACTGAATTGTTTTGTATGGTTAATACTCTATTTCCCAATGGCATTAGTTGTCAGTCTTAGTTTCTTGTTAAACGTTAAGACTTACAGATAAGATATACCCTAGAGACTTAGTGGAGCAAAACTTCAAAAAATATAAAATAAAGCTCAAAGATAATATCAAAACAATTTATTCAATATGACTTCCATTATTTTCAATTGCTACTTCAACACAGCCTCAAAAAACTGTGCAATTCTTAACCACTACATTGTTGAACATCTTGGACTACTCCTTCCTTATGACAACCTTGAAAGTATTGATAGGAGTTCTTGATGATACCCTGCTCCAATATGCTTCATGAAGTGTAGTCTAACAGATTCAGGTTTCAGTTGGATGAGGGCCAAGAGTTCACTGGTTAAAAGTCAATAAATTTAGCTTTGCGGAACTGTGTGACTGAAAACAAAATTGGGAGTATTTAGCCTTGAGCTGTGGCTAAATATGGTACCTCAGAACCGTTTAGTAGGCATCAGCACCTACCTTTTCTTCAACATTAAAAAGAATGGAGACATCTTTTCCCATTAGAGGCCATAACACCCAAGATCATAATCTGGAATTAATATTTGGTACCAAAAGTGCCATTGACATAAACTGTTGATTCAGTGATGTTTCAGTTGTTTTGATTGTTCAAAACAGCATTCACTGTGAAGATTTTCTTGTTAGAGAATATCTTAACAGTTGATTCATAGTTCTTGAGGTATCTGAGCACTTTCTTGCACCTTTCTAGCTACCTAGCTCTTATGGTCTCTGGAAGGAGGTGTCTTGACATTTTGGTGTATAATTTAAAGCCTAAGTGATCATGAACTGTTTTTCTGGTCTTTGAGTAATAAAGTTTGGCCAATTATCCAACAACTAAAAATCTAATAAAACTGACCCAAGGAATCTCTTTCCAACTGAAAAAAATCTCTCCGTTCAAACAGCACCATGTTCACAAGTGAAGGGACTATTCTCTCTTGTGTGATGTTTTTTATGCCGAGCTGATCTCGCTAAAAATTTGTATATGCCCAACCACTCTCACCAATTCTTCTAGCTCGAAGACCATGTCTTTCTTAAATTAAGGTGTCAGAGCAGCCATATTTCTTTTTCCTTTCCTTCACTTGTTTAGCATGGTAGGCATATACGTGCTCGCTTTGCCACACAAGGTAAGTCTTTGGTTTATTTATTTTATTTTGTTTTATGGCATATCAACATCTCAATGGGTTATTTAATGCTGACAATTTTTTATTGCTGGTAATATTTTGTTTTATCAAAAATCTGTTTCTGGTAATATCTTTCCTTCAAAATTGTATTGCTGGTAATAATTTGTTTCAAAATGTATTGCTGGTAATAGTTAACTATTTGCCCATAACTGGGACCCAAACAGGTGTTGCCACCCCGGGTCAGGGTGGACCTGGGAACACCAGCAATTAAGAGGTGGTTCCATGCTCCTCAAAACTTCCTGATCAGAGGCCTTGCCGCTGGATGTAGTTTAACGTCTTACCCAGGATGTGGATGCAGTTTAACGTCTTACCCAGGACGTCACAAGGTAAGTTCTCTTCTACACTCCTCCTTGATCTCATGATCACATAAATGACATGGAGATGGCAGTTGACTTCGTTGGGTGCTTCTACATAAAGGTGGATGGGATCCACCAGTCTCTTCTGCATTTGTATCCATTTGGTCTCTGTCATTAGTGGCATCATCATCGTTGTCTTCAGCATCTGTTTCAGCTGGTTCCATAGATGAATAATCTGGCCCTCACTGAAAAACAGTGGTGAATTTGAATCACTTTCAGATGACTTATCACTGCTGTCATCTTCCGACAATGCAGATCTCTGATGTGGGCAGAGGTCTTTGATATGACATGGATTCCATTGATGAGAACTGAATGTGGGCTGTAGTCTCCTGTCACTGTTCCTTTTTTGAATTGCATTGAACATTGACCATGTGGGGTCTTTACCCATACCACATCTCCTACTCTGTAGATTCCAGGATCTGTGTGTTCAAATGGTAGTGCAACATTGATACCCTTCATGTGGGCTTGATAGTTATATATAGCATTAGCTGGTGCTGATGAAGCTGTTGTATCATCTTTTGATGTCATGTTATACCAGTTTAATGCCTCCATAATGGAACATCCTGATTGAGCAGCAATATTGCTTGATGGTGCAATGGCATCTCTCCACAATGCCATTCCCTGATGGTTGATAGGCATACCAAAATCTAAGTCAGATGCACCACTTCTTGGCAAACCTCGTGAACACCTCACCATAGAATACTGCACCATTGTTGATGATCAGCTCGGCAGGTGGCCCTCTCTCGCAAAATAGTAACTCCAGCTGTCAGATGATGCTGGCAATGTCCTTATGTGGCAACAGTCACCAGATGGAAAACCGACTAGGACCACAGTCTATCAGACTCAGGTAATGCCTGCCTTCATAATGCGTTATGTCCATCCCCACCCTGCTCCCATTCTCACACACATCCAACTGTCCTGATTTCCAATGCACTGGCACTGGGTCAGTGGATTGGCACACTTCACACTCTGCAACCACTGTCTGAACAGCAGCCTTTGAGATCTCAGGGTGGATCTGCCTTACAAAATACAAGGTGCACTTCACACCAGGATGCCCACTACACCAATGGATGGCTCGAATATTGGTTGATTCCTGTTCTTCTATAGATGTGGCACATACTGGTTCAGTTTCTTTCCAAATTGCATCGAACTAATGTTGAGACACTCTGGTGAGCTGATCAGCTCTATGTCAATAGTCAATTTATTTTCCTCCACTAGTTCCCTGATTGTGCTGAGCTGACGTCTTATTAACATTTCTGTCAACGCCTTCGTGTGCACTCGAGACTTTCAAGATAACGTATCAGAAACCCATCGATGCACATACATTGGGTGAGTCTTCAGGTGAACCACAGTCACTCTCCATTGCAGTGCCATGTTGATGCCTCTCAAGAGACGTTGAGCTCTGCCAGGTTGATATTCTTGTCTTTGCGTTCTGATCACAGCCAACAGGCATCTTCAACCAGGGATTCGCCACTTTCCATAATGATGCCAGTAGCCAAGAAGCTTGCATCAACCCATGTAGTAACTTTGTGTCCACCAATGCACCAATCACCCTGTGCTGGATCCTTCTGTGGGAATCTGGTAAGTATGTCTCTCAGCATCCAAGTAAGGGGTGGGTCCCGCACCTCATCGTCCCAGCCAGTCGTCACAGAGTAAGCGATTTATGAATGCAGTTGTGATATGGAGCCAGTCACATACTAGCAAATGTCCAGTCAACTTCCCACACAGGGAGAAGATGCTACGGGACAAGTGAGCATGTTAAGCAGCGGTGTGAAGTCACTCCCGTGACTCCATTGCATTTTGCTCCACTCCTCCCAGACACGTAATCCCAGCACACAAGTGACTCTAAATGCTCTGAACCCTTGCTTGTTAGTCTGAATTGTTGAAGATGTGCCCTTACACATGCTACAGAGCATACATTCTCACTGACAAATATGTCATCGATGTATGAAGATGTAGATGATCGTGTCCTGTGCAACCACGGCATTCACAATTGATCGCGTGGTTAGTGGTGCCATGTTGAGCTCAAGACCCAAATGGGTAAGGCAATATTTTTGCCCGCCTATCTTCACTGTTTGAAAGGGTCATAATAATTTGTCAACATGGATCTGCAAATAGGCACAGTGCAAATCCAGCACGGTGTCATCCGATCCTTCCTCTTGCAACTCCTTCAATTTTTGCATGCAAACATCTGCATCAGTAATATGTGCATCAACATATTGTGTTCCCTATAATCTATGACTGGGTGGACCTTTTTGTTTGTTTTCCTGTAGCACAGCCATTAGAGGGATCAGGCCCTTGGGAGGGGTCCCAAGATCTTCCTCAGTATACAGAAGTAGCCAGCGATTATCCATCCAGGCTCGTAGCTCACGAGTATACTTCTCCCTGAGTGGCTTTGGTACTGGATACTTAGCTTTCCGGTTCTTCAATGCAGGTGGTGTCTGGTCACCAGACCACTTTCAAGATACAACCCAGATCTTCCTGTTCTGGTCATACTATGCATGGAAGTCAGGTTCATTGATGGTGATGGCTGCAGACAAGGGTTAGTCAAGTTGAAGAAAGCTCAGTCCCATTGTTGGTCACACATACTCCTCCCAAATTCTTGATGATGTCAAATTTGAGCAGCAGGTTGAAACCAAGCAATTTTCCATCCACAACCAGAACCTCAACATCGATAGGGGGCCTGTTGCTCATGTCAAGTTGAATAAGTCCTACCCCAGAGCACCTGAGAGTCCTTTCACCAATAGTGAGCAGGTTCCTGTCTTTCCTTTTCCAAGAGCAACAAAGCAGTCTGCTTAGGAGTGACCATGAACAACCTGTGTCTAGCAAGGCTAAACTCCTGATTCCATTGATGCATACGCAATTGCGGGTAGCACCTCCTTCATATGGGGCTCAGGGAGTAGACTGCCACTGAGGCCTATTCCCCTGGCTTGTTTCCCAGGTAATTGCAAACT
Organism: Acanthosepion esculentum; assembly: GCA_964036315.1. Taxonomy (NCBI): domain Eukaryota; kingdom Metazoa; phylum Mollusca; class Cephalopoda; order Sepiida; family Sepiidae; genus Acanthosepion; species Acanthosepion esculentum. The sequence goes on from OZ038484.1 coordinate 111,260,953, forward strand.
ACATGGCCTGCCATGTTGCACTTGTAACATCTCATCCAAGGTGTCTGCCTTTCAGTGTGCGGTTCTTTGCCGTCTTTTGCAAAATGATTGGGACTGTTTCAACAATAGGATATTACGAAGCTACGTGGATCCCTAGTAGAAAGCTTCCTTGCCTCATCCCATGTTGTTCATACCCCTACAACTGCCAATCCCTCCTCCAGTACCTTGTTTTTCATAATTGCTCATGCTCATGTCAACAGCTGGTTGATTGACAATTCGTCCATCCAGGTTGAAGTATGAAGGAGATGTTTAACCCGGTCTGGTAACCCTTACATGAATACACATGCCAGGCCACGGTCACTCATTCCACCAAACAGGATAGAAAGTTTCTGTAATTCTGCCAGATAGACATCTACTGATTCTCTGGGACAGAGCTATTGCTCAGCAAATTGCTCATAAGCCAAAAAACCATCCGTAGCAAAAGCTGTGTACAGTGTGAATTTTATCTGGCTGAAATCCTCTTTTTCTTCCTCTCTCAGCTGCTGGTAGACAGCAAAGCACTACCCATTAGCCTTAAAGGGATTATGTGTTCTGGATGTTTCACCTGGCACATCTTACAGACCAGCTCAGCCTTCTCAACCCATTTGACCACAGATGGTCCGGATGCCGAGCTGTTGAACTTTGAATGAGTTTGAGGTCAAACTTCCCCTCCGTCATTTTCACTGAAATAGGTTGTGTGAAGCTGATCCCAGTAATCTCTTTTCAACTGACAAAGTCTCTCCGTACAAGCAGCACAACATTCAAGCAAATGGACTATTCTCTCTCGCGTGGTGTTTTTTATGCTGAGCTGTTCTCACTAAAAATTTGCATATGCCCAACCACTCTCACCAATTCTCCTAGCTCTGAGACTGTGTCTTTCTTAAATTAAGGTGTCAGGGCAACCATATTTCTTTTTCCTTTCCTTCACTCATTTAGCATGCCAGGCATATACATGCTTACTTTGCCACACAAGGTAAGTCATCTTTTCTTCTACATGCAAAATAAAAATAAAATGATGATACAAGAAATTGTAAAAGCAATAATTTTGCTTTGAAAATAAAAAATATTAAAACGTAACTTATCAAATGTGAATGTCATGGGAAAAATCATCTTTTTGACACACCATCTTATTGCAGGCTATATTGTTTATCTATATATGTCAATTAAATTTGATCCTATCACATTATTTTCTACAACATTCTAGGAAACTCTCCTCTATGTAGATTTGTAACTATGTTTCAACCCTTAAATGTTAGATTACTTTAACCCTTATCCTCCTAATGTCAGTTTAAATTAACTTCTTTTTTTCTATATATCTCAAGTATAATTTTAGAAAATGAAAATTTTACTGAAATATATTTTCAAGTTTTATCTGAAATGTAGAAAATGCAAACTTTGAGAAAAATAGTCACAATATAGGAGAAAAAGATGTCGGTTTAAACTGATGTCAGGAAGATAGAAGTTTAGTAGACCTCAGGCCACCATCTCTCAGCCAATCAAAACAAAGAAAAATATATTCTCTAACTTTAAATCAGCTTTAAATATATTCTCTAACCAATTGTAACTAACCCTTTCTTGGATCCACTTTATCTGTTTAAACTCAAATTATCATTTGATTCTTTGAGCAACACACAATCTGCAAATGATCCCTAACACAAGCATTTTTCATTTTTACCATATTTTTTATCATAATTACTTGCATTCAGATTTTCATCAACCCACAACATTCATACATATCATACTGACCTAAATAAACCCTGACCTGGTTTTCTCAGCACATATATGTACAGTATCATGCTAAATTATTAGTGAACCCTCTCTGACAACATGAGCCTACCAAGTTATTTTTACAACTCAGACAAAACAGACTTTGAAAATAATTACATTAAATGTATTCCTTATTATTATAATTGCCTGTTTAATATCTACGCAGTATTGGTGACAACTTCCTCTCCAGCCTCTTTCTGATTACCTTTCTGTTTCTTATTCTGACTATTCCTAGTTGTTGATGTGATAACAAATATAAAAATGTTAGCTTGGCCCACATTTTTGCAGAATTAGATCCATTATAATGCAACATAGATGTACAACAATCCAAAAGGTTTTGACAATTGCAATTGGCTTTCTGCATTCTTTATTTAATACCATCCTTAGAGGTTATCTCTAGTCTTGTCCATGTCTGAATGTTGCCTCACCAACATTTTTCCTGTTTCTTCATTCTTATCCCATAGTGCATTACAGATTATATTTTTTGCATATTCTCATTTCTCTACCCATGATGCATTAATTTTTGTTTATTTTCTCATTTTTTTCCTCTTTTTCTTCCATGATGCATTATAGAATTTGCTTCTATTTGAATTGTCTATAATGCTGAGAAGCATCCTTAACGTGCCCAACATTGTCTGGCTGCTCAAATTTCCTCTCTCCATACAGCCTGTTGTTAATATGATTCAGCTGACCCATTCTTAAGCCCTCATCAAGTATAGTCTCTTTGGTGTTGATGCTGTGATGGTGTGGAAATGAATGTTTCTGGAGGCAGGTTTTCTTTCTTCTGACAGATTATGCCTGAAGAGGGCTGAAGAATAGATTGGCCAAAATATTAGTAACTATTAAACAAAAAATAGATTCAAGCATCAAAGCAATGTTGGATTTGGTTATATTTATTCTTTTTTCTCATCATTTTCTGATGCATTGTAGAATTTGTTTCTGTTTATTATCCTTTCTCTCCCCATGATGCACAGCAGAAGTTTTTCCATTTTCTTTCTTCTTTCTCTTTACCAAATTCACTATCTCGGCCATTTCCCTTAAAATAAATGACTAATCACTTGTGTAGTATGTGACTCACTTCAGATGATGACAGAATAGACTTTGCACACATTATCATACCAGACCATCAGAGGAGCCAGGTGCATTAGTAGGTTGACCTGAAAGACAACCTCCTAACTAAACCACCAGATGCAGATCCAAACCTCCCAGTGGCTGCGCCTGATCAGTAAGCTGGTAGTTGCCCCAACTGTGCTTGGGATGTGTACACATGGGATGGCTAATGACTGAAGAATATATAAGCACCCACTTGAGATGGAAGAAGAAGAGAGTCTCTTACATCTTTATAAGAATATAGAATCCATGTGTGGAGAAAACCCTAAAGCCACACACCCACTCACCAACAGTAATTGATAAAGTTTGGAGATGAATAAACAATGATGTTATGTGTAATAAATTTAGTTTCCTTTTTATTTACTTTTTTTAGTCATTTCACCCCAAACAAGGTGATAATGCCACTATGACGCAAGAGATTAGAGGGAGTGAAAGAGAATGAGAAGGCTTTAGTGAGGAGAAAGGACAATAAATGGACAGGATTCAGAAATACAAAAGATGGCAATTGGTGTTGGATTTAAATTTTTGAAGATTGTGTCAGACAGACAAGAAATTGGAAGAGAGTTCCACAGGTGATAAGTACAAGAAAAGAAACTATTAGAATATAACATATGGTTGCATCTAGATAATTCAACAGGAAAAGGGTGAGACCTAGTTGCCAATCTAGTAGTACGCTTAAATTCATACAGTCAAGGCAACAAAGGCGGAAAGCTCATCAAAACAATTGCCATGAAAATATTTTTAAAAAGACAAACGGAAGCCATGTTACATTGTTGAGAAAGTGACTACATTAAAAATGTCATGTTAGGATCGATTTCATTACAAACCCTTCTTTCAATTTTATCAAGAATCTCAAGAATATAGTAGGAGCACCAGATCAGATATGGCAGCAGTATGGTCTGTACAACAATAACATTACGCATCTGCACATCTACAAATACCTCCTCAGCACATTAAAGGATGGAAGAGATGAACTGGATGTGTTATACTGTCAATATTTTGATTTTTAGTTCTTCCTAAGTGGTTTATGCTAGATTACCGTACATACTTGTGTATAAGACAACTTTATGTATAGTCCAACCCCTGAATTTTTTACATGAATTTTAACCCTCTCCAGAAAAAAATTACCTGTGTGTAGTGCAAGTTACCTGTGTTTAGAGTATAAAAAAAAATAGTGTAACAACACTAAGGTCAATTGCAAATCTGTAGTGAACAATCTAGCAGGCAATGTAGTAATGAAAACAGGGTTAGAAATCCAAATGCACTATCACTCACCAAACTTACAATCATTCTGGTAAGCAAAAGCAACGGCCTTTATTCACCGAGTGATTTTTCTGATTGGCCAGGCCAGACAGGGAGGAAAAAACATTAGCATAGTTTCTCTGATACTTAAAGTAGCGGCTTTTTTGCTAATAATTTTCTTTAATTTTCCTTCGGCAAAGCACACACAAAACACAAACTCTTTTTCGAGGTAGGTGATGTCCATTCCAACATGGTGCTATACTTTGCTCACATTCAGTTATCCTTTTGGCCATTGCACAGGTGGTGGATCGATGGACTGGTACTCCTTGCATTCCCTGACCGCTGCCTTGATGGCAGCTTTGGATCCAGGGGGATTAATCTGCCTCATGAAATACAGGATGGCGGATTTGACAATCCACAGATTTTAGTAGATCTGAGTTATAGTCATTTGCTGGTGTTACACAGACATCCCACCAGCTCTACCGCTTTCTTAATATCATCAAGCCATCTCTGATGTACCCTTGATAAGCTTTCTGCCTTATTCCAGTTCGATCTGACCAGTTGTATATCCACTGATAAGTTGTATTTGCTAACCAACTTTCCTAGTGTGTCGAGCCACCTTCGAATGAGCATTTTGCTTGCAGCCTTTGTATGTATCCTGCTCTTCCCTATAACAGTGCCTGCTATTCACTTATGTGTACCTGTGGAATATGTGAACAAATGCAACACTGTTGTGTTCCATTGAAGGGCCACGGTTATCCTTTTAATGACAGTGTCCAATTCTGATAGGGTGATGTGTTGCGTATTCTTCTGTGGATACAACCAACATGCATCTTCCACAAAAAAGTTCCATTGAGTTCAAGGGATACTCCTGTGGCAAGGGAGCTAACGTTGACCCAGGCTTCAAATTCACATCTGTTAACGCTCCATTTGCTGCATACAGGGGTCATCTTGATGTGCCCTGGTAATGACTTCCATTATCATGTTTCTATGGGGAGCATCAGTTGTTTTGTCATCCCAACCAGAAGTGACAGCAGTCACCCTGCATTTGATAAAGGCAGCCACAATGTGGATCCAACTACCGACAGGAAAATGTCCTACTATCTTTCTACACTGTACTGTGTAATGTGTCCAGGAATCTCTGAGAGCTCGCTTCCATGTTTCCAGTAAAGCATATTATGCTCCCCACAGACCTGCAAGCTGAGCACAAGAGTACCATTCTCTAGTCATTCTGGGTTTTTACACTTGAGCCCAAAGTCAGTAAGATGCTGTCTCATTGGTACTACGATTTGTTGGTGTAGATGTCATCAATGTAAACTGATGTTGCTTGGCGAATTGTCTCATCCTTAGATAGCACAGCATCCACAATGGTGAATCCCATTAATGTTAGGCAGTATCTTCACACCTTAAAGATCATCACTGAAACTGGTGCATGCATACCTGCAAGTAGGCCTTTCGAAGATCATTCACAGACACATTGGATCCCTTTCTTTGGCAGTCCCTCAATTTTTGTGCACAAACATCAGAATGAGCTGTGCATGCATCTACATATTCGTTCAGCTCCCAATAATCTAGTATGGGATGCCCCTTTCCTTTGTTCCTTTGTACCTTGGCCATTAGCGGGATGAGGCCTCTTGTAGGATCATGCTTTTCCTCATGATATGGGGTCAGCCATCCATTATCCAGCCACACCTGCAGTTCGCACTGGTATTCTTCCCAGATGTGTTTGGTCATCAAGTACTCTGACACCCAGTTCTGGAGCTTCTCTGGTGAGTTATTGTCTGACAATTTCCACAGTGCTGTCCATACCTTCATGCTTTGGTCCAACTCTGCATTGATGTTGGGCCCATCAATCCTCAAGGCAGCACATATGGGCTGACTAGAAAACTGAACTTTACCAGACTCCATGATGCTTACTCTGTCGAGTCCCTTAATAATATCCATCCCAAGGAGCAGGTCAAACCGCAATAGTGATCTGTCCATGACCAAGACACTGACAGTGATGAGGTCACTGTTGACACAAGTCTTATTCTTCTGACTCCTCAACTCCTGAGAGCCTTTCGATAGGCTATTAGTACGTTCATCTTTTGTCTGCTCCACTGCCGACAGATTGATCCATTCATGAGTGACTGAGAACATCCTGAATCTACTAAAGCTGTATGTATTATTCCATTGATGCACACCTTAATCACGGGGAACACCATTTTCATGCTTTGTGCAGGAAAGAATCCAGCACTTATTTTGTGCCCCCCATTCCATTTCCTGGACAATTAGAGGCAATGTGGCCTAATTCTGGCATTTAAAACATTGTAAATCAGGACTTGCCTTTTATGCCAACCCACCATACATCTCTTCACGTTGATAGTGGCAGTCTTTGGCAAAATGTTTTGGCTCAGAGCACCATATTGACAGATGACTGAGGTTGGATCATCTTTGACTTCAACTGGTTGAATAGCTGCAGCAACTGGCACTTTGGCCTCCTTTTCGTCACTCGTGATAGCGCAGACTCTGGTCAATAACTGGTTGAGCATCATGTCTTCCATTCTGAATGATGCTTGGAGTATCTTCTTAACATAGCTAGGCAATCCAGACACAAAGGCACAGGTCATCCATTCTTCAGGTAGTGGCACGATTGGTACGGCAAGCTTCTTTAGTTCCGCCAAAAATACGTCTGCTGCCTTGCCAGTGCGCAGGTGCCACATTTGGAATTGGTCATAGGCCACAAACTGATTGGTTCCAAATGTGGTTAGTAAAGCATGCCTTATTTGCTCAGTGTCAGTTTTTTGTTCTTTGTTCAGCTACCTATACATGGCAAAGACCCCACTTTTCAAATTCAGACAAGTTCCACATTGTCGATCCACTCAATCACAGACTGTCCAATCTCATCACCAGTGAATTCAAGGATCAGTTTTATGTTGAATGTTCTTTCTGCCATTTTGCTAGAGATGAAGTGAGTGCCGAAATAGCCTGTTTAGGCTATGAAAAAAATTAGTGTGCCAACATTAAGATCTGTAGTGAACAGTCCAGCAGGCAACGTAGTAATGAAAAATTAGATCAGAAATCCAAACACACTATCACTCACCAAACTCATAATCATTCTGTCCTTTATTCACTGAGTGATTTTTCTGATTGGCCAGGCCAGACAGGGAGGAAAAATCATTACCATAGTTTCTCTGATACTTAAAGTAGCAGCTTTTTTGCTAATAATTTTCTTTAATTTTCCTTTAGCAAACCACGCACAAAACACAATCTCTTTTTCGAGGTAGGTGATTATCTCTTTCATTACAATGGTGCAACCCCTGAATTTTTTTGCATGAATTTTAACCCCTCCAGAAAAAAGTTACCTGTGGGTAGTGCAACCAGTCACCAAAAATGCATGATTTTTAACCTCTTCAAAAAAAAAATTACCTGTGTATAGTTCGACCCCCCACTACTTTTTTTGCATAAAAAACTGATAATAATAATATACTCAAGTATATACAGTAAGTTTTTTCTTTGAGAATACAAAGCAACATTACCTTACTGTAGTTAAATTATGACTGCCACATCTGCTGACATTTTTGCTCTTTCCATCAGATCAACAGCAGTCAGTATCAAAAGATCATTGTGAACTCCACAATCCTTTTGTTGGTTGCCTTTCCAGGATTACATATGGTTTTGAATTCAAGAGTTTGTTTTTTTTCCTTCTAGGCTGCTTGCCAACCACAGATTAAGGAATCCACTATGCCCTAGACTTTTTCTACTGGTCTCTATTTTTGTTATGAGTTTGAATTATGAACTACTCAGATTTTCCCATTAGTTCAGTTAGACTAACTTCCTTATCATTGTTGTTTTTATTACAGCATTTCAGCCACTATACTCTCTAGCCTTCTTTGAGTATCTGTTGTATTTTAGAAAATTGAATACTGATAACTCCTTCAGAAATATCTAAAGTGTCAGCTGTATACAAGTGCTTTCTCAGATAAATGATTAAAAAGGGGCTTCAAGTAAATGAATCCTGTGGGTCTTAATGAGGACCATCCTTCTTTGAACCTTGTGGACTGGAGTTACAGCATCACAAACAAAGAACTGTACCAAATAACAGAAACCACATTACAGCAGCAATAGTTACATATAACTTTTAAGAGAAAATAATGATTTAATGAAAATGTTGACATTCCACACTACTTCAAACAAAAGGTTAAGAAGGAAATCCCCATCAATAGTGAAAGGAGTTATAAGAGTGGACTTGAGAAATCTATTTTCCTGAAAATTTTTTAATGGAAAGATTTTATAACTTTCAATTGTCAGTAACAATGTCAAATGTTTCCTTTTAAGGAAATGGCTAATATTGCTAATACCATTTACACGTCATATCCAATTATATTATCTGAGAATTTTTCAAACTGTCTTCTCGTGAGGCTTATGAATTTTTCAAACTGTCTTCTCGTGAGGCTTATGATCACATTGAAACACCTGCTCTTATATGATCACTAAAGTTAAGCAATGTTAAGCTTGGTTAGTAACTAGATGGGTAACTGCTTGGGAATACCAGGAACTGTAAGCATGACTGTACAGTTGGTATAATGGATAATACCTTGGAATTGGAAATCTGAGAACCAAGTTCTAATTCCAGTTGGGTTCGTTATATTCACTTATGCACAAAAAAAGAAAAAATATGAATTCACCTCCTCTATTCCCAGGTATGGGATAATTAGTAGGATTTGTATCAGTAAATCATTATTATCTCCAAAATATTCTTACAATCTAAAATTATTTTCTGGTTTTAAATTACTTGCAAAAGGTTGATAAGCCATAAAAAAACAAAACAGTCGATCAATATCCTCCTGTGGCGCATGCAGTGAAATCATGACCTTCTATTTTAAGGGGTCATGATTTTAGAGATTCATGCTATTTTTACTTATTTATTTTGATAATAATTTTGAATGCTGATTTTCAAGTTGAGCATGCTATGCTTATTTGGAAGATTGGCACAACGCAATCTTCTTGGTACATTCTGGCCTGGTGCTGCTCAATCTTCTCTTACCAGCCTCAACAGAGTTCAAAAATATTTATGCAACCTTGTAAATTTTCCAGCCCACAACCCCCTTTCCAACAGGTACAACATTGCAAGCCCATTGCTACTTTATTTCTATCTACTTGGAAAATATTTTGGTGAACTACATTCCGTTAACCCACCAATTCAGACATTTACAGCTAAGACCCGCCATGGCATGTACATAGAGGCAAATCATCCTCATTCCTTTCATCTTCCATTAGTAAAAAGTAAGCTCCATTCGAACAGCTTCTTCCCAACAGCTGCTGCTTTGTAGAACAGAATCCTGAGAGGATTTACACTATTTATATTTGGACTATTATTCCCATCTTTGTTGTTTTTATCACAATGTTTCAGCTATTGTGCCCTTCATCCTTCTTCAGGTGTATATTGATCTGGGTAACCTACAGGAAATTCCAAACTCAACCTTTATTTAATCTACAAGGGTAGACTGTTCTCATTCCACTGCTCATGTCTTGAGGTTGTGAACTCAATCCCTGGGTCAGGCAGTGTGTACTTGCACTCAGTGGAAATAGGCGAGCAATAACTGAACATTTCTAAATAAAATAAGAACTAGACAATATCCTTAAACATAAGCAGTGGAGTGTGAACAGTCTACCCCCATAGATTAAATAAAGGGTTCAATTCAGAATTCCCTGTAGGTTACCTAGATTGATATACACCTAAGGAAAGCTGGAGGGTATAACAACTGAAACATTATGATAAAAACAACAAAGATGAGGACAAGAGTCCAAATATAAATAGTGTAAATAATAACTTCTCATCCCAGAAACTCAGACAAAAAAATCCTGAGAGCATGTCCTTAACCATGACAATCTTAAACTCTTCAAACCATTATCTATCCTACATATCCTATAATCTTCAATTCATGTCTATGCAACAACCTCATTTAGAAACCCTCTACCTCAAGTGGCTCATTGGCCTTTTACTGGGTGAACAGTCACACAAATAACATTTCTTTGCATTATTTTTATTATTAAGTAAATAAAATTTCCTTGAATTTGATATTATGCTGTACTAAAGAAACATATATAAATAATCTCTAAGAGATTCAAATGTCTGAAACTACTTGTGTCAGGCCATTTTATAATAGAGATTAAACCCAAATCAGCAGACTTGTTACCTCTAATGATGGTGCTTATTCTTTTGCATGCCGAGGCAATGAGTAACACAAACAGAAACTGTAGCTGTGCAATGAACCACACCCAGATTTTTAATTCTGAATCAAAATTCTGTTTCCATTCTCACCGGGTCTTCAATAAGTTTTTTTTTAAATCCAAGAGTTGCTTGAACTTTTAATTTCCTTCTTTATCTTGCTTTTAGTATTATCACACTGTTTCAATGACCTTCTTCAGGTTTATGATCCATATGGAAAGATGGGGAGTGGGTCTCTTTTTGTTTGGAAAAACAAAATAGCAGAATAAAAATGAAATAGTACTCTGAACAACAGTAGAGTGATGGATAGCGGATTGGATTGAGGAATCAGAGAACTGAGTTTGAATTCCAGTCAAATCCATTACATTCACTTATGTGCTAATACCCTTGGGGAAGGTATGAATCCTCTTCTTCTCCCCCCAGCTATGGGTAAATAGCAGGATCAGACTGGGTTCTATAGCCTTGGCTGGCAACTGGTCTACCACAGAAAGAAAAGAAGTGGCAACCTACTGCGGGGAAAAATCTACCTTGTCAGTCATGTATCGAAAGATACATGATCGCCTAAGTGTGTATCATGCATGGCGCATAACTGACTCTGAACAACCCTTGGAATGATAGTGATTCATTTGAAAGTATGGATGATATTTTCCATATGTGGATGATATACATACATCAAGCCAGAGAAAAGATTTGCCAAAATGACATTTAAACAAATGAGATAAAGAAAAGGAGTCTGTCTATATTTCTGAGATGAGGTATTATGTACAGTATTTACATTGGTCGGACTATTGTCCTCATCTTTGTCGCCATATTTGTCACAACGTTTCGGCCATTGTACGCTCCGGCCTTCTTCAGGTGGTTGGAATTTCGAACCGAACCCTTTATTTCGATCGCTGGGGTAGACTGTTCTAGTTCCACGAGCCATGTTTGATGGATGTCAGTTATCAGTTATCTCCTGGTAATTTTCCCTCTGAAAGTTCTCCACTGCCTGAACCGGGTATTGAACTCACACTCTTTGGGTCTGTCACTGGATCTAACCAACGCCTTTATCCACTGTGCCATGTGTCCTTGAGAACTGATAACTGACATCCATCAAACATGGCTCGTGGAACTAGAACAGTCTACCCCAGTGATCGAAATAAAGGGTTCGGTTCGAAATTCCAACCACCTGAAGAAGGCCGGAGCGTACAACGGCCGAAACATTGTGACAAATATGGCGACAAAGATGAGGACAATAGTCCGACTAATGCAAATACTGTAAAGAAAAGGAGCTTGAAAATTGTTGTGATGATCATCTTAGTCTTACTTCCTTTTGCTCTGTTGGAAGAATTGGGTGGTGAGTGTCCTCCATTCAGACAAATCACTTGTTCTGTAGAATTTATTCAGGCTTCTTATCATTTTTATAGCATGTTTTTTTTTGTTTATTTTTTTAATTATTTCATCCCAAGCAAGGCAATAAAACCACTAAGACACAAAAGAGTACTGAGTATTATTTACATTGTTTGGACTATTTTCCTCATCTTTATTGCCATATTCACAACCTTTCAGCTGTTGTATGCTCCAACCTTCTTCAGGTGATGGGAATTTCAAACTGAACCCTTTATTTTGTCCACCAGGGTAGATTGTTCTAGTTCCATGAACCATGCCTTTTCTGGATATCTCAGTTATTTCCCTTTAACTCAACTCATCACTGCAGCATCCAGGTATTGAACTCAGAACTCTTTGGGTCAAGTCACTGGATTCAACCAATGCTTTATTCACTGGCCCAGACAACAGTCCAAATAATGTAAATAATTACAATACCTCATCTCAGAAATATAGACAGAGGTTACTGAGTGTTAGAGAATATGAGAAAAACTACTATTACAGAGAGAGAACAATAAAAGAATAAACATTAAGAAGACAGAAGATAACAATTGACATTCCTTTAGATTTTTGAAGATCAAAGTTGACTGGGAAGCAAGAAAGTGGAAAAGAGTTCCACGTGCAAGCAGTGTTATAGATGAAATTGTTAGCATAGAACTTACAGTTACATCTAGCCAATTCAACTGTAAAATGATGAAACCTTGCCACCAATCTAATACTGCACTTAAATTCATGAAGTCTAGGTACCATAGAGAAAAGTTCATCAGAACAATTACCATGAAAGTATTTATAGAAAAGGCAGAAGGAAGCTATGTTATGGTGGTGGGAAAGTGACTGAAGCTGAGATGCCAGCTCAGAACCAATAGTATTGCAGATTCTTCTTTGGATTTTGCCAAAAATCTCTAAATATATAGCAGGAGCATCAGACCAGATGTGGCAGCAATATTCAATGCAAGGATGAATGGTAAGACTTATAAATATGTAAGATGGATTCTAAGAAGGCAAGCTTGCTGGCCTTTCACTTTAACCCTTCTCCTTTCTTGACATGGGCTTGGGACTGGCTATGGTAGAATTATAATGATAATGAATCATCAACCCCATGCAATGCACCTTCTTGGTCTCACGTTCTCCACTGAACTGTGGAACAACTACATTGAATCAATTGCTGCATCTACCACAAGGAAAGTTGGTTCTCTGTGTTGTGCCAGAAGGTTTTTCTCATCTGAGTCCATCCTTCACATCTACAAATCTATCATTCGTCCATGCATGGAATATTGTTGCCACATATGGTCTGTTGACCCCACTGTTCATCTTGAGGTTCTCGACAAAATCCAAAGATGGATATGCAATTTGACCTGTCCTGACTTGGGGTCTCAACCCTAGTCACATTCTCACCAACATAATGTGGCTTCCCTCTGTCTTTTCTATAAACATTTTCATGGTATCTGCTCTGATGAGCTATTTTCACTGGTGCCTCGACTGAATGAATTTAAGCGTGCTACTAGGTTGGCATCTTGGTCCCATCATTTTACTGTCGAAACAGTTAAATGTAATCACCTCTTCTACTCCAACAGCTTCTTCTCTCGCACTTCCCAACAATGGAACTCCCTTCCTCTTACTTGCTTCCCTGACAACTATAATCTTCAAAAATTTAAATGTAATGTCAATCGACATCTTCTGTTGCCTTTATCCCTGTTCTTCTTTTTATCCTCCTCTGTTCTTTTCATCCTTTCCTTATCCCCCCCCACTATACCCAGTTTTTTCCTCTTACTTACACTCTCTGTAGCCCTTTGCGTACTAGTGGCACTCCCACCTTGCTTGGGGTGAATTGCTTAAAAAATATCTCAAAACTACAAAAGTAACACTATCCTTGTTTCTGACTTCCTATCATACTGCGTGCACGCATCAACAGTGTAGCTTTGTCAAGGACACAGGAACAAAAAATGTGATATTTGCGATTAGATTGATAGTGAGAGAAGCATTCCAGATGCTAAGCAAGGTGCTGAGAAATGGAAAAATTTCTTTACAAAGAAAAGAGTGCTGGATTGCTATGTGATATCCATCCTCTTTTATGGCAGCGAATACTGGGCAATCTCTGAAAAGAAAACTGGACGCAGCAGAAATTATACTGAAAATCCCATGGACAGAATTAGCAATAAGGAAGTCTTAAAGAAAATGGTAACAGAAAGAACACATACTCAGAGTGAGGAAGAGTTAGCTGAATTTCCTTGGACACAAGAGGAGAAAGGGATGCCTGGAAAACTTAACCCTCACAGGGAATATTGAGGGAAAGAGAGGCAGTGAGCCATTTACCTCATGAGTTTGTGTGAATGGATGGTGGAATAGGGAGGATTCTTAGCAAAAAAACTTCTATGGTCTTCAAGGGATAAGGAGTTGTGGAGAGACATGATCGCCTATGAACTGGAGAGGCACAGCGTATAGAAGAGGAAGAATGTCTAATATACTAAGAAAAGATCAATAACATTCAAAGTAACTGTATTTAAATGACTAGTCAAATATCCATCCTCCAGTGAGAAGTTGCCATAGTTCTCTTACATCTCTAAAATTTCTGTATAAGCAACATTTTCAGCAAAACTTTTCTAAAGTTCTTGAACATAGCTACATAGTGTCAACCATAAGAAAAAACATTTGAATAGTTAGTTTTCTAATGTTTGTATCAATAATAAAAATTAATTCAGCAAACTTACTAATTTTTTCAATTACTTTAATAATTCACTACAGGTTTAAGAAGATTTAATTAAAATGTTGTTTTTTTTTTAATCAATTCACTCCAATGACACTAAGATGCCAGGAGCTACCAGGAGTGAAAGAGAATGAAAAACTTTTAAAAGAAACTGGAAACTCAATCCTAAACAGGAAACAAGGGAGAAATCTATTTTTTTGGTCAAAAGACTGGAGAGGAGTATGAACCAGATGATAGGCAAAACTATATACTCCTACTGAGGATACCATAAGGCTGAATCCAAGGTAGCAGATTCAACTGACCTCTTGATTTTTAAAGTTAAAAGCTGATGTAATGGAATAACCAGTCACCCCCATGAATGATTACACTATATGTAGTAAGTACCTATAAAGTCAACCGTCTACGAGAGACTGTAGGAAGAGTGAAGGAGAGAGACGACACAAGCATGCCTGACCTTCCAATTAGTGGTACTCACTACTAGATTGACCAGTGTGTATAACTGTACCATATTCATATTGTACTGGTTGTGTACAATAAACCTTTCTTCTATTATCCACCTGGTGTTAAGTATTTATTCCCTTAGCACGGAATATAACTAAAGCTCTACATGTTATTTTTACTTTTGTTTTTTCACATGTGTATTGAGTACTTTTTAATACGACTGTTGCCTGGTCTGATTCAACTCTGACCATTAACCTTTTATGTATTTTATATATATATATATATATATATATATATATATATTTTTGAATTGGACATAGTCCGACAATTTATTTAAAGACATTTATAATATGTTTAACGTTCTTTTTATAGATACAAGTATTTAAGCAAATGCTCTGTTTTATAATAAACAGTATTAAATAACATTTTCATGTTCGAACGGTTAAGGCACATTTGATACGCTAGAGCAGATATGAATAGAAGAGATTCATGGAAGATTTAAGTTTAAAGATAGTAAAATCGACCTTGCTAACCAGAAGCTTCTCTGTGGCCGAAAGGTTAAGGCACATCACGCGAAATGACGTTTCCGTATAGGATACAGGTTCGATTCCTGTCGGAAAATGAAAATTTTCTATGAAAATTTCTCGGACATTCAGGCCGGTAAATGTTATTTAATACTGTTTATTATAAAACAGAGCATTTGCTTAAATACTTGTATCTATAAAAAGAACGTTAAACATATCATAAATGTCTTTAAATATATATATATATATATAAGACTGGGGTACTTCATGGTATAATTTTTAGCAAGCTTGTCATGCAAGATCAATTTTTGACTGAGTAGTGAGTTTGATCCTCACTGGGTGTTCCATAATTTCAGCTTTTTGCCACATCTATGCTTAGTAAATTGCTATATAAAAGATTGGTAATAAATACTTCATATTTTAGCAGTATGGACTGGGTTGTTAACTTCTACTGAAGTAAGGTGGGGACATACAAAAAAAATGTAGCCTTATATGAATTTATAAAAGATGATTTTGAGTATCACTCCTTTATAAATGAACTGTTCCAATAAGAGTCATATGAGATGGCTTATCGGACAATCTATAAAAAACCTACAAAAACTGTGAGAGAGTGACAAGATAATTCTTAGAAGGTTCTCAGGCAGTTCTAAGGAGAAACAGAGTAGCTTATAACAATTATTGAGAAACCACAAGAATTACCACAAAGCAATATACAATATTGGCAATTCAACTATTCAAAAGATGTAGACGTCTTTAGACTTCCATTGGTGCTAAAGTGGGATACAACAACCAACATTCAGATAATAAGTCTTCATTCTTTAGTTAGTTAGCACATATGTAACAGTGTGCCTGTCCCCTTGGGATAGCAGGAGCAGACAAAGAAAGGAAGAAAGAAAAGGTGATAACACAATCATGTGTTTGATGCTTCAGTGAAATAGAAAACCTTGTCAACTTTTAATCGTTTAATTTTTTTTAATCATTTCCTCCCAAGCAAGGCAATAAAGCCACTAGGATGCAAGAACTTACTG
The DNA here is from genome assembly GCA_964036315.1 of Acanthosepion esculentum. Taxonomy (NCBI): domain Eukaryota; kingdom Metazoa; phylum Mollusca; class Cephalopoda; order Sepiida; family Sepiidae; genus Acanthosepion; species Acanthosepion esculentum. The sequence continues at coordinate 111,277,363 of OZ038484.1, forward strand.
AGGGTTAGAAAATATGAGAAAAACTACAATTAATGATAGAGTATAATAAAATAATAAGAATTAAGAATGAAGATCAAAGTTGACTGGGAAGAAAGAAGAAAGTTCCACAAGTGAGAAGTGTAATAGAAGAATCTGTTAGCATAGAAGTAAGTTCATCTAACCATTTCAACTGTAAAACCTTGCTGCCAATCTAGTACTGCACTGAAATTCATAAAGTCTAGGTATTATAGAGAAAAATTCATCAGAACAATTGCTATGAAAGTATTTATAGAAAAGGCACAGAGAAGCTACATTGTGGTGGTGGGAAAGTGACTGTGGCCAAGATGCCAGGTTAGGACCAATGACATTGCAGATTCTTCTTTAGACTTTATCAAGGATCCCTAAATATAGCTGGGGCACCAGACCATATGTGACAGCAATATTCAATGCAAGGATGAATGATAGACTTATAAATATGTAAGTTAGATTTGGGTGAGAAAAACTGTCTAGCATGATGCAGTGAACCAACAGATTTTTATTTTATGTTTTATAGTTAATACCAGATTTTATTGTGGCTATTAATGGGTTAACAGATAATCCCAAAATTAATTTGAAAGTTGTTTGGATTAATAATCGAATCTAGAATGAGAATACAAGTACAAACAATTCATGGATTAATAAGAATAACTCCTTCTAGAATTTCTGAAAGTAAAGGTCAGAAAACGTATGAGCCAAAATCTAATGATAAAATACATGAGGGTGAGAAATGGTTGTCCAAATAAATATAACAAGGATAATCAGTCGAAACAACTTATGGATTTAAAATGTGGGCTCATCTCAGAATTTCACTTAATATTTATCTTCTAAAAATTTGGAAAAAAAAATTAACTGGTTTCGTTGCAGCGGCAACAGACCATTGATCAACTTGGAATAACTATTGAGAATCAAGAATTAAGTCTTCTTTTAATGTTAAGCTGAAAATTCTCAGCATTTCTCCTGTGAAAAATCTAAGAACATTCATAAAAAAATTGTGAGAAATATAGTTGCAACTAAAATTGGCAGTATGGATTCATTTTTTATGTTTACAGGCAGGTGGTATCAGACTCAGGAAAATTTCCTGGGTAGTTGTGAATCGGATGCTGAGCTCACCAACCATTAATAGTAAATATTTACTAAGTGTAACTTAGTTTGGTACTGCCAAGATTGTGTTGTGTCATGCCTTCCAAGTAAGGAGTACCTCTCTTGAAGAACATCATTTAAAATCTGGCTTTTAACATGATTCAACTCATGCCTGTGTGAAATATATGATGGCATTAGCCACCAAGTTAGTCCAACATATTTACTAAACTTTATTTAGTTTAGTACATGGATACATGAAGATTAGGAAGATTGTGTTGCATCAATCATCCTAATGAAGAAGATCAGCTTGCCTTAAAAATCAGCATGTGAAATCCTAGAATTTAACAAGGCTATCTGCCGATCTGAGGTTTGTTTGATACAAGGTTTGTTTGAATGTTCAAAAAATGTATAATTTCCTTTGTGAATTCTATTGTATAACAATTATCACAGGTGTGTTATAAAATTTCAGAATTATTTTTCATTATCATGGCTTTGCTCTTACAAATTTTGGAATTTTTGTTGTTGTTGTTGAATAATGACTGTCATATTGCATAAATCTTCATGCTGGATCTGCTAATGGGGTTTATCTTATATGAGTCAACTGTTTCCCAGTGACTTTTTTTTGCTGGATTGTTCTGCCAAGTTCTGAGGTGAGACTGTAACTGAATTACCATCAAACTAAGATTATATTTGTCAAATGCCGTATAAAGACTAGCAAGCCATTGGGAGCCACAAGTGATTTCCTTTTGAAAAGGAAATAATCTGATTTCCTTTATAAGTAACCAAAGTCAATTTAAGAGGATTTAAAAAAAAAAAAAAAATGACTTTACATAGAAAAATCTTAAGCTATGACATTTTTAATCCAATTCATGCTGCTGACAGTGTGGCAATAAATGAGTTAAATTCTTCAATAAAAAGAGAAAAAGCTAAGCTCTTAAGAAATCACAGTATGGTTAGTTTTATTATTCTCTGCATTGACTGTGCTGTCCTCAGTTTATGCACTGTAACAGGCAGAATGAATATTTTATCTGTATTAATCACACTGAAGACCAGCATGTATTCAACTGGTTTATTAACCAAGGAAAGAAAATGGAAAAAAATGAAAATAAACAAGATGTTTATAAAACATAATATAATAACTACACTCATATTACAATATGATAAATACATATGCAAGGCATAGTAATAAATATATACACATGGCACTTATCCCAAATATGTATAAAAATCATTGTAAAGCATACCAGCATATAAAAGGCAATATAAAGTGTACATAAGACAATGTAAAGCAGACACAAAGTAATATAATAAAAACATGCAAAAGAATAAGTGCAATGAGGTAACACCTATTTCCTGCAAAAGGGGAAAAGAAATGAAAAATGAAGCAGACAGTAGTGACTGACCAAATAGAATGGAGCATAGAATTGTTCAGTGCACTAGTAACAGGCAGCCACTATTGTAATATGCACAATTTGAGAAAGTCAAAAAATCACCAAAACATAATAATTCAGCAACAGCTCTTGACAAACAATAGCAAAGTTAGATTTTTAAAGAGGTGAGATTTGTTTAATTTTTGGTTGTGTCAGATTTAAGATTTCATTTACCATCAGTATAAGACAGTTAAGGTTTCTAGGGTATATAATGAGGAAAGAGGGCTTGAAAAATCTGATACCCACAGGACAGATAGAGAGCAAGAGGGACAGAAGAAAATAATGCATAACATACCTAATGAGCTTAAGCAAATGGATGGTGGAACAGGCTTAGGACAAAGTTTATTAAGAGCTACAGGGGAAAGTAATTTGTGGTGAGGCATGATCGCCTACATCCAGAGGGGAACATGGCATATAAAGAAGAAGAAATTAATCAAGTTTTTTGTGGAATAAATATAAACCTGAGAAGAAAATAGTATATTATTCAATGTATAATAAAATAGATTTTTAAAAAGTTCTTAGTAACTTCAATGCATTTTCAGCCTTTTATAACATTCTCAGATCACTAGTAAACATCTATGCAAATGATACCAATGTTTATAGACACACTTCAAAAAACTAAGCTGATTGGAGTTGGGCAACTGATCTCTCCTCTGAGCTAGCTCTTACATTTCAATGTAGAATGGCTTGTTACTTTCAATATCTTAAAAAACAAGCTGGTATCGTTTAATCATTGTGGTTCAGACCCTGAATTTTCTCTAGTCAAAATGAACAGTTCCACTCTCTGTTTTGAAGGTCTGTTGGGTTTCAAGTTCGCTCTAGACCTAAAGTGGAACTCATATATATATATATATATATATATATATATATATGTATAAGCTGGAAAAATATTTGGTTCATTTATCAGAACAGGAACTATTTGACTCCTGCCTTGCTTTATTTTTACAAGAATTTGATTAAGCCAAAAACATATCTGGACTGGAGCTGCACAATCCTCCCTTTCCAGCCTTGATAAAGTTCTAAATTGTTTATGTGATCTTGTGGGGGGAAGATTTTTCCTCTCTACAACCTCTTTTCCACAAGCACAACATTGTAAACCTGTCAACCCTCTTTAACTATTTCCATGGCAAATGTCCATTTTTTTTTGTCCCACAAGTTCTGATATTTACAGTTATGACTTACCATTCTACTTCCACAGAGTTGAATCACCCTCATTTCCTCTATGTTCCAAATGGGAGGAGGAAGTTTCATTCAGACAGCTTTTTCCCAAGAACAGACGTCTATGTTGGTGCTTTCCTGAACCCTTCAATTTTGACCTTTTCAAATAAAGAGTTAAACTTGTTAACTTCACTTCCTACAACCTTCTCTTTCATTCATATCACCCACCTCATCCATCATTATCATTTTGACTGTAACAATCAAGCATTGTATTGGGTGAAAGAAGGGCAATTTGAAAACTTTATCTCCTCAATCTATTCACTGTATCAAGGGAAAAGTTATAAACACGTTCATCTTTGTAAAGCTATGAAGATTTTAGGTATTGTGGCAGTGAGGAAGTGTGAAAGAGTAGCTACTGAATCCAAAATAAAGTAGTAAAAATATGTGAGATCAATTACTTGGTCTCTTTTAACTTGACATCCATAAGCAAAATTGAATGGGTAGCAGAATACATGAAAGCTGATTTACAACTATTCTTTTCACCAATGAATGTCTTGCTAGTCTCAATATGCCAGACAGGATGAGTGGCAGAAACTACCTTAACAAGTTGTGAGATTACTAAAGTTAATAGTGAAGTAGTGGCCCATGTTTAGTTCCAGATAATATTAACATGACAGCTCAGACATACTTTGATTTTTGAAGGCACACATGGACCCATAATTCAAGGAGAAGCCAAAAACCTTTCAAAAAAAGATAAGTTTTATACATGCCAATGCTCTATCACATTTAGTGAAGAAAACTAATGAGTAACTGAATAAAGTGGTTATCAAAGATACTTGTTTGATGAAGGGGTAAGCTTGTTCACCCAGCCTTAAACCAAATCAAAAAAAGCATCCTAAAAAAAGGTATATATTTGCCAGCAAAGATAATTTTTGATTTCTATTTTGGGTGCTGTACAGTGTTTCATGTGAAGAAATACAACAGTTCACAAAGTCAATGGATGAACAAAACTAGTTTAAGAACATGTAACATATATTCCACATTTATGTTGTCTTCATAATATTGTCATATCCAAAATATTTCTTTTGCTTTAAATAACCCACAAACAGTTCATGAGCTGTAAAAAACAAACAAATCATAATATTGTTATCATTACAGTGACAATTTTCTTTTATTTTTGTTCAAAATATTTGTAAACTTTGCACATGTGTAATTATAATTTTTAATTAAAACAAAATGTTTCTTGCTTTTTAGACAGATGGCTATTAATACGAAATTTCAAAATCTGGTAAAATTTGTAAAACTGCTGTCATGTAAATGTGACATGTAAATGATTATAATTTATGTATAGTATGTGAAATATATTGGACATTAGTCAAGCAAATATTTCTGTGAATCCCTTCATTCTTCTTCTTCTTCTTCTTCTTTTATGTGTCATGTTCCTTCATGACCTTGGCAGTTATGGCTCTCCACAATTTCCTGTCCTTTGTAGCTCTTAGTAAATTTTATCTTTTTGTCATCCTTCCTGTTCTGCTATCCATTTACACAAGCTTATTTAGGTTATGTGCCATATTTCTCTGTCCCTCTTGCTTTCAATATGTCTTGTGAGTGTCAAATTTTCCAAGCTCTCTTTCCTCATTATGTGCCCTAGAAATTCCAACATTCTCTTTCTGATGTTAAGTATAAGTGACCTTTTTGTTTTCATTTCAAAAATTAGAAAAAATTGTAAGTGGATGAAAATGTGTGATGCAGTCTAGATACTTATGAGTGTCTCACCCAAGAATTTACTTTTCCATTATCGTGGCATGCTAGTGGCAAGTCATTTCTGTTAAGATATCTGGTCAGGGGACAGAGCACAGGGAGAATTGCATTCATGTATTTTCTAAATGTATGAATATGAAGTTAACTCAACCTGAGGTGAAATTTGAAAATTGTTAACCTTTTTCATACCAATTGTAAACCCCCTCCCCTAGACATACAAATACACACACGCAATGATTAGTGGGATAGTCTGCAAGCAATTATCAACTGTGTGATGGATTTATACCTCACTGTGTATCCAAACTTGTGATCTTGTGATAAACTACACTAAACTTTGTAAATACATAAAGACACATCTATACATTTTTTGTTACTATCAACATTTATCGTGAATACTTGCCTTTGAGTAGATATCATGGTCTTGGAAAGTTATAAAGGGAACAGAGTTTTGATTTCTCTTCAAAGACATATTTTAATGAATAAGACTTTTGATCTCTTAGCCAGTAGATATTAATTTCACTATTTAAAACAACAGGGACATCTGCTGAGACAGGTGCAACCACTAAATACAGCATTTATAATATTAGCTCATTACATAAATTTGTTCATTTTTCATAATTTATTATAATACCTATTATTTATTAATAGTTCTGATGAATCATTCAGCAATGTATTCCTGTTGTATGTGTTGTTGGCAACACTGTGGTTTGAAACTAGATCACGAGTGAGTAACACAGGGGATTCTATTATTAAGTAGATCATGTGATCATAAAGGAAGTGAATAAATAGGAAGTAGCCTCCTCTATGTTCACTCTTCTTGTCTATTCGCTATTGCTATATGTTCACGCACTCTCTACTACTATATGAATTAAGATTCTCTTCTGATAATTATACTATTTGGCAATTACCACTTGAACAAGTATTACTAGTGGAGATATTATTGGAAGGCATTACTACTAGTACCAGCGTCTATGAAGTCTTGAATATAACAAGTATTTTTGGAAGTGATAAGGGGCTTTCACTTGACATAGCAAAAGTGACAAGCGAAGCCATCCAACATCACAAAAATTGGCCTTCATTGTTTACTACCTACTACTAACAGTTCAGTGCATCAATGACAGAACTCACTAGGCTTTGACTCAAAAAATTCATCAAGACATGTTTTTAGCTCCACATTGTTTATGAACAAAATACTCCTCAAATTGTTAGAAAGCCACCACAAAAGGTTCTAGTCTGAAGGGACTAAATCAGAAGAATATGGTGGATGTGGCAGAACTTTCCAACCAAGTTCTTTATATTCACAAGTAGTCTGGTGTCTAGTGAGTAAACTGGCAGCAATGGAATAGCACTGAAGTTTGTCTCTCTCAGTCAGTGGGTGTGATACCCATATGCCGTGTTTCTGGACCTTACTCATTGAGTGAAGATAACGAGTGACAGTAACATAAGAGCTTGCTATCTTCTGGGTCAGTTCCCTAGTGGTCTGGTGCAGTTCACCTTAAATTAGCATGGGTAATTGGTTCTCATCAAACTGAACAGGTTGGCCAGAATGTGGAGAGACTGAGTTTGAACTTCTCCCTCCTTGAAATGGGAAAAGCATTTCTCTGCCATTCTGTTGGTAATGAAGTCGTCTCCATGTCAAGCATAAATGTCTAGAGCAGCTTTATGACCTTGATTAAAAGCAAAGAGATGTCGAGCATGTTCATTCTTATATACTTGGAATTCCTTCTCAAAAGGGGTCTCTAATCTGAAATAAAATTTCAATAAGACAAGTTTCACAGGATGACCAGTGTTACTAAGAAGCAAAAAATACTATGAAAGATTATCCTTTAAGATTATTCTCATCAGAAAAAAAATGAAGAAATATATGGAACAACTTGATAGTAAGAAATAATATCAGATTATAGATAAAATCCACTAATTTCTTAGAAATATTTTTCATAGTTAAAACATAAACAGACATAGGCTTCAAAAGGTCCCAATGAGAGATGTGCATTTTTTATATAGGATAACAAAGGGCTACTTGGTAAAATGTATGTCTGGACTGAAAGAGGTTTCTCAGATTGAAAGAGGTTTCTCAGATTGAAAAGGAGAATTTAATTCCTGTTCTGAGACACATTTCCTTTAAGAAGACTTTCAACCTCTAGGACAGTAGATATTAATTTCACTGTTTAAAAAAAAATGTCTGGGAATGTCTACACAAAAATGTATGTATACCTAGTAAGTATAATGTTTCTAGTAGTAAGAATGTTTCAAAAATCCATTAATTGTGTAAAAATGACATCTACACGTATTCATATATACATTACACAAGCATACATTTCTTTACAGAGGCCCATGCACACTATATATATATATATATATATATATATATATATATATATATATATAGGCATGCCTTTGTAGTTCATGAAAAATTGATTGGCAAACAAGAAATCAGATATATGCTTTGTTGATGCGTCATTTTAAAAGAAAATGTGGTCAGCACATTTTTGTGCTTTAGAACGAGAATAAGTAAAATGAATGTTTAGTTCAACTTATCATAATTACATTTTCAACAAGAAAATCATTGATCAGCTCTTCTGATCAAAATTTTTTTGTAGGTGGGATGCTGCTCCATATATTTGCTTTATATTAAAATATTTTGCTTTATATATATATATATATATATATATATATATATATATAAAAAAGTGAACATTGAAGTCAACACTCAGAGGCAACAGGCTGTTTCATGCTGGATGCAATAATTGCATCCAGCATGAAACAGCCTGTCGCCTCTGAGTGTTGACTTCAATGTTCACTTTTATATTTATGTTTACATATGCTCTATCTCTGATATTGAGCACTTTATCCCATAAATATACCACATTTTAAAACTATATTTCTTCATATATATATATATATATATATATATATATATATAATTATAGAATTAATATAAAAAAGTTTATTTCAATTAACTCATGTCTACTTTGGTGTTTTATAGCTATATAGGTATAACCACTCACTGAGACAGCAGATTAATTCTGTTTTGATGAGTGGTTATACCTATATAAGCATTTTTGAATCAAGCTGACTCCGTGAGCAAATTAAAAACATTCTGGGACAAATCCAGACCTGCAATTCTGAAATGTTAGATTCCCAAGTTTTCATTACTGCAATTGTTTTTGGCAATTTATTTTTTTTTTATGGAATTTTTTGCAATGAATTTATTTGTACAATAACAATTTTTAGAATTTGGAAATAAATTTGGGAATAATCAAAATTAATTGTGAAATCCAGCAAAAGTTATCCATGAAATAAAAATAATCATTTGTATGGAAAGTAAGGACCTACATACATCAAATTGTCTTTAAATTAAGTGGCAGCAGAAAAATTATTATTGAACTTTTAAAAGGTAAGATTAAATATTAATGCAATACTTAAATGCAGCAATCAATTTTCTGTAGTTTATTGTTGCCTATCGCATCTACTCTTCTCTACCTATTGAGATGAAGGCCCAATCAAGAGCTCTCTGCAGGAGCTTTCTTAAATGCCACCCAATAGGGCAGCTTTTAAGCTAGTAAATATATATATATATATATATATATATATATATATATATATATATATATATATATATATATATATGAGGTGTCATACAAAGGGTGATTAAGATGTAAAATGGCTCCCTAAAAAACATTTGGGAGAAAATATATTCCTTAAGGGGCATTTGAATTCGTATACTTGAACTGTATTCTTGATCAAACCAAACTCATAAATAATTACATTGGTCACACTACTGCATACGTATCCAGATGACTTACATTACACCTATCTGACCACAGCTCCGTTAGAACTCATTTAAACACACACAAACCTACCAGACTCCATCCGAAACACACTAGTAGAAAACACAAGTATAATAACCTCATCCATATGTAAAAAAAGATTAAAAATAATGGAAGCTCTAATAATAAAAAAGAAAAAGCCAACACTCAATAACATTAACTATGAACATGGCCACAATGTACCGACCATGTTTGGGAAATAAAACATCCCAATAACTCTAGATTCATACACATAAACCATACACTCAGTGAAAAATAACATAATCTTTTATAATGGTCAAGAGTATAGCCAAAAGTGCTCAGAAATGCAGAATATTTGGACAATTAAAAAAAAATAGAAACATCCTTAATAATGGCTAATAGAATAGCCAAATGCTTGGATATATAGAACATTTAAACAGATTTTATACACTTTATGTCCTGAAAAGAAAACACTTATATGAATGTTGTAATCTAGAAAATGTTACTGAATGAGGAATAACTAAAATGGAGGTTGGAAATGAAATGGTAATCTTTATAATATCAACAAAATACAATACTCGCCAGCGACGTGAAGTAGGTAAACCACTGCTAGTGGTGGACTACTTAACCAGCATATTACCCACACTTACAATAGTGTCCAATATATATTATGGGTATTGGGACATACCATTAGTGTTCATAGGTATGGCATATAACAATGAACATAAGAAGAATTCAATAAAAAGCTTAATCACAGTACCTTGTCAGTTGTCTATAATGAAATGTACATACATATGTTTGTGTATGCGTGTGTAAAAAGGTGTATCAGATATTGTGAATTTAATATTATATTTAATGACAAAACTCAGAGAGAACAATTGCTATTCCATTTAAATTTTGTATAAGACATTATTGAATTGTAAATGAACAAAGTTTTATCTCACAACAATTTTACATCATTAACAGAATTATTTTACATTATCATAATTTTTTTAAAGAAAATGATCTGTAAATAAAAAATAAAGTTAGTTCATTAAAAAATCTACTGAGGATTGGATGGGCCAAAAAGTCCTTGAAACTCAGTACAAATTAAATAAGTGAAGTATTTTATTACTAATAATCATATATAATTTTTATATACAATGTTCAACCCTTTTCATAGATGCACAGACACTACACTTTAATCCTTAATCATACATGGATATTGTAATCTTAAATAGAATCATTGATCCACATATAAATCATCCCCTATTTTTTAAGGGTACTATGGTAGTATATATACATGTGTAATGCTTATAAATATATAGGTATATATATTTTTACATTAGATTTTCTTATGCAGGTAAATGTTTTCATTAACTGGCAACTGATGTCAGTAAAATTTTCAGGATATATTTATATGAAAAATAATTTGTGTGAATTTCAGATTATAATATGTATCATTTTTTTTTATTTCACCCCAATCAAGGTAATAAAGCCTCTAAGATACAAGGGTTTACTGAGTGTTAGTGAATAATAAAAAAAAAATAAGAATTAAGAAGACAAGATAATTGATATTGCATTTAAATTTTGAAGATTAAAGTTGACTAGGAAGCAAGAAGCAGGAAGAGAATTCCACAAGTATGTGATAGAAGAAACTGTTAGCATAGAACTTACGGTTGCATTTAGGCATTCAACTGTAAAATGATGAGACCTTGCTGCCAATCTAGTACTGTGTTTAAATTCATAAAATCTAGGTAGCATAGAGGAAAGTTCATCAGAAGAATTAACATGAAAGTATTTATAGAAAAGTCACAGGGAAGCTATGTTATGGCAGTGGTAAAGTGATTGAAGCCAAGATGCCAGGTCAGAACCAATAACATTGCAGATTCTTCTTTACATTTTATCAAGAATATCTAAATGTATACATATTTATAAATCTACCATTCATTCCTGCTTTGAATATTGTTGCCACATATATGTATTATCCTTATTAAAAACATTGTTTGACACCTTTAAATCAAGTTATCAAACTAAATTCGCCATAATTTTTTTATTTATACATAAATTTTAAGAAAAATGTAGCACTGAGAAACACATTTAATTAGCTCAATATCCAATATACCTGAATAAATTATTATTTTGTTAATTTGCATGTTAATTGTTAATATGGACTCTTTGACATTCTATAACCTTCATCAGTCTTTCAATCATTTTAATTTTATTAACTGCTGTAGTGTTTCAATTTTAACATTAATTGCAGCAACTTTTATTGATTTGCTTTACTTGAATATAGTTTTCCATTTTCATATAAATCTCTTTTAATGATGGATCACATGTTCTATTTTATTGGGTTAATATCTGTATAATGTAAATGCATTGCTTTATAATTTTGTTATTGAAGTGCATTAATAAAGAAGATAGTCATAGTCAGTAGTCAAGAATTCATGCATGTTTCAAACAACAATTATATGTCAAACCATATAATAATTATCAATGTGTATTTATATATTTCCTGTCCCATTTGATAAAGTGAGAAAATTTTATGCCATGCAACAGAAGAGAGAATGTGAGTACCAGTGCCATAAGAAATGCAAGAAATGCACAAAACAGAGTACATAATCTTCTGTCCACTGAAGTCAATTATCAACAACATAACTGAAGTGGATAAAAAATAAGCTGTCATTTTTTATGGCATGGTTACATTAGTGTGTGTGTATATATATATATATATATATATATATATATATATATATAGGGTCTTCTAATAACTTGGACCGATTTTAAATGTGAATTAAGTTTAAGCATCTAATGATTTTTTTCTTTTTCTTTCAGAGTTAAAATCTTAAGTCTTTGGCAGTTTCAACCAAGGAGAGATTAACAATCAAACAACATGTTAAAGTTATCAAAGCCTATTATGAAAATGGATGCTCAAACAGAAATGCATTTTGTGCACTTCACAATTCTTTTGGTCAACATAATCAACCGAGAGTGCAATTGGAAAAAATGTTCATAAATTCAAACAAACTGGGCCGGTGGTAGATGTGAAAACACCATTGCATGCTTGTTTACGTCATTCAACTGAAAACATTGCTGCAGTGCATAAGAATGTGGCCAAAAATCCACACACCACTATTCATCATTGCGTGCAGGAAGTGAACCTTTCCACAACAATGTCACATTGAATTTTGACAAAAGATTTGTCTCTACATGCTTACAAAATTCAGTTGACACAAGAACTGACACCTGCTCACAATTTGGAGTGCTGTACATTTGTCAATTGGATGCATGTGCAAAGACAAGCTGATGAAGATTTTTTGCAAAACATCTTTAGTGATGAAGTCCATTGTGGATTTATTAATAAGCAGAATTGTCACATTTGGGGTGATGAAAATCCAAGGAAGATTGTTGAAAAGTCACAGCATCCACAAAAGGTCACAGTTTGGTGTACATTTTTTGCTAGAAGAATCATTGGGTCATATATTATAAATTTGATTTGTCCAATTTCGCAATAGGCTTCGGTAGATTTAACATATTGTTTGATTGTTAATTGAAATTGCCAATGACTTTTTTTCCAATTGCACTCTCGGTTGATTATGTTGACCAAAAGAATCGCAAAGTGCACAAAATGCATTTCTGTTTGAGTGTCCATTTTCATAATAGGTTTTGGTTGATTAATACCAATTTTATTGTCAGAAAAAAATTTACTTACATAATAAAATCTGATATAATTTTTATTTTGTCAGCAACACATACCTTAATTTCTTATCACAGACAATCCATTTCTTCCTGGTTTCCAATGTACATTTGCATTTCCATCATATATATATATATATATATATATATATATATATATATATATAGGGTCTTCCAATAAATTGGACCAATTCTAAATGTGAATTATATTTAAGTGTCTAATGATTTGTTAAATCTGAAAGAAAAAGAAAAAAAAATCATTAGACACTTAAATATAATTCACATTTAAAATTGGTCCAAGTTATTGGAAGATCCTATATATATATATTAAATAATTTAGACAAGTTTTGTCTACTTATTTTTAATAGGATCCTCTCATAATTACGGACAAGTTTTTTAGTATCCTTATTATTGGAAGGAAGAAAATTACCATTATGATGCATATTCATTTTATTCTGAGTACTTTCAACACATTAGCACAATGTCATCATCAGGGTCTTGATTTTTTCTAAGACAAAATTGTTGTGTTCATCTGAAAATTAAATTTTACATGTGAAGTGAAAAATGCTAAGGTTATCACTGTACAATTTTAAAATTTTATCATGTAGACACAAGCGAAAATGTCAAGGGAGGTAACTAAGTTATTTAAATGTCTAAATATTTTAAAAAAAGAAAACTATTTAAAACTATTAGTTAAAACTAATATATACTTCTTTGCCCAACTTACAGGTTTCTCTTTGCAACATTTACTTAAAGGTAATAGTTTGATCACTTTCATATCTTTAACCAATGTTAATTAATTTTACTGCTTATATTACTAGCCCAAGACAGTACCCCAAGCACCCTACTGTTGTTTTCTATGTTTTTTGGTTAATGATTTCTATAAAGGACACAACCTCTAGCATATTCATCAATACCATCTAATATAGCTTGACTTGTGTCATTAAAAATTACTGTTGAGAAGTCAACTTCATATACTTCTTTGCCCAACTTACAGGTTTCTCTTTGCAACATTTACTTAAAGTTAATAGTTTGATTGCTTTCATGTCTTTAACCAATGTTCTTAATAGCCTGTGTTTTGTATGTGTTTACATTTATAGTACCAGATCGATAGATAGGAATGGGATAGGAACAAAAGACGACAACAATGATAATGAATGGTGACTGATAGATCAAGACAAATTGAGAGAGATTGATATGAAAGAGAGAAGCGACAAAAATAGAAACAACACAGTGAAACCAATACACTCCAAGGTACATAACTAGGAGAGAGTAAAAAAGACTGAGATAGAAATAAATAGATACAAAAGACTTTTATATCTGCGGAGAGTGACAGATAGATACAGACTAAGATAGATGAATAGTGTGGGACCTGATCATAAAATATTATCACTGGCCAATGAAATCATAAAGAAGTACTGTCCTCTACACAATGCATTTTACAGATCAGGGAAGCCATTGATGAACAATAGACAATAGGAGTCAGTTGATACCACACCTGAACTGCTGTAGCCATGGTTACAATCTTTCAGGGCAGGATTTCTTACTTTGCCTGTGTGCTGGGCTTTTCTCTTTGTATCATGACAGTTGCTGATTACTCCTGTATTAAAACAGAGTGTTACTTTTTTTCTAGAATGAAATGAAAAGGTTAGATTCTGAAGGGCATCTGGTTGCCAAAAAGTATTCTGCAAACATGCATGAGGTGTCAATTACACAATAATACCAATAAGCAAACGTGTGCATGTATCAAGAACACATCTGTATATATATATATGTACAAAAAACACATTCGAAAAATATAGACACACTAATGTGTGTGTATGTGTGTGTTTGTATGTTGTCATAAAAATAATGTTTTTTAAAGCAAGAAAGAAAAATACAATCTGTACATAAATAAACTTAGTTCACAAAGAAATCTACCAAGGACTAGATTTTAAAAATACATGAAACTCTGAGTACAAATTCATATAAGTCAAGTAACATGACTCAGAGTTTCATGTACTATGCAAATCTTCAGGTGCTGAGTAGAGACTGAGTGTTATAAAATTTCACTCAGTACCTGAAGATTATGTTGTGCATGAAACTGAATCATGTTACCAATGAGGAATAATATATACTTAATAGCTCTGTTATATTACATTGAGCACTATTTTATTAACACCAGTACTCAATGCGTAATATATATATATATATATATATATATATATATATATATATATATATATATATATATATATATATATAATTTGGGATCAAATATGGATTAGAATCTGAAAGAATGATAGAATAAGGAACAAATAAATGTTTCCTATTTGTTCCTTATTCTATCATGCATCTATATAAATATTAGGTTGGTGCAAAAATAATGTCGTTTTCTCACATATGTTACTTTTATATATGATTTCTGAATTAATTCATTGATATATATAGCCGAGTTATATATCATTTTGAAGCGCGTTTTTCGCTCTATCGAATCGTGTTATTCGTTACCGTTCTCAATCTCTTCATTCATTTTTTTGCAGGCTTTTCGAAAGCATGGACAAAATTCAAATCTGCACGATTTTCTTGTTCCAGTTCAAACTAGGCCGAAAAGCTGCCGAGACAGCTCGTGATATCAATGATGCGTTTGGCCCAGGAACCACTAACGAACGTGTGGCACAACGGTGGTTCAAGAAATTTCGCAATGGTGACGAGAGCCTCGAAGATGAAGACGGTCGCGGCCGGCCGACTGCGGTTGATAACGAACATTTGAAAGCCTTAATTGAAGCTGATCCTCGCAAAACCACACGAGAAGTTGCTGTTGAACTCGAGGTCGACCACTCAACAGTCGTTCGCCATTTAAAGCAAATAGGGAAGTCAAAAAAGTTGGATAAATGGGTACCGCATGAATTGAGCGATAATCAAAAAAATCGTCGTTTTGAGGTGTCTTCTACGCTCCTTCTGCGCAACAAAAACGACCCATTACTCGAGCGGATTGTGACGTGTGATGAGAAGTGGATCCTCTACGACAACCGGCGACGTTCGGCACAGTGGTTGGATGCCGGAGAAGCCCCACAACACTTCCCGAAGCCAAAATTGCACCAAAAAAAGGTTATAGTGACTGTTTGGTGGTCTGCGGCCGGTCTCATCCATCACAGCTTCTTGAATCCGGGCGAAACGATTACGGCGGAGAAGTACTGCCGACAAATTGACGAAATGCACCAGAAGTTCCAACGTATGCGCCCGAGATTGGTCAATATGAAGGGACCAATTCTCCTCCATGACAACGCTCGCCCGCATGTTGCTCAACTGACCCTGCAGAAGCTGAACGAATTGGGTTACAAGACTCTGCCTCATCCGCCATATTCACCGGACCTCTCGCTCACCGATTATCACTTTTTCAAGCATCTGGACAACTTCCTGCGCGAAAAATGCTTCAAAAGCCGAGATGATGCCGAATCGGCCTTCAATGACTTCATCGCTTCCAGAACTCCGGATTTCTATGCTAATGGGATAAATAAACTTGTTTCTTGTTGGCAAAAATGTGTCGATTCTAATGGTTCTTATTTCGATTAATAAAGTTTATTATGAAAGGAGTTATGATCTTTTGAAGTTGAACGTCAAAAAACGACATTATTTTTGCACCAACCTAATAAATGTGAATTTCAGTGTGTCACACTTTTTCAACTTTACTCCTAGAGTCCATAGCCCAACATATCACACCATTTTGGAATCAAGCTGACTCTGTGACCAAATTAAAAACATTCTGGGCTGGATCTGGACCCACAGACCTGAAATTATGGAATCCCAAGTTTTCAATGTTTTCAGCAATTTTTTTTATGTGATAAATTTGGGAATAATTGAAATTAATTGCGAAATCCTATGAAAGTCCCTCATGAAGTAAAAATAATTGTTTGTACAGAAAGTAAGAACCTACATACATAACATTGTCTTTAAATTAAGTAGCAGCAGAAGAATTATCATTGAACTTTTAAATGATAAACTTAAATATTAATGCAATACTTAAATGCAGTGATCAATTTTAAGTTCTACCATAGTATATTGTTGCCTATCCCATATGCCTCGCAAAAAGAAATCTCTGCCAACAGGGGCCAGATTGCAATCAAAAGAGCCAAGGCTGCAGCGAGGAAAAGAAAGTCCCATGCAAATGAAAACCCAGATTAAATGGCAGCCAAGAAAGCTTCCAGTGCTGAGAATATGCAAAGACTTAGGGACTCTTAAACTCCTGAAGAAACTGAATGCCCAATCAAGAAACCTCTGCAAGAGCTAGCTTAAATGCCACCTGATAGTGATAAATATATAGTTTTAAGGTATGCTATACTTATGGATTAAAAGGTGCAATGTATAGAGTGTATATAAATATAAAAGTGAACACTGAAGTCAACACCAAGAGGCAATAGTCTATTTCATGCTCAATCATGAAACAGATTGTCACCTCTCAGTATTGACCTCAGTGTCATTGCAAAATGAATATTAGTTATATAAAATAAATATTTTTTTTGTTTTTTTTTCTTATTAGGCTGTACATATGTATAAATTTTTGCTATTACTGTTTGTGGTGAAAAATCTATCTATCTATCTATCTATCTGTCTGTCTGTGTACATGTGTGTGTGGATAGTCTAGTGGTTAAGAGTATATAGAATGGAATCCTCAAACTATGCAACTTGGAAATGCCCCTGAGAAAGGCATGAATCCAATTCTTCTGAAGAAGGAGAATATAAAAGATCTATATGAAATTGCAACAGCAGTAGGGATCTTGATCATTTTAGTAGATGTACTAAATGACTTGCAAATATAAGTGAGTAGACTTTAACACATCACAGCACATATCGTGTTGCTTAGAAAAAGAAAAGATCCAAATAAAACATTTCCATTCAGTTAACATTTATTCCTTCATTTATAAAATTGATTTTTCTTTCTGTGGTTTATGGAAATGTGGGAAATATATGACAAGATCCTCATAGTGAAAACTGAGCAAAGAAAAATGATATAGAATAGCATAGGATACAGAAGGCGCTTACCTCCCTTTAGTAGAGGTAAGTCACTTGGGTCATGTGATGGCCACTTAATGATATTGTTCTATACAGTGACAAAAGTGAAAGTCAATTTTAGTTCATTTACAGCAACCTGGTCTGGGCAGAGCCTAAATCTGCTGCCCCAGCTGCTGATTCCAAGTCCATGATTACGTTTCCTTTTGAGAATATATCTTTCCCAGATATAGAATGAAACTCCAGCTCACAGTCCTCAATTTGGAAAAACCCAAGACTCACTGTTTCCCATTCATAGAATATGTCCTCATCTGGGACATAGATGAATTTGGCCTGTTTGGATCTGGAGTCCTAAAAATGGCTTCTCCAGGTACAAGAGTATCTCCATATTATATATATATATATATATATATATATATACAAGATCCTTCCTTTTTGTTTCTCTTTACACTCTGCTTTACTGTGTAGATATATGTGATATATTATTCTCCATGTGGGACATGTGTATATATGTATGTATTGCTTTGTGTATGTCTTAGTATTATAAAAGTCTCTCTGAGAATAAAGCATGTTTGTCATCCTTTTACCTTTCAACCATAATATCAGTGTTATTGTATCATGGATATATTAATGCCCATAACAGGGGAAATACAAATGGGAGGATAAATCTTTCTACCATAGCTCTTCCTTGTTACAGGGTTATTATAATGTAAATGTATTACTAATGATTTTACTATAGAAATGCATTAAAAAGTTTTAGAATAGTGGTGAAATTTTCTTCTTCTATGTGATGTGTCTCTTCAGGACATTGGCGATCATAGCTCTCCACAATTTCCCATCCTTTGTAGCTTTTAATAACTTTTGCCTTTTTGCCATCACTCCCAAATCTGGCTATGCTATCCATTCGCTCAAGTTCACTAGGTAGGTTGTGTATTGTTTCTCACTCTCTTACCTTCAATCTATCTTTTGAGTAACAAATTTTTTAAGCATTCTTTCCTCATTATGTAGTGAATAATAAAAAACAGGTTAAACCTTTTGTTCATATACTGGGTTCAAATACAGACAACACTAAAATCTAAACATGATTACTTTTTTTTAAAATTTTCCATCTACTTTAAAAATTCACTGTTCTATGATATACATAATTATTAGAATGAAAGGAAGTTTTTGTATATTTCTTTCATAAATCCTGTCTGTGATATCACAGGTTAAAAAAATAAAAAAAATAAATGCATTCATAGACTATCTCTTTTCAAGTACACACAGAAGTAAATCCCTACATCCTGCACTGTGCTTGGTACATCCACACAATTATAGCTTCCATCTGTAACTTCCTGAATATCAGATTAATCAAGTCTTTATTTTGCTAAGCAACTGGTAGTGTTCATTAGGAAATTAATTAAGCACTTTCTAAAATTGTTTGATTGTATGAAGATCCACTTCCTGGTGTCACTTAATCAAAAAACATTCATAAATTAATTTGCAAAAAAGATCTCTATGTCTCTGTGTACAGACATTTTTAGTCTCCATTCTATTTTTGGGTGTGTATAAATGAAATAGACGAAGGAAGCACAGCAAAAGATGGAAAGAGGGGGAAGGGCTGAAGACAAGTGTCAAGTAGGCCATTAATTTCTCTGAAGAGCTTCAAACATAGATACATCAATAATTCCTTAATGCACTCAGTAGAGCAGATATTTCAGATAGCAGAGATTTTTCAACATAGTCTCCTTCATTGTCAATGCACTTAACCCGAAGTTTGTCTATTAATCAAACAGACATTATACAGTAAATATTTCAGATCGAAATCCAGCTTTGTCAGGATACAGACATAATGATCCAAGTTCATATGCATTCAAAGCAAATAGTAGCAGTATCAGAATTATTAGTACTACTATAGTTTTATTCATTTAAGACCTGAATGTGTGGATAGTGTGACAGTTATCAACACTGTGGAATTGGTGAGCTAAGTTCAAATTCTATCTGAATGTGCTGCATTCACCTTTGTCCTAATGTCCTTGAGAAATTCATATCTTTCCCCACTCCTACCCAGATATAGGTTAAAAATAACAGGGTAGACTAGGCATTCTAGCATTGGGTGTCAGCCAGTCAGACAACTTTGAATATGAAACCATGAAGAAAGCTGCTCCATTATCTGAACCAAGAAGTCATGATAAAACATGGATAATAAAAAAGATGGAACTTATGGAGAGCCATGATTACTTATGTCCAGAAAGGACATAGCTTTTAAAAAAGTGATAAATTAATGTAAATCATGTTTTGTTGTACGAATGTAGATCTATTGAAATAAAATTTGTTTTTCAGTTGACGCTGATTGATTGTCAAAACATCAAAATAAATGTTTTCCAAATTGTCTGATATCGTTACCACATTATACATTTTTCCCAGTCATATATGTGCTCATTTTTGACCACCAACAATCTGTTTCTTTATGATTTTCAATGCATTTAAATGAATTTACATTATAAAGCTTTATTCTGTCATAAGCTCTTGCATTAATTCCTGAATATGGACAATCCCTTCCTTTTTTTTATTTCTGTACTTTTAAAATCATTAACAATGCCTTTACATTATAGAGGGTGTTAATTAAGGCTGCAAGCATTCTTAGACAAAGCATTTCATTACTGAGAATTATAAAAAAAAATCCAACCACCCCTTTTAATTGAAACTTAAGTGTAATTCTGTTCTGTCAGTATTTTCATTACTCCACCCATTATTCATATCATTATCCTAATCATTGTTATTTTGATTATTAGTTTTCTGCTGACACATTCTTTGTATGAAACATTGGAATCATAACCCAGAATCCAAGGTGGTTAATTGCCTGAATAATTGCTGGAACAATAAATAGAGGAGAAGGGAGGTCAGAAAATGTACCAGTCAAAGCATAATGATCTAAAGAATGAAAATGATGCTGATATACCAAATAATTTATGGAGTAATAAATATGGTTTATCTTAGATTTTTATGCAACACTAAGAAGATTTTAAAATGACTGCATTAAAGCTTTGTAATAAGAACAACAAAGATTAGGATACTAGTCTGAATAATCTATGAACAAATGAAAATACATCATTCCAAGACTTCAAACGACAGAAAGAGAGTTGGAATGAAAGGATCAAAACAACAAAGATTAGGATACTAGTTTTAATAATTTGTAGAGAAATGAAAATACATCATTTTAGGACTTCAAATAATAGAAAGAAAGCTGGAATGAAAGGATCAAAACAACAAAGATTAGGATACTAGTCTGAATTATTTCTGAAGAAATAACACTGAGCAACAAAAAACATTTTCATTAATCAATATTAAATGTTTCATTTCTTCTTTTATGCACTAAGTCCCTCAAAGATGTAGGCAATCATAGTTCTCCACAACTTCCTGTTTTTTGTGGCTCTTAGTGACTTTTGATCCTTTACCATCCCTCTTTCTCTGTGTTCTGCCATCCATTCACACAAACTCATTACTTTTAGTTTCTCCTTTTTTCACTTGCCTTCAATATACCCTATGAATATATCCTATGAATATTAAATTTTCTAGGTTGCCATTCCAGAAATTTCAACTCTCTCTTTCTGATTATAAATGCATCTGATATTGCTCTCACATCTAGACTGGTGCTTCTGCCATGTAGGTAGAGATTCTTGATAAAATACAAAGAAGAATCTGCAATGTTATTGGTCCTGACCTGGTATCTCAGCTTCAGTCACTTTCCCACCACCGTAACGTAACTTCCCTCTGCCTTTTCTATTAATATTTTCATGGGAATTGTTCTGATGAACTTTCTTTTAAGATACCTAGATTTTATGAATTTAAGCATACTACTAGATTGGTGGCAAGGTCTGTCATTTTATATTTGAAATGGCTTGATGTAATCATAAGCTCTGTGCTAACCATTTCTTTTCTTGCACTTCTCATTTGTAGAAGACTCTTCCAGCTTCTTGCTTTCCAGTCAATTTTGATATCCAAAAATTTAAATACAATGTCAATCATTATCTTTGGTCTTCTGTCTTCTTATTCTTTTATTGTTCTCTTTCCTTAATGTTTTTTTTTACTCTTATTCTATCACACTCAGTAACACCTTGTGCCTTACTGGCTTTATTGCCTTGCTTGGGGTGAAATGATAAAAAAATGAGAGAACAAGTATTCATGTTTGAAGCATTCAGTATTCACTGTTTGGGAGTTATGTGAACAAAAGATAAGAACTTGGAGTACAGTTTTCACCAAGTTAAAAACGGATGCAAAAGTACAATGGTCATTCCTTATCCATGGCAGATATGTTTCAAGAGATCACCACCTATGGAAACTGAAAATAGTATTTCACCCTATATATACTGCTTTGTCCTTATGTACTTAAGATACATTAATATCCCCCCCCCCCCACCCAAAAAAAACAGAAGGTTATCATTAATGTTTCATATTTATCTTCTTTTATGCACTAAGTCTCTTCAGGACATGGACGATCATAATTCTTTACAGTTTTCTGTCTTTTGTTGCACTAGGTAACTTTTGATCTTTTACCATAGTTTGGGGCTATCATTTCCTCCTTGTCGTACTCCTGATGAGGTCTGGAATGTTTTGGTATTGGTGTCCTTGCCGGACATACAACTTTGTAGACTGATGTAGTTCTTCAATTAGATCTAGACATTCAGCGGATTTGGAGCTTGGAAGGTGGTTTCTAATGGATGAGAAAAGAAAAACTTATTGAAGTGGTCATAGTCATCATTAGGATAAAGCTTAATTTATAAATTAGGCACAATTAAGAGATGAACATCAATAGCTAATAACAAAATAGAACAATTATAACAATATACTGTCATAAAAGTTATGTAATAGATTGAAAATTCATTCTGACTATAGAATTTAACAAACTCAGTATTAATACAGGATGAAGGGGAAAAGAAAAAATGGAGAGAAAATCAGGAAAAGAAAAATGAAAATGGTAAATAGACTCAGGAGAGAGAAATGCAAGAAATAGAAAAGAGTCTAAATAGAGAGAGAAACATATGAGAGAGAGAGAGAGAGAGAGAGAGAGAGAGAGAGAGAGAGGATATTAAAAACATAAAAGAGCAAAATAGAAAAGAGAGAGATGCACAAGATTAAAGAGAGAGGATAAAAGTGAGTCAATTACAGTAAGCAGTAAAGATACAAAAAAAGAGACTCAGGGCAGGGAGGAGAAAGGGTGAGAATAAAAGTAGAAAGGAGATAGAAAACGACTCTCGGTTTTATATCTCTTATTTCTACTTTGCAGGAGAAGGAAAAGCAATAGAAAAAAAGTGAAAAATGCAAAAGAGGAAAGGGGAATGGTAAGAAGAGAGAGGCATTTAAGAAAAGAGATTTTGAGAAGAAAAGTGAAAGATATCAAATGGAAAAAACTGAGGTTAAAAGAATGATCTTAAAAAGAAAACTTTTCATGGGTAAAAAAATGAAGGCATCAGAAATGGGGAGAGAGAAAGAACCATAAAGAGAGGTGTTTGTGTATTATGTATGAATATATATATAGAGAGAGAGAGAGAAGAGGAGGAGGAGGAGGAGAAAGTAATATAGTAAAATATATTAATATAAAATTAGTTGGTTTCTCATTCCTGAAAAAAAAACAGAGAGAAAGAGAGATGTAGGACAAAGGGTGAGAGGAGAGAGAGAGACAGTAGAGAGAAAAAGAGAGGCCTTTGATATTATTTCTAAAGATTGCCATCAATAGCTTCTGTTTGTATTGCAATATAGATCCACAGAAACATGAAAATATTGATTTTCATTTGAATAAAAAGAAACTGAATGTTTGCCTTAAAATAAACAGTAATGAATGAAATGTTGAAATTATATGATAAAAAAAGATAAAGAGAACAAAGGAATATAGAGAATATAGGATTAAGTACAGAATAAAATAACATCAGAATAGTAACACCATTATATATTATAATAATCTGATTTCTGTTTGTGGGTTTCTTAAAATTACTCAGTAAAGACAGCACATCATAGCAAGATTTCTGTTAACTCACTACCATCAAAATGCTCTAACTTGGAGAATAAAGCAATTTCTAGTCCAATTTGTAATTTAATACAAATAATATTTGTCCATACATTAGATATTGCTACCATATCTGCTTCTACTATATATCTCAAGATTCCTTACAAAATCCAAAGAAGGGTCAATAATGTAATCAATCCTGAACTGGCATCTCGACTTCAGCCACTTTCCCATTGCCAGGACATAGCTTCCCTGTCTTTTCTAAAAATATTTTCATGGCAATTATTCTGATGAGCTTTCCTTCTTGTTGCCTTGACTGCATGAATTTAAGTCTACTACTAGATTGGCAGATAGGTCTCAATGTTTTACTGTTGAACAAGCTAGATGCAAACTTATGTTCTATTTTAATATTTTTCTTTTCTTCCCTGTGGAACTCTCTTCTAGTATCTTGCTTCCCTGTCACTTACAATCTTAAAAAATTTAAATGCAATGCTAATTGCCATCTTCTATCTTCCTGTTTTTTTTTATTATCCTTTCTCTGCACTAAAGTCTTATTCTCTTTCACTCCCAGTAACACTTTACGCCTTAGTGGCCTTATCACCTTTCTCAAGGTGAATTTAAAAAAATAGCTTCACCCCAAATTTCTCCCATGAGATAACTATATGTATATTAAATGTTATTTCTCAAGTAGTTTGCCATATTTATTTATTTGAAAATAATTATAATATAAAATTCTATAAATATGAACTGACTTGAATTTGAGCTTAATGGCCACCAATGGTGGCCTTTAAGGGATTTTATACAAGTTGGATTTGTCAATTTTATCATCAACACTTTGACAACACTGTGGAAAGGTTTTTCACCTTCTTTCATGATTAAAATATGCATTTATCAGGATTTTATGACAAATAAATTGACTGTCATTTGGTTTGATATAAATCTTTCTATCACCTGGGTTGGATTTTATCTGTAATGTTTATCCTGCCTCTTTGAGTCTTCCTGATCACTTTCTTCATTGTCTCTTGTCTACACAGTCAATAAATCTATAATATTTAATAGTGTTTGTACAACAAAGCTAACTCTTTTTAATATTCTGTGTCTCTTGAGAACATGGGAGATCATGACTCTCCACAATTTCCTATCTTTTGTAGCTCTAAGCAATATTTATCTCCTTACTATCCTTCACTGTCTCTGTTCTGCCATCAAATTGCACAAGCTGGTTAGGTAGGTTGCTTGAAGTTTCCCTTGACCCATCTTGCCTTCACTATGTCCTGTAAGTGTCAAATTCTCCAACCCCCTTTCCTCATTATGTGTCCCAGAAACTTCAACTGTTTCTTTCTGATTCTATGTACAAATGTCATTTTTCTTTTATTTAAAACTTCTTTGTTGCTTATATGTACTATCCATGGTATTCTCAGCATCTTTCTGTAGAACAATATCTCTGTTGCTTCAAATTTCCTCTTCATCTGTGAGGAAATTGTCCAACATTTACTACTATCTTGGAGGGTTGATATTACATAGAAGTTCAGCACTGTTTTCTTTGTTTCTTATGAAATTTTCCTGTTTCATAATACTTTATTTAATTTTTGGAAGGATGCTATTCAAAAATATTCAGTGTCATATTTTCTATTGTCTGTTAAAATACTTCCTTGGTAGCTAAATCTCTGTGCTTGCATGATTTTGACATCTCCAATTTGTAGCTCACATCTGGGGCTGTTCCTTTTGCTGACAACTATACATTCTGTCTTCTTACATTTGATAGTCCTTTCTTCCCACTTCCCAGTTAGAGAAATGGCTAGTTTTTAAATATTAGGTCTGACACAAGTCCATTTTATAAGGAATGGAGAACTGAAAGATTATGCTGTGGAACTCTTTCAGATTAGGAAGACCACTTGTCTTAAAAATCAGCATTTGAAATTCTAACATTTACCTAAACTCAAATGTAAACCATTGACACCAGTATAATACACAATTAGCTCAGTCAAGGGGTGGGGGACTCACAGATACATCATGTTGAAACATTGGTTCTCATATTATCACTGATGTTAAAGTAACATTGAGCCTGATCAGTACCTAGATGAGTGGCTGCTTGAGAATACTAGGTGCTGTAAGCTTGGATGTGCAGATAGTATAATAGATAATAGCTTGGAATTGTCAATTGTTCCAATTTTTGTTGTGTTTGTTACATTCAATTATATGCAAATACTCTTGGGAAAGGTATGAATCCACCTCTTCTCCCAAGCGATAAGTTAATTAGTGAGACTTGTAGCTCTAAACCATTATTATCTATATAAAAATTCTTTTTTTTTTCAGCATTTCACCCCAAGCAAGGTGGGGTTACAGAGGGTGGAGAACAAGAGTAAAGAGGTGTGTTTGGGGAGAGGATAAACAGAAGGGCGAGGAACAAGATCAAGGCATTAGAAGATGTTGACTGACATTACATTTGAATATTTGAAGATTATAGTTATCAGGGAAGCAAGTAAGAGGAAGAGAATTCCACAGATGGGAAGTGCGAGAGAAGCTGTTTGAGTAGAAGAGATGGTTATATTTAACCGTTTCTACAGTGAAAGGGTGGGATCAAGATGCAAACCTAGTAGCTCGCTTAAATTCATGCAGTCTGGGAACCAGCAAAAGCAACTAGTCGGAACAGTTGCCATAAAAATACTTATAGGAGAAAGAGGGGGTTATGATCTAAAAATAACCTGAAAAGGGTTGATAAGCCATAGAAAATGAATGAATGAATCAGTCATGGGTTAGGACCAATCTTTTTACAAAGTTTGGCTCAGTCTGACATATGAAGGAAATTGGGTCAAGGAAGATGGTATGGCAATTTTCCAATTGATCTGAATATGATTTGAATCTATGCAACCTTAACTTGAAATTGAACTAAGTGTATTGATTCTATCCTAAGAGAGAAAATAAAACATTAAACTATTTATGAAATGTTTACAAATAGACATAAATATGTTTGTTGATTAACTGCCGATATGAGTGAGAAATTTTAAAGAATGTTATGATCAAATGATATTAAAACACAGGAGACTTGTTTGTAGGACATTAGAATATAGGCAACTTGATTTTAAGATATTAAAATGTAGGGAAAGTGAATGAATGTACAAAATAGACAAACAAAAGCAGTCTATTTTTGAAGTTAAACAAAAGTCCATTAATGAGAAACTGTCCACTTTCCCTTATCTTGATCTTCTTTCTACGTGCTACAAAATTATATTTATTTCAACATCCTTTTGTTTCATTCAAAATTAATTCAAAAATTAAAAATAAAATAAATGTACACACCAGAAGTTCTTTATCTTGATATTTATAAAAACACACAGAAATAGATTTGCTAACAAATACCTTCAATGCTGGCAAACCTGAATTACTGCTCTCATGTTGAGTCGGCCTGTGCAAGAATTCACCTTCCAACCAGATGAACCACTATTTCATTCCCATATAAACAACGATAAAAGACACCAACAAAAATAATTCACATTTTGAAAATGATTTTCATCAGAGAAATTTGGTTATGATTTTTTTCTTCATTCTTTTAGTCATTCTGATTAATTTTTTATCACAATTTTAACTGATTTGACTGTTAAATTAAACTGTGAGAATTCACAACAAAGTAGTCATATCAGACAATACTTGAATTCATATGCAATAATTGAGGTGGTGTAAGATGTGAAATGGTGCTGCATAATCTTTTTAATCTCATTTAGCCTTGTGTTGAATTAAGCTAAAATGCTTAAGCATCTCTGGATAGTAAACAGTTCTTTCATTGTTTTGTGACCCAATATAAAGTTCAGGTCACATTGTTTATGAATTTAGATAAAAAAAAAAAACCCTGCAGTTTGCAGATTGTTAAAATAGATTATTTGAGGAAATCAACTTTTCTTCAGTCAAATTTATGATATGATTACATTTATTCAGCTATGACATGCAAAGTTATAAAATTTTAAAAGTTAGTGTTGTTGGTAGATTCTTTCATATTTTGTGCTTGCTATAAACATGATGTCTGTATTTAATTTTTTTTGTTTTGTAGACTGAGTGATTGATTTGTTTTTTATGGCTTATCAACCCTTTGATGGGTATTTGAAGCTGAAACATATTTTGGGTTCTAAGAATAATTCTTTTTTTTTTTTGCTAGTTTATATTAACATTATTTTGAGAATAACAATGATTTTTCACGATACAAGTCCTACTACTTAACCCATAAGAGATAGATTCATACTTTTACCAAGGGTATCTGTGTGTAAGTGAATAAAACAAACTTGACTGGAATTCAAACAGCTTTCTGATTTATCATTCTGAGCCATTATCTATTACACCACCCACACATCTTTTTTTTTTTGCAGACAAAGAATTGCAAAGATTTTTTTTAAATTTCTAAGCACAGTTTCATTGTTGTTCTCTTATATAAAGTGAAATATTGTATTGTCATCTTTGGGATCATCGTCAAAGGTATGTAATTTTAGTTAATAAAAAAAATACAACAAATATGACTGAACTATTATAGAAGAACTTCTTCCAAATTCTTGTTCATATTTTTGTACAACCTAAAAAAACAAAAAACAAACACCCACTGAAAAAAAGAATATATATATGTGTGTGTGTGTGTGTGTGTGGTAAATATATAAGACAATATGGAAAATTTATACTTTGGCATGTTTCACTGATGGACCAGCACCATCAGAAAAAGAATTTTATTTCTGATGCCAAACTAGAAATTTTCCAAACTGTCTTATATATTTACCATTCCATCTTATCTTCTACCTTTAAAAGAGTCAGATAGAGCTGAAAATTGGAGCACTGCTGTCATATTTAAGCAGGATATACCCAGTCCTCATTTTCCAGTAGTCTCAATAGAGTCCAGAAGTTTTTCTGTATCCTAGTGGGTGACAAATTATTTTCCATCCTGCAGCCCTTCTCTCACAGACAAGATGTCACAAACCTCTCGCTACTTCCATGGAAAGTGCTCAGATGAACTACATTTCTTAGTTCCACCAGTTCTAACCTTCACGGCTAGGACCTGCCATGCCACTCATGCTGTAGCATGCCACCCTCATTCCCTCCCTATTTCATTGGGGAGAAGTAAGCTCCACTTGAGCAGCATCTTCCCATGAACCAATGATCTGTGGAACTGACTCCCAAAGGGATGTTTCCCTGATCCCTACAATCTTAACCTATTCAAGTCTAAGGTTAACTGTTCTCTTCCCCACTCCTCTGCATAAACTGTGCCTCTTACTCACCCTCTACCTTGAGTAGATTCTGGGTTTTGTATAAAGTGAACCTCAATGTAAAAAAAAAAAAAAATCAGATTCTCATCTAAGTTTGCTCACACACACAGACATGTACACGTTTTTAATACAAAAATGGATACACACTTTGTTAGTAGCAACTATGGTTATTGCCTGAATGTTAAATATCTTCATAAACAAAATATTTTATCAGAGTTTAAAAAGAAAAATATTAATTTTTTTATGTTTAAATATTGCTTTATTTTATGTGCTCGACATCTCTTCCTTCTGCAGCAAAGCATAACTCAGATTTGCTGAGAAACTGAGTTACAAAAATCAATGTACAAACTGCAGTTCGACAAAATTATTGCACAATGACAGGAAACATGCTTTCTGACACGAGAAGGAAAAACAACTTTGAAAATCACTTTGAGGCAGCAAACTTTTCTTCATCAGATTTATGGCATGATCACATTTCCTTCAGTCATGTGTAGTAACAGTAATTTAATATTATGCAATAAAAATTGTGTTAATGTGTTTACAATTATTTATTAAACAAATTTCAAAGTGAATATTGGGAATAGATTTCTTCATATTTTATGTTTGTTATAAAAATATAGTTCATATTTTAATTTTTTATTTTTTTAGAGACCAAATATTTTGAAGGTTCTAGAAATTTCTTAGAATTTTTATTTTGAAATTTGCCTGATTTTTTAAAAAATTCTATTTAATTAAGAAAAATTTTAATTGATTTTTTTAACTTTCATTGAGAAATTAAGTCTCAGTGGGGAAAGCAAAAAACACTCAGCTTTGCATCCTCTGTTTATTTTGTACATTAGCGTTATGTCTGTTTTGAGCTTCTTCTTTCGTGCCGTGTCCCTTCAGGACATGGGCGATCATGGCTCTCCACATTTTTCTGTCCTTTGTAGCTCTTAGGAAATTTTGTCTTTTCATTATCTTTCCTAATTCTTGTTCTGCCAACCATTTACACAAGCTCTTTAAGTAGGTTATGTGCTGCTTTTCTCCGTCTCTCTTGCCTTCTATATATCCTGTGAGTTTTAATTTTCTAAGCCCTCTTTCTTTATTACGTGTCCAAGAAATTTCAATTTTCTCCTTCTGATGTTAAGTATAAGTGTCCTTTTTAAAACTTCACCATTGCTTACATAGTATTCTCAGCATCCTTCTGTAGAACCAAATTTCTATTGCCTGAGATATTTTCTGCATCTGTGAGGAGATTTTCCAGCATTCACTGCCATCCAGGAGGACTGATATTGTGTAACAATTAAGGACTCTTTTCTTTGTTTTTAATGAAATTTTCCTGTTTCTTAATACTTTGCTTAGCTTTTGGAAGGCATCTTATGCTATCCCAATGTCCCTTCAGATTTTGGTGTCACACTTTCTGTTCTCTATTAAAACATTTCCCAGATATTTGAATCTTTGTACTTTCTTGATTTTAGCATCTCCAATTTGTAATTTCCATGCCGGGCACTTCTTTTTGTGGACAACCACACATTGGGCCTGGGAAATGGACATGAATCTAACCCTCCAAATCCCACTGACAGTCATTTTATTTATAATCCTTTCACAAAACCATGATAGAGGCAGATAGTGAACCAACAGATCTCTCCCAGCAAAAAACAACAAAAAAAATAACTGCATAAGCTTTAATTACTTGAGGATAAATCTCATGCAGTGACACCTCACTAAAATTCTGTGGTCTTGCAACTCTTGTATGTTCTAAATCTCCTTCCATTAGTTTATGAATTTGCAACTAGTTTTTTGATTTGGTTTCAAACCACAGTTCAAGCAATAATTTAATAATTTATAAACTGACTTGTCAACCCATATGTGCAAAAACTTAGCTGTGGTTTGTGAAGCTGTTGTGTCCCATTCAACAAAGAAATTGGTCTACGTCCCAAAATAGTTCTTATATAGTGTTGTTCTATGACACATGATCACATGAACTTTTCACTTGTCTGATTCTTTACTTTATACTTTATACCTCCTGTAACCAACATATGCAAATAGATAAAATCTTATTTGCCAATCCCATTACACCTCCCAGAACCAAAGAGGTTTAATGTCTTTTGCTCTTCTTAAACTCTTGCAACCTCTTGTCTTACTGTCTTTCAATTTTGTAGCCCTAGCCTGGGCTACAAAACACCGGAACCAAGTCTCAGCAAATTATGACACAACTTAAACATCCTATTAGTGACACCATATTGTTATATACTGTTCTTCTATGACATGTGATCAATTGTCTAACTTTTTACTCTATACTTTATTTCTACTATAACCAACATATGCAAATAGGTAAAATCCTATTTGCCAATCCCATTACAATAGTAATATATAAATGAACTCTTTTGTTTTACATTTGGTATTGCTAGTGACGTCACCCCTTATCAGTATTTAAACAGCAGCATACCAAATTTTTCTCTTTTAATCTCTGGTATCAAGTAAAATTTTGGCATTCCTGCCGAGGGGGTTTTGCCAAACTGACCTCCTCCAGAAGTCAATTGTTTTGAATTCCTTGTGTTTTGCATCTTGTGTTTGTATTCTTTCTACTGGAAGGTAATCGTTACTTTGCTTGTTTAAGAACTTTCTACATAGACTCATGTTGACTATCAAGAAACTTTATTCACTACAAGTATTTTAGCTTCATAACTGGTATTAATTACTTTTAAATGTTGTTCACTATTTCAATATTTGCATTTTGTAAAATTAAATCATAATAAGAATGGAAAACAATAGTCAAGCAAAATGATCTCTGGGCTGGGAAGTAATTAAAACTGCTTCATGTAATTTTAAAATTTAAACTGTAAAAAAGTTAATAAAATCAATGGATGAAAGTCTAATGAAGATTATAGAATGTCAAGATGCTCTAATTAACATGTAAAATAATATATATATATATATATATATATGTGTGTGTAGTGTATATTTAGGCAGCAATTTTTCATTGATGCATGTTTCATTAAATAATATAGACAAGTGTTGTCTATTTTATGTAAATTCTTTTCATATTGTCTGATAAGCTTAATAACATTATCATTAAAAGAAGAAAGAAAATCACAATATTGATACATGTTTTTCAATCTTATCTAAGCTTACATAAGTCATTATCAACGATGACAATTGCATTACAATATATGCATCAATGAAAAATGCTGCCTAAATAAACACAATTTAAATTACATGATCCAGCAGCCCACCAAACTATCAACACCTGGAATTATAAATGCAGCCTTGTGAAAAGGCAAATTGAAATAGCCAAAGAAAAATTGAACACCCTTAACAGCAACAAACAAGACATCTACGATAAACTAAAAGATATAACTACCCTGGACCAACTGGAGGAAATTACGCATAGACTCACAGAAATTACCAATAAATCTGAAGCTCAACACCGGTTTAAAATTATAAAAAAACTGAATGCATTATACAAAGGTACTATCACTCTTCCTAACAAAATTGATAAATTCATTAACCTTTCCAACTATGAACTAACTAAGCACCAAAAAGAATTGCTTAACCTTGGACCTAACTGTCATATATACCGTAAATATAATTGACTTTTAAAAAAATAGAAATTGAGACGCTATACCAAAACATTGTTAAACTCCAGGATAAACAACTAATAGAAACTACACCAGAATTTAAAGACTTACTTAAGGCCGAGGCATTCAAGGATCGGCATGATAAAAGCAGAAACTCCTCAAAAATACTTACTAGACAACTAAAAATTGCAGCACAAGAACTATGCAACCACCCTGACATAATTGTAAAAAACGCTGATAAGATCAACATTTTCGTCATCCTAAACAAATTGGATTACAACAAAAAACTTGACCACATACTCCATGATCACAAAAAGTTTAAAAAACTCAACAAGAACCTGACCAACCAACTAAAATCAAAGCTTTATAAACTCATTACTGCTAATAATGCCAAACAGAACTCTTTAAAACTCCCTAAAATTGTTGGTGATTATAGACCCGGTTACATATAAGGCACTATAAAAACACATAAAACTAACTATCTTCTCCATCCTATCATATTACAAATTCCAACTCCTGTATATCAGCTAACAAAATACATTAATCAACTCATTACTCCCTACCTTCCTAGTAAATATAGTATTAAGTCAACATTAGAAGTAATCCAAATCTTAAAAAGTGAAAAACCCAACAACGAAATCATTGCTTCACTGGATATTGAAAACTTATTTACCAATGTCCCTGTTAGTGAAACTATTGACATAATTATAAGGAATATATGCAGTAACTTATCTTTACCCCCACTTAAAATTAATCCGAATATATTACGAAAACTACTATTAGCTTGTACTACTGAAGTCCCTTTCTTAGATCATAATAATAATATATATATACAACATAATGGCGTCTTCATGGGTTCAGTACTGGGTTTGACATTTAGCAATTTCTACATGTCGAACCTCGAAAATATGATATTTACAGATGTTAAAAAACCTTCCATCTATCTAAGATATGTTGATGATATCCTTATGTTAGTTAAAAATACAGATGAAATACTTCAACTTCAAAAACGTTTCCAAAATAATTGTCCTTAAATTCACATATGAACTCAATACTATTAATAAAATTACCTTCCTTGACATATTAATAAACACAAATAATAACAAATTTACTATTTCTCCATACAAAAAACCTACCAGCATAAATTCCTGTACACTTAAGTACAAAAGCGAATGTCCATATTACTACAAAATAGCAATTATAAAAAATCTAATACATCGTGCAGAAACTAATTCATCTACAAAACAGATTTTTTACAGTCAACTAAAGAATATAAAACAAACACTTATTAATAATAGCTTTCCAAACTATATAGTTGATGAACAAATAACATACTTTCTTAGAAGTCTTAATACTAAGCAAATAGAACATAATACTGCTTCAACTAATCCCAAACATTAATCTCTTATATCGTCGTCAAATGCATACTAATTATAAACAAGATGAAAATATACTAAAAAAATTAGTAAATACTAATACAGCTACAACAGATTCTAGCAAAAAAATTAGGTTAATCATATACTATACTAAATCTAGTATATCCAACTTAATTATTCGCAATGATTCTTCCCCCTCCCCATTAGTGATTTGCAAAAAAAAAAAAAACAACATAGTTTACAAATTCAAGTGCCCTTTGGGAGATTGTATCTCCAATGGATTAAATAATATTTATGTTGGTCACACCACAAACTCACTTTCACAACGCTTGACTCTACATTTGAATAACTCTAACATTTTTAGGCATTTAAAACAACATGCCTGGCCGTGTACACATTTCCGGAAAAACCTTATTGAAAACTATACTTAAACATGAAAACAATAAACAAAAACTAAAAATTCTTGAAGCTATATACATAAAACAGTTGAAACCTAACCTGAACAAAATAAACCATGAAAGCCATTGGTTTATACCAACAGTTTCCCCTACTTAATACTTCTCGTTTTCACTCTTGCGTGGTCATGTGTGACGTCATGAGCTGCAATGCGATTTTCGCTTCCAGGTCTTGTATACATGAGTTTGTTGTACTTTGAAATTTTTCATGCAACAAAAACAGACTATCATTATTGTTTCGTCCGTGTATTGTTTAATATATTGAAATTTAATTGTCCTTTTTGATAATGGCTTATTTAAGCTGAAAGCTTAGATAGGATTAAAACGTGTGTGTGCACATTTCATTGAATATGACAGACAAGGTGCTTTGATTTAGTTTTTTATATCTTTTGAGATCTAATTGAGCTATGATCATTATTTTTAGCCTTTATTTGCATGTAGATGATACTATTATATTTGTGTTGTCAACAAGTATGTTACAAATAGTGTCTGGTAGGTCTCCATGAATATTTAAATGAGATCTAATTGAGCTATGATTATAGCTCAATTAGATCTCATTTAAATATTCATGGAGACCTACCAGACACTATTACTATTTTATTTGGGTAACATACTTGTTGACAACAAATATAATAGCATCATCTACATGCAAAAAAGGCTAAAAATGATGGAAGCCTTATTAATAAAAGCAAAAAAACAACACTTAATAATATCAACTATGAACATGGACACAATATCTTGACTGAGTTTTGAAAAATGAAAACATTATATAAATACATACATGCAACAAACTATTTCTTATTTAACAGTTAAAATATTTAATCCTTGAAAATGGCTAAATGTATAGCCAAAAGCACTTGGAATAAAAGAACATTTGGACAGTTTTTCTATAACTTATCACCTGAAAAGAAAAAAATTATTAGATTGCATGAGAAATTGTATAAAAAACTAAATAAAAGCACCTTGTCTGTCATATTCAGTGAAATGTGCATGAAAGAAGGATTGCTGCTTAAATACACAAAAATATATATAATTTAAGTACTTGGGATATGGTGTTAATCAAATTTATATTTCAGACACTTTTCTCTTTTGAATTTATTTATAAATAGAAATTTATGCTGAACTTAAATTTCATAATACAAATTGATATCCTCAAAACAAGTCATTACTACTATTTATCCAAATGAAAGATATTATCAGCTTAAATTTAAGCAATATTGCTCATATAAATATAAGTATATTCTGAACATTGTAACAACATCAATTTTATTTTGAAAACATTGACTTGCATGATCTGACATACAGTGTATATATAGATGAAGCTCTTTTCATAGATGTATAGCTGGAATGTTTCTAGATAAGAGTGAAAACTGTCTTCTATTGTGGCATCTGACTTATGTAAGGCTAATTAACATTGATGGGTAAACAGATAAATGTACCCTATATATACGTCTGGGTGGCAGATTGACCTTGAGAGAGGGAGGTAGACAGAGTTCCTCCAGATAGTAATAGTCATCCACTTGGAGATAAGCTTGAAATCCATGCATCAGAAAACTGATGTAGTGATCACACAGGCGTATGCCCACACAATAAAACTGAGTCTCACAATACTTTTCAACAAAGAAAAATTCAAGAATTTTTTTATAATCATTTCATCCCCAATCAAGGCAATAAAGCCACTAAGATGCAAGAGGTTACTGAGTGCGAGAGAATATGAGAAAAAGAAAGCATTATTAAGAACAGGAATTAAAAGACAGAGGATAATTGCATTTAAGATTTTGAAGATCAAAATTTACGAGAAAGCAGGAGGTCAGAAGCAAGTTTCATAAGTGTGAGAGAAAAAAATGGTAGCATAGAATTTGCAGTTTCATCTAGCCATTTCAACAATAAAATGATGAAACCTTTTTGCCAATCTTGTACTGCACTTAAATTTGGAAAGTCGAAAAGGAAAGATCACCATGAAAATATTTATAGAAAAAGCACAGGGAAGCTACATTATGGTGGTGGGAAAGCCAAGATGCCAGGTTAGGACTGATAACACTGCAGATTGCGAATTGCATTAGAAAGAAGGTTATCTACAGAAGATTATACGATCAATATGAAACATCTCTCACTTTCTGGAAAGTCCATAACCAGAGAGACTCTTTTCATTATTGACATTGAAAATAATGTTCTCATTATTATACTCTTAAAATGTTCAGTTCCATGTACCACTCCAGTAAGTACTTGACTTCTCCTGCCATGCTCTAACTTTATGAGACAGATCAGACAAAAAAAAGTAGAATATTGCCGCCATATCTGCCCAGTACACACTTTTCAGTTTTGACAGAGTTCAAATGCGTCTACACAGCCTTGCGGGTTATGAATTATTTTTCACCCTACTGTCCCTTTTCTGCAGATGAAACATCAAGTTACATTCCCTAGTTCCATCAGTTCTGACCTTCACAGCAAAGATCCATGATGCCACATACACTGGGAGAAACTATTCACTTTGTATTCCAGTAGTAAGAAAAAAGTTCCACTTAAACAGCTTCTTTTTTTTTTTCAAGAACAGCTACTTTGGTGAACAAACTCCCGAGATGATGCTTTTCCAATTTTTACAATCTTAACCTTTTCAAGTGTAGGGTTAAACCATTATCTTACTTCCACTCATGTAACAACCTTATTCAGTAACATTCCACCTTGAATAGCTCTTGAGCTGTGTATTGGGTAAAAAAAACAATTTAATATATATATATATATATATCATTGACTCTCCCTTTGAATTCGAATTATGAGGGTCAAGCAGATCAGTTCCTAAAAAAACTGAGAGCCCGATGCTGACACATAAGATTTGATTATAGTGGTGAAGGTTTTGTGCAGGACCATCCACACTTTTTGAAGGGACGAATACAGAGACCTGGTGCACTGAGTGCCACAAGGTCCCCAAATGACCCTCTGCAGATTTTGAATTCAGAGTTGTCCTTCTCCTAGACCAGTTGCCATCCAAGGCTATAGAACCCAGTCTGTCCTGCTATTTACCCATAGTTGGAGGGAGAAGGAGAGGATTCACACCTTTCCCAAGGGTATTAGCACGTAAGTGAATGTAATGGATTCGACTGGAATTCGAACTCGGCTCTCCGATTCCTCAATCCAAGCCGTTATCCATTACTCCACTGTGCCTCCAATATCACAATGTTTTGCTATTGTCCCAACTGCACTTCTTCAGGTATCTGTTAATCCATATAAACTTTAGGGAATTTTGAACTGAATTCTTCTTGTTCTATTGTCCATGTCTGAGGATATCTTGTCTTGTTTTTATTTAGTACTGCTTAGTTATTACTAACCCTCTTTCACTGAATCTAAGTCTTTACTACTTAGCCCGGAGATTGAACACATTATGTCACCAAATCCACAAATCAATATTTTAATCTACCAAGCTGCAGGACACAATGGGTGAAGTATAATAACAACAAAGATGAGGACATTAGTGTGAATGCAAATAATGACAACTCATCATCCTAGAAATTCATAAAGATATATAAATACTCTAATGTTATGCTGGTGACATTTGATAAGATGAGATTAAATGGAAAAATGATTGTTTTTTTCACTTCTGGACTCAATCAAATTAATGTCAATTGAATTAAGGACATGTGGTTTCAGGTCTTTCTTTAGGCATTCTATCTTCTTGAAAGGATGCAAGGGATTCTGCCTCCCCGCCTCTTAAGTCGGGCATTTATCTAATTTCCTGTCATGCAGTTGTCTTCTATGTGTGTATAGCCTAAATTCGGCTGGGTTCACTTTCTTGTGCACTCACTGGCATCCTTCGAGGTCCAATTTTGCACTTGATAGCTTTGTTGTTAGCCATAGGAATTCTAGGTCTTCTGACTTTCTGACACTGAATACAAAGTTTACTTTGGTATCCCTAAGGCTGAACCAATATATATTGGGGTCACCACCTATGAACTCTTTTTTAGATCAAAGGCTTCTGATGTACATTAAATTCAGTTCAAATCTCTGGTATTTCCTGGTGTGAATTGCATACTACAGTACCACCAAACTTTCAACATATGCCAATAACTTGACTTCACAAGAAGTGCTACCATCAAGAACATGGCGATAATTAATACCACCAAAATAGACTAATTTTTTAGCAAATGTGGTAATGCAACTGAAGCAGTAATTTATGAGAGTAACTTATCAGTTATAATTAAAAATGTCAATATAAAGCTAGCACAAGAACACAGGTGTGTAGGCTAAACTCACTAGTAGTTATTGTCTAATGAGACCTGCTGACTCCTACTCCATGGTGGAGTATCCTATTTTAGGCCAATTCTGTACGTATTTTATTAATCTTTCTTTTTTTTATTTAAAGACAAACAATTTAAA
Source organism: Acanthosepion esculentum (assembly GCA_964036315.1). Classification (NCBI taxonomy): domain Eukaryota; kingdom Metazoa; phylum Mollusca; class Cephalopoda; order Sepiida; family Sepiidae; genus Acanthosepion; species Acanthosepion esculentum. The sequence goes on from OZ038484.1 coordinate 111,316,247, forward strand.
ATGTTGATTTTGTTCATTTTTGCGTAGCCACGTTATCTCTGGCCACTGTACTAGAAATAATGTTTGCAGATTAATCAAATTTGAGAGAAAAAAACTTTTAAGATATGCTATAAGGGAAACATATTGTATTTACCTGATAGTATTAATGTTTAATAGTGTGAAAAATGAAATCAATATGCAGAGTTCAAATTCCAGCTGGGACAGGTTGTGTTCACATTACACTTGTACCTTTGGTAAAGTTATGAATGTATCTCTTCCTAAGGTATGGGTTAAACAGCAGGGCGGACTTGTCTTGCTCTGTAGCCTTCCTAGGGAAGCAAACTAAGAGGACAACTCTGAATTCCAAATTGTGGAGAATGCAATAGGAAACCACTCCACCATATTTTGCAAGAACTGTTATAGTAATGAAGAGCTAGGATCATTCAGAAAAAGAAAAGAAAAAGAAAGCTGAAAGAGATGGCTTACTATTGATAGTTTTAGAGAAACCATTTCCCTAAGCTGCACCTCCCCATTGCACCAACAGGGTAGGATCAGCAATATTTCATGACACCTGTGGCATGCCAAAAGGAAAAGCCAAGGGAAGTAGACAATTTTTATCTTTCTTTCCTACATATGCATGGTGTTTCCACTATTGAAAAACATCCATATGCTATATTCTGCCTAATTGGGAAGGTGAATAAATCTTTGGCAATCCTTGTAAATAAGGAATAACTCAATTATACTGTTCCTTCACGTTTTTCTTCATCGATAAAGTATTCAACGCACAATTTTTGATGGAAGACTCAGCTTGAGTTTTGCCATTAATCTTATTTGGAAAAAAACAAAAAACAAAACATCGAAAAGGGGGAAAAAAATTGTGTCCGTATTTATTAGTTAAGATTGTAAGACCGAAAGAGTTATCTCCCGTTCATAGTTTCTAATTCTACCACAGTGTAGAGCAGTGGTTCACAAAATAAATAGTCTCACAGATCATTACTACTGTTTGTAGTAAGTTCCATCTTTACTAGGTGCCACACACTTTGATCATTGTACCAAACTAGTGTAAGTGTATTAAATTATCAATACTGGTATCTTATCTCGTTGCTGTTGACTTTGGAAGAGAGGTAACCTGTTTAAAATCTTTTGAGATGCTTTTTGTTGTAATTGAGACTTCATCTATCTGGTAGGGTAAATGAAAAATTAAGTTTCTCAGTTTTCAGCTTCATGCTTTACTTTTGGCATGTACCACATATATTGCTTTTATAAAATAACAAAACGTATGATTTAGAATAGAACAAGATATTTACTGCTTGATATTTCCGACAAAATTGTACATGAATCCTTAAAAATAATATATCAGTTGAAAGAATAAATAACATACTGATCTTGCGCCAAATTACGATAGGTTTAGAATGGAAACAAAAAAGACACTTAGAATCAGAAAAAGATAGTTGAAAATTTCTAGGGCACATAATGAGGACAGAGGGCTTAGAAAATTGGACACTCAGGACATACTGAAGGTAAGAAGGCCAGAGAAAGCCAGCACATATTCTGCCTAACAAATTTGTGTAAATGGATGGTAGAACACTGTTTAGGAGAGATAGCAAAAAGACAAAATTTGCTAAGAGCTACAAAGAACAGGAAATTGTGGAGAGTCATGATCACCCATGTCCTGAAGAGAGACAGTACATAGGAGAAGAGGAAGAAACATTTACATAATAATTAACATTGGTGAGGGATGGGAAGACTGCAGCATTATAGTAATGTAAAGCCTTTTTTTCATACAATCTAATATTAGACAGGTATAACTCCATCTCTTCTTCCCCCAGCTATAGGTTAAATAGTAAGGTAGACCAGGCTCTGTAGCCTTGGTTTGGCAACAAGTCAAGGAGAAAGAAAACTCTGAATTTGAAACCGGTTGGGCATGGGCTGGCAACTTTAACCTGTAAAAACCTACATGTTCCAGAAATTGCAGCAGCAACATTTGGTATGGTGAACAGATGGTGTCAAATGGTATCAGGTAGAAGGAATATTCTATAAAGGACCATCTTCTTCTATGTGCTGTGGCCCTTCAAGATGTGGGCCATTATGGCTCTCCACAACTTCCTCTCATTTACAGCTCTTAGCAAAGTTAGTTTTTTTGCTATCTCTCCTAAACCCTGTTCTGCCACCCACTTACACAAGCACATTAGGTAGGCTATTAGCTGCTTTCATCTGTCCCTCTTGTCTTCAGACATTTTTATTTAACTTTGTGTATTTTCAAAGTCCCAACATTGCTCAGTGAGATGTAAAAATTTAAATTTAATGGCTGATTGTATCTTTAACATTTTAATGTAAACTGTGCTTGTTGTATTTCTCCCTACTTCCCTCTCTTATATATAATTTCTAAAGAAGCGACAGATTTTGTTATTTTTAGTGGAGTAGGCACTTTGTTTATTTATTAAACAGTGTATTTATTTATTTTCATCTACTGACCTGAATATTCGAGAAATCTTATTAAAAAGATAAATTTGCACTCTCTAGTAGGATTTGAACCTGCATCCTTCTTATTAATCTGACAGATTTCATTACACATTCCTTTTACTTATTACACTCAAATATGGGTATCCACTAAAAATAATGTTTAAGTAATAAAATCTGTTGGGTTAATAAATAAAAAATCTATCATTTCTTTAGAAATTGCTTTGTTTACATTAGGACATGAAACCAAACAAATATGTACATTTTCAAGAGTCTAGGAAAGATTTGCATTTAAAGGCACTATTCAATATTTTTTGATCATTGACACACTTTGTGGCTGACAAGTCTAAAGCATGTAAGATTTAACAAGTTTCTTCTGCCCAGGTAGGATTAAGGTACATGGAAAAGAACTTACAAAATCTCCTACAGAAGGTAGCGACGGAGAGTGAGAAGAAGGGTCTAAGCATAAACTACAAGAAGACAGAATGCATGGTCATCAGTAAAGGATGAGCCCAAAATGTGATTTGCAGGTTGGGAACATTAGAATCAAGCAGGCGTGGAAGTTTAAATATCTGGGAAGTGTTCTGAAAAAGGACAGTAAAAGAGACTGAGATCCGTAGACATATTGGGAGGGCCAAGGATGCATCCCAAAAGCTGGGCAGAGTATTGCCAAACAGGAGGATTTCTTTGGTAATGAAGAAAAGAATACCGAACTGTTACGTGACATCTGTCCTTCTTTACAGCAGCGGATGTTGGACGATTTCCTCAAAGATGAAGAAGAGACTCAACGTGATGAAGATGTGGTTCTACAGAAGGATGCTGAGGCTATCATGGACTGAATGTGTGAGCAATGATGAGGTCTTAGAGAGGATGCAAACAAAGAGGAGCCTTATACTTAACATCAGGAAGAGGCAGCTGAAGTTTCTGGGACACGTAATGCGGAAGGAGGGCCTGGAGAATCTGATACTTACGGGTCGAATAGAGGGAAAGTGAGACAAGGGAAAACAATGCATGACATACCTAGCAGCCGTAAGCAAGTGGATGACAGAATGTGGTCTGGGGGAGGTGGCAGAGGGAAGGAACTTGTTGAGAGCTGCAAGGGATAGAGGAGGTGGAGAGCCATGATCACCTATGTCCTGAAAGGACACGGCACATAGAAAGAAAGATGAAAATAAATATACTGTAAATAAACAGAGCATCTACTCAAATAAGGGTAGTCACTAAAAGTAACATACATACATACATATATATATTTATTCTCAAAGTGTATCTGTAGAGGTAACAAAGAATAAACCTTTTCTGAACAAATTACATGCCCCAGTGAATATACACAAACATGTTGAAAAATAAATCGAAAATGGTTAAATTCATTACCTCATGCCTTTGAAGATGTACAGCACATACATCCATCTCATACTGTAACAATCTAATCACAATCTAAACAGTATTCATTTAAAAAAAAAAAAAAATTCTTGATTACTCACTCACTTTACTTTCTGCCAGACCTTCAATTATGACACTGTGTCCCGCACATGCTTTGACTGTCCTTTCAACCACCTGATGAATATTCTCAAATTCAAAAGCCTTGATAAACCAATAACATCCATGCTTTTGTATATAAATATGTGCAGGAAAATAAATCTTACATTGCTTTTGTCTCTCGGAGGACGAAATATGTCGACTAAGAAGTTTTTCTCATCTCTTTATTCACATATATATATAATTTTCTTTTTATAAAAATTAAACTTAAAATCCAGAGTTTCATTCCAGTGTTAAGCGATGTTAGGAATTTTTTATAATTTACAAGTTTGCGATGGAATCATATTTTTTAAAAAAGAAAATAATTATATTATGCTCTACTCAAGCACCTTTTTTTTTTTTTTTAAAAATAAAAATAACTGCTAAGAACACTGGATTAAAAATCTTACTGTTCTTTGTTTATGTGTGTGTGTGACTGATTCCATCAATAAAACCATTATTAGTCTGAAGTAGTTCCTTTTCAGAATGAAATGTGCAACTAAGAAATTTTTTCCATTACCCACGATATATGTTTTTGATTACTTATTAAGTGAATTAATGGTCTCAGAATTCCCCTAGATAGAAAATTAACTGAGTTCAGGATGATTTATTTGAGATCACACAAAAAAAAAAAAAAAAAAAAAAAATCATATGAATGGGTTTCATCTCAGCACATCAAATGTTTATACAGCCTTTCAAGTGTTATTCAAGAGCATAAGATGGAACATTTTCAATTCTGTGAATTCTTTGCATTAAGATCCTTATTTTGGGCATTAAAATCTGTAACAAAATTCATTTTTCTCCCCGGAATCAATCCTCCAAGTCTATAAATCGACCATTCGCCCTTGCATGGAGTATTGCTGCCATATATGGTCTGGGGCCCCTGCTGTTTGCCTCAGGGTTCTTGATAAGATCCAGAGACGGATATGCAATGTGATTGGCCCTGATCTGTCATCTCGTCTGCAGTCGCTCTCTCACAGACGCGATGTTGCCTTGCTCTGCCTTTTTTACAAGTACTTTCACGGTAATTGCTCAGAGGAGCTGCTTTCGCTTGTCCCTAGGCCTTGTGAATTTAAACGTCCTATGAGGCTGGCATCCCGTTCCCACCCCTACACCGTTGAAACTGTTAGATGTAGACGTCTCTTTTACTCCAATAGCTTCATGTCTCGCACATCTCGCCTATGGAACTCCCTTCCCTATTATTGTTTCCCTGACAAATACAATCTCCAACGGTTTAAGTGTAGCGTCAATCGACATCTCCAGTTGCCTTGATCTATCCACTTCCCTTCGCCACATCCTTTCATCTTTCATTCCTATCTGCTCTCGCTCCAAATCTTCTGCAACCCCCTTGCCTTGATCGACCCACTGTCTTTCTCTTTCTCCACATCCTCTCCTTTACCACTCCTATCTGACCTTCCTCCAACCCTTCTTTAACCCCTTGCGTGATAGTGGCCTCCAGCCTTGCTTGGGGTGATACGCTTAAAAAAAACCAAAAAAAAAAAAAAACCCACTTTCTCAAACCCACCTGCATATCCAACAATCCTATATTTCTTTTGAGCAACAGGATTACCTACATCTTGGAGGGGCATGACATTAAAAAAAACAATTATCACAATGGATACTTCCTAGAGAGACCCTGTATCTTTCTGAGAAAAAGGAAACCCTCACGAGTGTGTCATATGAATTAGATTAGCACATCTATTATGCCCTGCCAATACCTCAGAAATAATGGACTATTCCGTTTTGATCCCCTGGAAAGATGTAAAAGACATCTAGGATGCTGTTTGATTTCAGTGAGAAATAGAAAAATTCTAACTGGAAAGCGGTGAAATTTTCATGGATACCACTAGTATTAAAAGGAAGAACAACACTTTCTCAGGTGTTTACAATATCTTCTGGATAAAATTAATGTATTTTTAGTGAAGAGGTAATCACAAGGTGGCTTAATATTTTGTAAATTTGTATTTCACTTACAATCCTAGTATTCACGAAAGAGGAGGAAAAAAACAAACTTGCCGCCTGCCAATGTAAGGGAGATAATATCAACGACTACACATTTACACTTCTTTTGTTGACAAATACATCCAGTTTTTGAAACTTGGAGGATTTTTCTTCAGTTATCGATTGTTTATGGCTTATCAATCCATTGTAGATCATTTAAAGTTAAAACATTTTGGATTGTAAGAATAATTCATTTTCATTTTTTTTTTTGAGAATTTTTCTACATATGGGAAGATAGATTCATACCTTTTCAAAGGGTATTAGCACAGAAGTGAACTGGTCTTCAGATAAGAATAGCCAATCATTAGCTATCTTTTTAATGTTGATGGTTACTTTATTCAAGGCGTTAGTTAATTGGTAACTACGAGATGTATTTGGATTGTTGCCTTCTGTCAAGTTAAGGCATGTCAAATATTTAGTGCAGGGTCAGGATATGAACATGGGACAGTCACTCTCCAGACTGGCTAAACAAGTACAGAGTAGATGGTTTAGGTTCATTCAAGACATACAAGTTCACCATCTGGATCACTGGGGTGTGAAGGTACACTCAAACCTGGTGGTCAACTCTTCTTGTGGTTTCAAGTTAACATTGCTCAAAAGCTAGGTTGCTAAAATGTCTATGGTTGGGTTGTAAGTGTGTGCCTTCATAGCATAGATTCTCCAGAGGTTACTAGTGACAGCAGTTGGACATGGGACACAGAGTTCAATCATAGCACTGGTTTTTCTGAGCTGCATACTCAATGATGCATTGTTTTTCTTTTGGTGGGGTACAGGCTGACTGTTAGAGCAAGGAATTGCTAAAGCATTTCCTGTTTCAGTCAGATTCTGCGGTGTCATTTCCACTTCAGCCTCGATATATTTGATCTTTGGTTTACATTGAAGGAGAGTGGGGTAGAGACTGCATTGCTTGCATCCCCACAATGTGAAAGAGAAGTCTGGTTGTATCACAATGTACTGTTGGGATGTCTTGGGTCAGAATTAAATGATGCTATAGGTCTGAAAGATTTATTAGAGGTACTGCTGGTGTTGCAACAATCACTGGATTAATTATATATAATGTATGAGGGAGAGAATTAATTTTATTTTTATTATTATTCACCTTTTCTATTGCTTTTTTTAATGGCAATGTGGAGTTCATTTTCCAACTGTTAATCAAGTAATGTAGAATGGAAAATAGTCTCCAAAATTTGAACTCACATTCCATACTCTATTGTAGTAGTAACAGTGATTTGCATAACTAAAGAAGGGAAAAGGCATCCTTATTCCAGATTGTCTAACATGAACTTTATAGAATCCATGTGCAAATACCAGAAACACTGTATTCTCTGGTCAAAGTCTAAATCCACATCAATGTTTGGTGATATGTCCTTAGTTGGTTATGTAATTTGCAACATGTCTCCCCATTTAATCTTACATGTCACCAAATATGGCAGATGTGTCCTTTTCATCATGTTATCTTGCTGAATATATTATACAGGATTGTTTCCAGAGATGTTTTTCTTGCATAATCCGCTTTTCAAAAAGAAAAAATAAGGCATTTAGTTTTTAATAAATTTTATTGAATTAATGGTTGGTCAGTTTGTTAAAATGAACTGATGCTTTGAATATAAAGCAATGTATTGAAAATATCTGTACAAAATCCTTTAACCATTTTCTGGGCAAAAGACTTATGAAGAAATGAAAAGGTTTTGTAAATTGTGAAATGTGCCAATAAATAAACCTGAAAGATGACCATCATTTTGAAAAATATTCAAGTAGAGAAAATACAAAAACTATTTTTGTCAAAAGTCAATTGCAACTTTTCCAAAATTACTTCAGAGGAAAATAAAATCTTGCATTTTCCAATTTTGAATCGGTAAAGCTAGTCTGAATGTGATAAATGCTTTTTAACAGAACCATTATGTTTATTCTTAACCCTCATTGCGTAAAATGCAAAGATCAATTCTAGTAGGATTAAAACTAACAAACTGGATTATCATCCAACAACCCCTTTGAATTTAGGAAAAGGGGATCAATCTTACAACGGATTCCTGCTTAAATGCAGAGAATGTTTTATTATATATATATATATATATATATATATATATATATCTCTCAAGCCAACGACAAGCTTAGTTTAGCATGGCACAAAGCAAGATTAAGTGAAATGAGGAGAGAAAGATTGCATTACACCAATCTTCCAAATAGATAATGCTTGCATTAGATATATTTTTTTTTTTACCCAAGTAAAATCTAATATTAATGGGGAAATATGTTACTTATTTCCCCCACAAAGTAGCATTATTTGATTTTTATTTCCTAAAAAGGCTGAAAGAAGGCATTTCATGTTAATAACAGCCGGGGGTGGGGTGGGGGCCGGGGTTTGGGCGTGGAAGGTATAAAGTTTGCTTAGTCAGGATGTTTGTTCCGAGATTTGAACCCATATCTGATGGTTGAATACTCAATCTGAAAGCTGGAAACATCTTATGATCTTTCACTTTTTAAAAAGTGCACTAAACTAAATGAGATTTTCTGAGAGGGAAAAGCAGATTAAAGCAATTAAATGTCAAGGAGGAGGACCCACTGGAAAAAAGACAAAATAAAAGCAGTAACTATTTTTTGCTCTTCCCCAAAAGTGTCTACATCCAAAATGTATTTCACTGTTTCTTAAAACAATTTCCGATCAAGTGATCATATAAAATGAGAAAGTAGCTCATTTGTTGACACAGTTAAAAATTGTAAATCCTCCTCACCAAAGCCAAAAGTAAAGACACCCACATCTGTACTTTCAGATCCAAATATATATAGAAAGTATTAACACTGAATGTGAAGTTTCACAGCAATAGCTTGACAAGGAGAACAAATATTACAAAACCATTTTTCTTCCTTCAGTCTGAATAAAAGACTATTAGGTTGTTGCTCATTTCTGCCAAAATATCAAGGCATAGCATGAATGAATATTGAACATTTCACTGGAAGAGATTCTGGAAAATTCTCTTATTCTTGCTGTGGTGGTAATTCCTCTAAATTCCAGTGGCGTTTATATTGCATAAAAAATAAAGTGAAAAATCTTTCTTCATTATACGTTAAATCTTATAAATGATCTGCTTGATTCAGTTGATGTTCACATAAAAAAGTTTATAAAAAACATCAAAAAAATGGTTTACACAACTTCATTTGAATTTCAATGTTGCACACAAACATATGTAAAGATTGAAAGTAATCCTGAAAAGCACACTTGTAGCATAATCCGTTTTTAATTGACAAGAGTTGTGGTTTTCAGAAGTTCTCAAAGTTTCAAGATTAAACTTGTAAACCAACTACTGATTATCTACAAGCATTATTTTGGGCTTACTTTTTTATCCTTTACACTTTAAAATTGTGGACAAGATCTCATGTAAATATAACCCACAGAATATCCAACAGTAAAACATCTTGTATCCAACATCAAACTAATCTCATATCAATTTTGTGTTCACTGCAAAATGTATAATGTATAGCTTAAGAAAAGCTTCACTTGTTTAATGAAATTAAGTACAATCCAAGAACTAAAAATGGTTTAAAATTAATAGATTTGATTACAGACTGAACACAACATGTTGCTAGTTTCATTTCCAAAATTTCCTTTGTCTAAGAAGCCTGCAGTACGCCATCTTAAGCATCGAAGGAAAATCTGAACAAAAGACAAATTAAGTAAAATATTTGGATGTCCTAATTTCAAAGAGAAATAAAAATTAAGTTTTGGTTTGGTTTGGTTTGGTTTAGTTTGGTTTTTTAGAAAAAAAAATTTTTAATTTTTTTTTTCACATGAGGTGTATAAATGAACAAAATCAAGAAGACCATTTACCAAATTTAGTTCATAATGACATGCTTCCATTTGCTGCTAATAAAACCCCCTTTAGAAAGAATTGCAACATTTCAAGGCCCTACAAGAAAAAGGGGAATTCCTGTTTCAGAAATTTCTTTTTACACAGCAGCCAGATTGGGTTAATTTCCAATACTCTTCCTACTTCCTTGCTATCTTACCAGGTGGAGGCCCTCCACTTCCTCCACCAGCCATAACTGGTGGCCGCATTGGAATTGCCGAGACCATTGTACCCATTGGAGCCATTGGTGGTCCAATTGGTGGACCCATTGGGGGACGGATGCCAACTAGAAAAAAAAAAAAAAAAAAAAAAAAAAAGAAGAGTGGATGAATCGCTATCAGACAATTTCAATTCAAAGATATTATTTGATCCCATTAATAGAAAATGCTAAATAGCATTGTAATCCTCTGTATAATGTTTTTATTAGATTACTAGAAATAAGATTTGTAAACTGACTTAAAATAACAGATGACTTCTGCTTAAATTGAATTATAACAGAAAAGTGTCTGTACATTGATAACCATAAAGAATTCTGAAACCAACAGCGAGTTACACTCCTATTTAGGATTCATAATAGAAAATTATGAATTTGAGAACAAAAATAAAATAATTGCTGTTTCATGTGGAATCTTCTAGACTTAAAGAACTGCATTATCAAGATATTTTATTCAAATGAAGAGATATTTATGGCAAAGTTAATTGCCTGCTTATTATTAAACACATTAGGAAATACAAAAAATATTTAAATGAAAAGTGAGGTAAATATATAGCAAATGAATTATTCTGATAGCATCTAGCTTCATTTTTTTTAAATTTTAAGAAAGCTTTAAAAATTCTTAAAATAAAATATCAAACTTTAGCATAAATGTTCTACAAATGTTTATGCCGACATTGTGATCAATAATTATTTCAGCAATATATCCTTTTTTTAATTTTTTTTTTTTTACAATGTGTAAACATGAACAATAAATAAGGCAAATCAAAGCTAGAATTGAGCCAGTTCATGTAGTCACTGCTCATTTTATCTAATATTTCATCTTCAAATACAAATTTTGAACTATTTATTCTATAATTAACAATTCACCACATCTAATGAAATTGTAGAGAGATGTCAAAAGTAATATAAAGTCTATCCTTACCTGTCATTGTAGGCATCATAGGAGGTAAATGTGTGCCTGGTGGTGGGCCCATTAATGACATTCCTGGTACAGGACCACCCACTGGAGGTCCAGCTGCAGGAGTAGCTGGTGGAGCTGCAGCTGGAGGTTTTGTACCACCTGCGAAGTAAGATTGTCTTCATTTATATTTTTGAAAAGAAGAGCTATCAACTTTGATTTGATTGTTTAATGGAATATCAACTCCTTATGGGCCATTTAATGCCAGAATTTAATTTTCTTGGGAGTTTTGAAGTAATAAAAATGATATGTTATTCTGCTTTGACAATTGAATACATGGTATATGATACTCAGCTTTTGTGCATATACATGTTTGTGTGGACAAAATTACTAGGAGGTGGTGATGTGTTTTATGTTGTAGTTTTGTTGAACTTATATTTTGGAATACAGTTTGATTTCTTTAAGAAGTTGTAGGATATTATATCGATTAATGTCTAGAGTTCTTTCATGTTGATTGTTTGGTTGATTTTATTTAGTCGCATATCAACCTCTGTGTTATTTAATGCCAAAATCTAAATATTTTGAATGCAATTGTATGCCTTCAACTACTATAAAAATATATTTTTTACATTTTTTTTGTTTGGGGATTCACCATTTGCTCATAGCTGGGACCCTAACAGGTGCTACCACCTGGGTCAGGGATGTAGTTTGTCATCATACTCAGGACTGCCCAATCAAGTTTTGTTTGCTTTTTGGTAAATCATATATGTTGTCCTGTTGTACAAGACAAAACTGAAAATTTTGTAGTTTGGACTTTGTTAATGTTTCCAGTATTCTAAAGAGCCACACACACCTATTCAATAGCCCCTAATAGAAGCATTAAAAAATGTGATATATAAAACAAATAAAAGCTTATTTTTAAATACTGGAAACCCAAATAGATACAAAAGCATTAAATGAATCCTCAGTTGAGTTAGACCACTTCTCCATTGTTGACAAGTGTTATATGTCCAACTGTTATATCAGTGGTTGGATATTATGTCATCAGCTGCTAGGTTTCAAACAATGTTATGCTTTTGAGTGGTACAATTATGATGTACTTGGGATGTTTTCTGAATGTATCTGTTTAATACTCGGACGTCTTAGTAGCACTCTCAGTAGTTACACTTCAGAACCCTGAATTTGCCATTAATTGCCAATACAAACTTAGTCACAATGTCATGTGTCCGATTTACAAATCTATTTCCTGACATACATAGTCCATGTAGAACCTGTAGGACGCTACCTCTTCAATTATCGTACACAGTAAAATATTTGAGAGAAAAATGGTAGGAGGATGAGGTCAGCTGAGCTAGTTAATGTAGAGTAATAACCCAAAAATGTGTAATCAGGTTGTGTTTTATTTATAATTGTAAAAATATGCTCAAAAATTGCTATTTTAACATTTTGTATAGCAGAGTAACAATTATAAAGTTAACTCATCTGGCCCCCTTCTGTTCAGTCTACAAATAATTCATCTCCTGACCCAGGTATTTCTTTGTTAGTCATGAGATGAGGAATAAAAACAAAAAACAAACACTTACCAGCAAGTGTTGCAGGTGGTGGTATCATTGTGCCACCAGATTGCTGACTGCTCTGAAATGGATTTGATGCAATTTTACCGGCTTTGAATGCAGCAGCTGCAAAAAGAATAAGAAGCAAATGAATTAATAATTAAACTCAAGCAATTGGACATGAAACATTTTTTTTAAAGAACAGTTATTACTTGTAAAAATTTCAGGGATCAACTGACAGCAATTTGAAACTGACATTTGTGGTAAAAGACATCTCCATTGCAACCCCAAAAATTAAATGGCAGGTGCCTTCAAATCTTGCTTTTGCACTAAGAAAAATGCTTTGCAGCAGAAAGCAGATAGTTATACAAATGTGCTTATAATATCATCATCATCCTTATTATTATTGAAAAGAATCCTTACTCATGTCTGCCGTTAAATACAAGGAAGGTGCTTAATACTTAATATCAACTTTCCATGCTTTCCCAAATCCTCATTGTCTTAAAGACAATGAAAAAAGAATCAATTTGAGTATTTAGTCAACTGAATTATCACATCTTGTAATAAGAGAGATTACTTACTTGTGTCATCAACCAGTTTTTGCACTTGCTCTTCCAACCATTTCTGATAGTAGAGACGCACATTTTCTTTATGCTTTCTTCCATTGCAATGTGTTTTTCTCACTGATGGCTAGAGAAAAAAAAAAGTTTTGCTTAAGTGATTTTAACTCCAAGAAGTGAAAGCCATAAACCCCCTAACTACATGCTACTGTAGCTCCATAAAGAGCAACAATATTAAACGTTAGTTTCAAAAGCCATTGTTTGATTTATACTTCACTGGCTGTTGATTGAATGTGGATTGGTGCCAAAGTTGATCAAGTCCTAAATACCTTGTGGCAGGAATTTAAAATATGCAAAGCTCAACATGTCTTTAAAGTTTCCTACATAAATATTTATATACACATCAAATACCGATAAGGGGGAAGAGAAATTCCTAGACTTGATAAGTATTAAATAATACTTGTCATGCAATTAAATTAAAAGCCATAGTTAGAATGTGCCTATGAAGCATTTCTGCTTTGCACTAGAATATAATGTTTGTAATAATTCAGTTTATTTTACATTTGCAACACTTGCACATAGTATACTAACCTGGCATCAGTGTTAACAATAAAAATCTATGGAAATGGGGTTTAAATCCCAGAAATTGAATGAAATATCTGAATGAAAGTAGGCTTCTATGTTTAAATTTACTCTGAAAAATTCAATTGAAAAAAAAAAAAAAAAAAAAAAAAAAAAAAATCAATTTAAACCACCAACTCTAAATTGTATATAAATTTGTATTTTTTACTTGCAGATTTTTACCTTAAAAGCAGCTGCAAGTTTGTGTTTTTTTGTTTTAATTTGCTTATATCAAAATGCATCATAAATTTTTGATCAAATGATTCTTTAAAAATGCATTTTTCAAAATAGACACTTGCTTGTAAATGCAAATAGCAATCATGACAGCCAGTATAGATGTCAGACAGGTTAAGATGCAGAAGGTTTTCACTATATCAGCTATAGAGACAAGAGATCAAATTCAAATGTTTTTCTTAATAGCAAATAAAGTGGGTATATTATATAAAATGTATTTTAATTATCAGTACAATTTTATGCCTATTATTATCAAGTAAACATTCTTTCCTTTATTAATTTGCAGAACAAGACCTCATAGTCTATATATTGACAAGAACTTTGAGAAAACTCATTCCAAATCTTGTTACCATTTTCTAAAGCACACCCACTTTTCTTATGGATTATGCTCCTGATAGAGTAACCAAAGTGTAGTAATAACACAGACAGAGGAGAAAGAGTTCAAATTATCCGAACAAAATTTGAAACTAATAATAAAATTTGAAAAATGATTAATTTATTCCAAAACATGTATATGAAAAAGCAAACAACAAAAATCCAAATACTTACAGAATCATGTGTCAAGTAGGTATCACAGTAATCACAATAATACCTGAAAATAAGAGAAGCAATGTTTAAGACATTTTTGATATCAAAAGCAATTCAGGAGAAAATGTCAAACTACATTGTTCATTTTGGATGTCATTCTAGTTTAGAATACATCAGCTATTATGAGACACTTGCAAAAATGTTATGAAAATGTTTGAATACTCTACTCAAGCAGAGCACTGAACTTAAACCCTGATCATTTAAAAAGAGTAGCTGAAAATGCTTTGGTTAGAAATCTATCTATCTATGGACAGATATTACAATAGTATGTATATTTTAGGATGTTTTTACAAGGAAGTTACCAGTGTTCTATAGTCTTTTTATTGCCGTATCAAATTAATTGTATAATAAAGGGGTGCTGAAAAGGCCAGTCCCATTTCTCAAAATCTGATCAAATGACCAGACTAAGAGGAAAGGATGTAGCTGTTGTTAGTGGAAACCAAGGGTATCTTGGCAATAATGACCAATATAAAGATAGTAGGTCAGTGAGAACTTTGACAATACAACCCAAGTAGTAGTTAAGGAGTTGGAACTATTGTCAATCTTGGCAGGGGGGGCCACACTTATATATTGCCAAACAATTTGATTTATAATTAACCAAACATTTACTGGCATATTCTTCATTTATCTTTGATATATATACATATTGCTAACAACTTAAAACAAATTCATGAGCATCTTTACAAATTGAGAAAAGTTGTCAGAATCATTAAATTCAAAACCAAATCCAATATTTTTTTTTAAATTTACTAAAAATAGGCTTTTAAATAGACTTACTAAGTATTGGATTATACTAGTTATACAAGTAAATTCATGAAGTTTCTAAGTCTTAGAATTTTCTTTTTAGCACAGGAATTTACTGAACTTAGCTCAGTTTAAAATTTAAAGAGGTTGAAATATTACTCTTCCTGGGGAGGGTAAATCTCAAATGGAAGTTGTCTTTACCCGAGAAATACCCCACTGTAGGGTGCCACAAATTTATAAATGGTATACTGAAGGGTAAAGATTTTCAGATAGACTACAATTTAGTTGTAAACAAAAATTACTTCAATGAGAAGAGCCACTGAATAGAAGAAATACTCAAGAAAAATGAAGTGATTTGAATCTAACAAATATTGTGGGTGTAGATACTACCAAACACTATGATGGAATAATCTGGTTGAATTTCAACAAAAAAAAAAAAAAAGAAAAAAAAAAGAGTTAACAGCAAAACAAATGAAATACACAAAAACTTTCTCAGAAAATTATTGAAGTGAACATTTTCTAAATACTAATAAGACAAAGTGAGAAACCACCTGATTCATGATTTAATGAAAAATGCACTCAGCATATTTTTTGCAATGGAAATTCAAAAGAATATCAACATATACTTTGTAATACTCTAAACATATGAACATTTGTACATTTCTCAACCAGCTGAGATAAGCTGCCATACTTTGATGTCAACTATAAGTTATTTAAAAAGAAACGGGAGATCATGAAAACTGAAAGGCAAATAATGATCATCCCTCTATTTCCAATTTATATTCCTCAATACTAAAAAGTGTTTATGTCATAAAGGAGCCAGTACAAAGTACTGGGTAAATTTTTATAGTTATAATTTGTATTATCTTTTTTAAACTGTTTTTTTTTTAAATTTATTATTATAAGCTGCCTAAAAAAAACAACAACAATCAGCTCATGTCTTACCTAATATATATACACAAAATATTTTGGCTAGATGGGGCTCTTCAGCCTTGTAGTGATATTCAAACAAAGAAAAGGCTATGGAAATAAATCCAGATGGAAAATCTGGAATGGAGTGCCGAAGTCAGTTGCTTGTCAACATTGACATACTTCCAGCAATCCCTGCAGTTAAGCCAGTCCCAAATGTAATACCCTGTATGCCTTTGTATCTTGTCAGTATGGTCAGGGCAGCACACAGCCTACATATATCATCGCTCAGGCATGTGCCTTGGAAAGGTTACTCAAGTCTCACCACCAAAGGACTGAATTTTGACCAAACAGGGCACTATCTTACAATATCCTACTATACAAAATATATGGAAGACATTAACATTTTTCTTGATTTGTCATTTATCTATGGAAATTTTGGATTATATCTACAATCACAATTTTAAGATATATAAATTTTAATGCACTTGACTGTGTTCAAAATATTTGCTCAAGACTATAATTATACTGAAAATTCAAGTAAATATATTATATATCAGATTTATACAGGGTTTTGGATCCCAACTTATGCAAGTTTATTTACTTACATAACAGCAAATAAGACAAAGCTGTAGTTCAGTCTTACCATCGAATCCTTAGTTTATCTACTGCAATTGAGGCATAGGTGACAGGTTATCAAGAAATGAATTCCAGCCATGAATGCCAAGAACTTCCAGCAGACCAGGGTATATATACATTTTTCAATTAGGTCACATTCACAAACTAGAAAATTGCCCTTCAACCTTTGTAGAGTGAGATGATTTAAGGGAAATCTTGTATTAAAAGATGTTGATCTGTTTCCTGTGAGAAGTTAACATAAAGGGGAAAAAAAAAAAAAAGAAAAAGAAAGAAAAGCAATCTTTCCCCAGGTGCCATAAAAGTGCGGGTGATTAAAGCCATCCACATTTTTTTTTTCAGCAATAGTTGGTTCTTTTGTCTTTGTGGTATTTTTCCTCCATCTATTTGCTGAAACTGTCTTCCTTGCTGCTTGTGTACCTAGTGAGTGTTAAATTCCCAAGCTTTCTTTCCTTGCATATCCCCAAAATGTCAATTGCCCTCCTGATTGTTAGCAACAATTTCCATGTAGTTCCTATTCTCTTTAAAACTGCACGTTGTGATGTCCGCGCGAGTATAAATAGAACCAGCTCGGTTGAGGTAGGAACTCTTCAGTAGACAGCAAACCTGGCGACGAGCACAAGATAATTTGACAAGCTTCGAATTAATGAAATACCACCCCCTTCAACAGCAAAGAAAAATACTCGAAAACAACATGAGTAAAACTTCGAATTAACAGCAAAGGAAAAAAAGTACTCAAATTCAACAACACGAGTAAAACCTCGAATTAACGAAACATTACCTCCTCAACAGAAAAAAATAAAAAAGTACTCAAATTCAACAACGCGAGTAACAAACCTAAAAAATAACAAATTATTTCGAAAGAAATGGCTCTCTATGCCAACAATAGAGCCCCCAAAAAGTGGGAAGACTCCAACCAGGAGCGAGAATGGAGTGAACATATCGAAGACGCATTTACAGCGTTTGATATAACAGATGATAAACGACAACTATCACTCTTTCGATTTTACGGGGAAAAGAAACTGAAAGATATCCTCAAAACATTAACACCGGAGATACCACCAGGCCAAGTAGAGCCTACAAAACAACAAAAATGGCACTTGACGAATATTTCATCCAGAAAACAAAGTCTTTGAAAGACATAAATTCAGGATGCTTAGTCAAGAAAACGGGGATTCAACACATGATTATGTCACCCGTCTACGCATACAAGGAGTAAAATGCAACTTTGTCGAATACAACCTGGATAAGGCTATAGTGGACCAATTAATAGAAAAATGCTCGTCAAGCAAATTACGCCGTGCGTATTTGAAAGAAACTGATTTAACAGTAGAGGAAGCACTTCAAAGAGCATTCGTATTTGTATCCACTGAAACACAAGCTAAAACAAATAGAAGAGAATGAAAGAGAGCACTCAGATATCCACAAAATTACAACCAATTACAAGCAACAACAACGAGATAACAGTGAGTATAGCAAACTATCCAGGGACAACAACCCATTAAAAACAGTTGCTAAATGCTACGGGTGTGATGGCTCCGACCACACACATGGTCAAACAAAATGCCCAGCATTTGGGAAAAAATGTAACTACTGTGGAGTTATAAATCACTTCGAAAAAACATGCTTAAAAAAAAAAAAAAAAAAAAAAAAAAAAAAGTGGTAAAGGGAAAACGAAGATGTCAGACAGCCACAATTACGTCCAACCAGTATCGACGAATCCAAATAATTCAGACAGCCAGGCATTCGTTTTTCAGGTGAAACCTATTCATTCAGCAGATAGCGAAATTGTCCATATTGATGATGTACCAGTCGGAATATTAATAGATTCTGGAGCAGACATCAACCTTATCGACGGTAAAACGTTCAAAGAAATCCTTAAAGTACGGCCAAACTTAACATTAAAAGAAACAAATTGTAAACCAAAAGCCTATGGGAATATTCCAATACCACTAAGAGGAGAATTTTTTACAACGCTGACGAATGGTTCCAGAAGAAAAGCCCACAAAGTATTTGTTACAAAGGCATATCAAGGTGGTAAACATTAAGTAAGCAGGCCAGCATTGAATTAGGGTTTATCACCACCCCACAGGTGAAATCGATTACAACAAAAAGTATCCCGAAATCAACAAAAGAAATTCTAGATCGACACTTACCCTCATTGGAAGGATTAGGAAGAATGAAAAATTTCCATCTTAAAATTAGAATAGACGACAACATTATATTTGTTGCACAACAGCCAAGATGGACACCATTTCATATCCAACAAGCAGTAGAGGAAGAAAAAAAAAAAAAAAAAAAAAAAAAATCAATGAAATGCTAGAAAATGATATCATCGAAAGAGTGGAAGGACCTACACTGTGGGTCTCGCCATTAGTAGCAGTACCGAAACCAAACGGAGAAATTAGAATATATGCCGATTTACGCGTGGCAAATAAAGCAGTGACATGCACCCGCTATCAAATACCATCAGTTGAACAGTTACTGAGTGAAATTGGCAATGCAAATGTTTTCTCAAAAATTGACCTAAACTCTTATTACCACCAAATAGAACTGGATCCTGAATCTAGAGATATCACTACCTTTTCATGCAACTCTGGAATCTACCGATATAAGGTACTGGTTATGGGCATTACATCCGCAGCCAAAGAAGGGCAACGATTGTTTCAACAAATCCTTCAGAAAATCCCTAACTGCTGCAATGGGGCAGACAACATTTTAATCTGGGGCAAAGATACAAGAGAACATAACAGAACCCTAGATATTGTATTAGGCACATTGAAAGAAAACAACCTCACAATTGCAGAGCACAAAAGTATATTCCCTAGTGAAGAAATCGAATTCTATGGTTTTATAGTGTCCAATACAGGGATCAGACCGACTGACTTGAAAATAAAAGCAATCAGAAATTTCAAAAACCCTGAAAACGTCCAGGATAAACGTAGTTTCTTAGGTATAATCAATTACCTCGCAAAGTTTATTCCACGACTGGCAACACTCAGCGAGCCATTAAAAAAGTAAATGCGAGCAAACATGGAATGGCGGTGGACAGAGGAAGAAGAATCTTGTTTTCCCATGCTGAAGAATGCAGTCATTCAGAGCAAATCGCTCATGCACTTTGATCCAAAACTGCAAACATCTGTTATAATAGATGCCCGTCCCATGAGACTAGGAGCAATACTTTGCCAAAACAAACAAAGGCTACTCATCCCCATCAGCTATGCATCCAGAACTTTAACCAAAGGCGAACGCCGGTATTGTCAATTAGAAAAAGAAGCCCTAGCAATTGTATGGGCTTGCAAAAAATTCCACTTTTACCTTTATGGAAAGAACTTTCTTATAATGACCGACCATCAAGCATTAACAACTATCTTCAATCCTAAAGGTAACCCCTCCGCGTGAATTTTGCGATAGATTTTACGTCTACAACAATATGATTATACAATAAAACACATTAACGGTAAAGATAACCCGGCAGACATACTCTCTCAGCAACCTATGGAGTATCAAAAAATAGTCTCACCCAAAGAAGAGATTGCCGAAGGATTTATCAACTCGGTTGTAGCTAACAGCATTCCAAAATCAATCACCTTATCGGAAATAATGGAGGAATCTCAGTGGGATCCAACTGTCACAGCAGTGAAAAAGGCAATACAACAAAATGACTGGACCAATAAGTTAATGGAACCCTTTAAACACGTGAGGAATGAACTGACAACAAAACGAGGCGTAGTTATACGCGGAGCCAGAATCATCATACCCCAAAACCTACAGAAACAAATCCTGAAATTGGCGCATGACACATATGGGGATAATGAAAACAAAAGCTCTGCTTAGAACTAAGGTATGGTGGCCCAATATAGACAAAGACAGAGGCTGCCATAAGCCGATGTATCCCGTGCACAACATTAGACCCGAAGGGAAACCACCATTCGGTGCATATGGCTGAAATGAAAGGCCCCTGGGAAATACTCCACGTAGACATCTGTGGACCTTTCTCTAGCAGGGATTATGTAATCGGAATAATCGATGCAGGATCAAGATGGCCTGAGGCATTTGTTACCAAATACACCAGGGCTGATACAATCATATCGACAATTCAAAGGTGTTTCTATACACATGGCATTCCAGTGATTATCGTTTCAGATAATGGACCCCAGTTCATATCCTCAGAGTTTAAGTGCTTCTGCAAAGAATGGGGTATCCAGCAGAGAAAGCGAGTACGAGGAGAAGGAAGAAGCAGATATCCCTATAGCCCTAAGATGAACAAAACGCCATACAAGAAAACCCCGAAGGTATGCAAGCAGCAGTTCGGAAGAAGAGGGAAACAATCTGAATACAAAGAAGGGAGCAGATGTGATGTCCGTGCGAGTATAAATAGAACCCGCTCGGTTGAGGTAGGAACTCTTTAGTAGACAGCAAACATGTCATATGCACTTAATTCAATAGTAAACACGTTTTTCCTTCAAGTCTTCTTTCTTCACTTATGACAAAATTGTTCATTCAGTGGCATATAGGAGAGATATCACATAGCAGTTCAATGTTGTCTTTCAATCCTTTAACCTTTAGCATTCTGTAGGTGACTATTTTCTCCAAGCAAAATGTTAGTCCTGCCAATGTAAGTTGAATTTCTTGGTTGTGGCGTCATATCCTTCTATGGCAACACCTAAAACAATCTTGACTGAAATTAACACCCAGGCTACTGCAATTTCAAATATATAGAACTAATATCTAAAACATTTTGAGGGAATTCCATGTACAGTAAAATGGGAACCAATATTTATAAATGATGCAGAATGCTAAATGTTTATATTTGGGTTACTTTCTGAAAACATTTTCTGTTATGCCAATGTGCATTCAGATATGTCAAACTTTGTTGTTTGTAACTAAGCTACCCAAACAGCTGAATTTCTGCACATGCTTGATTTCAATCTGTAGCTCAGAACTATGCATTCAGCCTTTTTACAGTTGATGGGTAGTCCTTATTTTCATTAACTACCTTGACTAATAGTCCTTTCCATATTTCTTCTGAACCTGCCATCAATAGTGTCATTTTCATACTCATATGTGGTTATCCCCAATAATAAAACCTGGTAGGGTAATACGTTCTCTTAGAATCATTTCACTGTACAAGTTAAATAAATCTCGCAAGAAAACATTTTTGTTGCATTGCTTATTTTGGTGTACTGACTCACTAAGTTGTTCCCATTACAAAGTGCCACTTATAGATTTTTTCCATGTAGATCAAGTTTTCATATTATTCCAAACAGTTGTTTTACATTAATGAATGCCTTTGCATAATCAAGGAACTTCATGTATAGGTATTTCTGTATCCCTACTGCTCATTCTGACATTTCCCATAACTGACAGAATCTTGAACAAAATCACATTGTTCTTCCTTTATTTCCAGTAAGTCTGCTACAAGCTCTGTTAAAATCTTAATTATTAGTTTTGCTACGTGTTTAGGTTGATTATTCGATTAATTTCATATTCATTTGCACCTGTTTTGTTTGACAACACTATGAACAATGACCATCTTAGATACTTTGGGGTTTCCTTGCTGTTGTATGAGATCAAATAATTTCATATTTACAGAGTATAAATAATTAGGCAAATAGATTTCTTTGTGGCTCATTATACCTGCCAGTGTTCACAAAATTTGATAGTTTCGGTCAAAAATAAAGGGGTGCTGGTGTAGGCTTCATACAAGATACTAAAACTATATGCATTTTAAGAGAAATTCAACAAAATATATCAGACCTACATGAAAAAGTAACTTATAGTTCTTTTGTATTCTACCTTCCATGGAAGGATTTTTCTAGCATAGTCAGTTTAGCATTTCAAATTAATTTTTAAGACAAACGCCACCTTATCTACCTTACGTTGGACAAACTTCTTGAATGACAATATGAAGTCATGCATTCAACAAAATTTTTTTACTGTTTATCAACCTTTGATATACAATATAATTTAATTATTTGTCTGCAAGTTAATATTTGTGACCAATAAGTCAAGAAACTAAGTAGAATTTAAGAAAGAAAGAAAAAAGGTGATAAATCAAATAGTTTGGAACGTTAAAACCAACTATCCAACTTTTCTAAACACATCCCAAAAACATCATTAGTGAATTGAATTCTAAAAAAATACTTAAATTAAATTTGCCTTCTCAAAAATGAAAGGAAAAAAGTAGTTAAAAACTAGTTTTAGTGGGAAAAGGTGTAACAATATTATCTTTTAAGTTATTTTCTTTTTTTATCTTGAATAACTAGATGAAGATTTAAATTTAAATGTTCAGGGGGTGGAGAACAAAATAAAAACAATTTAAAAAAAATCTTGATTAAAGTAAACATGGAAACTGAAGTTTCCTAATTTCATTATTTAATAAAAACCGATGAATGGAGCAGTACATAGCTAAACCGTTGCATAAAATAGACTATTTAGAATACTTAATAATACTGTATCAGAATAATAAATAATAACTTAAAGACCAAAACTATTTGTAATATTTTGCATAGCGCTAAAAACAAATAAAAGAAAAAAAAGAAAAGAAATGGTGGACGCTTGTTTTGTTTGTGGAGATCGAATATTGCAAGTTTCTATTTTGGAAACCTTCAACACGCATACTCCTTAATAACAAGGTTAGAAATAAATGTAATCAATTTAATTTCCTATGCATATAAAATAATGTTTTTTTTTTTTTGCAATAAGAGTTGAAGGCACATGTTCTTTTAAGAAATTTAAAACCAACATGGCTGCAACCTAAACAACACAACGGTAGACAGAAACAAATAAGGAAAAAAACACGTCCAATAAAATAGTTTCTCTACAGGGATGCTGTCGAACATCAAAAGAACGATTGAAAAACATTTAAAAGCCTCAAAATAATAATAGAATATCACAAATACTTACTTAGGCATACTTGCGAAAGGTTAAAACTAACCCAACTTCCAATGCCGGTCACAATTACCGGAAGTTGAGAAAGAAACAAATTGAGTTGGATTTTTTTTTTACCTTTATACTATTTTTATAAATGTTTATTATTAATTAAAATTTTATTAAAATATAATTATTTATTTCTTGCGTGGAGAAAAATCGTATTTTAAAATTCTAAAATTTTGCTTGGAGAATAGAAAATCGCGTGCATTTATTTTGCCAGTGATGATGGGAATCGTTCTCAGAAAGGAAGTAGAGAAATAAGGAGTGCACGCAAGAAAAGTGAACAGAAAAAAAAAAAATGCTGAATGGTGTTGGCTATTAAATTGAACGTTCCTTTTAGCGCGTAGTCGTTGTTAAGGGATTCGAGAGTAGTTAAGAATGGCGGACTATACGGCTTGGCGAAATATGCTGTACCGCGAAGTGGCCCGAACACAAACCTATGGGGCTAGTTGGAAAGAAATAACTGTCAATACAGGTGACATTTTTTTTTTATTAAAGAAATTGGCGATGGGTTTCGATACCTAGATACTTGGTAGATTTTTCCAGAATTTTGATCGAAGTTGTTGGGTTGACGAATTAAGTTAATTTTAAAAAGTAAAGACCGCCACGTTCTGAGCAACAAACATGCGAAGCGCAAAGTTCTTTTTTCTTTAAAACATTTCTTAAACGTTGTCATTTATTATTTTAGTTTTAGATGAAACTTTTGTAGCATAATTATTTTATAAAAGGTATTTCTGTACATTTTTTTTACTACCGAAGAAACAATAAAAATTGTTGAATTAATTAAAAAACAAATTAAATCAAAACACTTCCCGGAAAAAAATGATTTCGTTTTTCGTTGATATGTAAAAAAAAAAGAATCTTTCCTTCAAACTTAATGATTTTTTTTTTCATATCTTACTAAGCGTTAAGGCTTAAATTAGTAACTTTTTTTTTCTTTTTTTAAACATGATTTAAATCATCTAACCAATAACATTTCTTAAGTCTAATTTTTAAAATAGAAGTTCTGTTAAAAGCACGTGTTTTTACACTACAGTACTCTTTACGACCATTGATCATTTCTTTTAAAAGTATTTGTGACTCTACTTAGTAATTTCTATCATTCATTATCTTTTATTTATTTATTTGCTTTTAGAAATATTCTATCAGTTTTTACTGTTACAGAGAAATTTAACTCTCTCTCAGTCGCACACAATAGTGGGGTATAATGGGACACATGGAATGAATATATTTCAAACTTTACCATTTCAAAAATATGTATATCCCGCTAAATATTCGGACATTTCTTTCATAAATGTTAAAGGTAAAGAGACTTTTATCAGCTGTAAAAATTTAGTTGTCACGCACGTTAAGATAAAAGTGCAGAAAGAAAATCTTATTACTCTTTCTTATTCCTCCAAAAATTCCTGAAACATTGACAGGTCACTTTAAAAAAAAAAAAGTTGCCAAATGATTAAATTGGTTCAAGCCTTACGGTCAATCATTTTGTCTTGCCTTATTCCCGGAAAGTTTGTTGTCTTTAATGTGGTGTTTAAGGACTAAATAATGACTGGTTTCATCCCTTTTACATATCATTTTTACTCCTTTCCCCCTATTGGGAAGAGAAGTTAAAAATATCTTGTAATAAATGTAGATTATATTGGCAAATTATTGATGCAAGTTTGATTTTTCTTTTAATGATCTTTAACATTAGTAATAGTTTGTGTGTTTTTAACCTTAAAAGTAAGAAATACGACTTTAAGTTAATACACTTGACAAATGTATCTATCTACCTGTTGTATTTAACGACATAACAGAAGTTTCCAAACCTAAAAATAAGAATCACCACGTAAAGTTGAGAGCTGCAAACAAAACTAAACATTGCTCTGGCATTAAAATCGGGTTTTATATTGTTAATATTTGTAAACTTAAAAAAAAAATACTAACTAGGAGACTTACGTTTTACTTTTTTTTTTAACCCAGTGTGTCCGCACCTAAGTAAACAAAGCATGGCATTTTTATTGTTTTCTGATGAGAGAAGGAACTTAGCCAAAACTTCACGAGTCGCACATAAATGTCAAAAGTCAAAACCGAATGTGATTGCAGAGTTACAGTTTCGTCTGGCAAATACAACCACCCAAAAAATTGTTTAAATTAAATACTTTTTTATCAACATAGGCTTTTTTATCCTGCTCAACACCAGCATGGAACTTGAAGGATTAGAGAAAACAGAAAATAGTTTATGAAAATGCATTTTTTTTCAATTATTGAAAAAAAATATACTGAATAATATATTATTGAAAAGAAAAATGCAGTTATATATTTAAAATGAATAATAATGTAACTCCTCTCTAATCCTGGCAAGTTGTTTAACCATTGCCTGAAAGAGAAATGTTTCTCAAGTCTGTAGCAGTTTTCAGTTGTTTACTAAGTTTTAAAAAAGGTTGGTAGTTTATCTCCATTCCTGTATCAATCACCTTAGTGTCATTAGCAAACACTTTGAGTCTGTTATCTACAAAGGATCAACTCACCAGAAATAACCTCCTCAGTGACAAATAATATGGATTTTGTTCTTTGGGGGCCAACTGTTAACATTTTAACTGTCATCATCAACAGAATCAATGAGGCATTTGATGGTGACTTTGTGATTGCCTTAAACATCTTAAAGGCTTTTGACAAAACTTAACAGTGGGTTGCTACACAAACTCTCATGCTATAGCATTTTTTGGAGGAGTCCTATGAAGATTGTGAATGATCAGTTTTCTGAATCTCATGAGATTTATGCAGGCATCCACCAAGTCTCTCCTTGGTTCTATTCACTTTCTGCTTTTTATTAACAATCTACTTTGGAACATTCTCAGATCATTATTAACCCTGCATTAATCATATGGTGTGTGTGTGTTTTTGTTTTTTTACCCCCAAATTTTTAAAGTACTTGGAATTCCTAGTTGGCAACTTGTTTATTTTGTTCATCTGACTTAGGGTGTTTGGCTTGGTAGTCATGGGGAGGCAGATGCCAGGGGACTATCCATTTTATGGAAAGCCAAGGTGACTAACACAGGCTTAAAACATCTATACAGATGATATCATTTTCTATGGATACACTTCTGAGCACAAAGATGATTGGAGCCTGGCAGCTGATCTCTCCTCACCTAGCTCCTAACATTTCATTGGGAAAGTAACTGGGTTGCAACTTTCAATACCTCAGACTCATTGAGAATGGAACCATTCAGTATGACTGGAAAAATCTTTGGATATAAATGATGAAACTATAGTAGCTTGCTTGTTTGTTTTTGTTTGTTTTTTTCAACTTTTAACATCTTTTGGGTCTTAAGTTCCTTATAGACCTCAAGTGGAGCTCATTTTTAAAATGAATTGGTAAAGATGGCACACAAATTGTTGGTTCATTCTATTGCTCTAGAAGTATCTAAATTTTTTATCATTTCACTTCAAGGCAGTAAAGCCACTAAGACGCAAGAGGTTACCGAGTGTTAGAAAATATGAGAAAAACTACTATTAAGGAGAAAGGATAATAAAAAAACAAGAATTAAGAAGACAAGATAACGATTGACATTGCATTTAAATCTTTGAACATCGAAGTTAACTGGGAAGCAAGAAACTAGAAGTGTTCCACAAGTGAGAAGTGCACTAGAAGAAACTGTTAGCATAGAACTTCTGCCATGCTTTATTTTTACAAGAGCCATATTAGGCCAAAAATGGAGTACTGCAGCTATATCTGGGTTGGAGATGATCAATCCTCACTTTTCAGCTTTGATAGTTCAACATCATCTATGCAATCTTGTGGAGGAAGACATTTTCTACTCTGCAGATGCTCTCCCACTGATTCAACATTGTAAGCCTATCACTACTCTATTGCTATATCCATTGCAAATGTTTAGATGAGCACCATTCTTTAGTTCCACGTGTCCAAACATTTACAGTTTAGGACATTTCCTTGCAATTGAATCTCTTAATTTTTTTCTGTTCTAAATGTAAGAATAAAATTCTATTGAAACAGCCTTTTCCCTAGAACTACTTTGGAGAACAGACTCCCACATGTGTGCTTCCCTGAACACTTCAATCTTCAACTTAAGGGTCAGTCATTATCTATCCTCCTTATCAATCTAATCTTCACTTACTACCGCCCTTTCTTCCATTCATATCGCACACCACATTCATCACTACCATTTTGACTTTAACCCCCTACCTATTAGGTGAACTTTAGTATTAAAAAAAAAATTCTACATTTTTACCAATTTTAAACTCATTTAAATTCAATTTGTAAGTTATTTATGCAAGTGTAATATATATTCTAGTAGGATTGGGCCCAGGTTATAGGAGTATCTTTTGTCTTTTTGACACAGTGTGGTGAGCATATTAGGGTCGGTCTGAATTGTTTCTGAAAAGAAAAATGTTAACATATATCTGATAATTAGTTATCCACCAAAATATCTGTATTATTTGCCTTTTATTTTGATGTTATGGCCCGTTGTTTAAGAACCTCTGCCTTTGTCGTCTGTAAAAGGGTTTTTCTGGTGAGGCAGGTGGTAGACACCCAGCAGAATTAAAAACGAGACCTGTGAAGGGGGTGAATGAACCTTCTTGTAATGTCACTTGCCATCTAGCACAATGGGATAGACTGGATTTCATAGCTATGAATGCAGCAAGTGCTGGTGATGACACTGCTTTGTTGGATGAAGGGCTTCTTAGAATTAAGTCAAGGGCCAAGGTTGAGGGTTCCCCTGATGGGAACAAAGACTATGTGCCCATGACCAATTTAAGCTTTCAAGTTCAAGGATGTCAGTTGTGATTTGACCTAGTGAGGGATGGGCTCTGCTAGGTTTACTTACCCACGGTATACTGTGCATTAATAAATACCTTTCTGGCTTTCAACCCAAATATGTGATGGTGCTCAGTTGTGCAGCAACCCTATGACCACACCCAGTTATGGCAAGGGGGTAGTTATTTTGGAGTCATGAAATTGACTCAAGAGAAAAGATCAAATTGAGGCTAGAAGTAATGTTTTGTATTACTTTATTGATACAGGGTGATTGAAAAATAACTCCCAATTTTATGTATGATGGGCTTTCCCATCTTGTAAAAATTATAGTTAGGTGGGAGAGTCCATCATACATAAAATAGGAAGTTACTTTTCAATCACCCTGTAGAATTTTAAAATTTGTATGTGTTTTAAATGTCTATGTATAGGTAAATAAATGACAAGATGGAAAACAGAGTTGTGATATTTCTGCTACCAAGAATAGACTTCTACTTGTCATTATTCAGCTTTATATCTTGTCATTTATTTACTCATTATTATTCTTACATATTTCATTATCAGTATGGTTTAGCATGTAATTAAGGAAAGTAATGTATTGTTTTTTTCTGTTTCATAAGTAAATTCAATTACATATTCAATTTTTTAATCCTTTTGCACCAAAGACGGAAATAAAGCCACTAACATGTAAGGGGTTACTGAGAGGGAAAGAATCTGAAAAAAACATTGAGAATGAGGACAATAAATATACAGAATTCAAGGAGACAGAAGATAACAATTGACATTGCATTCAAATTTTTGAAGATTTCAAATGATGAGATTTTGCTGTCAATCTGTGCTTAAATTTGTGAAGTTGAAGTACCAGTAGTTGTGAAGTTGTTCAGCAGAACAATTACCAGGAAAATATTTATAGAAAAGGCACAGAGAAGCTAAATTATAGTGGTAAGAAAGTGACTGAAGTCAAGATACCAGGTCAGGATCATTAACATTGCAGATATTTTTTTTTCATTTTATCAAAAATCTCCAAATACACAGAAGCACCAGACCAGATGTAACGGCAATATTCAATGCATCGGTGAATGGTGGACTTATAAATGTGCATGATAGATTTTGGCAAGAAAAATGGTTAAGAACAACACAGTAAACCAACCTTTCTAGCAGTAGACCTAACAATTGATTTGATATAGTCATTCCACTTCATGTCAGTAGAAAATGTTAGACTGAGAACCTACCAGGAGTTATTCTCCTGGTGGTTAGTATCAGCCATTCTAATGGAAATCAAAAAAGTTTCTCTCAGACAATTAAGAGAACAGTTTTGTTAAAATTAACAAGCTATTTTTTTTTTTTTTGGCAGCGGGGGGGGGGAGTGTTAAAATTAACAAACCCTTTATTGTCTCCACAGATTGAAGGTAATTGTGTAGTTTACAAGATCCAGTAATATTGTTTTGAGTAAATGAAAAACATTGAATTTATAATCAAATTTACTTATGAAATGGAAAGAAACAATATGCAACTCTTATTCAACTGGGCATAAACTCAACAAGACATCTCAAGATTTCTTGAATTTGCCAGTTAACTGATGGAGGTTCTGCACATTGAACTTGTTGATCCAACAAGTTCTATAATTATTCAATGTGAATGATATCTGGGGAATATAGTGGCTAGGGTAACACACTGAAAACACTTTTTATATTGTACACTTGAAGAAGATCATAGTATTGATCAGCCAAAATCTTGTAGTAATAATAATAATAATAATAATAAAAGCAGCAAAAATAATGAGCTTAATCATGCAAACAATTCTTGTATTTAAATTATGCTGGCTTTTTTTATTTTTTATAATTTGCAATCATAGTCTCTTCATCTCGTTCACTGATGATAGAATAAATTCCTTTGTTTCTTTCACTCATATTCATAGCAATAATTTATTTTCAAAGTGTTTTTAATCTAAATTATTTTTTTATCAATTATACCTTTCTTCCTGGTGATATCTAATACACTTATTAACAAATTCAAATCATGTTATTAATAGTCACTATTTTACAAGTTAAATGCCAAACTGTTAATTACATAATGTCTCACTTTTTTTGAAATTGCACTAATCTTCAAATTTTCTTTCTCAGTCATGGTATTCCACCTTTTGGGGGTGTGGGAAGTGTGTATTAAAAAAAAGAAAAGTTTCTTGGCTGTTTTCTTACCCTGCATTATACAGGGCGTGGTAGAAAAACCTCCCACGTAATGTTAAGACATTAGTGACAATGGTGTCTTTATCTAGCTAATGTCTTACCATTATGTGGGAGGTATTTTTTTCTGCCCTCTTAGTGCTTGTCATTTGGTTCTTACACTGCTGTGACTACTACCTACTTTCCTACAGTGCTGTTTAGTCTCTGGGGAATTCTTTGTTTTTGTTCTATATTTGGCCTACACACTTTAGCCAGAACAAGAAGCATAAATAAAATTGGCACTGAAGGTTTTAATAAGTTTTTTAAATTATTTTTCTTACTTTTTAGGTGGATCTGACAGCACACTACAAGACATTAAAGTTTCTAACACATCTGGTGGATATGCCTATCAAGATAGTACCGAACCCAACTCTGCAGCCAGCAACAGATTCATTTATTGGTAAATAATTTCTGTCTGAATTTCTGGAATGAGGAATTGTCATTATTTACATTATTTACCTATGAACTATTGTTCCCATTTTTGTTGTTATTACAATGTTTCAGCTATTGTGTCCTTCAGCCTTTGTTAGATGATTGCTGAGCCAGGTTAACCTTCTGAGAATTTCAAATTGAATCCTTTATTTAAATTACATGGTTCCATGTCCAGGGATATCTCGTCTAGTTCTTATGTAGTACTACTCAGTTGTTGCTCGGCCCATTTCCACTGAGTCTAAATAGATGCTCCCTAGTCCAGGGATTGAACTCACAATTACTATGTCACCAAAATCACAAACCAATGCTTTAATCTTTCAGGCTGTTGATTGGTGAAACTTCAAAAAAATTAATTAGAACATTTGTTAATGAATTTGGTGATATAGTAATTATAAGTTCAATCTCAGGGCTTTGGGCAGTGTGTGAACCTTGTGGAAATGATGAGCAATACTAGACAAGATATCCTTGGACATAGGCAGTGAAATGTAGAAAGAAATATAGGGTTCCGTTTGAGATTCTCTGAAGGTTACCTGGATGGACATTCAAATCCAGAACTTTGTGATAATAACAATAAAGGTGGTGAGAATAGTCTGCAGGTAAATAATTATTGGTAAATTGTTGTAGCTTAGGAAAGGTTATTGAATGAAGAATAACCAAAACGGAGGCTAGAAATGAAATGGTAATCTTTATAACATCAACAAAATACAATACTTGCCAGCGGTATGAAGTAGGTAAACCACCGCTAGTGGTGGACTACTTAGACAGCACATTACCCCCACTTACAATAGTGTCCAATGTATTTATGAGGATTGGGACACACCTATTAGTGTTCATAGGTACAGTATATAACAATAATGAATAAGAAAATTTATGTGAGCTTATTGCCTTAGATTAAAGATGGAGTATATGGGGACTAATGATTTCAAAGGTTATTTACTGCTACATTATGGCGATCATGTGTTTAAAATGTTCCTTTGCTTAAGAATTTGCTGATATAACTCATAATATCACAAGCTGGATTATTAAACAAATACTTGAATGATTACATTAATAGATGTGTGGATGGTGTTATGGATAGCAACTTGGACTGAGAAATAAGAGAGCTGAATTTGAATTCCAGTCAAGTTCATTACATTCACCTACATGCAATTACTCTTGGGGAAGATATGAATCTATTTCTTCTCCTCCTTGCTATGGGTTAAATAGTAAGACAGGTAGGGCTCTTTAGCTTTGTTTGGCAACCAGTCTGGCAGAACAACAACTCTAAATTAAAAACAGGTTTGACATGGAGCTAGCAACATCATCACGTAAAATCCTAGGAATTGCAGCAGCAAGGTCAAGTGTTGTTGTGAGCTGTGACTCCGATACTCTCCAGTGGAGTCTATGGGGTTTGAGTTAGTGTAATGATTTACACATTTACTGACAACAAATGTTTAATAAGCAGATGTGAAACTGACAGTTACTGTGTACTGTTGATTTAAAAAAAATTTTTTTTTTCAAACACTTGCTCTTTGATATTGAGCACTCTTGCCCTATAAATATAGCAAATTATTAATATATAATCACTTTTAGCATTAAATATGTGTGTTCAAATTCATTATATAAGTTCATTGTTTCACACCGAGTTGTTTCATCTTTGTCTCGTCCAGCAGAACACCACTAGTGGGAAACTAATCTCCTATACAAACAAAATGACCTGCAAAATATTCTTGCTAGCTATGCCATTGTAGCCACTTATTTTAAATGAGTGCATGTTGGCCAAAATTTTATTTTTGAATAGAAAGTTATTTTTGTTTTTCATCACTTGTTATATATAGACTTAGTAAACTACTTTTTTTTTCTTTCTCTCCCCATTCAGGCGAACCACAGGGGATATTTTGGAGCTGGTGGAGCAGTCTTTGGATTATAATCTTGTTGGCTCCCATGTACGGTACAGATTTCAGGACACTCCCCTCTTGGGAGGCACGAGTGTTCATGAACACCAAGGCAAAGTTATCATCCTTGTCACCACTGTTGCCAGTGTTCATCGTCTTGTTTTTCCACATCCAAATAAAATTCACAGACCAGTAAGTATCAGATTTTTTTCTCCTGCTTGTAGCAGATGTTTGATGTTTTTTGACAGCTTTTTGCCAGTTCAGATGTAAATTTATCCTCTTTGTTTTTGCACGCATCTTGATTGTATTCAAATTTATCTACTCCACCTATATTTAGTCTTCCTTCCATTAAGGAATGGCTGATCATTCTGTTTTGTTTTTTTTCTCTTAGAATTGGACACAGAAATTCTTGCCTATATCTTCAGGAATAACTACTAATGTAGTAGCAGCAATTCTATACACATCTATGGGACTCACTTTGGATTTATTTTTGAATAATAAGATGATTTTGCTATTGATGTATATGGGACTAAGAACGGGCAGCAGGTCTAATTATTTGTTATTGGATAGCTCAGTGTTGATGAATTTTGATCTTCGTCTCAAAAGCCATACTTGTTAATTTGTCAGAAGATTAGGAATAAGCTGTAAACCTCAATTGTGCCCAATGTGGATTCAATGTTAGGGAACATTGCTAGATGGAAGTATATTATAATAGTAGACTTTATGAAAATGTTTTAGCAGATTTCTTTAACTCATTAATGTAAAATTTAGATATTATAAAAATAACAACAAAGTTTTAGAGAAAATGGAAACAAAAAGGACCCTTATACTTAACATCAGAAAGAGTCCAAATTTTTAGGGCACATAATGAGGAAATGGGGCTTGAAAAAAAAAATTTGATACAGGACAGATGAAAAGCACGAGAGACAGGAAAACAGCACATAACCTACCTAGTGAGTATGATGGTGAAATAGGGTTTAAGAGGGATGACAAAATTTATTAAGAACTACAAAGGACAGGAAATTGTGGAGAGCCATGATCGCCATTTTTCTGAAGGTACACAGCATATAGAAGATTAATTATAGATTTCTAAAGAAGTAAACATCCAGTATTATAGATTTCAAAAACTAAAAAATTGAGTATTATAGTGTTATATAGGAATAAAGTATTGTTGCCTAAACTTGAGTTTGAACATAGATCGCCATTGAGTAAACACAGGTGATCCCGTTATTGAATTAAGAGGACCACGTGACCCTGGAGGAAACGCATATATGTAGGAAGTAGTTGACGACTAATAATTTCTATTTCTATTCTATCTTCTATTACTATTCAGATTTCTATTTCATCCTCTAGAGACCACTATTCTCTACTCTATTCACTATACTCCTTCTCTATTCACTATACTCCTTCTCTATTCACTATACTCCTTCTCTATTCACTATACTCCTTCTCTATTCACTATACTCCTTCTCTATTCACTATACTCCTTCTCTATTCGGATCACTATATGGATTACTTTTTGAGTGAGTACTATTAGTTATTCAAAGGTGTCTGGCACCAGTATTGTTCAAAAGTGTCAAACGAGTGTTCGTTGGCATCACAAAATATAGATTTCTACTTATCACCCATTAATTCTGACAATTGCAAAAATGAATTAAGGAAAAGTTTCATGAAGCATTGCAGCATTTCTACTCCATTTCCTGAAATCTGAGTTCCTATTCTGTCGGTAATGGGGCTGTCAGGCAACAAGACAACACTTGAGTGGCTGATTTTTCATGTATTAGGTGATCTACTTCAAAACTGTAATTACTAAGCTCATGGGCAACTTAAACTGTGGTGGCACTATGCCTGAGGAGCTTCTTTGAAATTGGCAACATGTGTTGCAAGTGCTGTATTTATGTAACCTTAAATTATCAGCTTCAAAAATTTATTTACTCAAAGACAGCTACCATCTTCAGCAGCTTTTTTGTTTTAACGATTGATATGTGCAGTTCCTCATAATATATTGATGTTATCTACTTGCTTGCATCTTTGTGTGGTTTCTTTGCATGTAAGGCATAAGTTCATGCCGTGTTCATTTACTGTCATCACTGGAGTAGGTGGTGGTGAGTATAGACTTCCTTGAGGCTTTCTGGCTTACTCAAAACGCTCTATGTTCTAAGATAAATGCATCACACTGCCCATCAGATCTGTTATGGATCAACACAGATGGTTCTGTAAAAATGGTCTGGCATCAATTTGACTTTATTACAAGAAATGGGCACATTTATCTTGCGGGAGTTTTATCATGCAAAGCAAAAGCAATTTCAAGTGTTCTCACTTCCATGTGAGATTGCAACTTTGTCAGCTATCATTTTTATGAAACCTTTTAACCATTACATTGTTCAGGTGACAACTTTACATGGGTCCTTCATTTGTTGTAATTGTTATCATTTATATAGCATGGGGTCAAGGCAAAGGGTCAATTATCTTAATTTTACTTTTACTTTTACTTTAATATTCAGAAACCGATTAAACAAATAGGAAATAACTGAGCAACAGTTTCCGATATTTTATAAATAAAATATAATCACAAAATTACTTTAAAATAACTTTTTGACAACAGATATAAACTAGTATGATATCATTTAACCATATAATCAGTGATGTGTAAAGGTTTGATGTCCAGGGCTAACTCCTTGATTGTATACCTCTAGGATTCAAGTAGGGGGTCTATAGGGCCTGGTACTGAGAAATGTAAGAAAGGAAGGCATTTTAAATATGTAAAAACTGATGTAACATGAAATAAACACTTTATTCAAATTAAATATGAACTAAATTTTTATTTCATCCTTTGATTGGATGCCATCTTGATATGGATCCCTGGGGGTCCTCTGACTGCATATAGTGCATTATCTTTGTGGTATTATCTTTTATTACGACTATTCGGATCATCATCTTATAGCAATCAATAAACCATTAAAATGAAAGAAATACCCTTTACAATTAGTAATGGTCTATTGTCATAAATACACTTTTTAGGATTAAGAAAGTAGTAGAAAAAATGTGTGGTTTAGCAGCAGAATTTGACTTAACATTTTTTATGTTTCGTTTACAATATTTAAAAATATTGCATTAAATTTATGGAAGCATGACATCTTTACATAACAATAAATGATTTTGTATTATAAAATATTATGTTTAGTTCTATTTTGTTTTTTAAAGGTAAACTAATCTAAAATTCAAGATCCTTTTTTAAAAATACTTAGAAAGGAAAACAAAATATTCATTATGGATAACAATTAAACTCCTGTAACAAATAGGATTTTTAAATAAATTCTGCAATTGAAGAAAAGTCTTTGGAAGAAAAGACTGTTAAAAAGTAAACATAAAACATTAAAATTATCTTTTTTGGAAGAGACTTTGCATTTGTAATAAGACTAGAAAAAATCGGATTAATAAATGGTTTCTTTAAATCACAGGAGATTAAAAATGTTACATTTCGATATAAGAAGTGTCATAAAAATTCAACATGATTTTTTTCGTTTTGTTAGAAACAGGAATACATATTACGCAGAAATAAAGTTGATTGTTAGTGTATTTGCTTTTATGATTAAAAAATTTCATAGAGAAGAATATTAACTTTAAGTGATAATGTTAAATGAACTCGAGACCAGTTTTCCTAAATTACATTTTCTTAGTGAATTTTACATAAAAAATGTTTGTTTTTTATAAAGAAAAACAATATAATAATAGCAAGTTTGAAG
The DNA here is from genome assembly GCA_964036315.1 of Acanthosepion esculentum. NCBI lineage: Eukaryota > Metazoa > Mollusca > Cephalopoda > Sepiida > Sepiidae > Acanthosepion > Acanthosepion esculentum. The sequence goes on from OZ038484.1 coordinate 111,352,976, forward strand.
GAAATAAAATAAATCTTATACTTACTTCAATTAAATAAACTAAAATTATTCCAAATGTAAAAAGCAAAAATTTCTTAAACCAATGGCAGCAGTAAGTTACCACAAAACCAAACCAAAACTAAAAAAAAAACTTTGTTCCCAGTGGAATAATGTGATTTGAAATAGGACTCCAGTTCTGGATGAGAGCTGCACTATGACATGACCTTAAATAAAAATTGTCATGGATAAACATTATGTAGCAAAAAATTTCAAAACAAAATTTGATTAATATATCAAGCTACAAACTTGTTGATCCACTTTTGTGCATATGGACCATTGTTCTATATAACGATCATCATATCAAATTTTCTGAAGTAGGAGTTGTCAGTTTATATCTTGTGTTAAATATTTTGATTTCTAATTTTGTTTCTATTATCTTTCAGGATACCACTTACTTCAGATATAGTGAGGAATCCAAAGCACTCTCAGTATTTACAGAAGCATCTTTGACCAGTGCACAGGACAGTAAAAACTTTCACATGGTCAATCCTGGGGGTAGTCTTACCTCTCAGCTTCATTGTGCAGCCACCTGTCTCAATTCTGAGGGGCAGGCAGTCTTTGCTTTTGCCACTGGACTTGGAACTATTCTCTTATTTTGTATGCCAGCACTTGATGAACCTGGTAAGATTTTGAAACTGTAACATTTGGTTTTTGTTCATCTCACTGTGATCTTGAATATGGATAGATTCAGGGTAGGTAACAAGGGTGGCAAATAAATGAAGCAATATTTTTAAAAAATCATAATTGTTGGTGGTAGGTTTGTTTTGTACCTACTTGTAATCGGTCTAAATGTACATTAATACTTGTTTGTGAAGATCTATGCATTTTATATGAAGTCAATCTAGAAACAAGTCAGCCATCTTGAATATCTTTAGAACCAGTTGAATAGTATTGATGTCATTTGGCAGTCAATCATATGACACCTTACTGCATATGCATGAAAATTTGGCTAGTCTACTTCTTACTAGGCACACTGCAAGATAGCAGTAGGATTTGAGATGAATGCTATTTAATGTCTGCTTATTAAATACTTTCTTTTTTCTGTTTTTTAATGAGATAATTAAATTCCTTAATTTAGTTTTTAATGAAAAAAAATGTTTATCTCTTAGTTTTAATCAACAAACTTCTTCCATTTGTTTTTTCCTCTTCCTCTTCTTTATTTGGGCTGTACACAGTTTTTAATATTTCCAAGAACTTTTGGAATTTATCTTCAAATTAAAAGTACTTTTTTCACCAATATCCTGAGCTAAAAGTCATAGCTCACTTTATCTCACACTTAAGCATTAAAAAAAAACAAAGCTACTCTGTTAGCATTAAAGGTGTCCCTGCCAAAATCAGGAACTTGGTAAGAATTTTATGAAAACTATTTTGTAGAATATATATTCCTCAAAAAGTACCTAAAACCTGAAGATGGTAATTACCAAAATTTTTTTGAGATATTAAAAACTGTAAAATCTCAAATAGAAAAGGGAAGAATGAGTTTGATGATTAAATGTAAGAGATAAACATTTTTCTGTTGAAAAAATAAAGTTTAGGAAATTTGATTCAATTTTTTTTGTTTTAAAAAGAAAACCTATAAGTGGATGATAAATAGCTGTCATTTTGAATCCTACTGCTTTTTTACTGCCATTTTGTAGCATATCTGGTTAATGATAAACTAGCCTAAAATTCTCTCATGGAATTAATCATTTAGCAGTGAAACTACATTGAGCTTGGGTATTGTGTAATCACTGCATTCATGACATCTTGTACAATTTTTTTTTCCTGAATCATAGTCAATTATGTCAACTTTTTCCCTGATTTCATTTATCTCATAGCTTCTTGTGTCTTCTGGCTTTTCTCATTAGTGAAACGGGAATATGGTCAGGAACAAGGAAGATCTTACAAAGCATTTGATGATGATTCTAAAAGGGGGCCTTTACAGGGTGTGTGAGGGCTAAAGGGAATATTTGAAGAGTGTTTTAAAAGACCAAACCAGGCTATTTTTCATTAATGTAAATGACTGGATTCTTGTATTTCTAAAGTAACTGGTTTAATGAAGTGAAGGTAATTCCAATTAAATTCAAGTTATTTCTGCTTTCTGTTTTTAATACTGTGCTCAATATTATGAAGGCAAAGCCACACACACTTGTATTTTTACAAAAATCAACAATAACTTGAATTTAATTGAAATTACATTTCAGTTAAGTGTGTGTGTGTGTGTGTATATATATATATATATACATAAAATATTTGTAAAAAAAATAGATTAAAAAGAAATACTTACATACTCAAATTTCCCTTTTTTTTTTCTTTTTTTTTTGCATTTAGCTCTTTATATATATATATATATATATATATATATATATATATATCTGCTTTTTTCTTTTTATGAATAAAAGAGAAACACTCTAGCCTAACTTTGTTGGAGTGAATTTCAGAATGAATTGTTTGACAGTTTTTGCTAATTTTCAGCAAATACATTCATGGTGGTAATGTATGGAAATAATTTTACAAATATTTTTTTTATTTTTTAACAAATGAATTTGGTGTTCTGCATAAATCAGCTTTAAAGTTACCACAGTTTCTTTAAAATAATGAAGCGACCTGACATTACATCTATGTGGTTATTTTTGTGTTTTTTATCAAATATGTGTTGAACGTTGAATTTCAATTTTTATCATTCCTTGGCTCATTTTACATCTAAAAAATTATGTAGAAAATTCTTATCATTATTACATTTCTATTTTGAAGTATCAAATCATGTTTAAATCTTTTTTTTTTCTCTTGCCAGGTGAGGTAACTCGATTTGAATTGTGCCAGTCTTCAATGATGCAAAAATTGTGGAGTGGATGGGTTCCAAACATTATAAAGTAATTTTATGTTTTATTTTTTTTTCATCAAACAAATTAGCTCTCACTCCTTTTTAGATATTCTTCAGCAACAAAAATTAAAGAGGCACAAAAGCAGAAATAGTATAAACTGGATTTTGAAGGTGCCTGGAATTCTTAAATGAGTCATTGTAACAATTCTAAGAGGTATTCTAACTTGTATCCTCATCTTTGCTATTGTTTTCACTATATTTTGGATGATCTGTTCTTAGGCTTTCTCAAGGGTACAATTCATCAACTTATCTACTGCTCTTGATGTCATCAATGATTTCTGTCGTCAATTGTAATTCTTGAGTCTGAAAAAAAAACCAGCCACTTCTAAGTATCTTAATATATGTGCTTATTTCTTCTTTCATATTTTGGACAATAATTACAATTTTGTCCAATAATTAAAAAAAAAAAATCAGTCTTCTAGTTTAGTCATTATTTGACCTTGAGGTTATTTCTGTGGTGTAGTGGATAGCGGCTTGGAATGAGAAATCAGAACTGGGTTCAAATTCCAGTCAGGTTTGCTACCTTCACTTATGCACAAATACTCTTTGGAAAGTGTTGTAACCTAGGGATGGTTATTGAATAGAATAATTGCATGAAGGTTGGTAACAAATACTTAGGACAAGAACAACAGACATAAAATTCGCCAGCAATGTGTAGACGTAGTAGTCAACTACATTCCACAATAAATCTCCAACTGCAGACCAACATACAGTATTTACTACTGTATTTATGTGAATGGGGACTTACCCATTATTACCTGTAGGTATGCTACAACAGAAATGTATGAATCTATCTCATCCCAGCTCTAGGTTGAATAGTAGGACTTGTATCTTGAAAAATCATTATCTCCAAGAAATTGTTAATGCAATATTCACTAACAAAAAAAAAAAGATTCTTAAATCAGTTTTAAATAACCCACTAAGGGTTGATAAGCCACAAAAAAAAAACAAATCATCAATCAGCTTGTTCTTTCAGACACTGTTTCATATCACATTTCTTTTATATAATCAATGTCAGCCATTTGTCCAAAACTAACTTAAAAGTTTAAGACTATGATTGCTCAGTTGTAGAACAAAGATGTTTAGAAAATCAGAAAAAGGTGTAAAATATCTAGAGATTTGTTTTTCATTTAATCATCAAAATGCCTATTGAAGTGGTTAATGTTATTTCCATGAAAGACACTCTGTAATTGTTAGAATTTATTTCTTTATTGACAACTTTTTTGCCTGTTTTCTCTTGGGGCCAGTCAGTGTATTAGCTTCCTGTGTTGTGGCCTAAATAAAATTAATCAAATGAAATAAAACTAGGAATCAAATAATAGTAGCAATAAAGTGTTATAAATGTCATGTTAAAAAAACAAGATGATGATGGAATAAGACTAGTAATAAAATAACTCAAATATCATTTAGGAAATGGTTCTTCATGTTGACTTATTGTTTTAATTTTATAGGGGAAATGTGGAAGCTGCAGAAAAGACATTGGGCATGGCAATGGTCACTTTGGATGATGAAGTGTTTATCTTCTGTGTATGTAAGGACCACAAGTTAAGATGGTGGTCAACCAAGGTAAGTTTTCTTTCTGTTTCATTTTATATTGGCATAAGATGTAAAAGTTTATCAACAATTTGATTGTTTAAATGTTTTTAGTTTTTGAAAGAAAGTCTCTTTTTGTATCAGTGATTCTCAAGGTTACACACTTCTTTTTTGATCTTGGATATTATCAATTCCTCTTATTTTGAACTGTCATCAAGTAATTTATTTTTTCACTATTATGCCTATGACATAAATATTTGGTGGAAATTCCTCCCATGTGCCCTCAATTTGAGAATCCCTACTGAGTAAATGAATTCATTTTCATGACATTATTGCATTGATGTAAAAACTAATATGTGTCTACCTTTTAATCTTTTTACATTTTATGAAAATTGTATTTTTTATATTTTAATTTTTTGTATACTGTTATAATATAAATGCTTGTAGATAAGTGAGTGAGCCTTTAAATTCTGTTCATTTAGATTAAAAGAAAATAACACTATGGCCATTAATTTTACAGAAAGCTATTCTGCTGGTCACTTTAATGATTTAATATATTAAGAAGTATTCTTTATAGAATTTTGGGAAATCCCTATCTCAAGAGTGGTTTTGTGTTTCAAACAGTTCATTCTACAACCTTCTTCATGTGTGTAGAAATAATATGAAAGAGAAGCTAGCTGACACTTGAAGGTGAAGTTGAAAAGCCTGATATGGCAGACCAAAACTGGATTACACTGCCTGGGATAAAAGGTCCAAATTATAAAAGAGTATCTCAATAGACAGCATACACACAGTTGAGTTGTGCCAGTGTGGATTTTCTTTGCTTCCCAAGAAAAGATATTGAGAACAGACCCAATGTATGAAAAATATGGAATCACCTATCTCTAATTTTTTGGATGTGGAGTTACCATTATTTATATGTGGACTATTGTCCTCATTTTTGTTATGAAAGCCAGAGGTTACAATGTGTGAAACATTGTGATAACAACAACAAAGATGAGGACAATGGTCTGCATGTAAATAGTGTAAATAATCAAATCACTGTTTGCTACTATTTATTGGAAGAGAAAATTGTAGAAAGGATTGGCTGAAATGATTTGGCAGCAAAAAATGAATGTGTCAAATAAACTGAACTCTTGAAATCTCTGAAGTTTTAATTGGCTTGATTTTCAATTAAATAAGGAATTAATATGTGGGTTTGTCAGTGTTTCTGAAGGAAAGGTTTACTTTCTTGATTGTATACTTAATTAGAAAGGATATGCAGTATTGCATGTGTCAAGTCCCTTTCTTTTGCTATGCAAGTGTTTCTTTGTCTATTCTGTAAAATGGTGTTTGTGAAACTTATAATTAAAACAGTTAAAGATAGCTTTAAATATTTGGTAGTTTTAAAATATCATTGCTTGCTTCCCTTTATTTTTAAGCCAGTCATGGGCAAACTGCAGCCTGTTTGGCTTTCTGAATGAGGAAAATGTTTTAAAAATTTTGTTTCATTCTCATGTGTCTCTCTCAGACATAACCATATCTATAGACAATGATTAAGTACAATGTCTCTTGAATTTTCTAAACTTTTGTTGAAGGTAATGTTTTTGTTATTTTAAACCATTGTTGATGTTCACCTAAGAAAGATCATCTTTTTCTTTAGAAACTGGAAACATTCATAACTCTGAAGAAGAAACATTTTTTTTTTTTATTTAAAAAAATTATTTTTTGGATTTTCAAATGAATAAATTAGAAACAAATAACCCACAGTTGCATATGTAAATCACTTTGGTAATAGTGGTACCAAGATTTCAATTTTTATTAAAAAAAAAAAAATCCCCCCCCCCCAGTTAAGTTTTCCACATTTCTAAGGTAGATGCTTACATATATAGTCTTTTTTTAGTGAAAATGGTTGAGGAATAATCAACAAAAAATTACCTTGAATCTTTTTAGTATTTCAGCCCACCTCATGATGAGCCATATCTCATGTGGCCCACTGCTCAATAAAGGTTGCCTGTGCCTGTTCTTAGTTGTGCTCTAAATATTAATGTGGTTATCATTTTTAGAGCAGAAAATGACTTTATTAGAATAACTAAATTATAAAAGCTATCAACAAAATCTAGTCATAAAGATCACAAGAGACCTGATTTGAAATGAAAAACAAAACCCAGTTATTTTTGAAAATGTATTTTATATTTTGAGCTGAATTTATGAAATATCACCATTAAAAAAAAACAAAAAAAAACTTAAGTTAGCCAGATTATAAGACACATAAGGTGGTAGACGTAAATGATAAAACTGCATCGTACTGCCGTCACAATTTCACGCACACACATGCACAACCAACTTTATATATTTAATAAATTTTCAGTTTAAAGCACATGTGCATGCACACAGAAACTCCCTTGAAAAAACTCTATTTCTCTGCCTCTAAATGGCTTGGCATTCTACTTGAATGGTTCCATTGACAGATGACTATAAATGGTCTGCATTTACTAAAACGACTACCTTTTCAAGTAGCTTCAACTTTATTTTATCTATTTATTTGATGAAAATTTTTCTTTTAGTTTTACGTCATTTAGAAAGATCATTTAAATTCTGACCGTTTTTGTTTATTCTAGACTCATGAATGTGTGATGGTTTGTAATCTGTTGGACTTCACACCTGACAGGGTTCAACCTCAACCACCCTCAGTTGGCGGTAAGCTTTTTTGTTGTTATTGCATCATCAAAAAATCCTGTATTCCCAGTTTATATCCTAATTTATTTATTGACAATGAAAAGAAAATTTCATTAATATTAAAGAAATAATAAAAGAAGCAGTCCATTTGAGCTATGTTCAGCTAGTTATAAATCTTTATTGGTTTAATACTATGGTACATCCTTGTATTTCATGGCACCAGGTAAGCTTTCTTCACTTTGAAGGTTGGCAGAATATAACTTTTGTCTTCTCAGTCAAACAAGCTAAACAAGACAAGGGAGGTACCAACTAATACCAGTCCCAAACTGGAATGATTAATGCTGAAACATCCCTCACCACTTCATTGGTTAGAATACTTTATCTATATGCAACCATTAATACCATTAGTGTGTAGGTGACCATCTTCAGTCTGCTCTTGGTATTTGGACATCAGGAAATCAAAGGGATTTAATTTATGGTGACTTCTTTTAGATAACAGCCAAAGTCTTCCCGAAATCTTTTAACTAGTTATATTAATATCTTGTAACAGACCATAAAAAAAGGAAGATTTTTTTTTTCTTTTTTATAATGTACACATGGAAGTAGCTTAGTTATCCATCTGGAAAATCAGCAAATTCTGTTCAAATTGTCAGAGAGGTTGCTTGTATTAATTTTTGATCTCATACCCTATATTATTTCCCTTATTTGCAAAGGTCTTGACACTAGTATGCCACAATAGTTGTTAAAGAAGAGACAAGAAGTCAGGGATTTGTCCATTCTGCTGCTGATACCATATAACCCAATACTACCTACCCTGTGATATAGAGGAAATGACCTTCACCAATGAACTATCCTTACCCTTTAAAATGCTGTAAAACACATAAGTAAAACATCATACCTCAACAACTTTTGTTAGATTTGGTTGGTCACAATCAGTGTGTGTGTGATATATATATATATATATATATATATATATATATATAGTGTGATGTATGAATTGTCATCTAAATTACACAAAAGTGAAAATAACACTGACATATTTTAACAGATATACTTACTAAAATTACGCAAAAATATCTTGATACTAAAGAGTAAATTTATTCAATAAAACCCCCATAGGCTTCAACCATGGCCTCCAGACAAACTTGGAATCTCCTGCAACTCTTTTGGATGACCGTCCTTGTTTAAGTTAGTGAATGCTGCCATAAACCTTGCCTTCAGTTCATCTTTGGTGTTACAAGGAATTTTGTTGGTCTCTCACTCAACTGCACTCCACACATAATAATCAAGGGGAGTGCAGTCTGGGGAGTTAGGCGGTCAGATGTAAGGGGTAATGTGGTTGCAGAAATTGTCTGACAGCTATAACCGGGTTCTCCTGCTTGTTGCCAGACATAGGGTCTTCCAGCAACCACCTTCTTGACACCAGGCAGCATTACCTCCTCAAGGCACTTGATGTAGGCCTCAGTGTTGAGTCTGAGGCCCTCACCAACAAATTCGGGTGTTCTTTTATTAGAACAATCAGATTTTCTGAGCTGCCATACCTTCGTAATCACCATTAGACTCATCCAACTCTTTCTGAATCCTCCGCACTGTCCACAGATTGACACCCAAACACCTGAAATTCAGTACAACATGGTGTTTCCAAATTTCTGGTGGAGTGAATTGTGTCATGATACATTTTTTTTTTTTCACTGTGCCCAACTAACCCTACTATACTGAGCAAAAATCAAAAACAAGCAACAGGCATGCATGAAATTAAAAATATAAAATGGTGACAATTTACCCATGAGTCAAAAAGAAAGCTTCCGTCCTCTGATGTACTTTATCAAGGCAAATTTGAATTTTTATAGATGTGTGTGAGTTTTAATACTTAATCAAATCATTTATTTTGCAATCTATCCTTAAATTTTGGGGTTACTTTATTATTGTCTTTAAATTTATCCCTTTTAACTGTTTATTTTATTTATAATTAGTGTTTCATTTTATTTTATATGTAACTTTGGCTTTTCTGTATTATTTACCACAGCCCCTGGACACACGATCAAACAAGTCATAAGGGAAGGCAACTGCTATCCTCTGCTCTGTATTCATCTCTGCTTTCCAGATCGGAATCAGGTAAGTTTTTTAAATGAAGCTTAAAGCAAAATATTTTTATCTACATTGTGGGCAGAATATTGAAAATATGTGCAAATTAAAAAAATAAAATGTACATAATTAGTAGTTAACTTTTGAAAGTGTTATCTATGTCTATTGCCCCTTTTTGTAATGGAAACAATAAATTGTTTTATTGCCCAAATTCTTATAAAATAAGTACAAATGTAAAAGAAATGTTTTTTTTGTTGTTGTTTGTGGATTCATTACATGTCTTGCTGAAGCCTTTCTCTTAAAAATGATGCATCTTGACATTTTTAAAGTATCTTTTTAAAAGAATATAAATATATAAGCAAAATATTCATAAAAAATTTTTTTATGGGTTGGCACTTTTGTCTAGGATTGGTGTAGTATTTGTACACGGTGTGTATAGTCTTACATTGAAACACTGCATTTTACATATGTGGATTACAAGCAAACACTTATTCTACTCAGTAACTAAGCCAATTTTTTGCTGGAACTGTATTATCTAATTTTGCTTAGTTTTAGGAGTTCTGTAATTCTATTAATTGATGCAAAACTGTCTGGAATAATTATGTCTTATTCATATTGGTTATTATGTAATTAGAGTATTTTCTCTGGCTTTAGTTCAGTAAGGTCCTGAGGTTTTTTCAATATCTTGAACTAGTTGGAACCATGGTCTTGACAGTGTTGTATGGATTGAAAAAAATTGATAGATGACATGTTTGGGGAATACATTTGGAAGAATTTCCTATCCAAGCTCCATGATTGTTTAAGGTTTTACATTGATGATCCTTGACATATAGCTGAATCACTATTAGATTTCACAATATTTTCTCTTCCAATGTATGATTATTCAAACAAGCCAATTGCTCACTGTAGTGTTATGCAGTTTATCCTGCAATTAAAGAATTCTCTCTAAATATTCTTACTCCAAACATAAAGAACTTTTTTTCCTTTAATGCATTTCTTTTTTTAAGGCTTGTAAATATGGTTAACTGATTGCCCAAGCAATAAGATAAAGACAGATTTTCCTAGCATTATGCAGAAAATGATGCTGGATATTTTTGCATCAAGTGTATAATTTGATTATTGATTGTTTCTGAAATTGTTGGTAGATTTATTGGAGAGGAAGTTTGTGACTTTTTACTTATTTGTCAATTAAACTCTGACTTTGTGTGGGGCATTTAATGTAATTAAAGAATGTATTTTTTTCTGTTTCAGTTTTGCTTCTTGGAACCTATAAACAATGATGGTAGATACCAAATACAAAACATAGGGTCCTTATTTGGACCAGCAGTAAGTATTCTCTTCAATTTGCAATGCCCACATATGCTATGATTTTATAGGTGCTAAAAAAAAATTGGTAAAATAATTTATCGATGAATCACCATTTCTCTATAGGATCAGAATGTAGTATTTTTGTACTATATGTAACACACACACATATATATATATATATATATATATATATATATATATGCCTACTGTTTCTGATAGGTTTTTAATGTGAGTCCCATAGACACACAGGTGGTGATTTGGGGAAATTCAATGGGTCCCAACTAAAGTTTCTTAAGAAATTTTAGTGTTAAACTGCAGGTCTACAGATTAATATATATATTTTTTTTCTTTTTACCATCCTTCCAAAAATAGAATGTATTTATTTAAATTAAATTGATGTCATTGTTTACTTTATATCAATCAACAACAAATTCCTTTTACTATGTCATAACTGTTATGGGTTGGTTTTGTGTATTGTATCACTTTTCATGGGAAACTTTAGTTGGGATGCATAGATGGGAAAGTTACTGTATCCTTTAAGATTTTTATGCGTTAGGGATGCAGAACACACATCTATCAGCATCTCTATATGTGTGTAATTATAAAAAATGCATGTGTTTACCCATCCCATTGAAAATTACAATATCTTGAATATATTTATTATTGTACACTTTTGCAGAGTTACGAACTTGATAAATATCTCAGAAAAGTTTGATATTGTCATAGTCACCAGTATGTAGAAGATAATTCTTGTACAGCAAAAAGTTAGACATTTGACAAAAAAAAAACATGGTATATTGTAAAAGATATCTGTACTCACATCAGTTTATGTGTATATTTTTAGTCAGCAATTTAAAGATAAGCATTTGGAGGTGGTGATTTGTTTTTGTTGCAATTGGATAGTAAATGTTTTCTATTTTGGCAACTGTTTTTATCTGTAATACATTCTGTCTCAAATGACCAATGAATTATACATGTGTGGACTGTGTTTGTGTATGTTAAAGTAATTTTTAAGGAATCAATAGGTTCTCTATTCAGCATTATTTCCTACTACTCCAAACCTCCTTATTTTGGGGTACCCATTTTTGAATAGAAGCCCTGTTTTTGTTTTTTTTACATTGTGAATTATATCTACCAGCCTTTGCATTCAAGAAACTAAATAAAGAAAAATGTGCTCTTTGGCAAGGTTCAAACATGCATGATCCTTTGTAGGAGAAACCACTGTCTGATCTGTGACCAAGTAGTCTAAAGCATGGCAGATGAGACGGTGGTTTCTCCTATGAAGGGAGAAGATGTGTTGAACCCTGCTAGAGAGCACGCTTTTGTTTATTAAATTTCTTCAATGTGCGGACTGGTAGATGTAATTAACACTGTTTTAAAAAAAAAAAAAAACAATTTCCTTCTCATGGACAGTGTAAAAGACTAATTATGAAACATTATCTATTGTGTAATATCAAACAATGTGGCTTTATATATTTACCAGCCACACTGTCTGACCTAAAAGCATACTTTTTTGTCATAATTCTGCTGTTATTGTAACAAGAAGCATTACTCTATGCCAATACATGTATATAACCAGTGTTGCAATAACAACAGTTTCACTTATTAGTTAGTATAGGAGATCAGATTAATACATTGCTTTTTATTTTATGTTAGCTTTCTTGGGATATTTTTTTTACTTATAATGCATTAATAAGTAGGAATCCTTCTCATCTGCAACAATAGTTAATTGTATAGATAAAAATTTTGGATTATTCTTGCACAAAATATAGCCAATGCAACTACAAAACTATTTAGATATTGCCATAAATTTGTATCTATATTGAACATGACATTTTATTTTTATATATATATATATATATATATATATATATATAGCATGTTCTTTGTCGCTGAGGCCTGTTGGTATGCTTGCGTTGTATTGAAATAGTCCAGGTTCAAATCTCAGTAGTGGATGTGCACTGCTGATGAGTCCCAAATAGGATGAAACGGCCGTCCAGTGCTTTCTGCATTCTGTTGAGGATTCTTCAAGACTCGCTGAATTAATATATATATATATATATATATATATATATATATATATATATATATATATTTTTTTTCCCCACAGGGCTCAATGTGAAAACAGCAATGTTATATATGATCCAGTGATGAAAAGTTCTTGACCTGCAAAAATTCTGATATTTTCTCAGATTTTGCTAAATGGGTCAAACCTTTTCCATGCCTCTTCATATGTAGCCAATCCCAACTTGTAAATACTTAAAAGTAATTGGTAAGCAATTGTAATGTACTGATCTCCCCTTGTGGGGAGATCTCTATAAAAGGATAACATAACATGTAGAGGAGGCAATCAGATAGCCAACATAACAGGTGATAGTTTAAATTTTAGAATCATAGTTTCTTGGTACAGATCTGACTGACTGTGGCTGTCCGTTTCCTTTGTGGCAGTCACGCTTTCTTCAGCTGGTTGGTATTAGAAGTTCTGTGACCTGGGCATTTTATTTTCACTTTGGCTCACCCAACCTGTTATCAGAATGTTAGTTGGTGAATACATATATAATATACACCCCAAGTAAAATCACTGAAGAGGTAATAGCAAAACAGAGGAGAATCAAATTGCTGTAAAGTCACTGAAATTTGGAAGAAAAAATACCAGAATCCATTTAATCATGTGTGAAAAAAGTGCTCAATGGTAGAAGTAAAATAGCATCCCAGCAAAAGAGCATGAAATGTAATTGGCAAAAAGTGCTTGGCAATGCTAGTGGAAAATCCCTGTACCTGACCAGATAATATTAAGCAGCTCCAAAAGAAGCACATGCAAAGACAGCTTAATACTGTAATGGCAGAGCAAATTATACAAATAATACAAATGTTTTTGCACAGATCAAATTGAGTACAATTCATTAATGTTTTGCTAACCATTCCAAAGAATGCAATTTGCCATTTACTTTTAGTGTTCAGTGTCCACTGTTCATTTAAATTTTCTTCATTTGTGAGTACAAGGCTGATAATAAATAATATATTGATAGATTTTCTAGGCATTTTTGTAAAAATTAGCAAAAAAAATGTTTTCAAACCAGTTGCAAGTGAGGTAACCTATAATGTCTGGATTTTCAGGCTTGGATTTCTGTTGATCAGGCATTATAATAAAACAAAAGATTTAAACAAAATTTAATCTGAGATACAAAATAATTTCAGGAGAAAATGTATGTCTGGAAAAGTCATATTCTTATTTAAACATAACAGCAATCTTGTAAATTAAGAGAAATGAATTTAAGTTATATGATTAATACAAATAAAATTTGTCACTTAGCTGATGGATGGTATCTTAAGCACCTCAACTTATGAGTTTTGAAGACTAACTTTTTCAAAATTGTTCAGCTCACTTGTCAGCAAGTTGCAGCAATTGACTTCAGATTTCCTCATTTTTCATTATTCTTATGCTAAGTTAGATGTAATTATTATAAGTACTAATTGACCATGCTGCTAATATTGGGATTAGGTTGATATTTTTCTTGTGTGTGTGTGTGTGTGCATACATGTATGCTTATTTATTCTTATATATATATGATTAATATGAGTAAAAGTTTGTCACTTAGCTGATTGATGTTACCTTCAGCATCCTGACTCCAGAGTTTTGTATATGTACCAGTCTGTCCACTCTTCAGAGGGTTATCAGCAATTTTCTGCTTATATTTTTTTCCTTTTTACACACTTATCATTGGTGTAAGTTTTTTTCCGTATTTTTTGTGTGCATTTTTGCACATACAGCCATGTGCATGTCTGCGCAAATGTGTGCACATGTATTGTGTCGTGATCATTTGTTCTTTTTGTTTTGTTTTTTCCTTTTTTCACTTTACAATTTACATTCACTCTAGCTTGTTTACTTTTTTTTGTAAATGATTCCATTATAGTAGTTGTTATGCATGATATTGGCTATAGGTGTGTTCACTATTATTCTGTGGATTATTTTGGTTTGTATTACCATCTTTGTGTTTCCAACATATCATTTCAGCTCATGTGCTCTCTGGTGGTTTTAGAACGTTGTCAAAAAGCTTAAATTTTGTTTAGCCACTTCAATTAGAACAATTCTGTGTCGGACATTCATGCACCTCAGATCTGGGACTTGTACTCTGTGAAGAGTTGCGACAAATTCGAAGGAAAGGAAAACAGAATTAGGTGACAGAGGGCCAGAGAGCACATAGTTCATGTTTAGGATGTTGGCCCAAATAATTCTTGGAATAATCAATTTATCTTTATAAAAACTTCATATATATTGACCTTATTTTTTTAATAGTCCTTTCACCATTGTCAATATTCAAAGAATATCATTTTGTTTGCTTTTTAGGAAGACCTGACTGACTTCTGTGTAACATCAGAACATCTGTGGACACTTTGGAGTAGTACATCAGGTGAACCTGTTGCAAGAATGGCTTTCTTTCCAAGGTGAACCATCTTCATATATGGATACTACTGTTGTTTGATGTGGATGTTATTGCTAATATCAGTAAAGTTTTCTTTGTTGTCAAATTAAAAAAAATCATTTGGTGATTTAAATTTTTTTACTGAATCTCTTATGCCATCTTAAGTTATTTACAGTTTTAATTAATGGTCAGAAGGTTTTTGGGTGTGGGCAACAATTAAATGAAGACTGGCCAAAAATTAGTAATAAAATCTAAAACTGTAAGTAATAAAAATAGTGTGAAGATTTGGTGTATAAAAGTGATGATATCATTGTAGCTTTGTGCCTTACAGGCTTCTGTAGACAAATGGATTAAGACCTCATCTCTAAAAAAACAAAAAAACTTCTGTGATATAGAATGTAAGTGCAAGTCTAATTGGAAGCTACTTCTTTATTTAAACTTACCTGAGGAGTTTATTCAACCAAGAAAATTGGGATAAAAAGCAGAATATGATGAAGTGAAGATTTTTTTTTTTTTTTTTTTTTTTAATGAGAGGCGTCATTTTTGTCTAGAAATTTCTCTTGTTCTTCATGGTTATGCACCTGAAAAGGACTTGAGGGGGAATCAACTGAAAGTAATACAAAGAATACATTCAGTAGTCTGGACATTTCTTGGAATTTGGTGCTTAACCAAATTTGTTTAATTTCTCTTAAGAATTTGATTTTAATCATTCAATCAGTTTGATAAGGTCAAATTGGTAGTTGATCACAAAAGTGACCTAAAATCTGTTGTTAACTGAGGCAAGGGTTGGCTTGTTAATTGTAATGCCTCCAAAGCAAAACTGCTTTCTGTTAATCATCTGAGAGACTCCTTTGTACCTTCTATCAGCATGACTGATGCTAACATCTAAGAGAATGACTCCTTGTGCGTTCTCTGCTGACATGATATGGAAAAATTATATTGAATCAGTTGCTAGGTCTGCTGCTAGGAAAGTTGGTTCACCATGTCATGCTAGACAGTTTTTCTCTCTATAATCTGTCTTAATGTATATAAGTCTACCATTTGTCCATGCTTCGATTATTGCTGCCACATATGATGTGGGGCCCCTGCTATGTAGAGATTCTTGATAAAATACAAAGAAGAATCTGCATTGTTATTAGTTCTGATCTGGCATCTTGGCTTCAGTCATTTTCCCACTTGCACTTCTAACCTTTGGAACTCTCTTCTGGCTTCTTGCTTTCCAACCAACTTTAATTTAAAAAAATTTAAATGCAATGTCAGTCGTTATCTACTGTCTTCTATTGTTCTCATTTCCTAATGTTTTTCTTTTTCTTATTTTCCGCACTCAGTAACCCCTTGTGTCTTTAGTGGCTTTATTGCCTTGCTTAGTGTAAAATGATTTTAAAAAAAAAAATTTTTTTTTTCAAAATTAAAAAAATCTATACACAGTTGACAAATACATGTACAAGGTTTGTATGGAAATTATCCAGACATTAATAATATTAATGAAAAAAAATAGCTTACCTTGGGCTTTTGTTCTTGTTACTCTCTTGGGAGCTCACTTATTGCAACATCTATTCTACTTTTTAAAACTGTCACAAAGTTGTTTCAGGATCACTGTTGTTTAAGAGTCTCATCAGATGGACTTACATGACTGTCAGCTGTATGTAACAGTTTTCTCATATCAATGGTTAAAAATGGTTTTGAGCAAATGAAGCCTGTATGTCTTAGTAAGGACCCTCCTTTTTTGAACCTCATGAACTAGCACTACAGAATTCAAAATAAAGAACTGTACCAGATAGCAGAAATCCTGAGGACTTTCAACAGCAGCAATAACTAAAAATGGATAGCACATGTAACTTAAAAAGAAAATGACATAATCAAGATGATGACCTTCCATAATATTTCAGACAAAAGGTTAATTGTTTTAATAGAAAAATTTTATAAATTTCAACTGACAATAGCATTGGCTGCTTGGTCGTTGAATGTTTCCTTATAAAGAAATAACTAATATATCCATTATGATTGGCTGACATATTTTGCTGCCATTTATCTTGTCCAATCTGGAACTTCCTTTTCAAGTTGATTTTGAGTATTGGAAAAATCCAGAATCATTGGGGAACCAGATCTGGATTGTTGAAAGGCTGACAGAAGATGATACATTTTTTTTTTGTTTTTGTTTTGTTTTAATCATTTCACCCCAAGCAAGGCAATAATCCCACTAAGATGCAAGGAATTACTGGAACTGAAAGAGAAGGAGAAGACTTTAGAAGAAACTGGAAACCCAATCCTAAACGGGGGAAACAAGGGATAAACCTCTACTCCTGTTC
>OZ038484.1:111377694-111557694 GCA_964036315.1 Acanthosepion esculentum
TGGCTGTTCACAAACCATTATTTAATGCATTACACAATTATTAAAAGATGAAATTTAACTTTAGTCAATTCTTTTGACAGCATGTAGGGCTGTAGTTTTTATAGATCATAACTTTTCTTGGCTAAATTCATTTTTTCAAATATACTTTTAATGACAGAAAATGAAATAGGAAAGAACAAATAATTGTTTTATATAAACAAAGATTTCTCTTTACCTAAATTTATTTTTTTATTTAATTTTCACTTTTTTCTTTTACATCAAAGAATAATTAACTATTTATTAATTTATTGTTGGGATAATTTTCTCATTGTTTTCAAGAAAAAAAAATCAATTGGTTTGTTTCCAGTATCATTAACTTAAGAGGTAAAAATTTCATAAAAATGACATTATAGTTGCTAAACCATTTCATACAAGGAATACATACATACTTGGAGATTTGGTCACCTCAATGTGGTATAATGGTTAGCAAGTTTGTCTTGCTAGAACCATTACAACTGAGTAGTGTCTTTGATTCTCACTCGGTGCACCATACTTTCGGCCTTGTGCCACATCTAAGCAGCACTTAGAAAATTACCATATATACTTGGAGGTATAAATTAATTTTATATATTTTAAAAATACAAAGAGACAATATTGCATTTGTAATAATTCTCAGAATTTATAAAAAACTTTCTTTTTTTAAATGGTCCCTGTATAGTATGTGCTTTTTTAGATTGTTGTCTTTGTTAGTTTCAAATGCCTCAACAGAAATAATGTTTTAATGATTCCAGCATTCCAGATGTTTCTAATCTTTTGGTTACCTGTTTCAACCAGTATATACTCTAGGCTTCCTCAGGTTTGATCTGACGGTCTTTAGAAATGAGTTAGTATTTTCCTTTAATGGAAGATCACTGTCTATTTCTTATTAAGGTATTAGTGTTTTGTTTTCTATTATTGGCAGTATTTAACTAATTCAGTGCCAGTGCTACAGTCATGAAACCATAATGGAAAGTCTTAAAGAGAAGGAAGCTGAATTATTTGTTTAACAGTTAAAGACCTACCCCCAATATCAGAGGTCAACACTAGGCTATTTGAAACACTTTGGTTAAAGAAAGACCTTTCAGTTCACAATCTCAGAAAAACACTGGTCTGAGTATTTAAAATTTTATGATTATAGGTTCTGTCATTATACATATAATTTTATTTTGTCAGCAATATTAGCCAAAATATCTAACAACAATAATGGATTTTTATATCATTTACAAAGATTTTCTATGATAAAATTATTTTCAGGGCTTTCTATAATAGAATTATTAACAACACATATTATATATATAATAGTTGTATTCTGTCAGTAAAACTTGCATCAATTCCTGGCCACTGGCAATCCTTTTTCTGATTTTTCAGTATGCAACATGCAAATTGAATGTTAAAAATTGGTAAACAAATTTTATGTTAAAAAATTGGAAATATTTGGTGCTAAAGTAAGACTTTTTTTTTCTTGTTGCCTTATTTTGTTAGTACAGAAAATGCATAAAACTAATTGAATGATTGATGAAGTAATAGTAAAGTCAGTGGATAGTGATTAGTAAAAGTAAAACCTTGTTTACATATATTAGATTCCAATTAAACCAGCATTAAACATCAACTATAACTATTGTTTATTTTTCAACTACCAGAATTGCCTAGGTCACTATACTTATAGGCAGAATTGCCTAGGTCACTATACTTATAGGCATAAATAAATGAAGGTTTTAACATATTTGTTCATAAATCTTACCTATAATACGAGTTATATAAGCGGGAAGTTTACTTAAGAGGGATATTCACTATTGTGATGAAATGAGTTCAATGTTGTAAAATTCTGTACTCCTTTTGGTAATAATAGTATATCTGTACTATTAAATTAGTAGTTTTATAATTTCAGTCTTTAAAAAAAAAAATGGTAGACTTGTATTAATGTGTGTTTTTAATTATTTCCCTTAGGTCGATTCAAAATGTCTTGGGTTGTTTGCTGATAATCAGTCTGGCTTAGTTTGTTGCATCCGAAAGGTAAGTTCAATAAGTATTGAGTTTTTTTTTTTTTTAACCAGATCATTTGGGAATTAGTAAATAGATATTTTTTAAAATAAAATTATACCATGCATCTTTTATGCAATAAGGTATATAGTTTTGTTAGATTCAAATGACCAGCTCTGTCTGTTTTTTAAAATTGTTCTAATTTTTTAATAAGATGTACATTGGGATTAAAATTGTAAAGGAACTGTTTGAAGTTCATATTTTACTCTGTTCAAGTATTTTTGACCATCTCAGTTATTATCAATTACTGGCTGTTGTCAGTCAGTGAGGTAACCAGATTTTATAGGCTACATCCTGGAATTTGAAACCGTCCAAAGTGATGTCATGTTTAATTGTTGAAGCAAGCTAGACCTCAGTGGAAAAGCATATATCAAATATTTCTATGTATTATTATTTTATACACACAATCATAGTTTTTTTTTTAATAGAAAATAAAGGTATTATATTTCCGAGGTGTTATTTCTGCAGCAATTACTATATATTACATCTATTTTTCCTCTTTCAATGTTGACATGCTTTTCTTTTCTGCTTTTTGTAACAAACAAAAACCAGATCATTAATAATGGGGTGAGTGTGAACAAAAAAAAAACCTCATTATCAAGTTACAAATTGAACTGCTTCCTTTTTTAAGTTAGACCATTTTTTAAAAAAAATTTAGTGCTAATAAAAATCCTGCTACATTGTTTTGTTTTAGCTGTTTTAAGGTAACAAAAATGCTTAGATTGGATCAAAAGAAAAAAAAATACTTGTTTATCTATTAGGTGTCTGCAAAAGTTTTCAATATTAAATGAGGTTGTTTTTCTTTTTTTTTTTTTAATTGCTTGGAACTTTTGCATCTTATAATATTTTGACAAATTAGTGGCAGGTAAGAATTATATAAGAATTTTCTACATAGACATTTATAGGTTCTTTAGTTCATGTAACAAAATACTAATTTATAATATTTCATCCTTTTTTATATTTACAGAGCCACTTGACTTACTTTTGTCCCTGTGACCTTATAGATGAGTTGTATTTAACTGATGGCAGCCCTGCTGCAGCTACTACCCTCCTTGAGACAATTGGTGACTCTGCTGGTAATGTACCCATTTTGTTGCAATGATCCCCAAATTCTCAATTTTAATAAGCCGCTCCTATATTCCATTGTGATAATTCTTTAAAAACATTAATCATGTTCACTTAATTTACAACCTACAATGGCAAGAATACATTTTTCTTTTTCATGTTTAAAGTTTCAGTTGTTAATAAAAGAAGACAAATATGTTTGGTTTTTATGATCCATTCATGACATGTTTCTGTAACAGTGAATTCTTTTCCAATTTTAAATCTTTATAATTAACACCAAAACCTTCTGTATATTAGAAAATAAATAAACGCAAAATTCTTTTTAATTCTAATGGGATATATATGACCCAAGAATATATGTTAATAATACTAGTTAGAATAATCCAAGATGTTTTATGATATACTTCTTATTAGGTACCTCCACTGAATTTTTGATACCGAAAGTTTAAAATGATTTTTTAAAGATGAAAAAGCATTCTTGAAGATTTCATTTTAGCTTTAATTGAAAGCTAAATAATTAAATTTACTCTTTCCAGTAAGTAAAATATTCTGGTGTATTTCAACTAGAAATTATATAGATTGGAATCTCAACCTTTTTGGCTGATTTCAGAAAATTATCTTAAAAGCGGGCATTTTCTTAATTTTGTTCTGTTTACAAATTTCTTAACATTATCAGTTGTAAAAATCTTCCAAAAATAAAATATATATTTATAAATAAAATATATATTTGTGACACATTATTTGAGTAAAATTATCAAATTTAAAGTTAAATTAATCTGATTTGGAATAAATATTACTTATAGCATAAAGTAATCTACAAGCATTTCTTAATGACAGGTCCTGTTTTTCTTTGATCTTTATTAAGGTGATGGTAGCTAGTATAGATGACCATAATTGACATAAATTTACAAAATCTAAGTGAATGCATTTTTGTGTGTGTGTGGCGGCTAACTACCTAGTAATTTTTACAAATTAACATATTTTCAGCAATTATTTAATATTTTATTGACTTTTAGTTAGGTTTCAAGATGCTTTATGAAATTTTGTTTTTGTCTATAGGTTCTTAAGTTTACTAACTTAAACAAAAAATTACTTAATTGAAGTAAGACACAAACTAAAATAAATGCATAAAATAAAAATATTTAATGAAATAGTAATTAAAAAAGTGAAACAAAGTTTTGAAGGGATGATTTGCAAAGATGTTAATGATGAAACAGAATTGAATAATGAAATTGAAAGAATTGCAGAGCGCCAGATGACTCTTAAATCTTGTGAGCTTTTAAAGGATTTTAAAAGCTGGCTTACCATAGAAACTGGGAATGTCTATACACTAAAAAAATTTTTTTTTTAATTTAAAAAAAAATGATTCATAAATGTTCTTTTCACTTAATGATATCACCAAACTGGTGCCTTAAAGCAATGCAGAATTTTAAACAATTTTTTAATATTATAAATTATTTAATTAAAATTTAAAAATAAAAACGATCTTGTAAAAACTAATTATTCATCAAAAAATATTTTCTTAAGACAATAGTGTTCTTAATAAATCTTATTTATCAAAGCAATTAAAAGCTTTTCTAATTAAATAATGTCATAGTTTTATGGCATTTTTTATTTTACAATTCAGTGCAGATTTTCGATGAAAGGGGTAACTGTTTTACAAAAAAAAAATTGATTTACTTTTTCCAAGGAGTCCTGCTTTTAACTGATAAAAAAAATCCTTGTCCTAAAAATTTCTCAAAATTTCATGAAATTAAGTGGGTGGTAACACACACACATATATATATATATATATATATATATATATATATAAAAAAATTTCAAAAATAATTTAATTCATTTCTGAATTTGTCCTGGAAGTTTCATTAAATCTGACAATTATTTGATTTTTCCAAGAATTTCCAAGTCAGTGCACTTTTTACCAAAAAAATCTAATTGTTATTACATCTGCCACTTTAGCTAAAATTTTGAAAGTGCTAGAAAGGATGAAAAAATTTTAAAAATTAATAAAAAACACTTTGGTCTTTCCTCTTAATAAGAACATAAACATTTTGATGACAAAACTTTGTTTTTCTTGAGTTTGGGGGCCTATGCTACTTTTTCCACAAAAATTGGAGGTACCTACTTATAATGTTGAGACATTTTGTCCAAACTCTAAAAAAAAACACTTTTTTTTTTTTTTTTTTTTAAACATTCGATTTAAAGAGTAGTGCTTATTGAAGGTCTCATGAATTCATTAGTATAAAACAATTAGTAAAACCAATTGTGTAAAAGTAGTAGGTCATCATTCAGAATTGATATAATATCAAGAATGTATATTCAAGCACATATTATGGATAAATATTCTCTCTCTCTCTCTCTCTCTCTCTCTCTCACACACACACACACACACACACACACACACACACACACACACACACACACACACACACACACACACATTTGCCAGGCTCTATAACTGATTCTCATCAACTGAGAGAAATACAGTTTTGCTTGTGACTGGTTGTCTTGATTGCTTGTTGGTTGAACCCCTGCTTACCCAGCTTGGAAAATCTGTGTTCAACCTAAAGAATGTTAAAAGCCTGATCCAGCATTTTGAGGATCTTGGTAACAGATTTTCTTTGCTTCACACAAAATTTATCACTCATTGTAAAGATTATAAAGCTTTTCCAATAGTTACAAAAAATTGGTATAATTGCACAAAGTGTGTTAGTAAACTAACTCTGGTGGCTGGGTCACAATTACCTTTGTTGTGCATGCATTTTTGTTCTATATTTAAGCATATACACACTAGCTAACTTTTAAAATTTGTAATGAATCCTGACTAATTTTTTTTTGTTGTTTTAAGTTTGCTCTAATGAATTCCATATGAATCTCACGTTTTCAACTCTACACACACATTCAAATTTTGACTTGGCCAACTATTCAAATTTGTTTTTAAGTCAATTAAATTAAAATCTTTTTGCTCCCTATCTTCCTCACAAATTTTGACTATATTCTTGTAGTAGATCCAGTTTCTACATTTCTGTAGGAGACAGAATAAAAGGGTTTTTCTTCTCTCGGTTCCATGTGAAATCAGAATCTTTCATTCTCTTACCATTTTCTTGTGCTTCTCTCATAAACTCCTACTAAATTGTAAGCTTAGTTTTATGTTATTGTTTAGTACATTTCCTCACAGAAGTGGGGCTGATGGCTTTTACCTGGGCTCGATCACCAACTGACACTAGCAGAGTGAAAACTTTTCATTTGATGGGACCTTGTCACAGTTGATAATGAAGATAATTTGTTGCCGTTATTGCCTGAATAGTGCAGTAGTTTTCGAAGAACTGTTAATCCATGTGCTCATTTATCAACTCTTTTCTATATCGATTACCCTGGCATACCAATAGCTTTATGCCTTTCCTGAGGGCATTAGTGTGAAGTAAAATGTAAACAACTTTAAAATTTGTTATAAATGGAATTTGGTTAGTCACTTGTTTTCAATCTAACCATTACCCCCAACCCTGCATGACCAGCAGAATAAAATCTGCACCTAATTCATCAACTTCTGTTAGTAAGAAAATTAATAACATCCTTTATTGATTTGTATTTCTACAGCCATTAGTACAGTGAGGATCAGACCAAAAGAATGATAGTCTTTTGATGGGACTCTAACCTGCATTACAAACAGCTGATTTATTTCTGATCTTCACTGTTTATTAATGAGCAGAATAGTTCCTATAAAAATCAACTAAAATAAAATCAAAACTGCTAAAAACATCCTTCTTTCAAAATTTATAAACAAATTCTACAGATGCATGCTGGGATTTCTTCCTAACCAAGAAAAATGGACCACTTTTAGGTTTCATCCACCATATTTTTGTTCTTTCTTGAAATCAGAATGCTACAATCATTTGGTTGTATCTCTTTTGCATGTGAACACCATTCTTTGTGGACTTTTTATTTTATTACTGTTGCTACCAGGTTCTTTGAACAGAATTAAAGGGTTATCTCTTGTTTCTGATTTCTTCTAATGGTCTACTTCAACTCTATGCTTCTAATATCTCCACTTAAACATTGAAATTTTATTAACATTTTTTCTTCCTCAATAGGCATAGATAGGTTCACCTAAACTCTGAAATTTTTTTTTTTTTTTTCAATAGGAGTAGATAGGTTTGCCCATCATCTGGTTCACACTTCTCCTTGGTCTTTTGAATAGGAATTTATTCTTTGTTTCTTGTTTCGTATTGGGCTTCTAATTCCGTCTCAAGTTTTATTCTCTTTCATTCCCAGTAACCTCTTGCATATTAGTAGCATTATTGCTTTGCTTGGGGCGAAGTGATTAAAAAAACAAAGAAAATATATAAAAAATGCTTGCTTAGTATTATTTTGCCCTATTCTTTTTCTTCCTTTCTTATTATTTATTTAAAACTTTGTCAATTTTGTTTGTTGAGCATTTTTGCCAATTACACTACAAAAAAGTTCTAGTCAAGATTAATAGCAGTTTGGATGATACTAATAAAAAAACAAAACCTGGTAATGGTGTATTTCTTACTCGTTATTTTTAAAGGTTTGTCTTTGTAAGGAAACACTACTTGTTTCTGGATTTCTTTTATGGATTGTTTCATTTCTGGGTTTACTTTGCTTTTCAGAAGGTCATAATGTAACTGATTTGCTTGCTGTATGTCAGTGCCTTCGCCTGATCGCAGATCACATCAGTGAGGATCTTGGAAGCCAGCTAGAACACAAAGCTACTGTTTCTCAGGATCTTGAAGAGGCAGCAGGCAGTTTAGTGGATTCTTGGTAAGAACAGGTTTAAAGGTCAACTTCAATTATTGATATATAGATAATAATTATTCGGTTTTGTATAGTTTGTTTAATGCATATTTTGACTAATTTTCATCCCTTTTTAAAAAAATTTTTTATTACAACATATTTTATCTGATCCACTTCTCAGAGATTAAATTGCAGAATTTCTGCAGTAAACAATTATTTCTTCCTCCTCATCTAATTTGTGCATATATACACATGGAAAAAAACTGTCTCTGTGTCAGCCAAAGACATGCATTTCCTTATATAAGGAATCACAGAAAGTGATGAAATATTCTGAGTTGGTTTTGTTAGATGCCTCATGAAGGAGTGATAGACATTAAAACACGGAAATAGAGATTTAAATTTTTTTTTTTTTCTCTATCAAATTTTATCTTGTGTTTCTTTCAGTCTAGCTCTGGATGACCTCCTGATGGATGACCTGAATATGTATCTTGAAAGCATTCATGATTTGGTCAAGGTTGTTGATGTTATTGCTGCACATTTGAACCTCAGCTCATTACACATTGATAATATCAGTTTGAATGAATCAGCAGGTGAGCCTGATTAATTTCCACCTTTTCTTCATATATAATGTAGACACAGTGTCTAAAATATCTATAGATTGTCTTTAATAGCATGTATTTATATGGCTTGAAAATGAAATACAATCATAATAAAGAATAAATGCTATAATAAATTTTATAAAACCCATTAAAAATGTTTTATCTTAAAGGAAAAATGTTAAATTCTAAGCTAATAAACTGTGTGTATTTATGTGCTTATAATTACTTATTTTTCAACTAAAAAGCTGAATACCTGTCCTACAGACAGAAAAATAAATTGTGAAGTTCTTACCTCGAAATTTCTGTTTCAATAACATTTTTGGCAATACATCTATTTTCTCAAGTTCTTTTTGACATTATGCTAAGTTCTCTTGAATTTTCTACTCTAGACATAACTACATAGAGCTGACCATGAGAAAAATGTTTGAATAATTTTCTGTTTATTCTTATTAGATTTTTTTTTTCTTTTTTAATCATTTCATCCCAAGCATTTCACCTAAGATGCAAAGGATTACTGAGAGTCAAAGAGAATAAGATTTTACGAGAATTAATTTAGCAAATTTACTATTTTTTCAATGGTTTAAATAATTCAATAAAGTTTTAAGAAAATCTAATGAAACAGATTATTTTGATTTTAGATAATTCCCTGAACTTTTTCAGTTCTGCTTCATTCATTTCTAGAAATGTTGAATGTTAGATGATAATAATTGTTAATATGAATGCTGCAATAATTACAATCTTATGATTGTAATTAATATTGCCAGACCTAAAATTATAGAATCCTATAAAAAATTTTAATATTTTTTAAAATTACTTACTGTCTGCTTCTTTAAAAAAAAAATGAGCTGTTTTTAGAAACCAAGATTATATTTATTTAATGCTTTCTTTAAACATAATATTTCTTCTAACCTAAACTAATTTTTTTGTAAGACAGATATAAATTCTCTCTGTACAAACATGAATTTAAAAATAACTTTGACAGAAATATTGCTTATATATATATATATATATATAGCAGATTTAAAAATAGAAACTAAATTCTAACCACTATTTTGGTATGCTTTCTAGAGGAAAGCTCTAAAATCAAACACTGATTTTCCTGCGCAAGCTGCCATAAAAGCTGGAAATAAATATTTTTATTTAAATTTGTTTTAAAAAGCATCTCTTGCCCTGAGCCTTCATTAAACAACTTGGCATGTTGACACATATTGAATGTTGTACACATTTTTTGTATTAAATGTTATAACCTTTTTTTTTTCTCCAGGAATGGTGGCACAGTTTGACTGGGCTCACTTGTTTGCTGGTAGTTGTGGGACGTCAGTGATTATTGCCCACATGGAACATTTTGTTAACACCCGTTTCAATGCATCTCGAGACCTCCTCCTCCTCCTGCTAGTTGCTGTTCGATTTGGGGAACAGGCTCGTTACAGTGGAGGTGGCTGCTGGCTCCTGCAGACAAAGCTCATTCCACAGGTGATCCTTAATTACCGATGTTACTTGGTCCTGAAGTGGATCATGTCTACTGTTGCCATGCCTAATCCAGCGAATGCACTGTAAGTTAAGTCATGACCTGAAAAAAATCCTTTATATTTTTTTGAATTGATAAGTTTTATAATAGCAGAAATAACACTAAAAATGAATTTAGCCAATTAGAAAAACAAATGGTGGCCATACAAGAGAAATAAATGAAGATACTGTGCTAATGACTCACTAGGCTTTACATTTGTGTTTTGAAAATGTTCACAGAATGTAAGAAAAACATCAACACTTAAATAAAAATAAGACATTTTTCAACATCCAACTGGTTTTCATATATTCTATTTTCACATTGTTGAATATTTCACAACCATTTATCATGAGTATGTGATATAGCTTAGTGTTTGAAGTTTTTTAATTCTTATTTTAGGCACATTTCTTAAAATAAGAAACTTGTATATCCATTCTATTGCAAGATTTTCTATTTTAGCCATAAAAATAGTTAAATTAATCTTGCAAGCCTTTGTTCATGTTTGATTTTCTCTGTGCATCCCTTTTTGTATCTTTATGCCAGACAAAAGCTTTGTGCCTGTTTGAGATACAATTTGTAAAGTTTTATATAATAATAATTGGTTTCGACGTATGACGATCTGACAGCTTAGTTCATTCAGTTATGAAATTTTGTGCAATAATCTTAAGTGACATTTAAAACCTGCTAGTGATTTATAAAGGAATCCACATATGGAACAAGAGTGAGGATTGTGAGATGAGATCACTGTTAGATTGGCTGACCTTTTAGTTCTTGCTCATATATATATATATATATATATAAGGGGGGTCTAAAGAATTTCTGTTTGAATTTCTAGGATAAAGAATTATCATTATTTAGATAATTTACAGTTGGGCTAATATCTTTTTTTGATAATATCTCAATTGCTGTGTCATCCAGCCTTTAGGTGTCTGCTGATCTGAGTAACCTTCAGGAGATTTTGTACTGAATCCTTTATTTAATCTAGGTGGGGGTAGATTGTTCTTGTTTTATTGTCCATTTCTCATTTTGTTCTCTTTTTAGTACTGCTCTGTTATTAAATATTAAAAGTTACAAAGATTCTTGGAGCTTATTTCTGTTATTTACAATCAGATTAATGTTCTAATGTTTGTTTTTTATTATATTGATTTGTTAATCACAAATGTTGTTTCATTTTGTTTTTCTCCAGGGAATACAATCTTACTCAACTTGCTGCATTAGATATATCTGAAGCTGCCACCCAGACAACAATAACTCTGCCCCATTCCACTTCAGGTTAGCAACTCCTATACCCTTATTTGTCTAATTGTGAAAAAATGCAGACTTTTTTTATTTTTATTTTGATTCAACTTGCAAAACAGTTCTCTTGTATAATCAGTTTTGCCATGCACAACATGCTGTGTGTGTGTGTGTTCTTTTTGTTTAGTTTTATATATATATATATATATATATATATATATATATATATATATATAGAATGAATGAAAATCCTCCCTTGCCTTTTATGCTTTTTTTTTTTTTTTTTTTTTTTTTTTTGAGTTACTTTCAATTGAGATTGTCAGATCTTGGCAAAAAGAAAAGGAATTCTTAAAAAAAAAATAAAAAAATTCAGCATCCTGAAATGAAATGTAACAGAATAAAATTTATCAATTTAAATAAAAAAAAAAATAACCTAATGATAAATTAGTAGATAAAATGTGCAGACACATCATTGGAAACTGTTATTATTGCCTTTTGTCCATTATTTATATGAACATTCGTCCTGGCTGGTATTATTTACAATGTTCTAACCAGTGTATTTTTTAATCTTCCTCATAAATATTGTTTTATCTGATAATGTTCTGAGGAGTATTGAAAAGATTTTGCTTTTTATTTTTTTTACTTTCACCTCTTCAATTTGTATGTAGAAGAAAGAGCTTCCTGCCTCATGGATAAGGATAGCTTAAAAAGATTATAACGAAAGAATAAAGGCACTGCTTATATAATGAACAGGATCAAGGAGATATTTGGCTCAGAAAATTGTCTATAATTTTGAGAATTCTGTATTATCCTGATTTATTAAACTTCTGTTGTTTTTTTTGTTTGTTTTTTGTTGTTGTGAGCAAAATGTTTTGGGTGATCTATTCAGTTACACAATCCATATTGAATCAGATGGCTAATATCCCAGCAGTGTGAGCCACGCAAGGCCAATTTTCCCTTTGTGTAATATAGGTGATTCTGTATTATATACAGCAGATAAATGAAATTTGTTGAACATCAATTATTCTCTTCTTATATATTGTAGTAGTATCTCAGTGTCTGGAATCAAACATTTCCATTAACCTTCTTTCATTTTGTTTTACCTCAGGTTTGCCATCAATGACACTGGCACAGCTGTTTTTTCAAGGCACTGGTGGAATGCATGTACGTACAACTTTAATGCAAGGCAAACTACTTGATGAAGATCTTCCTACCATTTGGACAAATGCTTTAATTCCGATCATTAAAATCCTGGCCCGTTTAATGTATCCTTTTTATTTTAAACTGCAAGTAAATACCGTGTAAGATTGGCACAAAGACCTAGGTTATTTTATAAATTGAACTAATGTTATGCCTAATACTAGTATTTGACTATGAAGTAAAACTTCAGACTTGTTTTGGTATATAATTGTGATAGAGAACAAGCTGCATTTAGATGTGCTTTTCAGACTGTATTAATATTAAAGTGATAGCAGTGTTTCTTATATTGAGATACATGATAATGCTATAGAAGGGATTGGATTGATTTAATATGATCTATTATAGAAGACTCATAGCAAGCAACTTAGTGCATGATGTTGCTAGAGAAGAGATAAATTTCAAAGATATACAAGTTTTTACCTTAAAGAATGACACTATAGAGAAAAACAAGTCCTCTCCCATCATTTTTTTTTTTTTATGGGAGTGTTCTTGACTTTAAATGTTTTTGCTGACTTGTAACATTATCTAGAAATCATTTAGATGATCTCCTCTATTCTGGAAAGACATTTTATTTATGGATTTTTACAGTCTGTACTAGTTTTAACATAGGGCTTTTTTTTTTTCTCATTTAAGAATTAATATTACTTTTAAAAAGAAATGAAAAATGAAAACGTATGAAATTATAATGAATTTGAGGTTTGTCGTCTTATCTAAGAAAAAGAATTCTTGCACTGCCATTTTTGGGGATTAAAATGCGAAGTTGCTTCTTGACAAAGTTTAAAAAGCTTTTTTTTACAACTTAATAACCTTTTGTGATTTGGTTTATTTAAAATCAAAGATTTTGAATTAGAAGAATTTTTTTTAATAATAAAAATGATTTTCCAAGATACAAATTCTACTATTTAACCCACAGCTTGGGGGTAAGAGATAGATTCATACCTTTCCCAAGGGTATTGCGCATAGGTAAATGTAACAAACTTGACTGGAATTTGGATTCTGCTGTGGGATTTCTCGTTCCGGGCCACTATCCATTACATCACCTGCACAACCAACTTACAAATAAAAAAATTATCTGTGACGATTAAACTCTGTTGTATAATATTACCACTTGATGTTTAATACATATTTTGTGTCTTGTAAGCAAACCAGTAAATTTGGTCAGCTACATAAAATGTTCTCTTTTGACAAATTGGAGAATTGTTTGAAGTTTTTTAAAGAGACAACAGAATGACATGCTTTCCTTTACCAAATACTTGCTTGCTATTCTGTTGTGACCTTTGCACTTTGCCAGATTACATGAGTAAATGATCCTCTCAAGCATTAAATCTGTTCTTCATTGATGAGTTCTTACAAGTGAATCCATGTCAAAAATACATACTTCATTAATTTTTAAGTAGTTATGAATATATATATTATTGCAGGTTTTTTTCTGGTATGTGTTTTAGTTGGAAAACATGTGTGTCCAGATATGTTTATCCCACAACAAAAATTGCGGACTCAGAATGTGAGTCCAGATAATAAAATGTAAAAAAGTAACAACAATACTATAAAAAATAATAAGCATGTATTAACAAAACAAGGGTATACGTAGGCAGTAGGATATTGTTGCGTGTTATAAAACAATGAACATGAATGAAGAAAACATTTAAACTAGTGAATGCTTTGTGTAGGAGAAGTTATAGAGAATAGTAATAGTAGTGAAGAAGGTGCTGTGTGTGTGTGTGTGTGTGTGCCCAGATGTGGGCCACATTTCGCCATGTGGCGGCTTACATCTTATTGTTCCTGGATGAAATAGGAAAAAAAAGGATGACAGAGAATGTCTGTCTATTTATAGGTTTAGGAGCATTCCCTAGCAACAGTTTTTTTTTTTAGGAAAGTAAGTGAGGTAACTCCAATATATATATATATATATATATATGGTTTGTACAGGTCTTGGAAACCTTGAAAACTCTTGGGAAATTGATAGGGCCTTTCCCAGGGTTTGAAAAGTCCTGGAAAAACTGCAATAGCCCAAAAGCTTCATAAAATTCAAAAATGCCATATTCCAGAAATCAGGCTAAAAATGTCCTTTAAGAAAAATCTTTTTTAGTCATCAGTAATATTTGGCAATTATTGCAAACAGTAGTTTGTTTCCTTGATTAAAATGAGTTGATGACCTAATGGTTACTTCTGTATTTTCTCGTCTAGGTGATGAGAAAGAAAGGGAGAAAGAATATGAAAGCGTGTCTTCTAGGTGCTACCCTCACTCAACAAGAAAAGAGGAAAAGCAAAGATAAAAGGTGTCGGAGACAAGTAAACATCTCCATCAAAGATAAATTAATTTGCACTCATTAAATTTGTAGTTGAAAGGAAAATAAATTATTTTACAGTAATAAAATGCATTTTAGTAGAATTTCAACAAATTTATCGGTGTTTTTAAAATTTGAAGAAATTTTATTCACATATCAATTATCTCTAGTCAGCTGTTGGTGAGTTCATGCTGAAAAAATAGATACTTTACATGTCGCATGTCAATGTGTAGCTATGTGTAAACTATGTTTGTCTAAATTGTTGCCAAAAGTAACAAGTTTGAGAATCGAATTTGACTCAAAGAAAATGTAGATGGGAAGGATGATAGAATAGAAAATGTGCCTTTGATGTGTCTTAGGATAGAAAATACATCTTTGAAAAAATAAGAATGTTCTTTTTAAAGTTTGCAGGCTAATAATAACCACTATCTCTAGCTTCTGTTGTAAGTGTGAAAAAATGATGAAATATATTAAAACTTATTTCATTGGCTTTTATTGCTTGACTTTATGTTAAAAGTTCAATCTAGCAACCATGTCCCTTTACTTTTGTATTTCTGCCATAGATGGCTAGAAAATGTACAAACATGTGAATGACTGCTAGACATTTGGCCAGATGTCATCAAATTTGAAACAGAAAAATGTCCCCAGATCATTTACTTCTCTGCAGTGCTATCAAACGTGAATGACGTTTTATATCCAGTGAAGCTGCAGATTTTTGTGTCTGTTTTGAAAGACATTGAATAGTTTCTGATAAAATATCAGAGCAATAAACCGTTGCTTCATTTTCTTGCAGATGATCTTTTTAGCATGATCATAAAACTGTTAAGATTTGTAAAGGAAGAGCACACTAAAAAGATAATTTCATTTTCTACAACTGAATGAATTTGTAGACCTGCCATCTAACGTCACAGAAGACATGTGAGTAGAAGTCACAACTAGATGTTTGTGATATTAGGATAACTGTTCCTGCCAATTTCCCCAAAGAATAATTACCCCTGGACAATATTTAAAAATCTAAAATATTTATTCAACTATAATAAGTTAGAGACCTCAGGAAGTCTAAGAATTCAGGAGGCGTTTATTTGGGTGCAATTGTCAAAGAACCAACATCTATGCACAAGGTGTGTGGGGGGGGGAATGTAAAGTTTAATAGACTTTGGCATAAATGGAAATTTAAAATTACATATCAATGAAGATTTTTATTAAATTCAAGCAACAAAGTCTGTTTAATGTTTTTTATTATTCAAAAATTATGGATAAGCTTCTGTATTTATTTCTATGCTAGACCTACTAAGGAGGCTCTCATAGCCTAGCATATGCGTTGATTCTTTCAAATGTCTGGCTCTCCAGTTTTTACTTCATTCCACAGGGGTTAGTGATTGTCCTTTTCCTCCCATACATGATTAGCCATGCATGATTTCCTTGTTTTACCTCTAATTGTGGCTTCTCACTGTTTGATCAGCCTGACTTAGGGGACGACTGATTTCACAATTTTATTCTTTGCCACAACTGCAAGGGATGGAATACACACAGTTCTTGATCATGTTTTTCTCTGTGTTAGGCTTAACCTGACATAATTTCTCCATAAGGTTCAGTTACTTAATATTGCTCTGATTTTGTATGGACCACAAGTTTTCTGAATCTTTTTCCAATAAACCCTTGATAGAATGAGAACAACATACTCTGTAGATTAAATAAAGGGTTCAGTTTGTAATTCCCTGAAGTTTACCCAAATTAACAAACACCTGATGAAAGCTGAAGGGTACAACATTGTGATAATAAAAATATGATGGGGACAGTTGTCTGAGAGTAAATAATGTATCATAGCATTAGGTAAATATGGAAGTGTAAAAGTCAAACCGAAGCCAGAAATTATGAATTCATAAAATTACATATTTCCTATCAGAAATGAAGTGGAGAAGTAATCTTTGGCTGTCAATTTTCAAGATATTTTTCTTTTGCAGATGTCATCTTTACTAACTGCTATTAACTAACTTTTCCACGATGGAAAAAAACTTTTACAATCTAATCTGTCAAGGGTGAAATTTGAATCTTTGGTGAAATGAGCTTGTTTATCAATGTCGTAAATTCCTTATCTGTCATTCAGGTGGCCTGTTAACAGCAGTTTTCTCTTTTCTGAATTTCTGATGGGACACTGCCAATACTTGCATCTACAAGAATACGTTCGCTTATTGGCATCATGGTGCACCACTAATGAATTATCTCGAAAATTCCTACTTGGGCAGTGTTATCTCCATTTTAAGTAAGTTTATTACAAAATATTCTACATTACAAATGTTTTTCTTTACTATGAAGGTTCAAGTTTTCCCAAGATATTGCTAAGAAATTGTCCAATTATTTGTTCAGGTAAGTTGATGTGAAATTAGTCCTTCCTGATTGTAAACAGGCAAAGTGATTTTCCTTTCTTAATACTATTATGAAAACTTCTATTACCAAATGACACCTTGTTACTATTTACAAAAGATAAATGTATACAACTACAGCAAATACCATGCACAATCTCCTATAACTCTCTGCATTTACTTGGGAAGACCATAAAACTAAAGAGAAGTCATGTATGAAGAAAATACCATCTTTTTTGGAGCAGGTTTGTAGTGGCAAGCATGAAGCTACAGGGAGAAAAAAATCAATAAAACATTATATAACCAGTAACTAGATTGTAAACAAAAAACTGCACCAGATAAACTGACCTGCAGATGACTTGAAAAATGGGTCAGCCATAACACAAAAAAAAAATTTGTATTGATGCTTAAAAAAAAAAGAAAAGTTTTCACTGTATCTGATAACCTCCAAGTTGCAGATACACTTTAAAAGGGGGAACACATTAGTCTAAACTTTTTTTTTTCAAAACTAAAAGAAATAAGAATTTTTATAGAAGCTATTTGAAGGAATTCAGTCAGTATTTGCTTAAATGGAGTGGGTGTTGATTTTTAGTGATAATCAAATATTAAATGCATTTTTGTTCTTAGCATTAGCCATCATATATTTAGCACTTTTGCTCCTGTGGATATAATTTTCTTTTTAGGAAACTTACATTTCCTGTTACTGTTTATATATATTTTAAAATGAAGATAAACTGCAAACGTTTTTGGTTGAAATGTGGATTTTTTTTTATTTTAAAATATATATTATGCTCTATTTTCCAAAATTCTACTACATGTGTTTCTGGTTTTGTAACCTTCTCCAAGCAAAGAGTAGATATTCTCACATATTATAAAATGAATTTTTTGCATGGTAGTGATTCAAATGTCTTCCTTGGACTTGTGATAAGCGTTTTTATATATATATATATATATATATATATATAAATAATATTTTGTTCTTTTGTATAGTACCACATCATAGAACTGTATTATGAATTTATGATTTGCATCTGATATTTCGCGACCATTATCATCACATAACAATCTTCTATGTCAGCATAACAGAATCGACTACAGCATTTGGTCATTATGTGTGTATGCCGTGTTTTGTGTGTCACAAAAAACAGCATATACAAAATGTGTACAACCATAAACAACTGAACGAGAAACAACTAAATATCTTATAAATGTAAACAATGGAAAACATGCATATTTGCTATGTTTGTATTTTATAATATGTCTATGATGCAACCCTCTTAAAATTAGCTTCAAAAGTCATATGATATGTCAGTATATATGGTAAATAAAAATATATCTGTAAAAAGACTATAAATAAAGACGAAAGGAAACCTTTTTCTTTTCCGGCAGGTTTTGTCCTCTGATGCTTTGATAAAATCCATCAGAGGATGGCACAAGATGGTAAAAAAAGTTTTTCCTTTTGTTTTTTTTATTTATTTATATATATATATATATATATATATATATATACACACACACATACACACACTGAGTTTAAAGATGTGAAATGTTGATCCTGACCATTTGTGTTGTAAACTAACACTGAGATCTATTTCCAAACCAGTATAGACATAGTATTGTACAATATGACCTGTTTTGTGACATATCTTTATTATATTCTGTGTTAAAGATGTCATTTAGCTTAATCTCTACTGCAGAGTATATGGTCAAAACCAAAATGTTAGTAAACAAGGGAAATCGCCAGCAACCTCTTTATTAGTCATTTATTTCCAGTAAATGCCAATTTTGTATTTTTCCCAAAATGGGCCATCACAGCCAGGCAACAATGCTATAACAATGCAGCAATGAAAGTGTTAATTAAAATTCACTGGCATAATCTTAACACAAATTTAGCATGAATTATGTTACTTTTTATTTTTTTAATGAAAGCAGTAATAGAGACTAGCTTTTTGTTTATAAAATGAGATAATAATTGGAACTAATATTTCTTTTTTTTGTTCCATCCTAAAGGACAATACCTGTCTAAAATGTCAAAATCTCAAAATCCCATTTACTGCAAGTTTTTTTAATTTTCTAACAAAGCTGTTCTAAGATTGCTGAGATTGCTCATTCACATAATGATAAATTTTCTGTTAAAAGAACACTCCTGCTTAACAAAACTATATTTCCTAATATATCATTGATATAATTGCTCCAATTTTTAATTTTTGTTTTGTCTTGTTTTTTGTAGTGAGCCTTACAAAGCTGCACAGTTGTTTGTTGAAGCAACTGAAGGCCTGTCAACAGGTGAACCATTTCTCATTCATAAACTCCTACAGGTCAGGGAAGAAACTGCCATTCCATTGATGGAAGTGAATTATTACCTCAAGGCAAGTGTATCTATAAATGTTCTCTTGAATATTTGATGTATACTAAAATTCTAAAGTTCTCAATTATAGTCATTTGTAAATTGGTAGCATTCTACAGTGCCAAATTAACTACATGTTATTTTTACCACTTCAGGCTTACCGTATTTGAACTGTCAGAACTATTTTTTCCCAATATTTAGTGTATTATTTTACAGATACAAGTAAATAGTTTCGCTCAGAATCCTAAAGTTGATGGTAAAGTTAAATACTTTAAGGTTTGTGTGATGCAAATTACTTTGAAAAGGCTGGAAACAAAAGCTAGACAACTGATAGTAATTATTCATGGAAATATCGAGGTAAAGAAAAATAACAGAATTTAGTAGAAAATATTGGTGTATTCTTTTATTCTTCTTTTGCACTTGATGTGACACCAAGCCGTTGGCCCATGGTCAACTCCTAGTCGTGGCGTGAAGCTGTAAGGTTTCTTCTACTGGCATTTCGGGGTTGACTCTTTGTCGCTGCCACCAGCCTGTGTCCCGGTCGTTTGGTGGTCGTCGCTACTCGTTGAAATGCCCTGGTCAGGATACCAATATGTGACACTCGGCCGTCCAGGGTCGAATCCAGTGGTTACGGCACAAATATGTGGCACCAGGGTCGAGTTCTGGTCATTGATGTTAACGGCTTCACCAGTTGTCTTGGTTCAATGCCAATTCTATTGTTCACAGCTCACTTGCAACATCTGGTTACTGGAGTAACTACCTTGATCTCAAGTCTAATCTACCCACGTTGTGACTTTGATCTTAGCTAGACGAGATCAATCAGGTGTCGGGCTGTATTGTCAGCTGAGTCCAAATTGAAGGTGACATTGCACAAGCGCAAAGAAAAAAAAAAATGAAAGAAAAACCCAAGAGGTATGTTAAGAAATAACAATTCAATTTTATCCTTCTGTTGTATACAGGATCGTGTTTTTCTCCCAGCACATTTCCTACGAAATGTGACACTTCTATATTTCAAGCAAGTTGATGTCGTAAGTCAACTAATTTAGTTTTTAAGTGCTGGCTTAACTTCGTTCGTCAGTATAACTTGTTATCGGTAGCATCAGCAAAGTCGGAGGTCATGGAATCTCTTGGTCAGCTTC
This sequence comes from Acanthosepion esculentum, assembly GCA_964036315.1. NCBI lineage: Eukaryota > Metazoa > Mollusca > Cephalopoda > Sepiida > Sepiidae > Acanthosepion > Acanthosepion esculentum. Next base: position 111,398,252 of record OZ038484.1, read on the forward strand.
TGCGAGGCAACACCCTGGTTCAAAACTAACTCAACTCAACTTCTACTGCACTGTCGTCTCTATTGTGGAATGACCCATTGTCGTTCGTTTATATGGGTACCGACCAAAACCCGGTGTGTGGGCCCGACGCGGCCTGGGGTTCTCGATAATCTCTATTTCTAACAAGAAATCTCTTTGTTGTCAGGACAGGAAAATTGACTATTTCCTATTTTTGGAAAATTAACCACTTCCTATTGGGGAGGGGTCTCCGTCGTTCATGAGGGAAGGTCAGAGGAGAGCTATCCTTCTAGACTCTTTCTCTCTCACATTGATATCTCATACCAATCCCTTCAGTGGGCGTTAACATCTTTGCCTTTCTCATCCATTCACCTCCGCCCATCACCATGCTACCATACGACCAATGATCTCTCGGCAGTGCGAGTGTGGCTAAGCTAGCCTCCTTAAAATTAGAATTTAGAATTTTTGTTTGTAAAATTCTCCTTACCAATTAAATTTTATCACATTCTCTTTTCCTTGGGCCACCCAAAAGTCACTTATTCCGCACTCTTACCATCTCATTAATCACTGTGAAAGTTTGCCATCTGGTCCCTTACACCAGTTAGCTTTATCACGGAATCCCTGACTTGTTAAGAAACCAAATTCCCCTATCTCGTCAAATCTCAATTCTCCACTATTTTCTGGGGATTGGCAAAAGTTTACAATTGCCACATTGCCTTTCGATGTCTTAGCGTCTGTTGGCAAAGTAAATGATAACAATCCTCTCATCTATATCGAGACAATGCCAAAATTTTATAATTGCCACTTTGCTTCTCTTCACCTGTATCCAAGAAAAGAAATTAAACGATATCTTGGAAAGATAATTAACATTGAATCTTCCTGCCTGTATCGGCATGTGTTTTGGCCGATAATTTCATATTTGTCTTTCTTTCTATCTCCCTCTGTGATAACTTGACTTGGCTAGACTGCACACGTGGCTTCTTCGCATTTTTTTTGTAAACAAATTAAAATCTTTGTTTTAACGTCAATCAGTCTTTCATAATAGCTCTTTTTTTTTTCGCTTTAAGAATGTCTATTTTCTGTTTTAATTTCTATGGTTAATTATTTAGCCAATTACCATAGCTAAATAGTGTCACATGAAACAAATACATGTGTGTATGACATTTTGATCATGGATGGCCAACTTAGAAGAGAAAGGAGTGAAAAGCAGAGACATGAACACACATTGACTTTCCACTTGTACAGTTAAGAATTTATGTGTTATCAATAGCAATTTATAATATTTGTTACATATTTGCAGGTGATTAATCAGTTTGAACAGTTCCAACATCCACATTTGGTAATTACATTAGCTGAGCGAGCCATTTGTGTTGCAAATAAATCAGATCCAAATGTTGTAAGTATTCTTGGAATTTTCTCTTGTTTTTTTTTCCATACTCTTTTTCAGTCTATTACATTCTCATGTTCACAGATATATACATCACCCAGAATAAATATTGAATTTTGCATTGGCACATGCATGTCTCTCTCTCTTTTTATATATATATATATATATATATATATATATATAATTCATAAACTTGACATCACCAGATGACAAATATATTAAATATTTTACACACTTTTTAAAATATAATGAAAGTATTAGAATAAAAAGAACAGCAAAACATGAACTTTAGACTGTTTATCCATAATTTTTTATTAATAAAGAATATTAAACAGGCCATTTGTTGCTTGAATTTAATAAAATTTGTTTGATTTATGTATATGTATAGATTTATTGAAGTGTTTCTTCAATGATATTTATGTAATTTTAAATTTACATTTATGCCACAGTCTATTAAACTTTACATTCTTTCCCCCCCCCTTTGTGCATAGATGTTCTTTGACAATTGCACCAGATAAATGCCTCTTGAATTTTTAGACTTTCTGAGGTCTATAACTTGCAAATTCTCTTAAAAGTTTAAAAAATTTTTAGATTTTTAAGTATTGTCCAGGAATAATTATTTTTTGAGGCAAATGGTGGGGGCAGTTATCCTAATACTACAAACGTCTTTTGGTTTTGACTGCTACTCACATCGTTTTCTATGGCTTATCAACCATTTGCACGTTATTTAAAGCAAAATATATTTTTAGATTGTAATAATTTTTTTTTTTTTTTTTGTAAGATAATAATGGTTTAGTGATATGTCTTATTAATTAACCCACAGCTGGGTGGAAAAGAAGTGGATACATACCTTTCCCATGGGTATTTGTGTTTAATGAATTTAACTAACCCAACAGGAATTGGAACTTGGCTCCTTGATTGACAATTCCAAGCCATTATCCACTGCACCATCTGCATATCCAAGCATACAGCACCTGGTATTCCCAAGCAAAGATTTTGTAACCTTCAATGAAATGTTTTGATATTTATTAAGCTTAGGTTAGTGCCTCCAAACGTGGAAGGAAAATGCCAGGTAGAAAGATTTTATTGTGATCTTTATTTTGTGCAAATTTGATTACACTGATCTCTGGAGAAATGGTTTTATTCCTTGAGTTTGTGTTTTAGACAAGTTATCTCTCTTGTTACAGGCAACTCTCTATTTGAAAGCATTTAAATATCACTTGGAATTGGGTCATTATGAGGAAGCCTACAATGCAATGGTTACAAATCCTGACCCATCAAGGTAATTATTAGTTTCATTTTGATTTCTTGCCATTTTATTGTTCTGTATATGTGTCTAAATAACAGCTTAATTGTTAAGCTAAATTTTTTTTTTTCACACTGAAGACTAAAAATCGATGTGTGCAAAATAATTTCAGAAACACAAAAATTATAAAAAAATTACTTAGTAATGAAGACAAGTCATAGTCTAAATCAGGGGTCAGCAACCCACATCCCCTGGGCCTCATCTGGCCCATGAAGAATTTTTGTCTGGCCTGCTAGCTTAATACCTAGACACTAATTATGTAATTTGTGTGCAAGTTACAGAAAAAATATCATTTGGAGTTAATTGACATACAATGTGACAAAATTTTAAAATTGAAATTTCATTCCGAATCCACTGCTGACTTCTACAAGAAATATGTTTTGACAAGCAGAAAATAGAAAAGCCTATTAAATAATGTGAAAATGATGTTATCATTGTTTGGAAGTACATGTTCTTGTGAACAACTTTTTGAAAATGAAATATACTAAAAGTCGTTTAAGAACAAGATGTTTTGCTCTTGTCATCGATAAATATTTCACCTGATGTGAAGAAGTTATCAAACAATAAGCAGAAAGAAGTGTCTCGTTAGATAATTTGCCATTTCTAACTGTATTTCGTTTGCATTTTTTTGTCGATTGTGCTAATTGTTATCCTGTAGTAAAATAAGGAACCTTGTTTAAGTAATACAGCATTAACTTCATTGTTTTTTTTTTCTTTCTTTAAACTTCCAGACCAAGGCAGCTTTCTGGACAAAGCAGTCTGAGATTGAGACAATTTGTTATAATATATTTGATATCATGGCCTTCCTCCAAGACAATGCATAGCTTTCTGGCCTGCTCTCTCCAAAAGGTTGCCGAACTCTGGTCTAAATTAATAAAATACCATCCTAAAATACCTTGGCTTTATGGTCAACCTAAAATGCCCAAACGAGGCATTCCAGTGTGACCTATCATATCTGAAATTGAAAGTGCTCTCTATAAACCTGTGAAAGTATAACAAAAAATTTAACATTGTGTGTGTGTTTTACTGGCATCAAACATGAGAAAAATTGGGGCAGAAATTTTTGAGTTTGTGCTGGATATGTGGCTAACTTTATATAAATATTGAACCTATTTGAGAGATAAGCTGAGTATTTTGTAATTTTTATTTTGTTTATATATTTTTATTTTTCAGCCGAAAAGATTGCTTACGGCAATTATTAAATGTTTTATGTGATCGGAAACAGTTGCAAACTTTAATACAGTTTCCTTACATTGATCTTCAAGAAGAGGTAAGTAGAAAGAAACTCTTGAATTCTTGTAATTACTTTGAAAGGCTTCAGGCATTTCACAGAAATCTAACTAAAAAATATTATACCAAGAATATTCAGTGTATTATAAAAAAAAATTCTGTTTACTAAAATTTAAATGTGGTATTTGTTTTTAGTTAAGTGTTAATTCTACTTTTCAAATTTAGTACATAGTATTAAATAAAGAATTTAAAGCTCTTAAAATCTCTGTTAACAATATTTCTTACAGCACCTCCTAAGTATTGTGTGAATGTTTGATTAGAATATTAGAACATGTTTGTACTTGCATAAACGGTATAGTTTTATTCATAGTCACTATCAGATAAATTTAATAGTTATGGCGAACTTAAAATATAAAAGGCATGAATTCACTTGTCTTGGATATCAGGCCCACTGCCAGATATACTGACAAAAGAGTCACAACAGTTGACAAGATAGGGAGTGGGGTAGTAAATGGATAAACTGCTCTGTTACCTGCCCACACTATAATAGTAAGAATTACCTTGTCATATGTACACATAGATGTATTAATAATTCCAAAGCCTAATGATGAAAATGACATTTTCCGTAGCAAATATTTCCTTTTCAACACATTCTTGTCAATGCAGTTAATTGACTAGTGATTATTAATCACAGAGATCATACATTATACAATGACAATTTCAGATCAAAATTTAACTAAATAAGTATGTGACAGGCTATAGACACATTACTACCCTCATAAACAACTGATTCACAAATAATAATGATTTAATATCACTGGCCATAGAAGAACACTAATATGAAAATATTTTTTTTTCTACTGCTGTTGAGGGCTGTGGGTCAAGGAACAACATTGTTAACTTTTCCTACTGTGGCTCTGTTATTGCAAGATATTTCCTGTATTTGTATATATTTAATATTGTGATTCATGTGCATTACAGATGGTATCCATCCTAGAGAACCGAGCCAGATCTGCTGACCTCTCAGCACACAACTATTACGACCTTTTGTATTCCATACATGTATCAAGAAATAATTTCCGAAGAGGCAAGTTTATTATTTAACATTATTAATGTACTTGCTTTTACATCATTTTAATTGTTTTCCTTTCTAAAAAAAGTTTTTCTCCTAATCTTTCTTGTATCTGTTTCCTTCTCTGATACAGCTCCAATGAACCCTTTTTATAATTTAAGATTATGGAAATAGGCAAAAATGTTATAAAAACAGGTCCTAAGCAATTGTCTCTAATGTAGCAATAAAAAAAAAATAAAGCCGTTTTTACTGTTGGAAACAAAAAACATCAAATTGTTCTTGTAATCTTTCACAATTTATTTAGAAAGTGTAGTGAAATATAAGAAATTTTCATCACAAGGAATACATATTTGGTGAGATTTTGAAGGAATTCTTTATGAATTGCTGGCTCTTGAACAAACTGTTACTGCTCATCCCTAGAATGGGCTCATTTGAACGATGCATTAGAAGAGAAAATAACTTTTTTTCTATGTAAGGAAGTTATTGATTTTGCTGCATGACAGCACCTATCCACTTATGTTGCAAAAATAGTGCCACAAACTCTCCACCTTCATATTATCACTTTTTTCATTCCATTCAACACTTGTTTGCCCAATAGTTCCAATAAAAGATAACATTCTTTAAAGGATTTTATACTTTTTCAAATATTTGAAAAATATTCTATACTTTTTTTTTTAAATGTTTAAAAAATATACTATACTTTAAAAAAAAAAAAAAAATATTGTTATAATAGAAAATATTTTAATAATACCCAATTAAATATATAATATAGCAGTTCTTGTGTTCTGCATGTGTCAAGATTTTTTGTATTCTGCTCTCAAGTGGGGAATGATAAAAAGTTGGATTGTAGGGATGAAGAGAAGAATAAACTTCATTCCATGGCATACTTTGTTTAAAAAATTATTATTCTTGTTCATGTTCTAGCATATATCAGTGCAATTTGTTAGGAAAATCAGTGTTTTTGTTTTTTGTGGGAAGACATTGTTTTGCTGCTTGAAAGAAGGCTGGAAAATATCTGAAGAAATTAGGATTTTCTTTGAATTAAATCATGAAATTTTCCAAGGGTAATCTGCTCCACACTTTCAGTCTCTGGTGAAATCATAACAACTGAATATAGATTGCCTTTTTCTTCCTTGGTTGGCTTAGTAACCGCTAATTTTTTTTTTTTTAATATTTGTGTTACAGTATTGATAAAGAGCATGTAATATAGCATCATTGTGTCACACTGATATTATTTATAATTTTTGATTTGAATAAATTTCTTCTGCGTTTGCTGATCCTCTTTCCATTCTATTTCAGCGGGTAATGTGATGTATGAACATGGTTTGCGCCTTGGTCAAGAGTTACCAGGAATTCGGGGTCTCCAGCGACAAGTGCAGTGTTACCTTGCTGCCATGCATGCTCTACGTTTGGTGAAGTCTGAGTATGCCTGGGTGGTCAAGCCCATTCCCAGGCCACACCATATGGTTTGTTATCTTCTTATACTCATTTCACTAAATATTTGATTATACCTTGTACACGTGGGCAAAAAGATGTTATTTTATTGTAATGAGACAAATTTGTCATTTACAGAATAACATTTAAAAATGTCATCTACAGAATTTAGGACTAAATATTAGTTGAAGAAAGAGCCAGGTTTTCATTAGCAGACAGGATGTATGTGTTTTCTGCACATTTTCCTGGGATCAGAGTGTCTTTGCATTCTGCTGAGAATCAAAATGTAATTCCCTAATCATGTGCTTAGGATCTGTATATCACTTTCTGGTCCTCTGTCTCACTTTGTATTTGCAAGTTAATTTTATTTCACTGTTCAAGCAGCAGAACATTGGTATAGTAGATACATCAGTTGCCTGCTTGTTGTATGTTCAAATCTGGCTAGCGTTCACTTTTTAATTTTATATACGTGTTCACTTTAACCTGATTGATAGATTTGTTTTCTATGACTTATCAATCTCTTTGTAGGTTATTTTAATCCATAAAATATTTTTAGATTGTAGGCAGTTTCTTAGGAGACAATAATAGTTTAATGATATCTGCCTTGATAATAACCCACAGTTGGAAGGAGAGGGAGGTAAATTCATGCCTTTCCCACGGGTATTTGAATACAATGAATAATGAGAATTGGAACACAGATCTCCGATTGACAATTCCAAACCATTGTCTATTACACCATCCACAAATCCAAGCTTACAGCACCTGTTATTTCCAAGCGGTCACCCCTCTAGGTGCTGACCAGGCTCGATGTTGCTTAACTTTAGTGATTGTACGGGGACTTGTACTGCAACATGATGTGGCCGTTAGCCTTAATGTAACATAAGTTATGGACAGAAACAAAGAAACAGAAAAGGTCATGCATTTTGTTATTAGATACGATTAATGATCTGTTGGATAATGGCATAAGATACACAGGCCCAAAATTCATTTAGTTTAATTTTTTTTTTCTCCTATCCCCCAGATTCGAGGTGAAGCAAGTGCAACATCACCCAAACATTATTTGGATGGAGAAGAAAAGTTGGATTCAGTTGGTGAGTTTTCATTTTCCTTTAAATTGTCTGTTTAATAAACAGATAAAATTTAAATTGTTCGAGATTTTCATTTTGGAGCATAAAACCTAACTACCTGTTTTCTCTTTTTCTGTTTTCTATTTCATGCTCTCTTTCTCTAACTCTATGAGGTGTTAGTGTCTAGACATGTTGCATGGATCTCTTATGTTAAGTAAATGTGCTGCTGCTTTTAACCACTTGGGCCTGGGATATTTTATAATGTCATTTTGTTTCTTTCAAAGTTCCTATATAATATCAATGAATGAGAGCATATCAGCAACTCCAGTTGAAATATTGTTTTCACTGCCTTCATCAACTTCTACAAATTGTTTTTAATCACTCTCTGACTCACTGCTAGAGTAAGACCGAGAACTCTTACAAATATGGAAAGGTTCCTCATATGTATTTACACAGTATTTCTTTATGGTGGCTGACATTTTAACTTCCAACATGTTGTTCACCAAGTGCTGTCTAAAATCACTTTTGCCAACAATAATAATGCCTCCTTGTGAAAATATATAGAACTAGAATTTATTACCAAGACAAGAAAAATTAAATTTCCTTATTTTCAGCCCAGCATCAATAGTTAAAATCAATATGTGACATCATATCAAAATATATTGGCCACTTCAGTGTAAAGAAATTTCTTGTGAAATAGCTGGTTCCAAATGATTAATCACTTTATTTTTTAATATTTGTTTTCTTGAGACCTGGCATGCTCCATTTTCATTAGTACATGTTCCGCCAATGGAAGTAAATGCTTATACTGTCACTTAGTTAGATCATTGACAGGAATTTGAGAGAAAATATTAAAATCAATATGGTTGGATGACTGCCTAAAATGATAAATGGTGTTAATATTTATTAAACTTAGCTTAGTCTGGCTTAAGGCCATAACCAAGTGAAGATTGCCCAGCTAGACTAATCTGCTAACTGCTCTACAGCAAACATTCTAAAGTAGATCTTTACTTGACTTCGTCTGAAACAAGGTCATGGTGGTGGGAGTACCAGGTGAGGATTGAACTTGCTATATTAGCAATGATCTTCAAGATCACTTTGCTAACCATTAATCTATGACAAGCACCTCTTTGAGATGATACATTGTTGTTTGTAGCTGTTCGTTTTGGCTAAAAAAACATTTCTCTCACAGTGCAGGCTTGCTGGTGATTAATGAGGCCAGTATGAAGAAACCATTTTCCAGCCTCAGTGTTTACAGGGAAAGATTTTACAACTCTCTTACTTCTCTTCAATATTGATTCTGAGAGTTGACAAAATTCTTCCATCCTCAACCTGCCAAGTATTCATTTACCTTTATAGAGCATAACTGTTGATAAACTTTCCAAATTAGTATTGTTAGAATAATGAGGTGGTGCTGAAAAGAAACCCTTTCAATAAAAAAAAGAAAATGCTTAATCATTGTGTCAGATTTTACAAAGTGAATTGGACCAAGAACTTCTTGGCACTTCCATGTAAATCGATTAATGAGGAGTAGTAACACTAATCTGTGACTATTTTCTATGACATGATACCAAAGTTTCTTTGTACTAAAGAGAGTGGGATTTTTTCCTTCAGCCTTGTATAGAATAAAGTCTCCGGTGAGATTGAAGTAAGATCAACTTAAAGATTCATTTTTGTTGGTCTTATCCATTAGGATTTCTATAAAAAATAAATATCCTATTGAATTTCTACTTTAAAAATGTCTACAAAGTAATGTGGATTAATTTTTTGTTATATGCCTAAACCTAATTGAATACTGTATAACTTGTATAGGTGTCTATATGCCAGAAAGCCTTTTCTCAAGTGAAACCAATGTAAAGTTATGGATATATTTTTCTATATAATGATAGTAAATGATGTATGACCAAAGTAGATGTTGATGTGTTATATCTTGCTTGTATAATAGTATTTATTTATTTATGAATTCCTTCATTTTCTTTCGTGTGCAGTTCCTAAACGTTGCTTGGAAATTGTTGAATTGGCTCATTTGGAGAAAGAATACCTGTTGGTAGATGCTCGTTTACGTCTTATCAAGAAAGATGCTGACCTTCTCATGGCTTCAGGTAGCTATTATATGAATTTTATTGTTGTGGCACAGAAGTTTCCCAGTAAGACTGTGCCCAAAATCTCAAATTCAATTTAAAATTAGGCTCTTGGGTGAAATAATTTGTAAGATGAGATCTAAGGGAGTTAAATAGTCACTTATTTTTGCAGTCCTTACTGTTTTTGCATTATTTTACATTCCTTAAAGTAAGATGATAAAGCAACATCATTCTTCAGATTTTAATGGATAAAAATGTTTCTTGATAATTTTCAATAGCTTCTAACTCGTTTTGAAAATAGATTATTTGAATTTTGATATGAAGTATTTTTGTTATTAACTTTGTATTAGTCTTTTCTTTGTCTTATTGTTGCTTATTTCAACTGTTAAAATAAGCAATGTGAAGTAAGAATAAAAACTCTAGATTGAATAAATGAGATGTCAATTAAGTGTTGTTGGAAGATGCCACTTCATTCTGATTTCATTTTGTACAATTGAAGGAGTTTAAAAGTGTTTTCAATGCAGTTATCTTCAGGCAGGAATTGGGGGCTACAGATACTAGGGGCTCTTAAATAATCATAGGTTTTTATTTAAGAGCCCTTAGGATCTATAGCTCACAATTCCTGCACAAAGAAGTGAAATACATTGAAAACATTTAATATCTGATTTTTTTCCTGTACAATGCCAAATGCAAAAACCTACAAAATCTACTGAGGAAAAATACAAAAATCCACAAATAATAATCTCAACATCTGTAACAAAAAGTAGGTACATAATCCTATCTACTGATTCCTAACACCCACCATAAAAAATAACTTATCTAATCATAATCTAAAATTCATCATCACTATCTCTAAAACAGTAAGATATATTTTTAGTACCCAATGAGATAGCAACAACAATGAAACAGAAGCAGGAATATACAATATAGATTGTATAAAATGGCCAATGGTGTATGTCTGTAAAACATCCAGAAATCTCAAAAAAGTCTATATGGACATTGCAGAGATATGCTGCATAACAACACTTTAAACACACTGGTAGTTCACCGTAATACATCTTACCACAATTTCGACTGATCAGGAGAGAAAAGGGTTCACTAAGAAAAAAAATGCATTGACTTATACATAATGAATAAAAGACCAGAAATATACATAATATCACTGATCATTGCGAAAGCAATAATAGCACAATGTGGTATACGAGCTAGTAGAGGAAAAACAAACACTTTCTGGTTTTTGGATCTGATAAGGTAATTTAATTTATTGCCTCTCATATCCTTAAAAAGCCCAACACATTTTCCTTACACATAGTTTTGTCTTTTATTCCAACCTGAAGATTCAAACCCATCATGTCATGTTGGTGAAATGTGTTGTTTATAAGTTTTTTCACTTTGTCTCATTTCCACTTTTATTTTGGATACTGTTATACATCCTACACACACACACACACACACACACACACACACCATTTATTGATATACCATTTATTTGGACCATTTCATAATTTGGCTGTAAATTAACTGTCAAAAACAAGTTTATAGAGATTATTTTTCATGTGGAATTTATCTGGTTAAATTGGCACTTGTATCAAGTGTTTGTCTTTTGAATTTTTAGGATATACTGAAAAAAATATTTCAGTTTCCTCACTCATATGGTAAATCTTTAGTGAGTTTGATTCTCACAAGCACATCATTACTGCAGTAATATGCCATGCTAAGCTTATTAAATATATGAGATTTTACAAAAGGCTTTTTTTAACTTTAATATTCTGTTTTAGAAAATTTAATTACTAGTTATATGAGAGTACTATAAGATTGTTGACCATGAACCTGCAGATGACAACTCTTGTAATTTTTCAGGACCTGTCATGCGGCCAGATGAAATGGTTGGTATGTTGGTCAGTGCTGGTATGTTTGACCGAGCCATAATAATCTGCAAAGCTTTTAATCTCAAGTTGAACACAGTCTTTGAAAATCTTGCACTGAGGTAAGACATTTTTATTTTTAAAATCTTCCAAGATTTTTTCAGGGATTTAAAGAGATATTTTTCAAATCTTGAATTTGGGTAGCTGTGCACTGTCATTGTGTATGCTTGATTTGCTTTTCTTGTTAGAGACAGGAAAATGGCAGTTTTGTTTTGTTTTTGTTTTTTTCCAAGAATGATACTTCTTAGATTTAACAGCCTTAAATGTTTCTTTTACAATATTTTCTGCATTATGATGTATACCTTGGGTTTGGTTTGCAATATTTATGGGAAATCTATTTTCCTTTTAATTTATAACCTCTACCTACTCCAAATGATTTTCTTAACAAAATGTCAAATAACTTTTCAAAAATCTATGTAATCCAACAAAAATTAGAAATAACATTGTTTGGCATGAAATGAGCCATTGGGGTTGATATCCCATAAAATAGAAACAATCCTAACAAAATATAGGTACATGTCATTTATGACTAAAATAAGTCTTGTCTTAATTTATAAGGTAACACTTATTTTATGCTAATTTGTGTCTTGGATGTCTGAGATGAGGAGTTCTTATTATTTACACTCTTTACATGTGAACTATTGTTTATGGTGTTATCATGTTTCCTATGTTATACCCTCCAGTCTTCATCAGGTGTATGTCAATCTAGGTAATCTGTAGGGAATTTCATTATTTAATCTAGAGGGATAGACGCTTCTGATCCCACTGCCCATGTGATATCCCATCTAGTTGTTATTTTTAGTACTGCACAGTTATTGCTTGTCCTGTTTTCACCAAATTCACAAACCAATGCTGCCATTATACATTGGTTCATTCAAATCCAACATATGTCGATCATTATCTTCTGTCTTCTTAATTCCTGTTCATTTATTGTTCTCTCTCCTTAATAATGTTTCTTTTTCTCATATTCTTTCAAACTCAAAAGTAATCCCTGGAGGCTTAGTGGCTTTGTCTTGCTTGGGGTGAAATGATTAAAAAAAAAAAAAGAAGAAATTATCACATTAAATACTATGAGACATTAATGTTTTTTCCTGCATTATTTGTATTAGTAACAAACAATATTATGTTAAGATTTCCCATTTTGATATTTATACCTTGTCTTCATTTTGTCCTCCACATAACTGTTTCAACTAATACCTGCATTCCAATGATACTATTTAGTCTCTGGGAAATTGTTATTGTTCTATTCTTGTTCTATACATGTCAACCTTAAAAATGTTGTTGAAAGTGTTAAAATTTTTGGTTGACATTTCCAGAGGGTTACTGAATCTAACATATACCTACAGGTGCAGTGGTCAAAACATAAAAGCAACAAAAATGAGAAAATTGGCCCAAAAAATTGTATAAAAATAAGAATTCCTGATCTAGAAAACAAAATTCTAATGAAAATATTGGATTGGATCCTCACTAAATCTGCTGCTTGTGTAATGAGTTCAATTTTCACTGAGACCCCATTGTTGTGACAAAATTAATACTAGGCATATATGCTGATTCTTATCAGTTGCCTCATTTGTGGCTTCTGTACTTACAAAGTACAGAAGCCACATTATGCTTATTTAGCACTCTGTTGTATTCAATAAACTTTCTGAAATGTTGAACAAAACCCTTTATCTGATCCACTGTGAAATGTTAGTCTCATTCCTTTGCCTGTAATTGAATGAGAACCTTCCCCAATGCATCAGATGAAGACACATCTGCTTAATATTCTCAGAAGATTGACTTATTTTTAAACAGTGCATCTTACATACCAAATATGGTAAATATAAATATAACCTATATATAAACAGCTCATTCATATATATATATATATATATATATGCATCTGCAGGTTTATATGTGTGAATATTTGTGCAAATTAGTACTCACATATGTGTACATTTTGCACAATTTGTAAGTTTGTCTTACATAGGGTGTTTCACATTTGAACATCAGAGTTTACATAAGACCATCTTCAAAGCACCTGACTTTAACAGATCCATACACACACACACACACGAACACTCTCACTCTGCCAGAAAATAAAATTGCAACACCTTAAAGAACTACAGCAGTAGCAGTGGGCAGTAGATATTCCAATGAAATTTTCAAGGTCTTTGATTATCTTTATGATCTAGTAACATTGAAACCAATGCACCAGTTGTCTCTGAGCTTTATATTGATGCATGCTATGGCACCTCAATGTCATGTGATGGTTAACAAGCCTGTTTTACTAGAGCAGTTATGACTGAGTAGTGAGTCCAATCATCATTGGATGCTCCATACTTTTGGCTTTGTGCCACATCTAAGCTATGCTTAATAAATCACTATGCTGATGAATGCTAAGGTTCAAAGTGATGAAAAAGTCCAGTGCAAGAAAGTGCAAAATCATGAAGATGCACATATGATCCATTTTAGAGGAGTCAAATTAAAATAAATACCAGTAGATGTTTATAGACACAAATATTAGTAACCAGTATTTACCTATCCTCAACGGCCCGGTCGGTGGGGCATCAGAATATGCCGACTGCCCCCCTGCAGAGGGTAAAAGTCCCTCAATGGGGCCACCTGTTGGCCGTGGGTGGCGACCCGTAATGTCTGGGGACGGGATCCTGGTGGTTGAGCAGGCTGTAACCCAGGTGTAAAGCGGTCACAATCCTGTAACACACCACTTTGGCCCTTATCTGGGCTAGACGGGCGGTCGGAGGGGCCCGATCCGATCAATCGGCTGGTCATGTCAAGCCCCATCATATATAATCCAACCCAAACCTATAACTGACACTCCTCTTCCCAACCAAAACTAACACTTAACCCTAAATATGTGATGGAAGGCGGTGGCTGAGGGTCAATCAATTTGGGAGAAAAAAGGATCTGACACACTTGCTAAAACTTCACAGCCGTAATACTTGGAAAACGGAAACAAAGGAACATGCGTGCTCAAAGACTCCTCCCAAAAAGAGTATATCATTCACGTAGCCCCGACATGGCAAGGCGAATGGGTTTCCCCCTTGACATGTCCCAATACTGGACTCCGCGGTGGGTAAGGAGCGAGAATGATGAACAAAAATAAAAACAATCAATGGAAAAAAAGAAATCTTCCAAGAGACTTCATGTGGATAGCAACTCAGAAACAGAAAGTGAAAACTTTCCACGGTTTATTGTACTTGAAGCAATAAGCCAAAAATCATTATCAGAAATTTCTCCATTTAAAATACAAAAAGCAATATCAAATATCATAATACCAAAAAATGTAAAAAAATTACAAAATGGAACAATACTAGTGGAAGTGGAAAAAAAAATATATGCGGACACATTAATAAGACAAAAAAAACTACAAGAGATAGAAATAAAAACCTACCCACACCAAACCCTAAATTTCTCAAAGGGAGTAGTAAAAAGTAAGGAGCTCTCCCTGTGCACTCTAGAGGAAATAAAAATAGAACTCCAAACTCAAGGAGTTACAAATGTTAAAAGAATAATAATAAAAAAAAATGAAGCAGAGATACAAACTAATACCTACATTATAACTTTCAACTCCCCCCAAATTCCAACATCAATAAAAATTGGATATGAAAGTATAAAAGTAGAACAATACGTACCAAACCCTCTACAATGCTATAAATGCTACAAATTTGGGCATCACAGAGATTCCTGTAGAAATAAAAAAATATGTGGGAAATGTAGTGAGAAAGAACCAGAACATAAAGAAGAGAACTGCCCAAATGAGAGCCTATGCTCAAACTGTTTGGGAAACCACTCTGCCCTCTCAAAACAATGTAGTATATATAAACAGGAGAAAGAAATAATTAGAACAAAATATAAAAAAAATATATCTTGCATAGAAGCACGAAAGGAAGTTATAAATAATATAAAAGAAAACACCTATGCTTCCATGGCACAAAAAGCAAATAAAATAAACAATGAAGATAAAATAAAAGGTTCAATTGAAATAACAAATTTATGCAAGGAATTAAAAGCTTTCCTTGAAGAATTAAAAACCTTTTTAACCGAACTTAAATCGGATCAAAATAAAACACAACAACCCAGATCAAATGGAATAAACCCAGAAGGAGGCAAAAAACTTTGGAAAGAAAACACAGAACAAAACTCCAGCGAACCCTCTTCTTTCCAAACCCAAACCAAGAAAATGAAAAATAAACAAAAAGAAAAAAAAGTGACAACAGAGCAAGAAAGCACTCGATCAAGATCTAACTCAAAATCGAGAATCAGTATATCAAATGAAAATGAATTTGAGCCTATGGAATATATAGAAATAGAAGAGAAAGATAATAAACAAAATTCAAAACAAAATCAAAAATCTGATCGAAGGACACCACAAGCAGTCGAAGACAAAGCTTCTAAAAACTCAAGAGATGGAAAAAAATTGGAGAGGACAAATGATACAAACCTAGTGGGTAACTTTACTCCCAAAAAATGAAATTATAATCATGGCACATAAGATCCTGCAATGGAACTGTCGTGGAATAAAATCTAATTACAATGACCTACTCATACTTATGTCACTACTGTATCCAGCCGCCATCTGCTTACAGGAAACTTTTTTACAAGAAAATACCAACTTAAAAATTAAAAATTATAAACAATACCACTATAACCACAATACAGGACATAGAGCTAATGGAGGAGTGTCAATATTGATCAGAAATGACATACCACAAAGTAAAGTGCACATTAAAACCAAATTACAAGCAATAGCAACACAAGTGACACTAGATAAGACCATCACAATTCTTTCCATTTATATACCCCCATAGGAACCAATAAATACAATAGAAATAAACAACTTGATGGAGCAACTTCCTAAACCCAGAATCTTACTAGGAGACTTTAACAGTCATAATCCTATATGGAATAGCAAAAAGCTAGATACTAAAGGTAAAATATTAGAAGAAATAATTAACACCCATAACTTATGTCTATTAAATCATAAATCCTCAACCTACCTTAATCCCTCCAATGGAACAGAATCATCAATAGACATAAGTATAAGCGATCCAGAAATTTGTATGGATTATACATGGAGAACACATAGTGACACATGTGGCAGTGATCATTACCCGATCATACTAGAAAATCAAAAGCCTGCCAAGGAAGAAAAGATAGGCCCCGTCAGATGGAAACTGAAAAGAGCCAACTGGGAGGGTTTCAAAAACAAATGTAAACAAGTACTGATACAGTCAAAGGACACAGACAACTCGATAGAATACTTTACCAAAACATTAATAACCATTGCCTCAGAAAATACACCAAAAAAGCAAAATAATTATAAAAAAACTAAACCCTGGTTTGACAAAAACTGCCAAAAAGCAGTCAGAAACCGGGAAGCAGCATTGCGAAAATTCAAAAAGGAACCCACAACCCAAAATTTGATTGAAATGAAAAAACTCAAAGCAGTAGCACGGAAAACTGTAAAAGAAGCCAAAAGGGAATGTTGGAAAAAATATGTAAACCGCCTAAATACACATTCTAAAACCAAGACAATATGGGAAATGATGAGGAAAATAGCTGGAAAAAATCAAATACACCCAATAATGCATCTTAAAAAGGACAACACTAAAGCAACTAGCAAAAGAGAGATAGCAAACCTACTAGCAGAGACATTTGCAGAAAACTCTAAAATGAGCAAAAATCAAAACCTACAAAAGTGTAAACAGAAAGATATAAACAACTAATTAAATTTTTCATCTAAAAATACAGAAGCCTACAACAATCTATTCACCGAAGCAGAACTAATAGAAGCCATAAAAAAATCCCATAATACAGCAGTAGGCCCAGACCAAATCCACTATGAATTTATTAAACAACTACCACAAGAATCGCTGAAATACCTTTTGAATATTTTTAACAATATTTGGACTCCTGGGAAATTTCCCAAAATATGGAGAGAATCGGTAATTATTCCCATACTCAAAGAAGGAAAAGAGGGAAACAACCCCCAAAGTTACCGACCAATAGCATTAACAAGCTGTCTATGTAAGACAATGGAGCGAATGGTCAACGCCAGATTGAGTTGGTTTCTAGAAGAAGGAAAACACATATCAGAATATCAATGTGGATATAATAAAGGAAAAAGTACAATAGATCACATAATAAGACTAGAAACAGCCATAAGAGAGGCCAATTTAAACAAACAACATCTAATAGCCATATTTTTTGACATAGAAAAAGCATTTGATCAAACCTGGAAACATGGTATAATGAAAGATCTGCATAAACTAGGATTAAGAGGTCGACTACCAAACTTTGTAAAAGGATTTTTAACAGATAGACTCTTCCAAGTACAAATAGATACTACACGTTCTGATTATCAAAAGCAAGAAGAGGGAGTACCACAGGGAAGTGTACTCTCCCCTACACTTTTCAAAATAAAAATAAATGACATAATAAAAAACATCAAATCAGGAATACACTGTAGCCTTTATGTTGATGATTTTACAATATATTACAGATCAAGAAACCTCAACACAGCAGAAAGACAACTTCAACAATGCTTACATCAAATAAACAAATGGACACTCGAAAACGGTTTTAAAATATCAAAAACAAAGACAAAATCTGTACACTTCTGCCAAATGAAAAAATTGCGCAATAACCCAACTCTAAAACTAGGAAATGAAGAAATACCAGTAGTTCAGCAATATAAATTTCTAGGAATGATCTTTGACAGCAAACTGACCTTCAGACCACATATCAATTACCTAAAAACAAAATGTTTTAAAGCTCTCCAACTAATGCGAACAGTAGCCCATACAGAATGGGGAGCTAGCAAAGAAACCCTTCTTAAACTTTATAGAACGTTGATCCGCTCCAAACTGGACTATGGCAGCATGGTCTACCAATCAACTAGAAAGTCTTATCTAAAAACAATAAACACAATACACCATGAAGGCCTTCGGATAGCTCTAGGAGCCTATCCCACCTCACCTATAGAGAGTCTACATGTAGAGGCAAACGAACCCCCATTACAACTAAGAATGGAGAAACTAGCTACTCAATACTATCTAAAACTCTCTTCCTGTCCTTCTAACCCCACACACGATTGTGTACTTACACCAAATCACAAAGAAAAATTTAATCTTAACACAAATAAAATCAAAACATTGGGACTTCGGATGGAAGGAATCATCCAAGAAAATAATATATCGTCTAATCAAATACTTAAAACCAACCAATCAAATATACCACCATGGATAATCAAAAATCCAAACATAATATTAAGTTTAAACAAATTATCAAAATCAAAAACACACCCCACAACATACATTGAAAAATTCTCAAAAATAAAAGAAAAATATCAAAACCATGAAAGTATTTACACAGATGGCTCAAAAGACGAAGAAAGAACAGGCAGCGCAGCAATAACAAAAAAAAACAAATATCAAAAAACGCTTGCCAAATGAAGCATCAATTTTCAGTGCAGAAGCCTACGCAATAAAACTAGCACTGAATTTCATATCAAAAAACAAAGGAGGAAACTATATTATTTTCTCAGATTCATTATCTGTATTAACATCCCTAAAAGGGAAAAGACTGGAAAATCCATTAATACAAAGTCTCCTATATAAACTACACTCAATGGAAAAAAGCAAAAATATCATCTTCTGCTGGATTCCTAGCCATGTCGGCATCCAAGGAGGAGATAAGGCAGATAATGCTGCTAAATCATCTTTAAAAATGACAATTGATGAAAATCTTCAAATTCCATATACAGACTTAAAATCTAAAATAAATAAATACATAAGAAACAAATGGCAAAATTCATGGAAAAACCAAACCGGAAATAAATTATTTCAAATTAAACCTAAAATAGGAAAATGGGGAAATGATCTTGGAAATACTCGGAAAAAAACAAGTTGTCATAACCAGAATACATATAGGACACACGTATTTAACACATTCTTATATATTAAAAAAGACAAATCCACCAAAATGTAGATGTGGAAGCCTAATCACAATAAGACATATTCTAATGGAATGCAAAATCATAACTAGAATAAGACAGAAATATCTAAATGGAAAAGATTTAAAAGAAATATTCAAAAATACAGACACAGAAAAAATATACAGTTTTCTCAAGGAAATAAAAATCCTCAATAAAATATAACCCTTTCAAATAGTGTATATATATGTGCTTATAGACATATATATGCATCTATGAATGTAAGCATTAAAATACACAATCAGAAACAGTCACAAAAAGCAATCCCAAAAAATACAGGAAATTATGAAACCCAACAGCCTTTCAACCTTTTATACAAAATAACCAACTTAGATTCATAAATTAATAAGGCTTCGGCATAAATTGACCCAAATAGGAGTTGACATGCCGTTAAATCCAACATCCATCCATCCTATCCTCAAATCATGATATGATATTTACTCTACTCTGTACTATGGATATCATGCAGTCTGCTACTGCTGTCCTTAAACTGCATTTATTTTGGTGAGAGTTTGATTCTATGTAGCTCTCCAGAACCTGGTTTACAGGTGGAGATGTATCAAGTTGACTGCTGTTGCTAAGGTTGAAGCACCACTGACACATCATGTCTAAAATGCACAGCAATTCTCTGAAATGACCATCCAGATTCTCAAAGGCTCATAATCCATCCATTCTATAGCATGGTACTTCCGTCCTGGGTATGACTGTAAAGTACATCCGCGTCCTGGGTAAGACGATAAACTACATCCAACAGCAAGGCCTCTGCTCAAGAGGTTTTGAGGAGCGTTGAACCACCTCCTAATTGCTGATGTTCCCAGGGTGGTAGCAGCTGTTAGAGTCCCAACTATGGGCAAATGGTTGACCCCCAAACTGGGGTCAAAACACTATGAAAGTGTAAAAATAGGTTTTAATACAAACCAGAAATACTTTGTAAAAAAAAAAAAAAAAAAAAAAAAATTACCAGCAATACATTTTTAGAAAAAAAAGATATCACCAACTATAGTTTACTTTGAAAGAAAATATTACTAGCAATAAAAAAAATTGTCGACATTAAATAACCCATTGAGGTTGATATGCCATAAAACAAACCAAACATGGTACTTGCTTGCACTGAATTCTTTTACCACTCTGAACCATAGAATGCATCATTATAAAACTCAAATAGTGCATTGTTATGAGTGTTACTATCTATTACCCACTAATAGTAGTCTTTCACGTGTTCCAATTTTATTTTATTTTTGTGTGTGTGTGTGTGTGTGTGTGTGTGTGTAACTGTCAAAATCAGGCATTTTAAAGATGGTCCTCCTTAGACTCTGATGCTCAAATGTGAAACACTTTATGTAAGGAACTATTACACTTAAAATACACATAATACTTATGTGTGCTAATTTGCACAAATATGCACACATAAATCTGAAGATGTAGGTCTGGACTACTTATATCTATATGACATTAATTTATATTTACCATATTTGGTATGTAAAATGCATTGTTTAAATGTTCTATTTTTGTATTTCATATCTTGAAAAAATCTGAATTGTTTGACATTTGTTGCAACTTTGATATCTTTTTCACTTCTCATTGTGTGTTTTTTTTTTTTTTCTTCCTGAGCAGGTGTGTTACTTTGGCACAGTGTAACATGGAGGACACGAATGCAGAGAATAGAATTGAAGCTGCCTGGGATTGGCTGGAAGAAAATGAACTTCCTCGATTTCCTGTTGCTAAAGAATACAGGTATTCCTTTTTATGGATAGAATTAAACAAACATATGTGAGGATGCTGAAAAGTCATCTGCTTGACTGAGTAATACTTTCAAAAAATTCTGGTATTTGATCAGATTTTGAGAAAGTAGGTCAAGCCAAGAACTTTTCAGCACCGTCTCATACAATAATTATTATTGTGTGTGTATTCATGTGCGATGATTGTGCATAGACACATGGTATGTGGTTGGTGGGGATGTGTGCAATGTGCTACCTGAAAGTACAGGAAATTATGAAAAAAGTTATTTTCTTCCCTGGTTTCTCCCAATTACTTCAAAATTATTCACTAAGGGTAGCAGAAAAAGTCCTTTGTATATATCCTTATTATACAAATTTCCAAAAATTTTGGATTGCATCTCATGAATGCAAACTTATACTTCTATAAGTATGTATGATTTTTGTATAACAGACTTGTGTATGTTAATGCTTGAAGCCATCTATAAGTTCTTAGTATAAGATATGAACTGAAGTCTTTCCTAAAGCTACCTCTTCTGAATTCACACCATTTTAATTAAATGGTGAAATAACTCAACAAAAATAAACACTAATAAAAAGCAACATGAGAAATGATGGAAAATTATTTTTCCAGGCTTTCATAAAAATTTCTAATCCTGCAAACAATATTGTATTTGAAGACTTGAGTCTACTAAGTAGAACGACCACTGCAATAATACTAGTACAATTTAAAGAATTTAAAAAAAATGTTATAGTGGATACTTTGTATTTGAAATAGACCTCCATTTTTATTTATTAAACTGTGTGCATTATGTTTATCAGCCTGTATTTCCAGAACTCTTAGTAAAGAAAATGCATTCCCAGGCAAGATCGAATATGTATCCTCCTTTGTAGGGGTGTAGTGGACCCCCTGGAGGAGGGCACAGTATAATATGGCCTGTGTGCACAAATAAAGAGTCACGGGAGGCCCACTAACATTTTTTAAAATAAAAGATGGGAATCTGACAGATCAACAAGAGGACAAGAAAATGACAAACTAAAATTAATACAAAATTTATTTACATCATATACAAAAATAAAAGTAGTGTTTTGATTAAAGGAACATGAACAATGAATCAAGTAATGGAGGAAGAATTAAGTAAATTGAGAGATACTGACCAGCTAGAAGATCAGAGAAAAAATAACTAAGTTAAAAGTAGAGACCAAGTAGGTAAAGTTGGCATGAAAAACTACAGTTTGAAAGTTTAGCTTAAATGTCCAGTAAAAGCATTGAATAGTTGCTGGTAAAGTCCAATGATGAACCATCTGTAGTATTTAACCAAAGTGTATGGAAAAAGGTTGCAGTCTGGATGATAAAATTGCAACTTCCTAAACCAGGTGAGTTAGGTTGACAGGAAACACTGATAGTTGAAGCTAGGCCAAAATAGCTGTACTGACAGTGCAGGCATTGATGAAATCCATGATGAAGCACTGAGGAAATATTAGCCAATGTTGCATTAATGTCTGGGTAGTTTGCTGGTTCAGTCCAACGATGTACCTTCCGTAAGGTGAGTTAGGTTGAGAGAGAGAGAGAGATGCCGGAAGTAGAGACCAATGTGTAGCCAGAAGTAATAAAGGCCAGGAATGTCAGAAAATAAGGATCCATGATAGCCAGAAGTAATAAAGGGCAAAAGTGCTGGAAGAGTGAACAGGAAAGCCCAACTAGCATCCAGTTGGCAGATAAAAGTAAATGGGCATGTAACTCAATACAATCCAAGCACCCTGGCCACAGTGGCCAGAGGTCTGCATTTCTCTTCTCTTTTCCTCCTATTGGTGAAAAGTTACCAGGTTATATGACAAAGGAGTATAATAACAACTCCAGGGCTTACTAAGCACTTAAAATCTAAAGAAAATAAATCATGAATTGCTATGAAATGTAAAAGGTATTATAGAATGTTCCCTAAGAGTATCTAGATTATGTTAGTGATAATTAAATGACTAAAAAGAAATTAGGTTTATTATGAATCTAAATAAATTTGTAATATTGAATTGCAGAGAGTGGGGTAATGCAATGAAGACAAAGGCTAAGTTCTAGACGAAAATATTGTGTTGGCCATGATTACGTCATCGAAGTAGCAAAGGCCTATGGTAGAGGAAACCACCATTTGATCTGGTGTGCTTTACTGCTCAATCACGAAGAACATCACTGCAACCAAGGTTCTATATTCCCTTTATGCATAAGCAGTAATAGCTGGCATTACATGTGCCAAATCCTTTTTCATACTGTTGTGCAGTGAAAAATTTGTGTAAGCTTTACAATGGCATTAGAGAAATTTTAATTAAAACAGTTTGATAACTTTTAAACATTATTATTTACTTCATATAGAGCATAATTATAATATAATTTATATTTTCACAATATTGAAGATATTAAAATTGCTTATTTATGTTTGTTACCAGTTTCAAGACAGAAAATGAATTACATTATTTGAATAAGAAGGCAGTTATAAAAGCTATCAACAAAACACTCAGATCACAAAAGACCAGATTGAAAATGAATAAATGCTAAGGTTGTTATTGCTTTCAAAGCAGAAAATGGCTTTATTTGAAAAATAATGTGTTCTGTCAGTTTATGTTAATAATTAATTATGAGTATTGACTATAACGGAGTGCGTTTCATGCACATTTACAAAAAAAATTCACGACTATCAATTACATTAATTTTTGTCTTAGCAATTCATCCCTGACAATGAATTTGGATGAGATTGAAGTTCTTAGGGAAAATAAAAGAAATTACCAAAACTACAGCATCTTTCTTACTCAGTTTAGTAACAGCACTAAATTAATCCGTGAATTTGAGAGGATTAAAATAAAAATAAATACATAATGTCTAGATTATTCAACCAAACATGCTTGAATGAAGACATGCTGTCTAAATATGCACGCACACACACACACACACACACACACACACACACACACACACACACACACACGGTGTCCCTAAAATCTGGACACATAGGCAAAAATGTATATTTTCAAGAAATTAATTTTCAACATTTTATTGAACTGGAATATTAACAAATAACATCTTCAATATGATTTCTGATGCAAAGGTTGATGCATTTTGCAAAATTCACATGAACTCTATGCAGTAACTCCACATTGCCATCAATTTTAGCAGTCACTCTTTATGTGTTCAATTCAGGGATTTGAGTGAATACATTCATAAATTTTCAGCTCATTCTATAAGAACACACACACACACACACACACACACAATAGTGCTGAAAAGTTTGGTAACAAAAATGACTATAACCAAACAGAACTCTTTTGGTACTCCTTTGTGTGTCTGTGTTTAGATAATATATATGATGCATTAATTTTGGAACAGGTTTTGTCATTTTTGGTCAACCATACTTCAGACTGTTTTATGAGAGGCTGGTAAATTTATTACATGTGAAAGTGAAGAATAAAATATGACATGTTTTGTCCTTTATAAACCGACAGACACTGGCTTTTACACACACAGATAATTTTGCAAAAATATACATATGGATCTTTTGTTGCAGTGCTTCTGACCAGGCCTGGTTATTACTGAAGACATACCTAGACAAATATGAAGAGCCAAATGGATGCTATCATAGGGTGACTGGAATCAAACTACTCTCTCATGATTTCCCCTTACCCACCTGGTTTGTGAACCCCTACAAGGTAAGTAAAGTTAAAATTCACTTAATTTACATATTAAATGCTTGTCTGTAGATCACACATGATTTGCTAACAGCAGGTTTCTATCATATACACCATAACAATTTTAATAACTGTAAAATGTTATTTCTTATTGGTTTTAGGTCGGTTTAGAACGGATTTGAATGGGAAGTTGTTTTGGCAAGAACTGCTTGTCTATCTTGAAAATCAGCATTTAAACTTGTTTTTACCTGGACTTAAACATTGATGCCAGTTGGAAATGCACAACTCCTATATCTATCAAACAACTTTTTTGTGTGTGTCTGTGTGTAACCTAGACAAAGTACAAAACTACAGCTATAAGTATTCACTTGCAACTTGGTTAGAAAAATAAGCTGCTAAATATTATGTGACACATGTTTTGTCTGTCTTGGCATCATTTTTATTTTGTGATCTGTTTTCTCTACTCTTGCAAACAGTTTCACATTTTCTCCAGTAAAAAGAAAAAAATATGTGGATTGGGGGCATTTCAGTGCATCAAACCATTCAGAGCTCTGACATTTTATCACTTTGTACTCTAACACTAAGGTATTTAGATTTGGGGATAGCCCATGTTTTTTTTTGGTTTTGTTTCTTTTTATTATCATTTCTTATAAATTGGAGTTTTATATTTTAATGGTAATTTCTATTTTATTTATGTTTATCTGTCCTTTGTTATAAAGTAATAATAGATGTTTAATTTTCAGAGTGATGGACATATTTTTAAAGTTGTTTTGTTTTTCTTTTCTAAATTTTCTAATCTATATTTTTTTCTTACCACTTTTTTTAAGATTTGAATGTTAAGCTCTGAAAATTAGAATGATAAATTGTTTTATATCAGGTCATCCCATAAGTTCTGTCCAAATTTTGAATAAAGAAAACAAGTGACCAAATGTTACATTTAATTACAGATTCAATCAACAATTTATTTTCCCTGATTATCTATGACTTCCTTCCATCTATTAACAAGCTTACTAATTCCATTACTGTAAAATTCTTTTGGCTTTGATTCGAAGAACTCACAAATGTCAGTTTTAACCTTCCTGTGTTACAAAAGCTGTTTCTTCCAAATGATTCTGTAAGCTACGAAACAAATGGTAGTCTGAAGGAGCAAGGTCGGGAGAATAAGGTGGATGAGGAATTTTCTCCCAACCAAGTTCTTCGGTCTTTTGTGACGTGATTCTTGCTGTGTGTGGTCGCGCATTGTCCTGATGAAACATCACCCGTTTTCGATTCACTAGAGCAGGTCTTTTTTCCTCAAAGCTTGGTTCAAACGCTCTAATTGCTGACAGTATATTTGAGCATTAATTGTTGCATTAGGTGGTAAGAATTCAAAGTGGATTATTCCTTGGCAATCCCACCAGATTGAAAGAAGAACCTTTTGCCCATGAAGTTCCCTCTCGGCTGTGGTCCTCCCCTTTACCAAGTCACTGTCTATGATGCTTAACATTTCAATAAAAGATCCATTTTTTGTCGCCAGTCACAAGTCTATCCAAAAAAGAATGGAGAGAAGAGCAGATGTCAACTCGGGATTTGAGGTTGTTTTCAGACAATTCATGAGGCACCCATTTTCCAAGTTTAGGAACTTTTCCAAGTTGTTGAAGATGATGATGAACAGTTGTACGGTTTGAACTGAGAACCACTGCCAATTCCTCAACTGATAAAGCAGGATTTTTTTCAAGGGTTGCTTCAAGAAGCTTTTCATCAAACTCAACTGGACGTCCGGTTCGATCTTCATCTTCAAGGGTGAAATCTCCACCTCTGAATTTTGCAAACCATCTTTTGCAAGTTCTTTCATTCACACATTCCTCTCCATAAACTGAGTGAATGTTTCTAGCTGCTTCAGCTCCTGAGTTTCCTTTCTTGAACTCATAAAGCATTATGTGCCTCAAATGATTCTTGGGTACTTCCATGTTAGCAGGGTTTTAATCAAACAAAATTTAATTTTATTGTTGGCAAAAGTTAAAATTCGGAGAGAACTTATGGGATGACCTAATATAATTTATATTAGTAATAATATTACAATTCAAATGCACCTCTGAAAATTACAAGAATTTAACATTTTTAAATCAGCAGAACTGCCAAAAAGCATTCAGTAGATAACTAGAGCTATAATATTCAGTAAATCAATAATGTTAAAGTCCATTGAACATTTATTGGTTTATTGAATGTAATTTATATTAGAAAAATTATTTTCAGTTTCTTGTAACTATTTTTCACTAAAATATTTCCCTTTTTATGCATAATTTCTTTGGTCTTTTTTTATTTTAATTTTTTCTGTTATTTTTTTATTTTACTTTAAAATTAACAAAGATTCTTACATTTAATTTGAATTAGTCATAGGGTAGTCAAAGGTGGCAGTCTGTCTTGCTTAGCTTTGTTAGTCTTGAAATGATATATCAGTACTGGTTAACTTGGTGCTGTAATTGGGATCTTTCTCCAGTAATTTATCAATCAGCCAACTGATCAGCCAAATCAATACTTGTGCAAAAATGACAGTGATTAATGTAGACTTCTTGTTTTCTTGGTTATTGTTCTTAAACAATCGGTGACAGTTCTTTAAGGTGGCCTGAGTTTTGTAATTTTTCATATTGTAAATCTTTTTTTAGCAATTTTCTTCAATGATATATTTCTAGAAGATTTCTGTTATCTAGTTTTTTCAGCACATCCCAATTATTCTTAAATAGGGGAGCTTTATACCCTTAAGCCTGTTTAGATTGGCACACATGCACTGAATTTTTTCTGTATCTGAAAAATCAGGTTATTGCAATGTAATAGAGCTGTAATAGAAACAACATTTAAATATAGATTTCAATGCCTAAAACAATCTTCTAAATTTTGTTGATTTGCAGGCCTTGGATTTTGCAGAATTATTGCGTTTGTATATAGGTTTTGACAAACTTGGAGAAGCTGTAAGTCTTGCACTTGAATACATCGAGGCAGTTGTGGGTGTATTGCAAGGGCAAGGTAATCAACTTTACAACCTTAAGGTAAGAAAAAACTGATCCCAAAACATGATCTAGAGATCTTTTCTTTTTTTTTTTTTTTTTTTGTTGTAAATGGAATCATCTGTCAGTAGTTGTTTAATTTTTTTAATTTTTTATTACCGCCTTTCACCCAATCCATTCACTGACCACTATTGTGGTAACAAGAAAAGCAACACAGTGAGTTAAATAGTTTGAACAATAATTTGAATGATAATGTTTAAACATTGAACAAGTATCATATAATAATTGCATAATATAAATAAATAAAATAATATAATTTATTGCAATTTTATTTTTTTCTTGATTACTAAGTTTAAAAACAAATCACAATGATCAGAACATTGTATTACATCAATCATCCAAGTGGATAGATACTGCTCGTGTGAATTTAATAGCAATGAAACTTGTGAGATTAGTGATGCTTTTAACATTAAGATGACAACAGCTGCTAAAAGTCCATGCTGTAATGGAGCATGTGAGCAGTTAAATGCTGTAATCCAAAACAGTGTTCACAGGATAATGGTAGATTGTAAATGTGATGAAGAAGTTGCTCTAGTTTGGACAATAGCTGCAATAAATTCCATTACTAATAACATTGGCTTTTCTCCTAATAAACTTGTGTTTGAATACAATCCTACATTACTAAATGTATTTGAAAATGCTCCCCCCCTCCGCACTGGAACTAATGATAGCATTGTTTTCAAAACTTGTGAAGGACAACTTGCAAGCAATTAACTTTGAGAGACAAGAATTAATTGGAGTTCTGTGAATGACTTAAACAGGCCCTCTACTACATGCAACAGAAAGAAGTAATCTAACAGCTTCCCTAGAGGATGTAAATGAATCCTTGTGGAGACCCTCTGGTCTATTCTGTGCTAATAGGAATATATACTTGACAAACACAGTGGATAAATAAGTAAAAGTTTATTGTAAAAACCAATACAGATAAGAATAAAGTTAACAGTTATGCACAAGGTCATCGCAAGTCAATCCAGTATTGAGTGCTACTATTGGATGGTCATTAGTTCTTGTGTAAGTCTGAGTTGTACTCAACAGATTTCCAGCTAGAATCTGTAGTCCATTGACTTACAGGTACTTATAGATAGTTACTACCTATTGTGTAGTCACTCATGAGGGTGACAGGTTATTCCAGTACATCATCCTCAATGTTCTTCAAAACCTTGGGCTACACACTGCTTTTAAAACAGGCTTCCCATCTTTAATTTTTTTCAGTTATATGCAATGGAAGCATGTTGGGCTCATAGCCCAGAGGTCATTAGATTAGAAATAATGCTCTCTTACTAAGTGTAAGAGCAGATACAAAATCCAAGAGAAGGAAATAACAATAATTTCTTGTTCAAAGTGACAAGGCTTCACCCAGACACCCTATACAAAAATTGACAAAAGAGAAATACACTTCCAGGATTGAAACACTTTTTAACCAGCCAGGGTATCAAGCCTTCTGCTGCTGATTTAAATGCAATGAGCTTCTATGTAGCTCTAACATCCTACTTTAAAAATCCAAACTTTAACTGTACTTGAACTCTTGATCTCTAGCACTTGTAGGAAACATGAAGCAGGTTAGGATTCAACTCATCTTTTTT
Organism: Acanthosepion esculentum; assembly: GCA_964036315.1. Lineage (NCBI taxonomy): Eukaryota > Metazoa > Mollusca > Cephalopoda > Sepiida > Sepiidae > Acanthosepion > Acanthosepion esculentum. Next base: position 111,427,761 of record OZ038484.1, read on the forward strand.
TATACCATGAAAAAGATGAAATGATTTAATCATTGTATTCGTCAAAATATTTTATAGGTTTGTAGGTATATGATTGTTTTATTATGATTTCATTTGAATGTCTTATTTTAATTGCATTTTATGTTGATTATACCTTATTGTTTGCAACTTTCAATATTGAAGCAAGATAAATATTGCCTGACATAATTTTGATTCCAAATTTTGTCTTAGCAACTTTCTTTTGTTCTTTATGTTCAGACTTTTATCAGGTGAGTAATTCATAAGAGAAAATGTGTTAACAGTAATAAAACACACAGCAGTTCAGTTGTCAAAACAAAATTCTGAATATTTTGTGGAATAGACTGGACATAAATACTTATAACATTGACTTGCAGATTGATTGAAAATTGAATCTTTTTTTCTCCCCCCACTCCCACAGGGTCAACTGAGGCATGACCCTCTTACAATATGGATGCCTATAACAAGTTTAGATCAAATGAGGAAAGCCTTAACAGAACACAAAGATAATGGTAAATATAAAGAGGTAAGTCCTTTCTGGTTTTCTCACTTCTCTCTGAGATGTGTGGGTGTTGTCCTGGATTTCTCATTCCAAGCCGCAGGATAGTGGCTTGGAATGAGAAATGAGAGAGCAGAGTTCAAATTCTAGTCAGGTTCATTACATTTATTTACACCCAAATACCTTTGGGATAGATATGAATTCCTCTCCTCTCCCACCTGTGGATTAAATAGTAGGATTTGTATGTTGAAAAAGAAATCATTATTTTAAAAAAATTATTGCTGCTATATTCACTCCCCACCCCAAAATAGTCTTGCAATCCAAAATGTCTTGGCTTTAAATAACTCCCAAAAGGTTAAGTCATAAAAAGACAAATCAATCAATCAAAAATTCTTCTCTCTCATTAGCTGTCATGTTTACTATAATGATTCTTCATAAATGTGAATGATTACACAAGAAAATTTGGACCTTGAAATGTGGAGAGCAAATGAAAATGGTTATAAAATAGAATTGTTTTCTCAATTATGAATTAGTTAACCTGTATCATTAAAAGTTTTACTAATTTTGCAATTGCATTGGTTATAGTTTCTGCACGAGGATTATCTTCTTTACAATTAACTCTATTGTCATGCGTAAGAAAGTTCTGCTTTCTAAATTATTAAAAATGAAAAATGTCCAAAGAAGGCTTATACATGAGGGGATAGAGAATGAGGAAAAAAATGCTATGTATTAGCAAAACCTGATCTCCCTTTTTTTACTTGTGAGATATTCCATTGTGAGACAGCTTATTGGCATTTAAGTAATTTTGTTATCTTAACAACTGAATCTCATTACTTACTATGTGACTGATAAATACATAAAGTCACATTTTGCTTTACTGAGAATAGATTTTTGATGAGTATTTCTTTCGTTTTAATTTCAGTTTTTGTTTATTACTATTACTCAGGCCCTCATGCTCCAGTCTTTTTAAATTGATGTTCACTCTGTACAAGGCTCAAGAGCCACTAGAGTTAGAGGGTTACAGAGTAAGAGGCAGAGTTTATGGTGGTGTGTGGGGAAGATAACCGTTAGCCCTAGATTTGAACAGGTTCAAATTGTGATTAGGGAAGCACCCTCTTGGGAGTCTGTTCCACAAAGCAGTAGTTCATGGGAAGAAGCTGCTTGAGTGGAAATTACGTCTCACCAATGAAATACGAAGGTGCTTCGCTACAAAATGCATGGCATGGTGGGTCTTAGTAGGTCTTTGAACACTTCCTATGAAAATAGTGATAGAGCAGTGAGAGGTTTGTAACCTTTCATCTATGGGAAAAGGGGTTGGGGTGGGTTGAAAAGTATTAGAAATAATCTTCTGTGAAACTCAAACTCAAACCCTTTTCAGTATCTGTCTATATTTCTGAGATGAGGTATTATGTACACTATTTACATTATTTGAACTATTGTCTGCATCTCAATGACACATGGCACAGTGGATAAAGGCATTAATTAGATCCAGTGACGGGACCCAAAGAGTGTGAATTCAATACCTGGTTAAGGCGGTGGAGAACTTTGAGAGGGGAATTAACAGGAGATAACTGATATCCATTAGACATGTCACATGGAACTAGAACAGTCTACCCCTGTGAGCGAAATAAAGGATTCAGTTCAACATTCCAACCACCTGAAGAAGGCCGGAGCGTACAACAGCTGAAACGTTGTGATAAACATGGTGACAAAGATGAAGACAATAGTCCGAATAATGTAAATAGTGAAATCCTTTTACTTTTAGAAACCTGTTTTAGCATGACAGCAACTCTTGAACTATGAAAGCCAATGTTTTTATATTGTTATAACTTAATTGTTTCCATATTCATATATAAACAAGTGTAAATTAAAACTAAATCTGTACATTTGAGAATCCATAGTAGGTTTTATATATTTACTTATCAAGTCTATTTTCCAATGATTCTATTCCTTAACCCTTTTCCAGACATATTAGCCAAACATCATGTTTACTTACATCTAAATTTAATAAAACAAAAAATGAGCAATAACACTGACATCTCATTTTAACAGATATATTTACCAAAATTATATATATATATTTATTTATTATATTTTAAAATACTAAAGAGTAAATTTATTCAATGAAATTGCCATTGGCTTCAACCATGGCATCTGGATGACTTTGGAATCTCCTGCAACTCTTCTAAATGGTTTCCTTGTTTAAGTTGATGAATACTGCCATAATCCTCGCCTTCAGTTCATCTTTGGTGTTACTAGGAGTTTTGTTTGTCTCTCACTCAACTGCACCCCTCACATAATAATCAAAGGGGGTTGTAGTCTGGGGAGTTAGGTAGTCAGATGTAAGGGGTCATGTGGGTGCAAAAATTGTTTTCCGAGCTGCTGTATCGTCATAATCACCATTAGACTCCTCCAACTCTTTCTGAATCCTCTGCACTGTCCTCAGATTGACACCCAATCACTCTCCAATGTTTGTATTGGAGCTTCTGGTGTGAATTGCGTCATGGTGCTCTTTTTCTCACAGACGGTGCCCAACTGACCCTACTATACTGCGTAGTTGACAAAAATAAACATGCAAGTGCAAAATTAAAAATACAAAATAGCAACAATTTACACATTGCACTCTGTATATTATAGAGGAATAAACTTGTTTAGATACTGTATATATTTGTGCATAAGCAGACTTAATGTATAGTGCAACACCAGAATTGTTTTGCATGAATTTTAACCATACGGAAAAAATATCTCCGTTTCGTGCAACAAGTCACTGGAAATGCATGATTTTTTTTTTTAACCTCTTCAAAAAAATTACTTTTTTTTGTTTGTTTTTTTTTTTTTACATGAAAAACTATATATGGTAACTCAAATATAAATCTTAAAATGGTAAAATTTAGAAATTAATTAAATCTGGAAAAAGATTGAAAATCAAAGCATGATTACTTTGCTTTTGTGGTAATAAGTTGTTTTATGTGATGATCTGAAATTGAAGTTTTTAAGTTCCAAGATCATTTGTTTGGTTTTGTTTCTCAGATGAAGTTTGTTCTATCATGGTGAATAAAATACCAACAATATTGCCTTCTGCTCGTAAGATTTCCACAAATTCTAATTGCTCAGTGACTAACTGGAGGTGAGAGGCATAGAGCAATGGTGAGATCATTGCTAATATAGTAAATTTGATTTCCTCAGAGTTGTACAATATTGTCCTTGTACCTGTATAAAGTGAGTAAATATCCATGTAAAGCATTAGCCATTTGCTGCAGAGTAACTATTAAAAGGCTAGTTTGACTAGTGTAGTGAGTTTTTCACTGGGTACCCTAATATTGTGGCCTTGTGTCAGATTAAAATTAATATCTACAGAATAATAATAATAAAATGAATATTGTGGGCATTGTTCTTTTGACTTGAGCACTTTCTCATGAAGGACATTATAGCACTTTATTAGAAATGAGAATTTTATTAGAAATAATTTTTTGAAAAAATATCTCTGGCAATCAATTTCAAAGAGGTAAACATTTTTTCTTGTATTTTTTCTTTAATTTACCCTCCTTTCTTTACTGCTAAATGCTTCATATTATCAACATTTCCTTTGTACTTACCCATTAAAAATATCCTTCTTTTTCCAGCTTTACAATCAATTAGACAATAGCATCAAGAATTATCAGTGGAAAGTGGAAGAATTATCTCAAATGGGCAATAACAGTTTACGAATGAATGAATGAATGGGTGAGCTTCAACCTTCACAACTGCATCCATGGCCTGTAGAAGGGTTTCAAGACACACGTAAATACCTATGCCATTCCAGCCATTGTTTATAGAAGGGTTCATATCATCAATTTTTTTTTTTTGTCTATCATGTTGTGATTATAATTTTTTTTTTTTTTAAATAAAAAAATAAAAAAATAAAGAGACTGATTTTAAGGTTTTGTTTTTATTTTACTCTCCTTTTTCTAAAGCTGAAATTGTTAAAGTTTATATTGTTATTTGGATTGTAACTCGCCTAAAATTTTTATTCTTTCAGCAGAATTGCTACAATTATATCTTTGTAAAAAGGAAAAGAAAAAAAAGATTTGAAAATATTCTCAAGTGTCCTTTACTTCTCCAGAGAATTTTTTTTTTTAAATGAATTAATTCAGATTTAAAATTGTAAGCCTTTTAAAGAGATTCTATGATTATTTTAGTTTTTCTTCTCTTTCATGGGTTTTGGGTTTAAATTTTGAAACATTTCTCCTAATTTTTCAGTGAGATTTCAGTGGTGGGCTGATGAGGTTCAGAATTCATTCAATAGATACCTGAGAAATAATATACTCACTTACCTCCTTTTTGTTGTCTTGAAGTTCTTAGGGGGATAAATTTTTCTTGAGATATCTAATCAGCCATTCTTAGATAGTTAAGTCAAAGTTGTAAATTGCATTCATAAGGTATAAAGCAAACCATATTAGCTTAAATTTTGCAAATTTATTTGCTGTTAAATCACTGAGTGTTTATATTTGTGTCAGATGGAAACTGCATTAATATTGAACAGATCAAGAAGGAAATTGTGTACTGATTTTAAATTATTAATGTTATTTGCTATAGAATAATTGAGGCACTTTCTATAATTGTGGTTGAAAAATTACTTAAAAAGTCTGAAATATTACTTAAGTCTTTTTGATATTTCCAAAGCCTGGTTTAGTCTGGCACAAGGCTAAGAAGATTGTGTTGAACTAATTCTCCAAGTGATAATTACCTGTTTTAAAAATTAGCATTTAAAATGCTGACTTTCACTTGAATTTAAATACTGATATCAGTATAAAATATTCAACTATCTCAGCTACAAAGTTTGTTTACAAAAACTGATGATTTACTGAGCTGAGATTGTCACACGGTTACAGAAGAAAATAGGAAGATCTTCTAAATAGACTGGTTTTACCAGAACTCTTGTGCTGATTGCTGTCATTGGTGGGAAATCTCAACATGAAGATGAGCCAAAAGGGTTTTTATGGTTTATATCTGAAATTACAATTTCTATTGAGAATTGTGATAAATTAGTGATGGATTGTATAGAATTAGTTAGTATCACATTCTGATTTTCAGGCTAGAGCAGAGAATATTGTGGTTGGATTGTTATAGGAAAATTTACACAAAAAAAAAAAAAATCTGTGATGAAATATATTTGGAATCCTTAAAAATATGAAATATTTCCGAAGCTTGTAGAAATAAATTTAAGCAAATTACAAAACTTATGAACTTTTTTCTACATAGATAATGTTATATCTCTGGTTATTAGGATGAACAAAAACAAATGAAAATAACACAATAAAATTATTCATTTACTGCTGGAGAACAGCAAAGATTGTTTGGATTTAAACCATGAGTTCCATGTGCTTGTCAGCTTATCACCCTGTTGAATTCAGAAGTGCTGTGGTCCAACTAGTGGACAAGGGACATAACTCCATTGTATTTTGAGTTATCGTCCTTTGTAAGGGGAAGTAAGCAAGCACCCTCTAACAGATAAAAAGCTACCCCCAACTAAATAGTAGGGCAAACTGGACCCTTTAGCTGTGGTTGGTAACCAGCATAGGAGAAGGACAACTCTGAATTCAAAATAGTGTGTAGCCCTGTAACTAAGGTCTGCTAAGTATAGTTGCAGTATAAACCACTGGTTGGTTCTGTGGATGTTGAAGAAACACAAATGGACTTAAGCAGGTAAGCATGCTCAGAAATGAGAGATCACAGATTTGTGACGTGCCTTCAAGTTTAACCTATATCTGATGAAGAAACTATTCTTTTTTTTATAAAAATCCAATATGAGTATTAATCTTAATATTACAAAGGAACCTGTTGTGGGATGCTGGATGATACTTACTGATTTATGGGGATAAGATGATGATATGTTGTTAGTGCTAACTTAAGGTAGTAGCAGTGTTTACCAATTATTCCGGGTACTGTTCTGAATAAAACACTCTTGACTCAACAGATGTAAAAATGCAACAGTGAAGCAATGTATTTAAGCAAGTGAATTTAAAATCAACAATAATTTATTTGGATGTTATATACATCATGTGGTGACTATAATAAGACCTTTGAAAAGGGTGAGTTCACATATACACATTTGAGATGTTTTTAAATAAACACTTGAAAGGAGAAAGTTAACACACATGTTGAGGTGTGTTTAATAAAGTCCATGTGAAATGGAAAAGTTGGTAGACACACATTTAGGTGTGTTTAATGAATTCCATAAGAAATGGAAAAGTTCACACACATATTGAGGCATGTTTGATAAAACACCTTGAAAGGGGAAAAGTTCATACCTTGGTTCCATTGTAGAATCTACATCAGAAAAGTAGGAAATGTTTCAGTTGACTAGTAATCCGTTTGAGTTGATCACACACAATCCATGCTTCAACTGGCTTCTGTTTGCTTTATGGTCTGTATTTATAGATTCTCTTTAGCAGGAGTTGGCTCATAAAAAGTTCCTCAAAAATGCAAGGGAAATGCTGTCAGTGGTCAATTAATAATAATTTACATTATATTTCGAATATTTTTGAAACGCTACTGGAATTGCTACATGGAGCCAATGTGCAAATCAATTTTTGTTATTTGACTCTTGAGATGGAAACTTCTGGTTGACCTGACAAACCTATTTAATTACTTTTTCTATAAAATCTAATACTGTACCTTTCATAACTAATTGTAAAACAGCACCAAAACCAGTCAAATCATATCTTTAAATGTCTTATAATCAGTCGTTATTATTGTGTAGTTGAATTTCCTGCTTTAAAAGCTTAATAAATTATTGGCCAAATTCTAATGTATACTCTGTATAGTATGCTTTATAATTGATCTTTACTAAACTTAACTCAGACTGGCACAAGACCCTAAGTTCTGAGCATCCAGTGAGATTCAAATTTACTACAATAGTAATGATTTAAAACACTAGTTGATAAACGATTACTTCCTGACATTGTTGGAGAAAGATTCCTTGGGTCACTGTTTGAATAAAAGAATGGGAGAAAAGACTTGCGGGTTGAAATAAAATGATATTTATTTAAATGTAGGATGCACAAATTTTAACTGTAATTACTTATCATGAAAGATGAAATATTCTGAACCATAACATTCTAAAAATAACCTTTTCATCAGTGACGATTGATAGAAAAGAAGGATATTTCATCATCCTACCCACATCATTATAAAAATGACCTTTCTACCACGTGGCAGGACCAGTAGACAAGTAGTAGTCAGTAGAAACACACATTTGCCAGCACTCCAGAAGATTGGAAACAGATGATTTCAAACGCATCCTCACAAACGAAATTCTCAGAACCAAACCAAGTAAGCACTGTCTTTTAAACAAGACACACTGAGAACACTTTTACACACACCATACCAATATTCTGTAATTCACATCACAAAAAGAAAATACAAATTCTTGTTATTTATGTCAACATGTCTCAAGTTTTTTTGTTTATATTATTGTACATTTTAATTCATTTTGTTTTCAATATAAAAAAAGGAAAGGATTCCTCCTGCACTATAAATGCATATAGCAACAGGGTAATTTAACAACACTCAAATATCAAATCAGGATTACTACTACATCAACATCTACTGTTACCTACCCTGTTGCAAGTTCTTCTCTTTCACTGTAAGGAAATGAACATGAATAGTTTTTCAGTGAGGAAGATAGTGGAGTTGGGAGACAAGATCAAATGTAATCTGCTGTTGCTTTGGTCAGAAAGACAAGATGCCGAGGTTGACTTGTCTCTCTTTACTGCTGTCAGTCTTCCTGCCAAAGTTGAATAAATGTTTGTATTTTTTTTATGATCTTGTGTAGGCTCCAGAATCCTGAGTTTATTTACTGGTGGGAGCTGATTTTTGGCTATTTATTTTTATTAAATTGAAAATTTGAAGTATGTTTGAAACCTGGAAAGCTGAGAGCTCTTGCTCGGTGTATTTAATTTTGTCATTTGTTCCTTTGATTTGATATTGTTCACTTCCGACTATTCTACAACATAATGCCCAATAGATTGCTTCATATGTCACAAATTTGGGGCGCTCAGGCTCAAACTCAATGGTATATGAGACTAGCTTGCTAACAATATGAATGCATCGTGATTGATTTATGGGGCCCAAAATTGAGAGATGACGGAATTCAACAGATAAGACATTTTCGGTAAAGAATATTTGTTCCTGAAAATTTTTTCCCCAGATAACATTTTTTTTTCTATGGGCTTCTGTTGTTTTCTGAGAAAATGAAGGTTTTTTTAAATGAATGTGAAAGCGACCGAAATGACTCTCTAGTAGGGCCTCGATTTTTACAATGTCAAAAAGTGTATGCATTCTGACTTTGTATTTGACATTGTTTTTCTGTATTTTAAAATCATGGGCTAACATAACGTCAACGAAAAAGATCAGCTATTTTCATAAAAAAAAAAATCGAAAACTGTAGTGTAAATGAATCCAGTTTAGCGTTAAGCTTCTTACATCAAAAACTATGCAAATTTAATTACCAAACAAAATTATAGTCATACTATTCAAATTACATAAAAATACACGCTAAAAATATTTTTTTACTACAAAAATTTTACATAGTTTAAAATTTTTGTACGTCCGAAAAACAGCCCCCATAAAATGACCTACTTCTTCTATGGGCCGTGTCCCTCTTTTTGCCAATGTCCAAACATTTTTACACAAGCTGCTTTCTATTGTCCCGTGTTAAATTCTCCAAACATTATGTGCACCAAAAATTTCAATTGTCTCGATCTGATTATTAATAAAAGTTTTAATTTTCTAGTCGTCAGCTGAAAGAAAACCTAAGAATGTTGTCTGTCGGTAAAACCAATTCTTTCATAAAGCTACAGGTGTGGGGAACCCAGTGAGACTCTAACTCACTAGAGTAGTAAATGGTCTGTACGACTAATATGCTCACCGCACTAGTGAAGACTGCTAAGCGACTCCTGGTGGTTTAATTTAAATACAAAGCATAAAAATAACTAGCAGACCAAAACAAATTCTCTTCCTTAATGTTTGTTTGATTTTCAAATAATCTTCATTCCCAAATCCATGACATAAAACAAACATTAAAATTCTTGTTCACGAAGTAGCCTTAAAGCGTTGAAGACCCCTTTTTATGTTCAAAGTTCACCTGGTGCAATATCAAACAAAAAATGTATTTTAAATACAGTGCTGTTAGATAAAGGTGACTTACCTGATTTTTTTTACTAAATGTTCTCTTCTCCGATGAAACGAAAGTTGAGCTAAATTCAAAGGATAAGCGATCTAAAATCCGAAGAAGCTTTGAAAGCTCTTTGAATTTAGCAGTAAGTACTGTCAACCATCTGTTCAGTATAATGTTCTGGGGCTGTTTTCTTTTCATGGAACTGGTTTCTTAAAAGTAAAACCTATTGAAAAGACCCTCAGGAGCAAGCAGTACAAGAGAATTTTAGAGTCTTGTCTGCTCCCTTCTGCTGAAAGGGTGCAAATCGACCCCACCAAGCTCATTTTTATGCAGGATAATGCTCCCTGTCACAAATCAAAATTGATGAAGGAATACTTTGATGAGAAGCAGGTGAGTGTTATGACATGGCCGCCCCAATCTCCTGACCTCAACCCCCATAGAAAACTTATGGAGCATTATAAAGTACAGGCTCTCGAGAAAGCAATTGAGCAACAAAGAGGATTTGATTGTGAATTTCATATCCGAATGGAATTCAATGCTAGGAGACGAGATTTGCCAGAACCTAATCAATTCAATGCCAAAAAGGTTATTCAAAATAAAGGAGGCACCATAGATTATTAAATATTTCAAACTATATTACCTATTATAAATAAATTATACCTCTTATTCTTTATTTAAAGCTGTTCAGTTATGTTTCTATTGATTACTATTTGCAGGAAATAAATGAGTCACTTTTTCCCCCCTAAATCTCATTTATATCCAAAATTATAATTATCAATAGAATACCTTGGAGGGTGAGTAAACTTTTTTACTAGATGGTCGGGAAGAGGTCTTTATATTAGTTTAGTAAGATTAAAAATTAGTTTGACTCCAAAAACAATAGGCGAAAAAAATTTTAAGTAAAAAAAATCAGGTGAGTCACTTTTATCGAATAGCCCTGTATTTCATAAAAAACAAAACAAAAAAAAACATCGAAAATAATCTTATTTTTCCCTTGCTCTTGCAATATAAATAAATACAATCTCCATTTAATTTTTTTAAAACCTTGCTTTAGGTGAAAAAAAAAGTATTAATTGAAGAAATAAAAAAAAAAGAGAAAAATTTTAGTTTCTTGCTGCAAAAACCTTTAAAATAAAATAATTTAAATTTCACATATTTTCCAGTGTTCCTACATTTGCAATACAAAAAAATGTTAAAAAAAAAAGAAGTAATAAAACCCATAAACCCGAATTTACAATGTCGATTGCATATATTCAACTAAAAATAGAAATCTGCGTGAAACAGTTCAGATAATGAAGACAAAGAAACTCTATTGTTAAAAATCAAAATGAGCGTGTGCCAAGTGGGGTTTATTGATATTTCAACAGATACTCCATTACTGTGTAGTGTAGCATTGTGCCGGACTAAGCAACACTTAGACTTAATGAATAAAAAGAAAAAGAGCCTCTACCGCATTGCAATGGTTAGCAAGCTTCTTTTTTTTCTTTTTTCTCCGACCGATTATTTCTCTAACAATATTTCTCAACCGGTGTTTCCCGGAACCCTAGGGTTTCGTGCTATGCATTTTTTAGTATTTTTTTGAAATTTTGTAATTTTAACTGTACACACTATTGTTGGGAAACCCTTGGTTGTTATAAAGGTCCCAACCAATTAGACTTATTATTTTAAAATTATTTAGTGATGTTAACCAATTATCACTAAATAAACTTTATATGGCGCCCGTGTGAAACTACCTTCACTGGTTAGTAGATCGGAATTGTACGAATTGTACGTGGCGGATTCTTGTATCATTGAGTGACTCACTCGAATACAGGACGCGTTTTCATATGTATTTTCTTTTCTACATGAACTACGATAAAAGAGATATTATTAATAATGCTATAATTTTTATGCTGGGATTCGCTGAGACATGATAACTATTCCAAAATCAAAAAGGGTCCGACAAGAAGGGTAAAAAAAATAAATGTTGAAGCGCTCTAGAGAGCATTGCTTTCAATTGATGGGCCGCGACACTAAGTGCGCTCTTAGAGAGTATCGTAAGATTTTTAAAACTGGCAAAATCAATGTATAAGAAAAAGGTAAGACCGTATTCCAAAAAAAAAAAGGAATAGTTTGACGAGTGAGAAAACGCACAACATAGCATTTTTTCTTCGGTCGATTTCAACTATAAAACGAAGACATTGCTACTACTATTCCTTCTTTGGTTTTTGTTGGTACCATGCATGATGCACGCCTGGGCGATCATCTCTCTCTTCAATTCATAATTGATTTGGCGGTAGAATAGTTGCCAACCAAGGTAAGAGGATCCAGTATGCCCTGTTAGTTATTTAATCCATAGCTGAGGAGAAGAGATAGCTTCATACCTTTCCTAGAGATACTTGCACGTAAGTGGATGTAACGAACTCAACTGGAATTCGAACTCTGGTTTCCGATTTTCATTCCGAGCTATTATCCATCACACCACCCGCACATCCAAGCTTACAGCACCTAATATTTTCAAGCGGTCACCCATTTTTACGTAATGACCAGGCTCAGCGTTGCTTAACTTCGTTGATTGAACGAGAATTGGTGTTTCAATGTGATATGGTTGTAAAGCTACTATATAAAAATGAAAGCTTGGAAGTCATGTTTTAAATGTTATTGTTTGGAGAATAAAAATATTGATTCTGAAGAGAAGACACTATCCGAGTTTGTGGCTCCGAGCGAATATTGTTTAGGATCAAAGTGTAATATTTGTTTTCCTATGTCAATGAAATGTACCACTGACTTTAGGGTGACGAGGGGACAGAAAAGCACTGCCCTAGGGCGTCTCTGCCATTTAAAGAGAAAATCTCGGTCACATCGTGTTCGCAAGCCTCACTAAGTACTTTCTCTATTGTGGTCTTATGCCAAGCTAGTAAATCATTGGTAAGCCTGAGTCTTCTATGGTAACCTGATGGTCAGTAAAGAAAGCTCATCTTGTTGGCGGCAATGTAGTAATTTGCCAGTTTAATGATTTTTAAAAGCATGATGGTGCACACAGCATTGATTGTCACTGCTAGTTTCGCATACCATTGCAAGTGTGGTGAGTTCGAATCTTACTCCACTTCTGAAGCCTTATGCTAAATGTGTTTAATGTAAAATTTTCTTATCAATTTTTTTTTATTGTTTATAAATTTTATTTTTATCTTATTTAAAATAATGCAATATTGTGACGTCATTGACCCGGCGTCTGGTCGGTCGATTTTAAATTTTAACAATTTTTTTTTCATTTTTATGTATTTTTTTTTTTTTTTTTGCTAAGCGTTCTCTTTGAGATTGATTTTTTTCTTTTAAAAATTCTTTTTAAATCCAGTTCAAATTTTATGATATATTGCGTATATTAAAGCCATTATTGTTTTCCCTCACTTCACGCTTTGATGATACTCGTCAATCACGGATAAAGAATTGTGCCGCCTTTTTATTTAAAATTTTTGGGAAAATGACATTAATTATGAAACAAGTACCGCATCCTCCGATCTACTGTCAATAAAAGAAAAAATAACTTCAATCCGACCGTTTTCATAATTTTAAACTTAAAAAAAAAACCTAAAAAGTAACTTATTTTTATTTTCAGTGTTATTTTTACGAGAGAACCCCCTCCCCTCAAAAACTAGTTAATTAATTGATTTCTAACAGTAACATGGAAGACCATGATGACGAGCAGTCTGAATCGATTCAACAAGACATGTCGGATAATATGACGCTGATTCCGGAGAAAAACGGGCAAGATCAGGCTTTTGAAAATGAAGGAAAACTTATGGAAGTCGTCTCGAGACACATCCACTCGAGGGATGATGAAAATAATGCCAAGGACGACTTTCCGAGTCCTTCACCTTGTAAAATTGCTCGTCACGAGACACCAGGCTTGAGTTCTACGGGCAAGAAACAATGTGATCCTACCGAGGATAAAACCCTCAGATGCGACCAGTCCGATTCTTCTCCCTGTCTAAATCTATCCCCGTCGACACTAAGCACTTCAGTTGTTGTTTCCAAAGAAGTTGGGAACAATTATGAAGAGAAACTCCATCTTGCCAACAACGACAAAAATGGTTTAGACATCTCCAGTTACACTCTCATGTTTCCCAACACCACCAGACAAGGATCGATTTCAGCGGCTCCAATCACCAATAATGGCCAGGTTCAGAACATCCTCGTGCTTAATCTACCCCCTGGAGTGAATGCAGTTTTGTCAGATCAACCGTCCGAAGCAGAAGATAATGTGTTAATGACTCCGGACATTGGTCAGGGACTTCAGGAGGTCACTAACTTGTCGTCCTGTACGTCTTCCTCAACTCCCCAGGTTGCATGCGACACTACCACAAAGCATTTAGTTAATGATTCTGACGACAGTAAGACACGAAAATGTCCCGGAATCGAGTCAGGTACAAGCAGGGTGAAGTTTCTCAGTCAAGTGACTCCCGATGGATATGTTTTCAACACCCCTGAACAGAATTTGGCTCATCCCAGCTCGAAAAACCTCTTAAACGCTTCTTTCTCTTCCGTTTCTTCTTCAACTTCGCTAAGAAATGATGAGTTGGGCCGGAGTCCTAATTCTGTAAATCATGTAGAGGTGGAAAACTGGCAAAAGTTCAGGGATCACAGCAAAGAAAAGTAGGATTTTTTTTTTTTAATTCAATTTTATTTTGATTTTACTGATAGGATGGATGGTGTGTCTGTGTCTCATTTGTTTGAGTAACTATCAGCTGGTTGATTCAGTCTATTTTGAAAAAAATAGGTACCATTCTCATTCTCTTTTTATCAGAAGCTTTAAATATTTTTTTCTTTTACTATAAAAAAAATTGTTGTCATAATTTTTTTTACCTATCACTAAGTTTTTTTTGTTTTTTTTTTAAAGATATGAATGGATTTTTGGTATCTTTTTATTTATTAGTTCTTCTTAATGATTGTTTTGCAATACTAATGGCAAAACGTGATAATAAAAATGATGACAACAGGCGCGTGTTCTAATCTAAGACGAGGAAAATCAGTCCAGCATTCATTTTTTTCATCAATCAAAACTTAAGTTACAAACAATTATTTTAGTTTTAAGTAAAGAATATTATATTCGTTTGACAATTTTGTTACGTTTTTTCATTGTGAGTAGTTTGCCTTTTCATTTAATTGAAATTATTGTTACAAAAAATCAAAATAAATATAATAAATAAAGCTACTGGTAAAAATAAAGTAGAAATGTCTGCAATAAGTCAAAAGAAAAGACAAAAAAATTTAAAAATTGGTTTGGGATTTTCGGACGCTGCCATTAAAGAAAAACGGGATTATTTTTATTTTACTTTTTCAGATTCAGTTGAAATTAATTCGTTTGCTCCAGAAGAAATCCAGCAGTTTTTCTCATGTTTACTGAAAACATTCATAGCAATAACTAACACAAACCAAAATATTCAAAAGAAATTTTTTTTTCACTCAGATTTATCATTTGTTTCTTTAAAAATATTCCAACTTAAGTTAAAAAAAATTTATCAGTGTCCTGTGAATAAAGAATGTTTTTAGGACATTTTATTAAAAACGAAAAAGTAATTCAAAGATTTTTATTCATTTTCTTGGACAAGAAGACAATTGATTTCAATGTCAGCGTTACGCCTCGTTTTATTTATTTATTTATTTTTTTTTAACTTAACATGCATTAAAAAAAAGTACGTTTCTACTCTCCTTTTCTTAACGTACTGAAAAAGGAAAATAACGATTTTAAAAAAAATATATTTTATATTGAAATGTTTATTTTGGGACAATTTTTGTATGTGTGTATGTTTCAGGAGCAAACAAAGCATACCCAACTTTTTGTCAATCACTCTCTAGCTTGCTTGTTTGTGTAAAAAGTTTTGAAATTGTCAAGAAAATGTTAAAATCCTAGTTTGTCCATGCCGAAAGTAATCAGCATTCCATTACAATGTTTTTCAAAGTTTAGTAAAATAAATATAAAATATTTATTTAGTAATTTAAAAGCAAAATTCTAACAACCATGGTTGATTGATATACCAACTCTCCAGTACAAAATAGAAGTTTAAAGAAAGTAAAAGAAAAAAAAAAGCATATTTTAAAAAAAAATAATTTCTGAATTAAACTGTTAAATTTTCATTAAATTGAGAACCTGGTGTAAAGGCTCTAAATGGCACTATTGTCAGAATAGGTCAGTAAAAACATTGTGATAACAAAAGTAATAAAAAGCATGAAAACAGTAGTCAGAACAACTCATAATTACAGAAGGAATCTGAAATTCAAGTTTGCAATTATCAGTGAGGAGGTATGTACTATTTGGTGCTGAAAGTTTAATGATCTGACACACTTCCCCAAATCTAACCAAACATCAGAATTTTTTTCTTTTTGAAATCCCTTCTTGGTCAGACCAAGAACTTTTCAGCAACCTTATCATACATTAAATAGCTAAAGATTCTAGTTTTGCAATTTTACTTTTTAAAGTTGTTTTATATTCCCTGTATCAACTGAATAATTGTGTCAAAAAGGTTTTCTGATGTAACTGATTTTTTTTCTTGAAGCTCTCCTACAAGTATTTTGAATGGGATGCAAGGCTTTGGGCCATTAGCCAACCACATTCCAGTAAGCAGCTACATTCTTGATTCTAACCAAATGATGTCAGATTCACCACAGATCAACCATGATCCAACTGTACAAGCAACACATCAGGTCTGCACTTTGGCAACATCTCAAACTGGAAGCCAAATTCCAAGCACACCACATTCAAAGCATGGCCAGCTGACCTTTTGCCATAATGGCCTCATTCCACAGGTACAATTTGTCTGAGAATACAGCTAATTCTATCCAGATCGATATGCTTTCATGACCAGTGTATTAGCATACCAAATAAATCCAGCATGAAACTAAATCTTTTATTCCTTTCTGAAAGAATTTGTGATTCTGTACAAAAAGAATTATGATAAATCTGAATTGATCTTTTCCTATTTTCTAAAGATTTGTTACTAAGAAAGTATTTTTGGAATTTTATTAAACTAAGATGTTATGGTGTTAATCTGTTTTTTACTTTATGATTTAATCTTCTGAGTTTATTTTGTTGAGTGTGGACTTGCATTGTCATTTTGAAGGCTATCATATTTTATGTTGAACAAATTAGGTCAGTTTTTATGTAAATCTTTACTCATTCATTTACTTAACTTATTACCTTGCTTTATTCTAAGATTTCATAATAGACAAAACCTTCCATATCCATAGATTACTCACCAAGACGTTATCTGGGTAGGGCTTTGGTAAGGATGTTAGACTAACCTTAGAACCTTAGATTCTTTCAATAAGAAATAAAATTAGTTTTATAGCATGCTTTGCTATTATAATGAAGTTTACTTTTTGTTTCATTTTATTTCCTATGTCAAAAATGTATTGTTTTCCAAACAGCCTAGCACTTTAATGTCTATCATCTAATACCTACTATCTCTATCTGATTTTTTATATGTATTATGCAATTATTATGCTTTTATTATGTAAAAACCCTTTCAATTATTTGTCAGTGGTCATGCTAAATCAAATATTAAATGAATTCTACCATGATTCAAATATCTGATTTGCAGATAGGCAGGCAAATGATGTGTCTGTTTAAATAACATTTTGTTTGAATACTGAATGAAAGTAATTTAGAAATACTAAAAATTAAGAGTTTGTGTAATTACTTTTTTTTTCTTTTCAATATTTGTCTTTAAATTCATTTAAAACAAAGCAAATTTAATAGTTTCTTTAAATTTCTGTTACATTTTAACAAGACAGTTGTTTTATTGTTTAAAATCAATCATAGCTTTGATTATTTTTTCAACAGTTTAATTAATTTTATTTGCAATATTATAAAATTAAAAAAAAATATTGTGACTAAGAATTTCAATAAAGTAAGTTGGTTCCTTAATAGCTAATTGTATATAACTTTGAGTAGAACAGGGTTTACAGCCAACCTGGAAATCAGCAAATTGAAAAATAGTCAAATTTTTAAAGAAAATTCAGGGAATTATCAGGGAATTTTGGTTTAATGTCAGGAAAATTATAGAATTTTCTAATGCAACTTGACATGCATCAAATGACTTGTTTGTCACATGCTTTTTTTTTTTTTTTTTAGATTGAAAATTGTTTAAAAATAAATGCTAAATGTTATTTAGTTTCTAGGATTAGTAACATTTGAATAAAAATTTCTGCTTCTTTCAATCCTAAATGGATGGACCAAAGTTTTAATCATGATTTTGCTTCATTGGTCCTGCCAATGAAAGATGAGTAATATGGGAAGACGATCAATTGTTAGTCTCATGGAAAGTGAAAAACAGAAAATATTCCTTAGTTCCATCAGTTCAGGCCTTCACAACTAGAACCTGTCATACCACATACACAGGGTTGACTCATCCTCATTCCCCTTATATTCCATTGATAAGAAGGAATTTCTACTCAGACAGTTTCTTCCCCAAGTTGTTACTTTGTGGAACAAGAAATGGTAAGAAATATAGAAGATTGGGTGTGGCTGCCGAAAGGCTACAACAGAATTAATACCTAAGCTTTATTCTCTGTTACAAGAACTCCCCTTTATTATTAAATATCATTAATAAAGAGTACTACAGTTCGAGAAAGTTAAGTCCTTTGAAATACATTTCAACTGTAACATTCATTAGATTAATGTCTAATATCTTCTAACATTACACAGATGACTGGCAGCATTGCACATTTAAATTACAGCTATCTCCACATATTCCTGTAAAGGTCTTTTGATAAGAAGGAAATAAGTGTTCCTTGTAGCAGAGCAAAATTATGACAAAATTCGAAGTTATGAACAAATTTTTATTTTTTATTCATTTTATTTTTTTACAGTGAGGTTCATCCTTAACAAGGCCCTTTGAGGTAGACGGTTACATTTGGAGGCCATTTGTGTGTGGAAGATAATGGTTAACCCTAGCCTTGGACAGGTTAAGATTGTAGTGATCAGGGAACCATCCTGTTGGGAGTTGGTTCCACAGGGCAGGGGTTTGCTGGAAGAAGCTGCTTGAGGAGAACTTCTCACTGATGGAATGTTGATGGTTTGCTACTATGTAAGTGGCATGGCATGTTCTTGCTGTGAAAGTTTGCCGTGGCGGGACCAGGGAATGTAGTTTGTCCGAGCACTTTCCATGGAAATAGCAGTAGAGCAGTACATGAAAGCTTGTACTGCCTCCTGATAAATGCCTTATGGCAATCAAAACTCTGAAGTTCTGTTCATCAGCAGGTTTATTGAAAGCCAAAAGGGTGAAACTAGAAAAAATACAAACTTGAGACTAGTTTAATCAGAATAACAAGATAAGTAAAAAGATGAAAAGGGAGGGAAAGAAGAAATATGACAAAGGGACACCGAAGACTATACATAGCTGAGAGACTGGGGATCTAAATAAGAAAAAGAAGTAGTTTACTGACAGGAATTATATTTTAAAGTTTAAAATAACTTTGAGTTACAATATTATTAAAATATGACATGGTGTGAGGACAGTTAACATGTAAAAAGGGGTTCACATGACAAAGTACAGCTAGCAAAAATAAATGTGCACAAAGTGGTTACATTAAACAAATGTTCAAATAATAATTGGATATTAAGAGAGTTCAACACTTATGGGAAGAAAATAAACATTACATATTGGTGATGCCATCGTTTGAATAGGTTAAAAAGTTATAAAAATGTAACTAAATTGCAACTAAAAATACTAGTCACAGCATCATTCTCCTTTTATTCAAGATTGTCAAAAATCTAAAGTATTTAATTGATATTAGGCTAATGTATATGCCTTCTTGAAGGTAAGGTTTCTTTAACAATGAGTATATTCACTTGTAAGCACATTCTAATTAATGTCATTGAAAAAAGTTGGTTTTAACCTGTCTATTACAACTCTATTCTTGATGAAAATTGAAGAAATTGTTTTCTTTTAATAACCTCTTGTATCCTTTGTATGCTGACTATATAGGATGCTTTAAGACACTATATCTTGAACAAGTAGATGAGTGCATTCTGTATAATGAAAATGTGGCAAATGTTTCAATCATTCGTTTAGTTTGGATATGAATCAGTTGAGACATTTTAAACTGTAATTGGTCTACAAATGATGTAAAGTTAATATTTTTGGTAGCAATTTTGATGACAAGTTGACCTGGTAAATGTAATGTCATTTTAAAAACAAGTTCTGCAGGAGAACAATTTAAGTCAATCTTAACTGTTGCATGCACCCCTAAAATTGCCAAAGGCAAATGATCCATCCAATATATATTATCTAATATTGCTTTTAGAGCATTCATTATAGAATAGTGAATATGCTCTATTAGTCTTATTAGGCGATATGCAATAGATCCAAGTAAATTAGTCAATTGGCATAAAAACTGATTTGATATCTGAAAGGATCTAACAATCCAACCGTTAAGTACTTTATATGTTATTGACTCTGCTTGCTCATCTGTTATTGGTATTGCCTCTGCAAATAAGTATATACAAGTGACCATGAATGGAAATGATTCTCTAATATCAACATGTATAGTGGTTAAAACACTCATCAAGAAGTAGGAAAAGACCAGCTTCATGTTTTATATATTTCTATTCAGATTGATTATATGCTACTTTATTATGTTAATTGATGATCAATTAACTAGAAATCTGTGATAATTAACAATTAACCACATTAATGGTTCTAACACTTCCCACCAACACAAATGTAGAACATAATGTGATAATATGTATTGAAGGTTTAAGGAAGATTGTTGAAAGATTACAGTTGGGACAGTTCTTTTGAACTCTCCATTTACTTAAGCAATAAAAAGAAAACTTACTCAATATCATAAATGTGTAGCTAAAATTTTATGCAGAGAATGTCTAATCAAGTCTAATGTAGTTTTATGTCATCAGCAAAAATTGACTTCTTGAAAAAGTTGCCTTATTGATGAACAGAAGTGAGTAAGTGGAGTGACTATGTTGCTCATCATTTATCTGTCATATGGACCTTGTAAGCACATTATTTAATACAACCTTTAATCAGTTAAAAGCATTTGTGGCTCTTTTAAAATTATGTAGATTAAGCAACCTATAAATTCAAAATTTGATAGGAATTTGTCTTGTTCATATTAATGTATAAAAGTTGGTTTCAGGATTAAAAAATTATAAATTGTAACTAAAAGTTGTCAACACCTGTGAAATTTGCACAAATCAGCTTGTATAAAATGAGTGTATGTGTACAGAAGCAAATTATTTTGCTGATAATTAGCAAGAAAGAAAACTCATTATGCAGATATGTCAGTGATTAGTTTCAATCTTCATTAGCATTTCACTTGTTTCTTAATCTAATCTTGAAGCTTGTTAGGGTTATTTTTATCCTTGAGTTTGATGATGTCAATATTTCCTCTTTAGAAATCTTTACAATCTCTTTATTTAAACTTCTACAATAAAGAGATTTGAAAAATAAGTGGATTTTATCAGATACAAAGAAACAATTCAATATTTGTCAAATTTTTACTCTAAATCAAGAATTAATAAAATTATTCAAAAGAGTTTGGTACATTATTGTTCTTGCCCACCTTTTAAGGCTTATAAGTCATCCTGTATTCTTTATATTTCATTCTAAATGTAGAGTGAATCTTATAAGTCACAAAATACAGCACTATGAAATATTTGCTTTCTTTATTTTATTGAATTTTTACTCTCCCCCCCCCCCCACCCACTCTAATAAATTCTTTGTTATTTAACATTTTACTGGTGTTTATATTTTTAAATTGTTGTGACACATTTTTGTCATTCTTTTTATTAGCTTTACTCCATTCTGGATCAATACATTTTTCCTTATTACTATTTATCACTAGTTTTGTTCTTTCAATCATATTCTTAATTTTGTTTTTTTTATACCAACATGTTTTCATATCAGGATCTAATCCATTATTTCCCAGTCATGCTATTAACATGTCATAGTACATACAACACAGCTGAGCTATATGATAAGCTGAGGTAGAAATTAGCCAAAATTAATGAATGTTATTTTTTTAACATTTTAAAAGTTAAAGTTAATTTTATCACTTCAGCCACCCATGATGAAAGAAGAAGAAAAACCTTGCCCTTTGAATTATTTACAGACTATGAATCCAAATTACAGTGCCAATGTTAGTCGAAAGACCAATTCTCTTTTATGCTTGAAATCAAATCTTGCAAATTCTAAGGAAAATGACCCAACAAGGCATTTACATAACTTAAATGAGAGGAAGAGAAGGTAAGTAAGAATAACAAAAATATCTTTCAAAATGCATTTTTAACATTTGCTTTCCTCTTTTCTAAATCATAAATTTTACTTATGTATTGCCTAATTTTCAGAGTTGCCATTTAAATATACTGTAAATATTTATCAACTACTTACAGTCCTTTGCTTCTTATAGTAAATTAACTATGAATATTTATTACTGTTTATATAACTCATGGTATTATAGGTAGGATTTATGAAACGCAGATATCAATTTATTTGCACAAATGATTCCATATATAGTGACAGCAAATACTACAAGCATGTATGGAAATGCCAAAATTTCCATTAAACTCTTAGTTTATAATCAGATTATTTATTTTAATCAATTCACCCCAAGCAAGACAATAAGGCTACAAAGACACAAGGGGCTACTGGGAGTGAGTGAGAATGAGAAGACTTTAGACGGAACTGGAAACCCAATCCTAAGCAGAAAACAAGGGATAAACCTCTACTCCTGTTCAAAAGACCAGAGAGGAGTGTAAACTGGACAGTAGGTGAACCTCTCTACTCCTATAGTTGGTATAGGATTTAACAACATTCATTATTTAATAATTTTGTATTCTGCTAAATTTAGGAAAAACCTTAATTTCATAGGTGTGCCTAGAGGGTGGAAAGGTTTTAGACATCCCTTGCAAAAGAATTTGTAATAGTCCACTCTTGGTTTGTATTGATCTTAATGCAAGAAAATGAAAGTTCTTCATAGTCTTTGAATGAATTAAAGACGCCTTCATAACATTAGCAATTAAAACTGAAATTTATGATTTAGAATCGGAATGTTGCAATTTTTTACCTAAATTTAATTTGAGCAAATGTTGACATTGACTACATGTTGAGCATTAAAAATGAGGAATTTTCAATAGTTAGGAAATAATGCAAATATTACTGATAAAGTGATATCATGTGTATAATATAAATGCATAGATAATTATTTTATGAAAGAAATACACTGTTAGATTCTATTATGTAAATCAATGTTTTCCCTATGAAACTGATATCAATCAATTGATTATATGAGCAATATATCATGTATGTTTCTGTTTTTGATATCAACCTTATTAAAAATATTAATAACTTGTTTTGTGGGTGTCATATTTTTTATACAAAGAGCAACATGAATGTTTATTTATAAATAAATCCAAACAAGAGGCCACAGACACATTTGATTAATACAATATCCTATATACCTGAATAAATTATTTTGCATGTTAATATGGACCCTTTGACATTTTATAACCTTCATCAGTCATTGATTTTGCTAATTTTTCTATTGTTTTGACTTGAACATTTTTTGCAGCAGTTTTTATTGTTTCCCATTCTTATATACATCTCTCTTAATGATTAACCACAATACTTCAGTTAGATTAATATTTGGAGAAGCTGGAGACCTTCCCAATAATTTGGTTTCCTTGAAATTATTTTTTGGCAAGATAAGTAATAGATGTGTGAGTAACAGAATGGTTCTCCATGTAGATAGTGGAATTGATGAAGTGAATTAAAGTTCTGACCAATTGTGTTGCATTCATTTAACACTAATGTTCTTGGAAAAGGTATGAATTTATTTCTTTTAACACCCTCCCTTTACACACACACTCCAGGTATAGGTAGAGCAGCAGTGATTGTCAGTGGTCAAGAATTAAAAAATGCATTACTGACAGAATAGAGCCATTATATGTATAATGTAAATGCCTTGCTAATGATTTTTTTCTATAGAAATGTATTGAAAATAATTTTAATATAGAAATACAATGAAAATGATTTTACAATTGTATAGAAAATCAGGAATAAATGCAAACATTGATGACAGAACATGACTATTATAGATATAGTTTTAATAAATTGCTATGATATCTATGTATAGAAAATGAAGAAAAGTATTGTCAGTGGTCGGGAATTAATGCAAGCATTACTGACAGAATAGAACTATTATAGCTTTGATAAACATTTTATTCAGTTTCACTAAAAATTTCAAATTGATGCTTTGCCCAATTTTTGAACTGACGATTTTATCACAAATCAGAAAAATATGTTTTAATTCAAATCTTGCATAAGAGTCGAATGAAAACAAACCAACATCAAATTGAATCTTTCAAAGGCTGTTTACATTTGTCCATTGGGCAATATATACCATGTAATTTCACTTACAATCAATTTATTTAATTGACACAATTGATATGTAGCTGAACATTATCAAGGATCAAATGTTGGCATTGTTTCATACAGTTTTCTTTTATGTACCTCATCCATTTTTTAGATTAGCTTTGATATTACTTACTTGCCTTGGAAAATTATTTTTAAAATCCATTTGAAGAATATAACAAAAGTTAATGCTTACATTAATTTCTGACCAATGACAATACCTTTCTTCCTGATTTTCAGTGAACAACATTCAGACTAAAAATTTGCTCAGGAAATTTTTAGGCCAAAAAAATTGCAAGATTCAATGTTTAAATTGTTAAATTCCCCTGCTAACATTACCATGATGATTTTCATTCATTTTGTATCCCGAGAACATCCTTCACCGTTGCATCAAAACCAATATGTGCCAAAAGTTGGCAATTAGAAATTCTTCTGGAAGAAGCAGAGATACAAAATACACCCTTTGTAACACTTGGACACATCTTTGAAGTGAATATATTGCATAAGAACACAAAATACTTTCTTCAGAATAAATGTTTATGATAATAGGGAAAACATAGTTGTTGACTGAATACTTGTTTTGTTGTATTCTGGATGTTATCTTTCCTTTTAAGATGTTACAATATGTCCACTGAAGCTTTTTCAAGTTAGTAATACATCTTTCCTGTAAATCACACATACTAGAACACATAAGCCTACCTAAGTAAGTAGTCTGGCAAAACCTTTGTTGAACATGGAAATTTTATATATAAGGTTTTGATTTGTATAGTTGAAGGTGTTCTCTTTCAGAATCTGCAAGGTGAATTTTGTTCACCTTGAGAATTTGGGAAAACTAAAGATTGTGTCCAAGATGGTAGTCATTACATATCTGGTAAAAATTCTTTATATTCAACTTAGAATGTACGTGATTGTATTGTAACAGAAACCTTTGCATATTTCTTTTTATTTGGTTACCAAACACATAATTACATCAGTGGCTGCCCTTAGTCAAGTTGGTTGAGTATTATTTGCTTGTCTCAAATAATCCCTTCTAATCCCCCCCCCCATATATATATATATATATATATATATATATATATGATGTATAATGTATCAAATTTTTTGTGCTTGCCATGACCCACTTTATTTTACCTGAAATTTGAAAGCTTATTTTCAAGGTATGCACAGCTTTCTCACTTGAAATATTGGTTATGGTTACCATATTGCCAGACAAAAGTACAAGACATCCTGTTCAAATTTAAATTCAAATTCATTCTAAATTGAGATGAAATAATATCGGACAAACTTAGATACTCAAAAGAAAAACCTATATTCTGTCCAGAAATTATAAGAAGACTCCGAAAATACCTGGTTTCTTGTTGAATTATGTGTTTGTATTCAGATGATTATAGTGTAAATGAGTTGCAGATGAATTTCTAAAAGTGTTTTATTCTTTAATTGTCAAATGAGTTAGATTTTGTAATTAAAATTAATTTCTCTATGTCCAGCAACTATAATGCACTTTTCTTTCATTCTAATGCTGAAGAACTCTTTAAAGCATCTTTGGAAATATAACAGATACTCTGTATGTTGAAAAGTTCATTTTGACACTATTAGGTCCTGAAAAAATCATTTAAGGTATTGAGATTTGATTTCACAAGAACATTTTTATATATATTTCCCTCTTTAAAGAATTAATTTTTTCTTTATCCTATACTTTATTCTATACTGTGAATTAATTTTTTCTTTTTTTAATATTAAATTATAACTAATGCTGCTGTATTTCCCCAGAGCCCGCATTACAATAGCTTGCGATTTTATGAGAAAGCTGGTGCCAGGCCTTTCAGACAAGACGGACAAAGCCACAGTTTTTGAATATGCTGCCCGTTATATCCACTTCCTAAATGCCCAGGTTGGGAAAGAATATGATGCAGTAAGTTTATTTATATATATATATCTGTTTTTAATTTTAACATGTTTACTGTTGATTAATTCTTCAGTCTTTCCCAAACATACTTTACTACTATTGCTTCATTCCCATTCAGCTTTGCAGTCGTAGTAAATATAAAGAAGCCAGAATCTTTAATTTCATGTTGAACAGTTCAAATGGAAGATAATGATACAACATACAATATAGTTAGATGACTATTGCTACTTCAATGGTAAATCTTCAGGTGAGCTAGATTCATTGGTGCCACCAGTTCAGGCAAGACTCATTTTGTTATGTTTACAGGGTTAAATCACCTTCTTTCCCTAGATATTGCTTTGGTAAGATGAAGGATGTTCACTCTGAAAGCTTCTTCCCAAAGAATCGTACTTTGTGGAACAGACTCCTGTATGGATGCTTCCCCAATTACTACAATCTTCACCTCTTCAGTACTAGGGTTAACTGTTATCTGCCATATTCTTGTAATCCTCACTTCCTACTTCCTCCTCTTAGGTTCATATCACACTCCTAATTCAATAACCCTCTACCTTGATGGGCTCTTGAACATTATATTGGGCGAACTTAAAAAAAATGAACAATTATAATTTTTTCATCTTGTTTTCAGCTGTTATTCTTTAAATTAAATGCTGTTTTAGATCTGACTTAATGTTGCTTTCTTTTTCAGAATTTTCTGGTGAAATACTGCAATTACTGATTGGTCGAAAATTCTGACTGCATTTCTATTTTGTCCAGTGCACATAACATCAGATTCTTATGGAGAAAGTTTTGTTCTGGATTCACAACTATTAAAGTCTTCCTTTATAAACAACAGCAGGAAAAATTAGAAGCATCAGCAGCATGTCAAACTGAATTTTCAGTGTCAAAGTTCATTTTTCAATTGAAGAAAAAAAAATTTAAATTATTTGTAGCTGTCTCTATGCTATGTTGATTATCTTTCTACAAGTTGTTCAGTAATTTCATGTTATATCATCACTCATAAAAGTATTGACAGAAAAGCTCATAGGAATTAAACAGGAAAATTCAACTTTTGACTGCAGTCTTTTATTAAAATTCTATGCATTATATATTGTAATAGCATAGTACCCATAAATAATGATAAATAATATGTATGCATGTAATAGCACCTTTTGATTTGGTTCAGTATATCAGTGCACTCTTTCTAGGGTCAAAGTTTAGTATCTGTGCATTTTAAGTACTACATGAACATGCACATATGTGGATAAACATTGCATTTTACATTTGTGGATTGTTTTCCTTATATTTTATTTGAAATATTAGTTTCAGTAATCATATCAAAAATAAGGTATTAAAATCAGATGTAACACTGATTTATCTTTGCTTTTGCAAACTTGTTTCAAATTGAATCTCAAAATCCAACACCCTGTGACATTGTAACTGTAATTTATCCTGGTTTTAAAATAATGTTTAGTTCATACCTATATTTAGAACAAGTTAGTTCAATAAGTAATGATTTTATCAACTGACTCAACATATTTGCAAGAAATTCAGGAACAGATTATCTCCCATATAAATGGCATATGGAACATCTAATCTTCCATAGTATTTGGAGCTACTTTGCTTTCCTATCACATTGCTGCAATAAGTTTGTGTTTAATAACTATGGATTTATTGCAAAAACTGCTGGTCAAATCCCTGGTGGTCCTTTCTGAAATGACACTTGCTGCTTCTCAGCAGTGCTGTGTGTAGAGAATTAAAATGTCTTTCATACTCAGGTCGCCATGCTTTTTTTTTTCTGTGTTACATTTCTGCTGACATTCATTTATCTTTACTAGCTTAATGCTGCAGAAGTAAAAAAAAAAAAAAACACTCCAAGAAACATAGTTAGTGAGGATAGGTATATCTTGTTAGTGGCTACTAATAGTAACTTTTTAATTAATAAATAAAAGTATTTAATAACAATTACAATAGTCTCACCTTATCTGCAGGAGATACATCCTATGGTGCTTAGTGGATGCCTGAAACTGCAGATATTGCCGAACCTTATATGTTTTTCTTACATACATACCTATGATAAAATTTTAATTTATGAATTAGGCACAATAAGAGATTATAAACAATAAAATAAGACAGTTATAATTATATACTGTAATATAAGTTATATGACAGAAGATTTAATTCTAACTAGCAGTTACAGCATATGAATGTTTTTCTTATTGAGAACTTTTACCTTTTTATTTAAAGGAAGCACTTTGATTTTCTTTAGTATATCCAGATTGTTACTTTCACTTGTTTTGTGGTTTGAGGCCATTATTAAGTAAAACGTAAATTATTTTTCTAGGGTTAACAGATAATTGAACCATAGAAAATGAAACAATGAATAAGGGGAGACTACTCTGACTAAATGTGTGCTAGAATTGAAATAAAAACTAAATTCGTTCAGCATATTTTTTGTTATCAAGCGTACTTTTAAACGATATTTGAAGTGTAAGAAACTATAAATAGAATTTGATAGGTGCTTGTTTTCCTCTTGTCTAAATATTTGATGAGTATCTGTTGTTGGAAAGAAGCCTTTTGAAAATGGTAGAAAGGATTCATATGACAACCATGTGAGATCATGCAGTGTTGTAAAAATGTAATGTGTGCTAAACGGTTTTTAGATAATATTTGTTGCATAACTTTAAATTGAAAGCTGTTTGTCTCTGTGGTGACAATTTCGTTTGGTTGTAGAAACAAATGAAAACTATTAGTCGATTTCTTTTTTTTTTCTCTCTAAAATGGAATTAAAGCTTGAATTTGCAAAGTAATATCTTTCACGTAACAAAAAATAAAATAAAACAAATATTCCTTAAAAGTGATAAATTGAGAGATAACCAAAAAGTACATTCTGGGAATATTATTATTATTTCTTTTTGGTGAAAGTTGGACACTTAAATTTTTTTTAAAATTCTTTAAAATAAGTTGGAAAAAAAAACAAAAACAAAAAAAAACTGAAGATTTGCCTCTTTACCCAGCAAAAAATAAACCCTTGGCAAGTGATTTTTTTTTCTGTTTTGAAAATAAAACAATTTTTTTTTCATTTTTCTTAAAGATTCTAAAAAAAATAAAATCCTTTATAATTAGAATAAGACAAAATAATCTAAAAAAATAAGTTATTTGATTTCTTTTCTATACTTTTTATCAGTAAAATAAATTCTCATGAAAAGTAATCATAAAAAACTTAAAAAAAAATAAAATTGTTCAAAAAGCTAGTTTCAGTGATTGTAAGAATAAAAGTCATGATGTAACACTGCTGTTGAATAAATAAATCTGTGAAATTTTGGTTTGTTATGTTTTATCCCAATGAAACTGATCTTGCATTAGTCACATGGGATGTTTTGTTACTCTAAAATTTTTAAAGCACTTGTAATTCCTAGTTGGCAACTTTTTTTTTTTCCCCTCTCTCCCTCTACTCTCCTGACTCGGGGTGTGTAGCATGCAGTGTAGTTCGGTTGTCATAGGAAGCAGATGCCAGGGTACTATCCATTTTCAGAAATTTGGGGTGGTTAACACAGGGTTAAGCATGATTTGAATTGTGCTTATTTTTCACTTTACAGTTTATTAAAACTTAAGCAATTTGAATAATTTCCATATACAGTTGTCAACAATCAGTTCCTAATATTAAATTGTATATAGGAGTGCTGAAAAGTTTTTGGTCTAACCAAGAAGAAATTGATTGATTCATTTTCTACAGCTTATGAACCCTTTGCAGGTTCTTTAAAGCCAGAAAATATTTTTAGATTGTAAAAAAATTTTTTTTTTAGATAATGGTCTAGTAATAAAAGTCTTTATAATTGATCCATAGGTGGGAGGGGAAGAGGTAGTTTCATAGCTTTCTCAAGGGTATTTGCACATAAGTGAATATAATGAACCCAATGGTAACTGGAACTCAGCTCTCCAATTAACAATTCTGAGGAATTATCCATTACACCACCTGCACATCCAAGGTTACAGCACCTGGTATACCCAAACAGTCACCCATGTAAGTACTGACCAGGCTTGATATTGAAAAAAAAATTCCAGTGTTTGGTCATCTGGAACTTTTCTGTACCTCCTCATATAAAATGCAAGTTATACTATATACCCACCATTTGATAAAACATACTATAGAATTTTTTCCCAACATATTTAATCTTTTAATAATATCAATATTGTCAAACACACCATATTGGGTAACCTGATAGGACTTCTCTAAGAAATATCTTCATACTTACATTTGCTTTAATGTTTAGATAGGGAGTGACTACAATAAATTTTGGTAGTAGGGGAAAGAAAATGAAACAATAATCAGAGATGTAGTTTAGGACCAAATTTATTTGAACTTGGTATCCAAAGGTCAAGGAAGTGCAGATAGTGTAATGGTTATTGATTTGGAAAGAGAAACCAGTGAGTAGAGTTCAAATTCTCACAGAGGTTGATGTGTTCATTTACACAAACTTTTGGGAAAGGTATGAATCCAGCTCTTCTCCCCTTAGCTGTGGGTTAAATTTCAGGGCTGACGGGACTCTTACTTTGAGGTAGCAAACAGTTTGAAAGAAAAAATTGGATTTAAAACCAGCTTGTACTTGTCAGGTTGTCTTGCCCAAGACATACCACTGCTGCTATGGCTGCAGTACACATGTCCCTATGAGTAATCTTAATATTTAAAAACAAAAGCTGAGGTGCAGTTGAAATTAATGAAGACTATTATTCTCATTTGGAAGATTGTGTTACACCAATCTTCCATCACTCATTTTCACTAAGCAGATTATAATTGTTACTTTACAAGGCAGTCTAGTCCTTCTTGCTTGGAATATACTTTCTGAACAGTCCTTGGAGACTTCATTTTTTTTTTAAAATTTGTTTTGTCAATTTTATTTGATTGCATCCTACACATCTTTTGTTTGTTAAAGTTCTGCAAAATTACGTTCAGTGACCAAAATTTTATCTGAGCTTTACTTACTGAATTATTTATGAAAGTCTTAATCTTTTGAAAAATTCCTGCAGATGAATATCCAATTTTTGAGGAAAACTTCATCTATATTTGCTGAATACGATCATCACACACTGCACCAGCACATTCAATAGTGACTGTGTAACCTAACAGGAGAGTGTCTAGTTATGCATTTACAGTGAGGTCCACCTCTGATTGGCTGCCAAGTTATATCAAGACTATACAGCTGTTTCTTGAGATATTCAAAATGGTTGGATATGTTCTTTTACAAACACAGTTCAGCCAATAAAAATTAAAGTCATAGGTTGTTTGGAAAGTAATACTGGGGGAGATAGAAACACATTCAGATATGACAGACATTAACTTTATTAGTTGAGAATGTAACTATCATTATTAGCAATGTTAAAAAATCCAGCGTAAAAGTAATTCTTTTATTTCTTGGAAGAAGTTTTCTGATTGTGCTGAATTGATCTTTTTGCTACTTTTGAAGTATTTGCCTTTATGAAATTGATCTATTTTTTTTTTTACTGTATTTTGATATTGGATATAAAAATTGTACAAATTTATATTTACTTGTCAAAAACATAATCATTGTTAGCAATGAAAACCTAGTATGAAGCTAATTCTTTTATTCCTTGTTAGGTTTCTGGATGAAAAGACTTAAAAGAATGATAAATTGTTTGCATCTCTGGTCTTAAAAGTTTTCATAAAAACTGTTTCTAAAATCTGATTCAGTTGCAATCTTAAAGTGTTTCATTTTAAGATGATGCAATAAAATATTCAATAATGATTAAATCTGAGTTTATTTTATTGAGTATTGCTTTGCATTGTCATTCCAAGAAATCTTTAACCAACACAGGGCATTTTTTAAAATTTTCACTTGTCATTCATTCTTATAATAAAGATACTCTATGTCTTGTCTTATTCTAAGGGCTCATAATAGACAAAGTCAATCACATTCTCCTGACAACTCACCAAGATTTTCCAGGGATAGAGTTTTAATTTAGATGCTAATGTGTTTTGTTTTTTTCATCCAGAATCCAAGATTCTTTCATCAAGGATTAAAAGAATTAAGTTTCATCATAGTTTTTGTTTTGATCATTGTTAATAATGATGGGATGTGTGGGTTGTGCAATGGATAGCAATTCAGAATGAGAAATCACAAGGCCAAATTTGAATTCCATTTGAATTTGTTATATTTACTTACATGCAAATGCTCTTGGAAAAGTTATGAATCCATCTCTTCTTTCCCCAGCTATGGGTTAAATAGTAGGGCTCTTTAGCCTTGATTGGTGACCAGCCTAATAGAAGAACAACTTTGAATTCAAAAAACCATTTGGGTATAAGACTAGTAAATTCATCCTGTAAAACCTACTTGCTCCAGGAACCACAGTAGCAACATCTAGTGTTGTTGAGAGTTGTGCCCCCCATACTCCCCAGTGGAGTCCAAAGGTCTTGAGCAAGTGAATAATAATAATGAATGTTCTGGACTCCTTTCTTTATTTGACTCCCTCTCCAAAAATAGCACATTAATTTATAAACAACCAAACGTTTCTCTTTCCAGAAATCAATTCTAATTGATACTTGTTTAAATGTCACTTCTGGCTGCCTACATTCAATGTGAAGTCAGTTTTTATTTATAGACTTTATATTATAATTATCACTCAGCTTAGTTATAATTAAAGTATCATCACTGTTATGCCACTATGGTTGATGGAGAAGAGGGCAGACAAGTCAAGGATTCTTCCCTACTTATTTTTATCAAGAAAACTTAGGGAAATGACTTTGTAATTAGTAGTTAATAGATCTGAAATTAACTTGTTTTGAATAGACATTTATTTTCAAGTTATACTTGATTAATCAAAAATCACTTGGAAACTGTTGGATTAGTGATTGCTTTATTCTCTAAATTAGGGCATTCTAATAGTATTAAGCTAATAAAGATTGTGCTATGGTGTTCTGTTTTGTTATTTTACAGTAACAAGTATACAAGAATCAGATTACTATAATATAGACAACTCTTAGGAAAACTTACAGAGTACTTCATAAAAATTGTTTTCCCATGGACCTGGTTAGCAGCTTAGTCTCACAAAACATCCTGACTAGTGAAATTGACCATCATTGTAGTTAGTCTTGCAGACTTTTACTACTTTAGAGGGTTTGGTCCTGTAGCCCTGTACCAGGATACACAATGTTTAATAAATAACTGTATAGTGTCAATCACTGTGAAACAATGGTTAGTAAGCTAGACTATTATACTAAGTTCCATTTTCACTGGGTGCCCTAGTTCGGCACAAGACTAAGTTAAGCTGAGTAGATATCTTGATGCCTTGTTGAATAGCAATGGTTACCAAACTAATCTTGCAGACCATTGTTACTGTATAGTAAGAAATTCTATACTCATTGAGTGTCACACAAAAAGTACCTCACCATAGAACTGGTTAGCAATTTACTTTTACAGGCTATTACTACATCAGTGAGTTTGATCTTTATTTGGTACTCCAGGCTTTTAAACTTGTATCCGACTAAGTAATGCTTACACTAAATAACTACATTAAGGATGCCTCACTCAAAAGCAGTGATTAGTAAGCTAGTTATTATTTTTATCACCCCTTCTTCCCCTAGCCATAAAAATAGTACATATGATTAGTTGGAACTTCATAGAGAAATTACAGTATTATGGTGTCTGTAGTATGACTGATGGGAAATTTTGGTGATGGGGAAAAATATTGGCATGAATGGATCAGTTTATATTGTGATTAGCTAGATTAAAAGATAGAACAGTGAAAACCAGCTCTCCCCACACATATTTTAGGCCTTGTGTCATATTCTGTGTATCTTTACAAAAAATATAAGCTAGTTTTGAAAGACCATAGAGAATTTGATCCTTACTAAGTAAAACTCTGAAAAATTGCTTCACTGTGATTAGCAAGTTAGTTTAAAAAATGATTACTCATTACTACTATAGAGAGTCCTGAAAGTGGACGTTTCTTATCATTTTATGGGAGAACTTGCCCAGTCACGGAGATTGCAACCCTGCGGCAGTGAGAAGAGAGTGTCAATGTATCAATGCCAGCGAGACTGCAAATTTTTGTCTTTGGCCCATACATATGTGTATGGGGCTCCCCACTTAAAAACAACCTTGTGTCAAATCCTGCTTTAGTGGGGAGGTCGGGTTGCACCTGCATTTGTCGCCTTGTCTCAAAATACGGTACGTTTCGTAATTCTGAAACTGATTCCACACCGCGGAACAATAAAGATAGTCTCGAACTAAAGTGCAGTGATTTGTGGATTTTTGTCATACTAAGCTTAGGAATTTTTTTTTTTTAATCCATAGAGACTAAAATTATTTAATTTATTTACATAAGAACATTATTCAGTCGATAGTAATTTTTTGCTCCTTTCGAAATCTGTAGAATAAAAAAAATAAAAAAATGATACCGGTTTTTGTATAATTTACCCAACCGTTAAAAAGTGAAGTATTTTTCTTGATTGTGTACACCGAAGAAGTTATAGATGTAGGAATTAAAACTGGCTAAAAATTATTCTAAACTTGAGCGTCACAATATTTAAATTTAAAAACTAACGCGTGTTTCCGCGTTCTTGATTTTGGGTTTTGTGTTTACTTAATTTGTAAAAATTTAACTCAGCAGTTTTTATGCTTTGGGATATTTTATTATCGAGATTATTTTCTCTGTCAAGATTCATGCAAGGAAAGGGAATAATACTTATGATTTAAAAAAAGCTTTATAAATAATATTCTTAACTCCTTGAAAGGTTTCAGAGATTTCAAACTCGTAGTTAGTGACACACACACAGCACTTAACAAAGCAAGCAGCTCCTCCATAAAGTTTGATAAATAATCATTAATTATTAGAATGGGTGATAGTATTCCAACTGAAGAAGTAACTCTGGAAAATAGTGTAGGGAATAACATTCCTGTTCATATTTCCAGCAGACATAGCCCGATATCCTCATCTGAAATTTCTCCCGAAGAAGAAGAAACAAATAAATCACGGATTGATCAAAACTGCCAACTTTACACCGAAATCATCAATGTAAGTGAAGAATATGGTAGCAGAGTGATGTCAAGGAGCTCTTATGATCAGAATAATGTCGTTCTTCGAGAACTGCCGACCTCTACAGGAAAATCTGACTCTGAATTTACTGAAGAAGACGAAGATGTCAAATCTTTGCACACTTCAAGAGAAGAACAATACCAAAATGCTGATATATCTCAAAGTCTCTTCTTTAATCATGATGGTTTGATCGAGAAAGGAATTATTAAAATAATAACCAGGCCAGAGACAGGAGCTGGCGACGATTCATCCTGCTATGATGCTTGTTCGCATGGACTGAGTTTGTCGTCTGTCGATTCCAATTGTTGTAATAATAGCGACAAAGAAAATTTGTCTCCATTTTCCGACCTCAATTCCCAGACATGTTCCTCAGCTATCTCAACACCAGCAACTTATAAACACAACGACCTAACCGCCTCAAAGAACTGCCAAATTGGGGTTGAAATGGTGGAATCTGTTACAAGTAACCCACAGTGTCCAAATATTAAAAAAGAAGTCCTTCCTCCAAATTCCAGCATTTATGAAGAGAATCTGGATACTTCCAATTCGGTATATTCTAAAATGTCATCTCCTACTTCTTCATTTAACACATCCGGAGAAATCGAAAATAGTACATCTTTGATGACTTCAAACACTTTTGATGCTACCAGGATATTTTCTAGACACAGCAGTAGCCTAAATTCCTCCTCTAGAGAAAGTAATGGGTTTTCATCTGAAAATCCTATAAGGAATTTGGAATCTGAAGAAAGTGGAATCTCCCAGAAAAATGATTTCTCGACTTGTTATACCTCATGTAGTCAGAATTCCATCGATCTTGGAATTAGCCTTAATAAAGATATCGCAAGTGGATTTATCAAGAGCACCAGTACTAGCAACAGTGAGAATTCCATGAATTCAAAGAAATGTGCAGATGACTTTAGAAATAACGACGATAATACATTTTCATCGTCTCCAACTTCATCTTGTGAGAATAGTCCATTTACTTCGATTCTGGGAAATGATTCGAGGTATCAGGATCAACAAATCTCAACCGCTCAAATGAATGCCAACAGATTATTGGGATGTTGTCAAGAATACGACAAAGAAACGTAAGTTTCATTTTCTCTAAATTTTTCGTTCATATCTTGCGCTTGGCTGCGAGTTTTTGTTTTTTTAAATGAATTTAATTTTTTCTTCTTGATAATAAACAGTAAACAGTAATAAACACTAATTTGTCACTTGGGTAGACTTTTATCTCTCGACTGCCAACCTACTGCTTTTTAACTACAATATTGAGGAAAAGCAGTCAACCGTAAACAAACACTCAACAAATAAAATAAATGTTTTAAAAACTATATTTCGAATAGAAGACTGACTTAAGATTAATCATCTGACTTTTAAGAACTTTATGATATTCCACAATATGAAATTATTATTATTTAAAAAAAAGTTATAACATTCACATAAACGCAAACATTTCTTTTTATTTACAGACGAACTCTCAACATTTTGACGAGTTTCACTTTTCACTAATTTTTAAAGTAGTTTGTGAATTTTGATAAAATTCATATTTAAATTAATAAAAAAAATAAAAATGGTTTCGAGAAGTGTTTAAATGATAAGAAAGGAAAATAAGTTTTTAAACAATTTTAAATCTCTGCTAAATCAATACAATTTGATTTTTGTTTGTAAATGTTTCATTTTCCTACTTTTTGGAGGATTAGGAAATCTTTAAAAAAATGAAAAAATATTAATGAATGTGACATTGAAGCAACAAACATTTTTTCCAACATTTTAGGCTGTTTATTTGAGGTAAATGATTTAACAATAATAATTGGGTTAGTATTTTTTTGGCCCTTCGAAAAGATTTTTCTAACGCTAAAAGTAAAACCTAAAAGTAATTTTTTATAATGGAAAATGGTATATGTTAGACATCTGCTGTAAAAAAGAGACAGTGGAATCAAATGGAGTAGAGATTTTTTTGACTAAAATATATAAAACTATATGGAGTTTTTCAATTTCTTATTTATAAGAAAATATGTCATTTCATTTATTTTAAAACAAGCTAATAGAATACATGTGAAAAGAAATTATACAAATGTAATTAATTAATAATTGTATAGACTTTAGAAAAAGGAAAGCAATACTAGCGATCTTAACAACAACTCAAGCATGTCAGCAGTGCATTAGATAAAAAAAATGATATCTTTGGTGAATAAAAAGGGTGTTATCCTCCAACATCACAATGCATAAAAGTGTCATTCAGACAATCCTGGGAAAAATAAAATAGTCATTAATCTAGGAATCTTATTCTTCATATTCATGCAGCACCTTTTTTAGGTTATCATTTGTTTCAATTGTGAGAACATTTTCTTGGTATGACGAAATTAAAAAAAATAAGGAAATTAAAGTCTAAGTCACAAGTTTTATGAAAGAGTTGAGAATTTTATTGATTGAGATTGGAGAAAAAAATGTCTTCTGTTGGCTTACTGTGATTGCTGATGAAAGCAATTACAATAAAATTGGAATTAGTTACATCTTTTTTTATCTCTTTGCAAATACAAAATTACCTTCCAAATAAATATATAATTTGTGTATTTATGGTCATATATGAATTTGTGTTTAAAATATAAATATTAAAAACATTCAGGTGACTAAAGTTTCTCTATTAGGCTTATCAAGCACTGCCAGTATCATTTATTTAACATTTTATTAATGTTAAGAAATTGTCCCTGTGCCTTGTTGATGAACATAGTAAAACTGAGCCTCACTGGGGATTGAAAGTGCAAGTCTATTGGAATTATGGGGAATGAACACATCCACCTTTTTGCCAACCTCATTTGAGATAGTTACTTTGATGGCATATAGGAGAAGATGCTTAACAGCTGATTTTAATTGCACAATTTTTGTCATGTATGAAGAACATGCCAACTTTTCAGGCTTGTAAGAAGGAACAGTAGACATTTTCAATAAATTTTCAACAGGGCTAGAAACCAAATTCTACATTTTGTCTCACCTTACAAGGAAGTAAATATATAATCAACAGTATTGGTTCCTGTAGGCTCTCTACTTAACTGAGTGGTTTGTTTGTAAATAAAATAAGGAAATATTTGGGGGGACGGATTCATTTTGTAGATTAACATTCATTAGACCTTCCTCAAATCACAACGTTTGTCAGATTTGTTTTAAAATCATTTTAGAAGTGGATCCTATTCTTAATATAAGTACAGTGTCAAATTAATTCTTGACTTCTTAAAGAGTTATCTGTACTTTGATTTTATTTCCAAATGTCAAATTTAAAACTGTTCCTGTGTCATTGATAACTGTATACTACCAATGTTGTCTCTGTTGCCGATTCATTATAGCCTGACGTAATATCAATGATGTAAACAGTTTCAAACTTGACATTATTTGTAAATAAAGACACAGTACAGATAATGTTTTAAGAAGTCAGAAATTGATTTGACACTATTTATATTATGAACAAGATTATCCTTCTAAAATGATAAAAAAATTAAATATTTTTTGGATTTGAACAAATGCTGTGGCTTGAGGAATATCTAATGAATTCAAATATAAAAGGGTTAAAAAAAATTCTTCCCTATTTTTCATGAGTGGACCAATCAGTTTAAGTAGTGCTCTTAGTTGGACTGCTTAACATGTAGAAAGTTGAAGGAAGAAGTGAATTCATGCCTTTCCCAAGAACAGTAGGGAAAAATAAATGCAATTGGTCCCGAGATTCAAACTCGGTTTGTGAATCCATTTTCTGTGCCAATAACCACTACACCACCCCACAATTCCTGATTTGAATGATTTTTAATCACATATATTTTACAACTGAAAGTGCTTGATTTTTTGTGTTTTTCCTTATTTTGTTTTTGCAGTCCTCGAAGTATTCTAAGCAGAATGCAAGGTGTTGACTTATTCATCAAGCAGCCACCATTTTTAAAGACCCATGACATCAGATCAAGTCATATGACATCAACCCCTTTGTACAAACAACAGAAGCTGCAAGAGACACTTATAGAAATGCCATCCAGCCAGCATGTCCGCTCTACAAAGACTTCTCAGCATTCCAGTCAAATCCTCCATACTCCACATCCTAAGCATGGTCAATTGATCTACTGTCACAGCATCCCTGATAGTGCAGAGTTCCAGGTATTGAATAAATTCTTCTTTAGTATTAGTTGAATGATATTAAAAAAAAATCAAGTTGAAATGTCTTTGATATCTCAGAAGATAATTGATTCAACTATATACTCATCTTAAAGAAAAATTCATGGTTGTGTTTTGAGCTGAAGTATTTTCATTATTAATATTTGACTAGTTCATCTTTCATTTATTTTTATCAGTGCTCAGGTCATTTTAAGACTTGAACTTGCCTTCCATATATTTAGGGTGACATACGCAATGTCTTACTTATTTGGTCACAGAGACCCATTAATAGGCAAAATTCAAATTTAGTTATATAGTTACATTCATCCTTATCTGATTTTCTCTATGCCATATTGTTTGTTTATATATAAAAGCAATAAAGGTAAAATGAAAAATAACCTGGAAAAAAATTATAATAAAAATACTTCATCTAAGAGGACTACTTTTTTTCTTGCTTTGTACCTTCAGGACATAAGTGATCATAGCTCTTTACACATGCCTTTTCTGTACTATTTCTTTTTAAAAAATAGTGGAATGGCTTCCTGTTGCTGCCTCTCCGATTTTAAATTCTGAGTTGTTCTCCTTCTAGACTGGCTGCCATCCACAGCTAGAGAGCAGTCTATTTTGCTATTTAGCCTATAATTGGGAGGAGTTGATATAGATTCATGTCTTTTCCAAGAACATTAGTGCAAAAACAGCAGACTAAACAAGAATTAAAACTCTGCATGCTGAGTCTGCTAAGTTCCATACCAATAAACGTTACTCTACCTGCATATGACTTATGGCCACATAACATTTAAACACTGGTTTCTGTATGATCACCAAAGTTAAGCAATGTCGAGCTTGGTCAGCACCTAGATGAGTGAAATACCAGCTACTGTAAGCCTGGATGTGTGGGTGGTATAATGGATAATGGCTCAGACTTGTTAATCAGAGAGCTGAGATCCAATTCCCGTTGGGTTCATTATATTCACTTACATGCAAATACCCATTGGGAGAGGTATGATTCCTCGTCTCCTACTTGCTATGGGTTAATTAGTAAGACTTGTATCACTAAACCATTATCATCTCAAAAAAAAAAATTCTTACAATCTAAAAATATTTTTTAACTTTAAGTAACCCGCAAAAGTTTGATAACAAATCAATCAATCAATCCCTCTACTTGCATATCTAAGGGAGTTGTTCAATTTGAATCATTTCCTAGTTGATATTTGTTAGTAAAGATTAGAATATAAATTCTTGTATAATGTAATTGCTGCATGTGTCAAGGTTTACAAAACAATCGTGGAAACAGTCATTTGCAAAGTCAAAACTACCATTAAATTTAGCTGCAAGTTTTATTACCCAGCACTATTGGCAGTCTATAAATCCTTATTTTTTTCTCCTCTTTTATTGTTATAGTTGTCATTGAGTGACTGTGGATTTATTTGATGAGATATTCCTGCTAGTTTGTCATAATGTTTTGACCAATAAGTTCTTCAGACTTCCTCTGGTGTATCTTTTCCCTGAAGTGGTTTCTTGTACTATGTTTTAGACTGTGTTTTTCAGCTTTCTTCACATTTTTATCATTGTATTGACCAAAATGTTCAACATGTATGTAATTCATTTACTAGTTTTTTCTCTCTTATAAATGGTTCCATACTGATTGATGTGCATATGAAGAGGTATACAAGCAAACTGAATACTTCTTTTATTACATAAAAAGAATCACATTTTTGGAGTATCTAATGTTACTAATAATGGCTCGCAAGGCAAACACATTAACCAACGAAATGAATGGTTAGTATGTTAGTTTTCTGGATGTAGTGTCTCTTTCTCTTGCCACCTAACTTTTCTTTTTTTTTTGCATGCTTATAAACTGCTTCTAGAGATTATATGCAAAAGAGGTATTGTTAAATATTTTATGTAAAATTCATAGATATGTGTTATCCAATGAAATAATTTGTACTATTATGTATAGCGAGTAAGCATGAAAGCAATTAAGTCCCAATTTTCAATTTCAGATTGATATTTAGTATTTTTTCAGTAATTATAGCAATTTGCAGTGTCAAGAGATTATTTGCATGAACTAGAATTTAGTATTATGGCTCGTAAAAAAGAACTAACAATGAATGAAAAGAACTATATAATCAAAGAAATTAGCAAAGGAAAGTCTTCGCTTCAAATTTCTAAGGATTTGAAAAGGTATCATCGAACAATCAAGAAAATATGTCAAATGGGAATTCAACTAAGGAAAAAAAAGTCTCAGGCTGAATCCAGGAATTTAACAAAGCGAGATCTATCACATATCTGAAGAGAATTAAGAAACCGAAATGCGTCAAGTGCGTTCATATTTGAGGCCGCTGGAGCTCCTATGGTGTCAAGGGAAACAAGGTGTAAAGCATTAAGCAAGTTTGCTGATGTAAAAAATCAAATAAAGAAACCGATTTTAACAAAAAAACATAAGATTGCAGTGGGCAAAAAAATACATGAAAACTGATTTCAGTAAAGTGCTTTTTACAGACGAATCAAGGATCACCCTCGATGGGCTCGAGGATGGGTTTGCAAGCAACATGACTCAAGAAAATCTTTTAAACGCCAAGGCGGCGGTGGGATCATGATATGGGCTGGGATTATTGGTAATGAGCTTGTGGGTCCATTTAAACTGAAAGACAGGGTTAAAATGAATTCCAAAAGTTACTGTGATTTTCTAGAGCAATATTTCTTTGAATGGCTTGATAACCAGTCTTTAGCTAAGCGTAGATCTATGATCTTTATGCAAGATAACACACCAAGTCATGCATCTCTTATGGACTGGCCTTCAAATAGCTGTGACTTGAATCCCCTTGAGAACATTTGGAGCATCCTAAAGAGAGATATTTATTCTAATGGAAGGCAATTCAACAGCAAGTGTGACCTCTGGGAGGCAGTTAAAGTTGCTGCAAACAACTTACCAGCCGCTAAAATTGCAAATCTAACATCAGATGTTGACAATAGGCTGCTAAGAGTTATTGAAAATAAAGGAGCATTTGTGCAATAAATTTTAGGAGGTTCTTATTTTTTGTTAATATATCTTTTATTTTTAAAATGTCTTTTTTAATGTTTTTCCTTTAAGAAATTGACAAATTTGTTCTAAAATCTTTTCATATTATTTTTTTACATTAGTTTTACAAGGTATAATAATGTAAAAGTATCAAAATAAATAGTTGCAAATAAACTACTGACAGTCAAATTAGTCTGTTTTGTTAACTTAGTAAAGTTTTTTCCAACCAAAAACAATAGTTTTCTCTATCACTATATATCTAAGTTAATAATATTGAGTAGAATCTAAACAACATCATAATAGGACTTTTA
This sequence comes from Acanthosepion esculentum, assembly GCA_964036315.1. Classification (NCBI taxonomy): domain Eukaryota; kingdom Metazoa; phylum Mollusca; class Cephalopoda; order Sepiida; family Sepiidae; genus Acanthosepion; species Acanthosepion esculentum. The sequence goes on from OZ038484.1 coordinate 111,470,228, forward strand.
ACATTAAAGATGCAACTCTTTATACCAATTCATAACTTGCATATAATTTCGACGCAGTTTATATACAAATCTGGATCCTATTGCCAAAGATGATTTTTCAGTATACAATTGGTTTTGTAGATGATTATTAAAATCTTTTTATGGTATATTTATTAAGATGGAAGAATGACACCTAATAGGACACTGACTCAGCATCATATAACACTTTTATTAAATGTATTAGAAGTGACTATCTTAAATTCACATCTAAAATATTTTAATAACTTCTTATTCATAATTGTATAAGACCAAAAAATTACCCCTTATTCACCATTATAAAAAAGATGTTGGCACTTTGTTTTTGAGATTTCTAGATGTTTGTCAGAATTCCCCACAATGCTGTAGACATAAGCTGTCATGGCTGTTGCTTAGATTTGAAACTGGGAAAACTTAATTTGAATTTTTCATAAAATCAAAAATCAAATCAAACATGAGTATCTTTGGTACTGTTTATTATTATTAGGGAGTGCTGAAAAACTTTTTGCCTAACCCACGTCACAAAATCTGACCAAACATCAAATGTTTTTAAGGTCTTCTTGGGCCAAGAATATTTCAGCATTCCCTTGGATACTTTTGTACAAAGCACAGAGAAACTTGCTCTCAGAAGTGAGAAAGCTGTTATCGTAGGTAATGATAGGGGTAGCCCTGTTTGTGTACTTTCCAGAAAAGTAATAACATCAGAAAAGTAAGACATGTGAAATTCATTAACAGCTTTGAAACTAAATGATTTCAGTGAACCCATTAGTTCAATGAGATGACTGTTAGAAATGCATCAGAACCAGTTGTTGAATGTAAACCAGTTGCCCATACAAGTGAGGAAGTTGGCCAAAGTGCCAGATCTAGGTACACGGAAACTGATCCTCTTGAAGTAAATATCTAAATAGGCATCATATCTTGAGGATTACATCAATAATAGAACAAAATATACTGTTGATTACTGTGATACATGGATTAATGTACTTTAAATGACGTTACCTCTGTTGATTCAAGCTATTGGCAGAAAGCAATGGAAGATGACACTCCTAAAAAAGAATGATGCCTTTGAACTAATCCCCTTTAACAGAAGATAGGGTAACAGTGTGTATGTGTGGAGGAAGGGTACTGTAAGCCCAATCAAAATGATCAAAATCAATATAAGATGTGTTTTGTTGCAAAAGGTAATTCTCAACACCCTGACATTGATTATCATGAGACATTTTCTCCTACTGAATTCATGACATTCATCTGGATATTGATGTAATTAACTGTCCAATAGGAATTATTTATTCGTTAAATGGATGTAAAAATTACCTATTTAAATTCCCCAATGAATTTTGATTTGTATGTAGAGTGACCTGAAGGGTTTGTAGTTAGTAGTAAAAAACTTGTGTGTAAACTAAGAAAATCATTGAAAGAAAATGAACAGAACTGGAATAGTCTATTACATTCTTGATTAGTCAAAATTTCACCCAGTCATTTGTTGACCTTAGTATCTATGCTAGAGGCATAGAGGAAAGCACAGTAATTATTTTTTGAGGTTGATGATATTGAGACAAGCTGTTATCCCAAACAATTCGGTGTGAAGAAATGACAGTGTCTTCTTAGGTTTCAAATGAAGGGCCAAGGAGAAATTGCTTCTTTTTATGCTATGAAGATGACATAATTAAAGTGAACCACTCAAGGTATGTTGACAGGTTGATATCCAAATTTGATATGCAACATTATAAACTAAGGTTCTCATTTTGTGAAATGGATATAAGATAGAGACTTTGTTGAGCTAGCTGATATTAGTCTAGGCAGAGAGATCGGATTTGTGTTACATTGTTACAAAGGTGTCACAGTACCAAGCAAGGCTTACCATTAATCACTTAATCATGTCTTGGCTCAATAATTCTAAATTTGATTTTTAGGAAGTCAGTTAATTAGTTTGGTTTTCATACAGACTGAGATAACTCACAAGACCAATAAAAGTTATCATTTTCAACTGCCATTGGATAGTTCATCAATATCTTGGAAGAGTAAAAAAAAATAGCAGACCATTGTATTCTACTTATGAGGCTAACTACATGGCTTTAGCAGCTACAAAAAACATCAGAATTCTTGATGCTATTTTTGAAAAGTCTGATGACTTGACTCATTCAGTTGTGTTTCTATATACTGTGACAGCCAGCCAGTCAACTTTGTCCTTAGTAAAATATGCTGTACAACATCAGAGGAGATCAAAACCTATTAATATAAAGTACCATTTGATTAGGTCAGAATTGCAGAAAGGTGATACAAAGCTTATATATATTCCATCTGAATAAAACTAGTTTTAATCTTCTGACTGGTATTAAAATGAAACATTTAGTATTTCAATGAGTACCTAATCTCACATTGATGCATGTTATTTATGCTGCATCTATGTTTACTTGCTATAAATTTCAGATGCAGTTTAGGTGTCTAAAATCTTCAGTGATTTTTTGTAATGTGCTGCCAACTATATATTTTGTTCTACAATGTAAAGTTACAAAAAAGAAATGAATATATTAATAACTTTTGCATATAATATCTTAATTTAAAAAAGAAATCATTTCTATATTAAAATATGTAAAAAATATATTTTGACCAAATAAAAATATTATTTCATAAAGCAATTAATAATCTTTTTATATCTTTTCCTTTTTCAATGCTGATATGATTTTCTTTTTAGTTTTTGTAACAAACATACAAAAAGTAGATGATCATTATCAAAGCAAGCATGAATTCTGACAGGACACTATTATTAAGTTGCAAATGGAACTGGGAATTACATTAGTCTTCAAATTAGTACAATATCCTTAAAATACACTAATAAAGGTCTCACTCTGACCTGCTGTTTTTGCTGCGTAAGGGTAAGAAACACACCCACAAATTTAAATTGGAGCAATCTAATATAGATAATCAACATTTAAAGACTGATAGAAAAAAATGAATTAATTCTCTTTATTTTATTTCAATCTGTATTCTTGGGTGGACAATGTATGTTAAGCTTTGTCCTTTCAGGCAAAGACTCCAATGAGTGGACCTATTTTGAACAGCAGTGGAGAGGAAAACAACAGTTCCCCTGATTATATGCCGTGCATGAATGCATCTTTCAGTACTCCTGACAATGATGAGCATGTTTCACTTGCATGTCTGAAGTCAGATCTTTGTCACGAAGATGATCCAATACGACATCAACACAACTTGAATGAGAGAAAGAGAAGGTGAATAATCTTTTTTCTTTCTGGCTCTTTAATTGGTCACCTAAGTTTAAAAATCATTTACTGGAATTTGAATCATTCACCTTGTCTTTGAGAAGTTTTGTTCTTTCAAGGGGAAGTTTTATTATTTATTTTAAAATGTCTTAGGATATTTTATTTAAAGGTAGCAGAGGTTAAACCATTGACTAAACAATGAAGCCTATAATATTTATGTTTGAATTGTACTCACTTTGACTATATGGAACATTCTGATGTGTCTAATAATTCCTACCTGTGATATGATAGACTGCATAAACAGCTAGTACATAGTATATTGCAAAATCTTTTCAATTTTATTTACCAACGCTCAAAATGCATTTCTTCTCAAATTTAATGGAATTATATTAAACATCTTTGACTTCAAATGTCCAAATTAAACAAATATAAATAGCAATAATTGGAAATGCACTGAAAATAAAATTATCCCATGACTTAGTAGATGTGACCTATTGCAAGAAATATCTTCATCCATTTCTTAAAAACATTCAGTTAAATTACCACATGAACCAATATATTGTCAATTACCATGCTGGATCATTCAGGCATTTCTTGGGGCATTGAGGGTTACTTGATGGTACCCTTTTCTTTTCCAAATAACATATGACAGATAATACTGGATTACATCGTACCCACAACTGTAATCAGTGAACTGGCTATTTTGGGAGAGGTGGCTTCATACCTTTTCTAAGTGTATTTGTAGTGACTTAATGTTTATATTATTTTATGCAATTTCTACTGTTTTTTGAACAGTGAAACTTGCACAACTCAAAGACTAACATTAATGACTTCTTTCTGTAAAATTACAGCTTTAGGCCTGACAGCAAACTTGCATGAGCACAATAAAAGTTCAAATGACACTGGTAAAAATCATGTGCTTTCGACTGTGTCTTTGCTTGGGAAATAAAAATGAACATACAAAACAACATTTTATTGTTCACTTTCAACCTGTCATCAGCTGAATGCAGCCACTTGTGTGTGTGAAGTAAAATTTGGTAAAATTATATATTTTTGTGATTATATCCATTTCAAATGTTACTTTGTCATAAATGACATTTAAGAAGTAATTTAATGTTTTGTTTCTGAATAATATTTTTTGCCATTTATTAAATCTGTTTGTATCTAATGTAGAATGCTTTACTGTGAGTTTAGAGATTACAATGTTAATCTTGAAGTTTCTATCTTGCATTAATCCATTGTACATGTGCAGCAATACAATTTCTTACACATCCTTAGGAGATAAAAGGAAAAAGAATCTACCAATTTAAGTCAATTTAATGACCTGAGTTTCTATGGAATCATATCTCCAGTCCAGCTTTGTGTCAATTTAATGACCAGGACTTTCAGGAACCCTGTCTCCAGCCTGCTTTTGAATTGGCGAACATAAAATTTTGTTAGTGATTTTAGATATCATAGAAGTAGAGTCCTTTGAAAAACTGACCACTCAAAAGCTGAATGGGTGGTCTCCTTTTCTGAAACACAAGTGGACAGATATGTCAATTTGTAGGGTGTTTATCCAGTGATTTTTTTTTTTTTTTTCAGCCATTATAGTTGTTTTTTTATACTGGCACTCTATTATTCTGTTTGTCTGGGGGTCGTATAAGGTTATACAGATTGGCAAACATTTCACATTTTGCAAACCAGCCACTTGAAGGTAAATTCATAAGTTTTGGAATTTTAATGTAAACTGTATTGCCTTGTTCCATGTTGAATGTATGCAAATAAAAAAATGTGGATAAAAGAGAAATGCTTATTTGCTTTTGGTCCTTTGCTTGATTAATTTATTTTTTTATGTTGGTAATTCCAAAGTCTCTTTTTTATGATATGGTAAATAGGAAGGTTTTTTGATCACCAAAATGATGTGCATAATAGTATGTTTTTTTTTTTTGAACGTCAGTCACCGAAATTAATGATGTAGTTGGTTTTTATACACGTCGGGAGTCAACAAATGATGTTGATAGTAGTATATTTTTTGTACACATCGGTGGTCATCAAAATGTTGTGGGGGTTCGCTCACATCATAGCAGAAGAAATTGGCCTTGTGTTCATGGAGATAAAAAGCATACTATACAAGAAATAAAACGTACACAAATAACAGGAAAAGCATGATAAATTGTATGTTAATTTCATACAATTTATTTATATATATATATATATGCACACATACATAATTTTGAGTTTTTTTTTAATTTGAAATAGCAGTTAGAATTAAACATATTTGAAGTGAATAGAAATGCTATGCTTCAAATAATTCTGCCATTCTTCCTTTTCCATAAACTCCTGCCTTTTTATTTTTTATAAAAATAACTAAATTTTGTACAAGATTAAATTTCTAAGTAATCAATGAAAAATTAAAATACACTAAAGTGTTTGATATCAAACTTTAAAACCTTAACAAATAAAAAGGTAAGAAAATGTTGTGTGTTACATCTGATGAGATTATTTATTTAGATTGAAATTTCTGCTTAGAATCAGAATGTGTCCTGTCTAGAATCAATGTAATATATGGGAAATATATTACACTGTACTTACATATATATCAGGTATATTTAGACAGCAAAAATTCATTGAAACAAGTTTTGTTAAATTCACTCAACTGTATGTTATTTTCATTGTATTTTCCAATTTTTTTTAAGAAGATGTTATACATTCAAATTAAGATTGTGATAAACTGTCCTAAGTTCATGTTTTGTTCTGTTTTCATTTGATTACTTTTGACTGTATCTCTTTAAAATTGGATAATGTCAGTATGGTAGCCAAGATTTTGTTAAAATTAAGAAAACTTATATATATATCTCCATCAATTGGTAAGTAAGAAAGCTAGAGAAAAATAAAGATAGCTGGTGAAAAGGGCTGGAGACAAAGACACAGAGATGCTTGCTGTTTTGAGTTTTATTACTCTTTTACTCCTTTGATATTTTAAAGTGGGCATAGTTCTATTCAATATTCTTTCCTATTGAAGCCTGACCATGCATTATGTAGGTAAGATAGATAGATACTGGGCTATTGATATCTAGATTATCTTATAAGTTCTACTTGATATTATTATTTTTGCATTTTCTCATAATAATCTGGTTATTTAATAAATTCTTCAATATAACTAATAATTGTTTTATTCCATTTTATTATTGTTGTCATTTACCAATTCTCGGTTGATAAAATCTTCATTATGACATTGACTTGTTTTAAAATGAAATATTCAAAACTTATGTCTGTTGCTATAACCTTAAGCATTGATAAATTGCTTACAAATTTATTTTTATTTTTATTTTTTATTTAGAGCTCGGATCACAATTGCCTGTGATTTAATGAGACGTCTTGTACCTGGCCTTTCTGATAAAACTGATCAAGCTACAGTTTTTGAATATGCAGCACGTTACATTCATTTTCTACAAACTCAGGTGGGGAATAAGTATAATAGGGTGAGTACATCAAATGTTCGACTGTTAATGTTTTTCAATATGAACTAAAGTTGCTAGTACTGTGAGTTGAAATGTTTTTTTAAAAAGCGGCTGTTGTAGTGTCCAGTTTGAGTTTTGATTATGAACCAGAAAGTATGCCGTATTAAGCACAGTGAACACATTTATGGATATCACATTAATATTTATTCAATAATCTACGTTCTTTTGAATCCCTCTGTCTGTTCACATATCTGTATCTAGCCAAGTCTATTTGTAACTATGAAATTGAAATGGTGATTACTGCTCAAAGACTGGCTGTTGAATCTATCTTCTAAAATATATATGCTGGAAGGTGATGAAAAGTTCTGAGCATGGCTCACATACAAAATCTGACCAAATGACCAAAGCATCAGATTTTTTTATTTTTAAGAGTTTCTTGGCCGAGAACTTTTCAGCACCTTCCTTTGGAGGGGGATATATATTTTTTTTAATTTATTGGTTTAAACGTTAATTTATAAATGAATTCTCATACTTGAGTAGATGCTCTGTTTTTATTTATTTATTAAACAGTATATATATGAATATTTTAAGAAATCTTGTTAGAAAAATATGCATCCTCCGGCAGGATTCAAACCTGCGTCCTCTAGGAGAAACTGTCATTAGATCCGACATGCCTTAGACCAACTCGGTCATGTAGGACCTCCTGATCAAACAAAGCCCAAATAGTGCTTTTGAACACGTACTACCTGATATACTAAGCATCTACTCAAATATGAGTATCCATTTATAAAATAGTGTTTAAACAAATAAATCTGTTTGATTTAATCTATCTCCTTATATATATATATATATATATATATATATAGCTGAAATCTAGATGCAGATTGCTGATCGACAATGTACAGTTATGTCAAAAGAACTTGAAATGAATGTTTGTAAATGTTGATAAAATGCAATTATATATAATTCATTGCTCAACTCAAACTACTCTGAAAGATGCATCAAGTTTTTGTCTAGGAACAATTAATAAATATTCTGCCAATTTCCAATATCAGTTGATTTGGTTCTGTCCAGGATGTTTATATTTCTTTATTTGTATTTGTCAGTTCTGAGTGTTGGCTTTTTAAAAGTTTTTGTAATAAGTTGCATGTTTGTCTGCTTGTGAAGTTATGACAAAAAAGCTTAACATGGAAATGTCAAATAAGTCTTCAGGCCCTAAATAATCTTCATTGAGCTTAGTACAGCAAATAACAAAGTAAGAGAAAGTGAGGTTGGAAGAATTTTTCACAACAAAATTTGTATTGACCAACTGATGTTAGCAAAATTTTCAGGATATATGAGCAATATACAATGCGAGTTTCAGCTTGTATTATTGTCCTTATTAAAAAAAAAATATTGATAATAACTTGTTTAGAGAATGTCAGGTTTAATTATGATATGGGCAAAAAAAATCTTATTTATAAATAAAGCCAAAAGTTTTTAGATCATAGAAACATATACTTCATTGACATATCTGAATAAATTATTTTAAAATCATTTTGCATTGATATGGACTCCTTAATATTCCATAACCTTCATCAGTCTTCCATTCATTGATTTGTTAACTTTTCTATTGTTTAAGTTTTAACAGTACTTGTAACAGTGTTTGTTGCTTCCCAAAGATGTTTTTTTTTACTTGAATATTGTTTCTCCTTCTCATATAAATCTCTCTAAATGATAGAGCACAAGCTTTATATTTGGTTAATATCTGGAGAAACTGATAGCACTTCCATTAATTTGATGTTTTTGTAAACTTTGGGGGGATGGGGGGGCTAAGATAGGCAGTAAATATCTTTGCAGAATGTGAAGACATATTGTCTTGCATGATTATACTTTGTAGCTTTGAATCAATTCACCCCATGCAAGGCAATAATGCCATTAAGGTGCTAGGGGCTACTGGGAGTGAAAGAGAAGGAAAAAGATATTAGAAAGAAGTGGAAACCCAATTCTAAATAGGAAACAATGGATAAACCTACTCCCATTCAAAAGACTTGGGAAGAGTATGAACTGGATGATAGGCCAACATATCTACTCCTAATATATGTATATCCTGTAAAATTTACCAACATTAGCTGGTTACTACTAATTTTAATGAGAAAATGTTGACTTGCATAATAAAATCTGTCTGACCTGGGGAGCTATGAACTTTACTCAGCTCTGCAAGCACAAAACATTTTGTCAGCAAGTTTAGACTGCCTGTTCTACAAAGACTAAAGAGACCAATCTGCCCTGTTATTTAACCCAGAGCTGGAGAAGAATAGATTCATGCCTATGGATTGATTTGTAAGCTTTAATTCCATGTTGCTCCTCCTTGTTACATACATCTGGGCTACTTGAGTAGCTTGCCCTATATGGTAATATCATGCCCTTCAGTTCAGGAAAGCAACCTCTTTTTCCACCTGCTCCCCCTCTTCCTCAATATATGGAATAAGCTACTGAAAAATATTCTGCCCCTTTCCACTGCTTGAGAATTGTGCGATCACCCCCAAAATTATGAGAGCATGAAACTGCAAGTCACAGATACAATAAAAGTTAAGTAAAGTATTTTTTTATATTGTATATTGCTCTGTATTTTATATTGAACACTGTGTTCAATAACGATTATGACTTTAACAATTTTTTATATATATATATATATATATAAAATGTTTAAAATTTGATATATTTATGAGTGAAAAGTGTTTGATATTGAGATAAGTTGTATGCAGTGTTGACATAGAAATATACATTGCATAGTGACTGGCAGGTTCATCATAGTCTAATGATTGCTTAAGACATGAAACTACCAGTTGCCATGCAGTGTTGAGTGTCTGGAATTAGTCAAGAGAAAGTTAATTCCATTAAGATAATATTGTTAATGCAACAAAAATGGTTACAGCTTGGAAATTGTCATTTATCTGCTGTATTCACCAGATATTCACTTATGCATTTACTCTAGTTTTTACAGAATTCTCTAAATGTAAAAATTTCAATCTCTTGAAAGATTGCAAAAGACACCCTGGGCAACTCTTTGCTGAGAAAGATAAAAAGTTTTACAAGGATGGAATTATGAAGTTGCTTAAAAGATGGTGGAAAATCATAGAACAAAGCAGCAAATGTTGTTAATGCCAGAAATAAAAAAGAAGCCTTGTGTTTTGACTTAATAAATTCTTGTTGTTTATCTAATTTATCTAGTTTATTTTCTTTTTTGTTTCAGAATTTTCTTGTCAAGTATTCTCCTTACAAGCTGATGGAAATTGAAAAATTCCTTCCTTGAAGAGTTTCAGCTGTTTTACTTTAGTGACTGTTTGATAACTTGATTCCAACTCTTGTTAATATTATGTCATATATTCCTTTTATTTTTTTTTGTTGCTGAGGTTTTTTGTTGATATTTTTAAAATTAATCTTATAGTTCACTTACATCTAAAAAAAATAAAAAAAACCTCAACTTTTTATTGAATTAAGAGCCTTCACAAAGAGAAGATGCCAGATATTGTTGTAAGCAGATAAGAGATTTTTGTTGAATTGAATTTTCATGAGAAGTTGGAAATAATACATCAAACATTTTCCTTCAATGAGGTGATATTATCACTTCTTAAACTGACCTAGTGATACTAATCAAATCTTGTCACCTAACATTTCCGCCATCAGTGAATAACGATTGTAAAGTTGTATGCAAAGAGAAAGTATAAACACCTTTTCATTCTTTATTCCATTCATACAAAAATAAAACAATAAGTAATACAAAAACAAGAAATGTAAGTACAAAATACATACATTTGGATACATCATATCAGCAGGTTCATGAGGAAAAAACATTCTCTTGACAGGTATAAAATATGTGCATTTAACATATGTTAAAGTTTATGGGATAATGATGAAAACTGCATTTATTTAATGCAATGAAAATTTTATTTTCAACATAATATCCTTCTTTTTCAATACACTGATGGATCAGATAGATTGAACATTATAGAGTGAAAGATTCAGATCAAAATTCAGCTGATATCTACATGTCGAGCTGCAGATTTATTGATGCACTCTCATAAATAGTAAAAATGATTTTGGCAATTTATTCAATTAAAAGTTACAGCATTGTTTCGTTAATGATTTTTAAAGTTTAGCACTTATACATGATTTAAGTATCCTGCCCCTTGGATGAAACAGGGGTTGTTGTTCAAACTTGGCTAAAAAGCCAGCATTTCAAATACTGATTTTCAAGACATGCAGGCCCTTCCTACTTGAAAGATTAGTGTAAAATAATTTTCCTAACCCCATTTGCCTATATCTTGCTTCCTGCTGTACCAGCTTGCTAAATATGTAGATAGGAACAAAATTGACTACATTACTTTAATGTAAAATAATAACTTGCAGGACTTGTGGAAATTCACAAACTAAGATTGCCTATTATCTGGTGCATTTAGTCTTCACTCACCCTTTATATTGTCTCCTTCTTTTGTTTATCCTTTCCAATCTTTGTGACCCATCCAAGTTTTTATATAAATGTAAGACAAACATGGATTAGTTTCATATGTGAAAAAGGAATAATACACAAATTTCTATTGTGTCCTGTCTTTTATCTTTCTTTCTTTGCTCTAACTTTCCATAAAGATTTTTAATGTATTTTAATTTTTTTCACATCTTTCCATCCATATCTGTCTCTCAAGCCCATGATTTTGCTTTCACTCCCTCTCTCTCTCTCTCTCTCTCTATATATATATATATATATATATATATATATATATATATATACTTTTTCTTTTCACCTGGTTTTCTTACCTTTCTTCCCTTCTCCTCTTCCTCATTTTTACCAATTTCTTCCAGTTTAATATTAAGATTTCTTTGATCAGAAAGCGTAACTCAGAAGGGCAGATGATAAACCCAATACTATGCTACACTATCATTCTAGAAAATCATAATGTTTGTTCCTACAAACAAGGAGAATTATAGATGCTACATCTCATAAATTTCAATAACTTAAGACTGCCCTTATGGAATTAGGATTAATTTATAACTTGTATCTCGAAAATTATATAAGATAAACACTTCCAGATCATTTACTGTATCAAAAAATCTACATATATAAAACACAATGTGCATGTAACACTTTTTATGAAGGGAACTTTTTGATCCTAGGTAAAAAAAAAAGCATAATAGTTAGAAATGCAAAGAAGCAAAACAAATATATATGCAGGTGAAATTTGAAAATTTCTGTCTAACCTACTTTCCAAAATCAATTTTGGGAAGTCGGTCAGACTGAGAACTTTTTAGCATCTGTTTGTATAGATCATATAAAAACCAAAGATATACAAAAAGAAAGTTGTGAAAGGAATAAAAGACTTGTCAGTTAGATTGTTCAGTACAATTTAAGAAGTTAGGCCCTTGTGTCTAACTGCAAGAATGAATAACAACTTGCTGTACAGGGAGTATAAACACTTTAAAAACATTTTGTTTGCTTAACCAAGATGAAATTTCTACAATAGTTGTCAGCAAGTATAAATGTTCCATAACCATCTCTACATATTCAATTCTATGATTATCTTTTGATGCATTAAGCTACACTTGTTCGTCAGTGAATATGAAATATCCATTCAGTCAATAAATGGACATATTCTGCAGCAGTGGTTCTCAGAGTTCCAAGTCATATTCCTCCTCTAGTGATAACAGGTTTCCTTAATTCCTATCCCATTCTGAATTGTCATCTTGTAATTTTTTTCACAGATATACTTATGACAGAACCCCTCTGCTTCTTTGTTTGGTTAAAATTCTTTCATTTAAATTTGAAATTCCTTTTGTGTGAGCTAAGTATTATCCATTTGAGTACCATTCCTTATAGATTCATTGTTTCTGCAAGCTTTTCTCAAAACACACATCTTTTAAGTTTTTTTCACAGGTACAAAATATTTTAGTAAGCATTCTCCTCACGTCTAAGCATTTTTAACAAGCAGAAATCTTTCTGTCATTCATGCCAAGAGAGTTTTTAAATAAACATTAAACATTTTGTAAGCTTTGTAAACAAACAACCCAAACAATTATTCTCAACTGATATGGATTCAAACAGAACCCATTTCTGTTGAGAAGTAGGTGTAAAAGCTTCAGTAAGTTTTCGCAACAGACTTGGTTCCTTTTTATATTTGCTAAAAGCTTTTGCAAGCTTTGTAAGCAAAGAAAAACTTTTGTGAGGCTTCTCAACATACTTGGACCCAAGAAGATCCCTGTTTATTGAGAGATAGGTATAAAAATCTTTTGCAAGCCTTCTCAACAGACTTGGCTCCTTAAGTAAACAAAATCTCTCCCAAGCTTTCTCAACAAACAATATTTTGTAAGCCTATGAGGCTGGTGATAACATTTCTATAACATTACAGTTGACATTTCTATTGACACTTTCAATCAGTACAAAACCTGTAAGCATTCTTTATATGCTTAAAACCAACCATCAAACTTTTCAACATCAAAACATGCATATCATCATGAAACCAGAAATTTCTAATAAGCAATTCAATGCCTTGCTTAGTAATTCCTTTTTAATAAAAAAAACTCCCGTTGCTTATTTCATAAAATTTGTTTTTGTTACAGTCACAAGTTTTTACATGTCAGCTATAGTAAGTTTATTAGAGCAAAAGTTAGATGTTCCTTGACAACTAATGAAACATTTTAGAAACTGTTGATACCAGCATATTACTCCTTATGCCTTATTAATAGTCAGAGATATTTTAAGCCTGGAGTGATCGTTCTTGCCTGTTAATGGAAATTAAGTTATACATTTTAAAGAATCTTTTGTCTTTTCCTATCCTTGAACTTTAGTCGATACATTGCAGAAACTTTGGTTTATCAAATTGGTTGGAATTGAAGATATAGATATTTAAAATGCATATTAATTTCTATTCACTCCTACAAAAATTGATCAAGCATTTTTTTCAGTTTATTGTCTCAGATTTATAATTAAGATTAAATAAATAGATAGATATATCCTTAGTTAAAAATACAATACATAACTGGCTTTCTTTTAAAAATAAGTTCTAAATATATTAATAATGCATATAGTGTATAAAAAAGAACTTTATTTTGTTCTTGTTTTATGCTTTTTATTGATTTTAACATTATTGCTTTTCCTTATTCATTTTTGATTAGTTTACTTTTCATTTTATTGTTGCTTTTTATCACAACACTCAGTAACCGTTATTTCCAATCTAGGCTGTTTGCCTTGCTTAATATGAGTGATGAAATGTAAAATGCCTTGAGTCTTGTGACAAAATGTAACAACAAGATTAATGATAAATTTATTGAAAATGTTTCCTTTAAGAAATTCAGATAGCTATTTCTTTTGATTTCAATGTACAACACTACCACAATTCTCTGTGAAGCACCTTTTAAGGTATTTCTATAAGCCTTGGGATATTTAGTGTATAAAAATAAATTCTTTCCTTTGCTTAATAATATATTATAATGTATATCTTATAGATATCTTCTAGCTTGTGCTTTTTATCCAACCATCTCTTGCCTATAGTAATTAGATTTGTTGAGAATAATGTTCCTTTTGCAACAATCTTATTTGGGAACATTGTATGCAAGCAGGGTGTTTGTAGAATCTTAAAGGATTTTGTGAATTTCAGTAATAGTCCACAAATGATATCTTGAGCAAATTAATAAAAATGTGCTAAGAGTCTATTCTTAGAGTTATTTTTTTTTTAAATCTTCATAAACCATTGCTTATAGTTTGAACAAGCCCTGCTATGTCATTTCTGTTTATTCTACATCACATTCTGATAAAATTAAAGCTTGGAAGTCTGTAGCATTTGTTCTAACTTAATAACAATTTATTTCTTTGAGATATCTTACAAATAATTCCTTTCTGCATGTTAAAATCAAATAAAAAATTCAATATTTTTGATTTTTTTTCTTTTATTTCATTTTAAGTATTGAAATTTGCATGCATTAAAATGTATTTTGGTTGAAAATCTTAAATAAAACAAGGTCTTTATCTTTAAGAAAATATTCATTTTTTTTTTCTGTGCTTATTTGAAAGCATTTTGTAATACTTTGATGATTGTAAAGCTGAGCTTAGTATGGTAGAGTTTCACTATTTCTAGAATTTTGTACAGAAATGATGAGAATAAAGAAACTGGAATGAACTAAGGAACACGTTATCATCTGTTTTTGCAGTGAGATATGATAATTATACAAAAGCAAAGGCAACACAGAAATATTACCAGCAAAACAATAAAATCATTTGACACATTTGCTAAACCAGATTTTCAAAATCTAAATGGAAGTACAAGAAATGTAAGAAAGCAAGAATTTCCTTATTCACTTATGCGATAAACTGTTTTTTTTTTTAAGTATGACTTTATTGACAATGTAGCTTTCTTTATCTTGTGGCGACAATCTACTCACATTTTACGTGTAAAAATAAAATCCGAGTGGCATTCTGGGTAGCTTTTCTGTAAACCTTAAACATAAGTTTGTTATTATTTCTATGCGGCATGACATCTAGGAAGGGTAAAATATTGTTAGACTCGTATTCAAAGGTAAAATCTATTGTGTGTTCAATGTTATGTTTGTTGGTAAGGTTGAGTAAAAAATTTTTTTTGGGGGGGGGGAATTTATTAATAAAGAATCATCTATGTACCTGAAATAAGAATTTTGTGGTAAAATATTTTTGAAAGGACCATTTTCCAGAAATTCCAAAAATAGACAAGCAAAAATGCTACTTAGAGGAGGCTCCCATTGGTAAACTAAATTTTTATCTAAAAATTGTTATTGAAGATGAAAAAAACATTGACTGGTGATTAAATGGCACATTTTTCATGATTTTTATATGTAAGAATAAGTAATTTTATTTTTGTTTTAGTTAACTGTGTTTTTAGTAAATTTAGATATTTCTTTACATTTCCCATTTCTGTATATATTTTCTTCTTTCCCTCTCCCTTAGTGAGAGAACCTCTTGATTCTGTCATAGGGTAGAATACAGTGGCCTCTCTTTTTGAGGGCTGGATGGGTCTAACATCAGTTATCTTTGTTTTGATATTTTAGTTTGTTTTTTGGGGGGTTCATCCCCTCTCATTTTATATTGTGTACAAATTTTTATCTATAGTATTTTATAATCATGAAATGAAATTTTTATGTCATAAGGTGCTTTTTTTAGGTCCCCCTGAGAGTATGCAGTATTATGGTATATGGAGGATTGATTAGCGATAGATGAGTTTTTGTGGTGACTGTGACAATTCTAACGAATGAATGGGTTGTGAATCGGATTAGTTAGGTATAGGATAGAAAGTGACGACCAGCCTCAACCCCATTTCCCCCTTTCTGGCCTTGTGTATTTTATGCAATAAATCTTAACATTTGTGTATAAAGATTTTATATCTAAACTAGTCATATATTTGTTTTTGATGTCTATATTTTTTAATTTATATAAAAGAATGTCAGAATTTTTTTTATATGTGAGGAGCAAATTGTACCAAGAAGTGCAGTTAAAATTTTGATTAGTGTGCTGGCTAGTTTTTGTAGGGTGCTGCTTATTCCTGGTATAATGGGTCTGATCGGGATTTCCTGTTTATGTATTTTTGGTAATCCGTATATATATAATTAGAACGTAAGTTTCCACCCAATTATGTAATGCCTTGTTAAGAATCAACAGGAAAAATTACAAATCTAATATTCACATTGATAGCAAAACTTGAGAAAAAGGTAAAACATTAAAAGAAAAGGGAGGTAACTGTCATTATAACAACATGATAAAAAATGTGCTAATACCCTTGGGTAAGGTATGAATCCTCTTCTTCTCTCGCCACACTCCAGCTATGAGTAATAGCAGGACAGACCGGGTTCTATGGCAGCTGGTCTACCACAGAAAGAAATGGCAATCTACTGCAGGAAAAAAATCTGCCATGTCATTTGTATCTTTCGATACATGATCGCCTAAGTGTGTATCAGGTATGGCACATAACTGACTGAAATAGTGATGCCTATGAGTTGGGATCAAATATAGATTGGAGTCTAATAGAATGATAAGTTAAAGAACAAATAAGAAATGTTTATCAATCTAACACGTTTCACCTTTATTAAAGCTTCATCAGAGATTGAGATATGGAGAAAAAGAAAAAAGAAAAGAAAAGTACCAGAATTTCATATCTAGAAAATTTAAAAATCATTTTAATTGTCCAAAACATTTTTGGTGACTTCATGTTGATGAGATTGTCATCTGATCTGGAACAATTATTCCTTAGAGATGTTTTATTTCATTTTATTTAATTACAAAAGGAAAAGGACCCAAACTGTACACCTTCATACATGATGTTATTCACACTTCATGCATGATGTCATTTCAGAAGATGACTTTTTACACACACATACTGTAAATGTGCTTTCTTCATGCATGAATCTGTGGTGATATCCCCAGCTATAAAGCCATTTCAAAAGCTCTTTTTTTAATTTGATTTGCATTACAAAAGTAAAAAGGACCCACACTGTATATGTGAGCTGTCTTAAATAAAGATGCGATAATATCCCATCCAGAGGTCTTGGATTTGATTTTTAGAATTTTTGTTACAAAAGTTAAAAAAAAGGACCCACATAAATCAAAGTCATTTCAAAAGTTTCTTTTTCTTTCTACAAACGAAAAATACCCGCTAAAAATAAATGAGAGAGAGAAGGAAACAACAAGGGGAGTATTTCAACATCTTATCCCTCTCTTTACAAGTACTTTTAGAGATAAAGACAATGTGAAATTTTAATAGAAACAAAACATTTGTTACAATGACAAAAATATTTTTTACAGTATACAAATTGTACAAATTACAATATAGGCCTTGCACACATCAAACTATCAAAGCAGGTTAATAGCTCTTTCAAAATACAAATCTGTTTCTTAGAAAACAACACTTCATGTAAAGCAAATGCTTTCTTGAACAACAAAGGAATTTTAATAACTTTCTTTTAGAGCAACAGTTCATGTACATCTATTTCTTAGCAATGAAAGAAATTTGCTTACTTCAAAAAGTTCATAACTCAAAGTCCAAGGGGGTGAGAAAAGGTTGACCTATTTTGTAATTTGGACAATTTTTATATTGCAAAAATATTTTTTGTTTTTGTAATAAATGTGTTTCTTTACAAATTTCTCTTTGAACAAGAATAATTCTTTATGTACTGTTTCCCTTCAAGACATAGGCGATCATGGCTCTCCACAATTTCCTGTCCTTTGTAACTCTTAATAAATTTTGTCTTTTTATTATTTCTCATAAATCTTGTTCCACCATCCATTTACTCAAGCTCACTAAGTAGGTTATGCATTGTTTTTCTCTGTTCCTCTTGCTTTCAATCTGTTCTGTGAGTATCAGGACAGACTGAGTATCAGATTTTCCAAGCCCTCTTTACTCAACACATGCACCAAAAATTTCAACTGTCTCTTTCTGATGTTAAGTATAAGTTTCCTTTTTGTTTCCATTTTCTCTAAAACTTTGTTGTTGCTCACATATTCGGGCCATGGTATCCTCAGTGTCCTTCTGTAGAACCATATTTCTGTTGCTTCAAGTCTCTTCATCTTTGAGGAGATTGTCCAACATTCACTACCATATAGAAGGACAGATATCACTTAACAGTTCAGTACTCTTTTCTTAGTTTCTAACAAAATTTTTTCTTTCTTAATACCCTGCTTAGCTTTTGGAATGCATCTTTGGATTTCAGTGTTGCACTTTCCATCCTCTGTTAAAACACTTCCCAGATATTTAAACTTTTTTTGTACTTGTTTGATTTTGGTATCATCCTTTTAACAACAATTCATTCTGTCTTCTTGCAGTTGATGTTTAATTCTTTCTTCTTTGTAGGAGTTTTTGTCGTTTTCTTTCATATCTGCTAGCAACACTGTGTCATGTGCATATCTTAGGTTGTTAAGATTGTGGCCGCCAATAATGAATCCTGGTAGGACTTCTAATTCTTTCAGTAGCGGTTGAATAAGTCCAGTGAGAAGACATATCCTTGTCATTACATCCCTTTCTATTTTTGCTAAACCCAGATTCTTTCCGTATGCAGGTAGTTTGCTGCCAGTAGGTTCTAACTAAATATCCTTCCTAAATATCTCAAGGTTGCTAAGTAGTTCAACAGGTCTATGAAGAAACCCTTGTCCATTTAAATCTTCTTCCACCTATCCAATTTCTTCTCGCGACCTTTTCTTTTTGCCCCCCCCCACTCCCATTGTACATATGCATTGTCTTCCCGAACGAAGTTGCAGTGATATTACCTTTCTTCATCTATATAAAAAAAATTATTTTGTTTTGTTTTGAATTTTCATTATAAAAAAAAAAAGAAAAAAAAAAGGACCCATGTACACGTGACCTGTTTTCCTGCACAATACCATTGTAGGAATCCTTCTACTCGGTTTTTCGTTGAATGTTAAAATTTGGAGTGTCGGGATTCGATACATTAACAAAATATCGTTACAGGGTCGCTCGTAATTTGACCGTCTAGCTAGAGAATAATCAAATGATTTTCATTGAAGGAATAAAATTCAGTAGAAAAGACAACGTAGTTTCAACAAATAAACATTAATTTAGCGACAAGAATACAAGCAGTTGGTGATAGATTGGAAAGTAATAAATGTCTTTTGTTTGGGTTGATAAAGAAAAGTTCTGAAATAAAATATAAATTCTCTTTGTGTACGTATGTGAGAAACAATAAAATGTTATGATATGTGTGTTTGTATGAAACAGTCAACATGTATGTGCGTGATTCATAGTAAAGCGGATACGAGAGATAGGAATTGTTTCTTACTGTTGGCGGTGTTGCCATAGTCTGGAGTTTGTCAACGCTGTCGCTTTTAGCATGAGGTCACGAAGATCATCAAGCGAGTGTTGTGTGAACTTTGGTGACGGCCGCGTGTATCCTATTTGGGAATGGATTTCGTATGTTTTTATACACTTTTTCCGAACAAAATCGGCTGCAGAATTAAATTATTTATTTGTTTTTTTTTCTAATTGACCCTGAAATGACACGTGATATGTCTTCTACTACATCCGTACGATATTTGGTCGGTCTACTTAAAAATAATGATGACTAAAAAAAGTAAAACATTCTGATTTGTAATCTATGATTTTTATTGGTGTGTTTTTTATGTAAGTGTTAGTTTTCTTGAGTGTGATTGGTTTATAAATATTGTATTTGATATTTTAGTGGACACGACACCATTTCAGAATTTTTTTTTTCTGTAAGTAAAATGCTCCACCATTTGTTACTGTGTGTACTGTAAAACTAAAGTGAGGAGCAAGTTTTTTCTTCTGCAATAAAAACAAAACGCAGTAATTCTCGAATTTTAAATAAAAAAATAAAACAAAGAGGAAAATCCAATAAAAAATGATAATTTAGGAAAATAAAGGAAAAAAACCCAGAAAATTGAATAAATCTATGACCTCTGCCATATTTCAAACAGGATCTTTCTGTCTTTGTTGTTATGCTCTTTGTAAATAGCTGAAAACACGTGCTTACGGTCAAGCAGCATTGGTACCGGAAATGAGCACCGTACAGCTTTACGACTGTCGTGAAATATAACAGGCTTCTGCTCGAAGCAGTCACAACATAGCCGAGATTTGAAAAGTATTTTAACAATTAATTAATTAGTATTATAGATTTGTAATTATTTACTTTAAAAACACCTTAATTTTCTTTTATTGTTATTCAACACAGAAAATCTGTCCTTCTCCCACGATAAACTTTGTACTTTTTATTACGTAATAGTAATACATGATGATAACAAACTTACAAATGTTGTTATTCGGGAGAGATTTCCTCAGAAGAAAATCAAGTAATGTATCGAACTTTCACCAATTTTGTTCGTACGACGAACATTAACAATAATAGACAAGTATCATCACTGTGTGCTTCTGGTGCTTACTTCAGTTTTTCTTGTATTAGAGTTAGAGACTCGATTTTATGTCCACCTTGGCCTTGGGGTATTTGTCGTCATTCCTTCGTAGTCAACAAAGTTTACCTGTCGTTTCACCGGAGAATGGATTCTAAAGAAGACCCTACTTTGTCTTCTTTGCCCGATTCAGCTGCTATGATCACACATGAAAGGTCTGACGACACTGCAGGAATAATTGGTAAATTGATTTTACTTACTTAATAATCGCACAAACTTTTGACTTTCGTTACCAATAATGTCCATAAACTGGACAAACCGTTGTCGAAGGGAACACTAATGATCAGATTTATGATTGTATCGGGTCAAGAACTTTAAGTATTAGGAAAAAAAAAAAAATGTTACACTATAAGAAATCCTTCTCACATCCTCTATAAAAACAAAATGTCCCAGTGACCTGGTGGAAGGTATAATTTTTAAATTAAATGTTTTTAACTCTAAATATTTAGTAAGAAAGGTGTGATTTTATATGTTTATTAAAAAACATCCTAGTTTACATAACGTTGAATTAGATTAGAATTTGATGGTATCTTGCTGTTGCGTCTCCAGTGTATTTTTTTAACTTGTGGGTGCCGTTCTTTTTTTAAGTCAGCTTGGCGGCGAGTAAGAATTTGCACTTTAAAATTAGTTCAGAACTTCAGATCATTTTTATTATTACAAGATGGGGCCCAAATAATTTTTTTTCTAGAGGGGAAGTTCCCAATATACCCTTCAATTGCTTTCGTGGAGCAGCGGTTTGCAAGCTAGTTTTGTAAGATTTTTTTTCTATAGCAAGTTTGATCCTCACTGGACGGCCAGCAATTCTAACCTTGTGTCAAACAAGTGTTGAACTGGTAAATACTTTGAATTTTAAACTAGAATATGAATGGTAATTCTTTTTTATTTGTATTATTTATTTTGTAAATAAATAAATAAATAAAAAAAACATGATGAAACAAACGTTATACCTTTACTCAGGCTGAACTTCCTCCTGAACCCTTTCAAAATTAAATTAGTACTTAACTAGGCTTAATTAATTTTTTGAATATATAATATTTTATTTTTCTTAATAAATAAGTAAATAAGTTATCGTGTTCTTTACAGCTTTAAAGCTGTAAAGAACACGATAACTTATTTAATTTAACTTTATAACCTGTGGCAACGAAAAAGGTTAAAGCCTTTTTTAAGTTTAACCTTTTTCGTTGCCACAGGTTATAAAGTTAGCTGTTATAGTTGCATTTTTATTTTTTTTATTTTCTGGGTAAATGTTTAAAAATAAATTTACTTTTTTTGTCAGGTTTCGTTTCAGTATGTATATTTCTAATTTTAATTAGATTATTTGTGACGCTTTTTTTTATTTTTTTAAATCCAAATAGTTATCCGGTTAAGATTTTAACATTAAACTAAAAATGTGAGTCTGCTACAATAACCGATTTTATTTTATGCAATAAGCACGTGAGATACTTTTTTTTTTCATTCACAAACCAAGGACTTATTAATGAATTGAAAAGAATATATTCATCCACGGTACTTAACATTGTTAAAAACTTTTTGTTTTATAAAGTTGCTCCTGGCACCACGTTTCGGTCGAGCGACTTTCAGACTGTGAGGTGTGGGAGTGGGAAAGGAAACCACTTTATTTCAGACCCCCACCTTAACAAAACGTGCATTTATTCTGCTTTAATAGAGATTCCATTTCTCTTTTCAACTGTCCTCTATAACTGTAAGTTTGCTTTGGGAGTAAAGACGTTTCCATTTTTCACAAATTACGCCTGACAAGGGCTGAAGAATTGATCGACTGAAACATTGTGTAAACTAAACAACAGCAACTATGCAAAGAAGAGACTGGAGAATCCAGACATGTTGGTTGAATATATTAATAATGACTCTTCTCAAAGTTATACACTAAAATCTTACTTTTTAGTTTCATTACAAGACTCTGTGTGTGTAATTGATTGGACATTGTGAAAGTTTATAATGGATTGACAGCTTTTACTGATACTGCCTCGGTAGGGATGATAGGGGGGAGTGATTTGTTCAAGTGTTTTCACAGCCACTATCTTTTCTAACAACCATCATTGTATTAAGCTTTTTGGTGATAGAACAAAGCTCAAGAAGATGTGGATTCATGCCTTAAGTGTATTAGCTCTAAGTAAACCTAAACAGTCTTAGCCAGAATTTGAATTAAGTTTATTGATTCTGTTTTCACTTTGGATAACTTTGTCTCTACTAATCTTTCATAAAAAATGTTGCTAGAAATAGTTTTTCTTGCATGTACAATGCTGAGTTTTCATACCATTTGTATCTAGGTGCTTCAGCAAATCTAATCTGGTTGAATGTCACTATTGAGTAGTGTGTTTGATACTCACTGGATGCTCTATACAAAATTTGACATAACCCAACAAGACTTGACAATTGACATTGTATAATACACTTAAGCTCGCTTTAGTTTAGTAGTTTTACTACTTTTGATAATTTCAGCTCTTCAGATTGTTATTTTTTTCTAATTTTTGTTGTTGTAATGATCTTTCAAATTCTGTCTATATTTCTGAGATGAGGTATTATGTACAGTATTTACATTAGTCGGACTATATTGTCCTCATCTTTGTCGCCATATTTGTCACAACGTTTCGGCCGTTGTACGCTCCGGCCTTCTTCAGGTGGTTAGAATTTCGAACTGAACCCTTTATTTCGATCACTGGGGTAGACTGTTCTAGTTCCACGTGCC
Organism: Acanthosepion esculentum; assembly: GCA_964036315.1. Classification (NCBI taxonomy): domain Eukaryota; kingdom Metazoa; phylum Mollusca; class Cephalopoda; order Sepiida; family Sepiidae; genus Acanthosepion; species Acanthosepion esculentum. The sequence continues at coordinate 111,493,544 of OZ038484.1, forward strand.
ATGTTTGATGGATGTCAGTTATCAGTTATCTCCTGCTATTTTTCCCTCTGAAAGTTCTCCACTGCCTTAATCGGGTATTGAACTCACACTCTTTGGGTCTGTCACTGTCGAAATTCCAACCACCTGAAGAAGGCCGGAGCGTACAACGGCCGAAACGTTGTGACAAATATGGCGACAAAGATGAGGACAATAGTCCGACTAATGTAAATACTGTATCTTTCAAATTGTTTCAGAATTCCATATTTAATGTTACCATCATACTCTACAATTTTTTCCAGGTTAGATATTGCCCCACCTGTTGTTTTTTTATTCCATCATCTGTTGGAAAGGCAACATTCACTTTGACTTGTGTCTTTTTTATTTATTGTTTTTTATACAGCCTCCTCAGCTAAAGTGAATTTCAAAGTTCCATAGAATTTCACTTTTTGCATTCTTTAATACAACTTCTGGTCTGTGCTTATACCATTAATTTTCAATGTAAAAGAAAATTTGTGGCATAATGTGTGTGTACAGGGGAATAACTTTAGGAAGCACCTAAAATGAGTGATCTCCCATATGAAATCCCTATAGATTGGGAGGGGGGAGATATCTCGTCAGATTCCGTTACAAAAATATCTGATTTAATGAAAATGGCTCATTTTTGACAACATTTTTTTAAGAACGTATAGGAAAAAATGCTACAATTTCTCATAACTTTTCTTATTTTAGAATTAGTCATGAACAATTAATGTCTTATTTTTTAGTTAACTGAATGAAATTTCTCCATTATCCTACAGTATGTAGCAACTTTGAAAACATGCAGCTATTTCAAACAATTTTTTTCAGATCTGTTGGTAATCACTTGTTTGGAAATGTTTATATTTTTCAGTGAGGAAATATTTTGTAACTAAAATTCAGAATAAATGCTGATTTCACATGAATGTTAGATTGTTTATGATTAGTATATGGAATTGAAAAGCATATTAAAAATGGTGGAGGTGCTATTCTAGAATAATACAAAATTTGTTTCCTCAGATTGTTAAAAATATGCTACCAGTTTTAACTGAGGAGTATTTGCAATATGATGTATAATAAAATGTTGATCATCAAAAAAAGTCTTGAGTTAATTTTAATATTAAGAACATAAAATCTTATTTTTCTTTTTTTTGGCATATAACATTATTTATAAAATTTTTCTTTGCTGGTTTTGTTACTTGCTGAGAGTGTTCCTTACATTAAAATAACTAAAATTGTATTGAGACTAAAAAGCCTTTATTTAAAAAAATATCACTAAATTATGCCAATATTTTGCTGCCTTTTTTTAACGGTAGAATGAAGAAACAGAAACAAAGACTAAAAACAATTGAACTAGATTATTCTATATATGGCGGATTAGTCATAATTTTGAAAAATGAGTTTGTAGTAAAGTAGCAGTCACTCATGCCAATTTGAAATTAAAAACGTGTCTCTGCTGATGCAGAAATTTTGAGCTTATAAAATGTAAAAAAAGCCTATAAAAATGTAAAAAAAAATTGAAGGATCATCAGGCCAGGTTCAAACATAGCTTGTAGTATGGAGAACTTTTAAAATATATATATATATCTCTGGTCACTGACATGAATCTATATAATACATTCATGTCAGTTTGATTGCTACTGGTACAATGTGATCTAGTACTACCAGTTGCATGGTCTGGAGATTGGTGTCTAAATTGGTTCCCTTACTGGGTTTATTTGGTAAGGAGGGTTGCTAGAAAATCTGTAGAATTAAAAACAAAACTTATCAAAGGGTGGATGAATCCTTCTAAAGGGTCAATGGCTATTTAGAATTTTCAGAGTGAGAAGGATACTCTGAAAAACCTGCTGCAGATATTTAGAGGGTGGTATGTGTATAGCACATGTTTCTGCAATTTTTATGTGCAGATATTTCTTCAAGAGATTTGCAGTGATGGAACTGTGACAACTATACAGACCTAATGTCTGCAAAGAACCATGCAAGGCAGAGACTGGCCTGAAGTGTCATATATGTGCACATTGTTGTGTGGATATCAATGAAGAGATGGCATCCTGAAATAGTGTTGCAATATATGGCTTTTCTGCCAAGCCACTGGCTCACATTGATTGCCACAAATCCTACATGCATGAGTTGCATTTACATCAACATCTGCATCCAGTAATTAATCTGAAACAGTTCCAAAGCCTTACCACTTATATCAATAACATTGTCATCGTTAAGTTGGTTGCTTCTTTACTCTAGAACTACCCTGTGCATCACCATGTAAGATGCAAAAGAAACTCAATTATCATCTGGGATTACGTAGAAAAAGCCAAACCCTTCAACTGAAAAGGTGATAGATGTGGTTTATGGCTTTCGGAAAAACTAATGATTCTAAAAAAAAGAAGCGAGTTAATGATCTCATGCATACATAGGAACAAATACCTACTTGAGCACATTAACCCAAATTAATATGGTTTTCTCACATTTGAACACCACTCATACTAGTATTATTGTTGCTATTATATTATAAATATTGTTAATATTTTTATTATTATTAATGTTATATTTTTATTATTCTTACTATGACCTATTATTACTATTATTATTATTAATATTACTCATTATTTTCAGTATTACTATTATCTATTATTATTATTATATTATTACTGTCTTTACTACTACTATTATTATTATCACTGCATATATATTGTTTTTATTTTATTATTATTTTATCATTACTTAACTATTGTTTTTTTAAGTAGCTTACCCCAGCTTAAAAATGAGTTACCTCCCTTGACACTTTACATTTTTATACCAACATTCTTAGATGGTCATTTTTTTAAAATAGAATTTAGAATTTTTTAATTTTATGTGTAAGTTTGAACATAAATTTAGATTATAGTGCAATTAAATATATAAGAACATTAATAATTTATCCAACTAACATCGCAAGACACCGAAATATTAACCAGATTGCGAACAGTTCTTTTGTACCTGATGATTGTATAGTGCATGAAACTCCGAGTGGTACTGTCAGCTTGGGGTACTATGTATATTTATTAATATATATTCAATAGCTCTGTTATTCTGCATTGAGCACTGTTTTACTTACACAGAGGGAGATGCATATATATATATATATATATATATGAAGGCATGCTGAAAAGTTCTTGGTATAACCCTCTTCCAAAAATTTAACCAAATGACCAAACATTAAAATTCTGTGGAGATGGTCTATTTGGGCCCCCTTTTTAATATTTTTTGTGTGTGTATAACCCTTTTCACAGACCACACAAATACTACACTGAGTCTTAACAAAGGGAGTGATCCACTGATCCATAGATAAATAATCCTGTCAATTTTTGATGTGTTCTATACTAGCAATAGTAATAATGAATAGTGTATCTAGCCAAAGTGTTAAGATAAAACAAGAGTAAAGTTGTTATAATATTAAGCTTAGCTTAGCACAAGGTAACAATTGTTGGGGCACTTAGTAAGGATTGAACTCACCAGTTGGTAGTAATGATCAAATTAACTTGCTAACCATTATCCCACACCAAAGCACCCCAAAAAATGGAGTAGGTTAATAATAAATTAATAGTAGTGAAAATACTTTATCTAAAAAATAACTATATATGTTTTTTTTTTTAAAGTGACACTTTGACAATGACTTGATAAGAATTTGGGTTAAGTACATGATATTAAGAATTCCCTTGTCAGGCTGGTTAGGTGAACATGGACAAGTTGGTGATATTTCAATCAGTGGTCACCATGATTACCACAAAGTTGTGATTTTGCAAGAATTCTGATTAAAGGAATAATGGTCAATGGAATGTGCGCCAACTGAGAAAGAATTTGTAGAAATATGTATTTCTGAGTTGTTCATGTAACTGTCTATATACACACCATATATTTTTAATTTTTTTTAGCTTTGGGCAGAACCAGAAGTCACAGATAATCTTGACTGTAGTTGGGCTAACAGACAAAGGGGTTTTAGTTTTAATAAGATAGGAAGAACCTGTTCACTCAGTCATGAATGTAGCAGTCATAAAGTACAGAAACTCACTTAGTGGTATCTTACTGGTGAGTTAATAATTTTATGGGACAGTGTTTGTTCAAATAGGTGCTTTAAAGTCCTCCTTGATTGGTTGCTAAGTTATATCAAAGCTATGTAACTGGTTCTTAAGATATCTGTCTATATTTCTGAGATGAGGTATTGTAATTATTTACACTATTTACATTGTTTGGACTGTTATTTTCATTTTTGTTGCCATATACATGATGTTTCAGCCATTATACTTGGCCGAAACATTGTGAAAAAGGCAACAAAGATGAGGACAACAGTCCAAACAATGTAAATAGTGTAAATGGTTCTTAAGATGGTTAGTTATATTCTGTAGTTTACACTGTTCTAATTTAAATGTTTTCCTTTCAAATTTCCAGTGATTGGAGATGAAATTCTCAAGGGTCAAACAGCCGATACCAATTCCCATTTTTTGTGCAAGCATTTGTTCACTTTAGGAGTCAAAGTTAAAAAGGTAAAGCCCAACACCTGATTTCATTGTTTCTACTCTTGTTTGAGAAAAGTTATCAGTCTTTTTGTTTTTGTTTTGCTAACATTTCATTTGGTGTCAACCAACCCAGAATACATTTCTGCTTATTGCATTTAGCAAAATGCTATCCTTGCAAAGAAATATGGAATGGTGTAATACAGTGGTTCTGAACCCTTTTCAAGTCAGAAACTCCTTTCAAGATTTCAAAATCTTTCATGCACCTCTTTATGTTGAGGTTAAAAAAAATTAAATTTAAAAATGTCAAAATTGGCAAATTGTTTATTAAAAGGTCTTAATTAAAAAATATTAGAATTTATCAGATGTCAAAACAAGAAGTTTGTATAAAGATATGAATAAAACTGTTGTGTGCTGACTGCTGTTGCTTTTTTTTCTCGATTAACTGTGAGAAATGTTTTATGTTCATACTTTTGAAAATCTTTATTTTTTATGCTAATTGGGATCTGCAATTGAAGAATCATTTGCAGATTTGGGACATGATGCCAAAATAAAAGTAAAAAATTGTATACATCGGCAATAAAATGAAATAATTTTATTTTTGTACCCTTTTCTCACATCCACAAAATAACTTTATACAGCCTTTTAGAGTGCATGCACCCCAGGTGAAGGGTTTCTTACAGAGACTGGTTATGTTTACTTCATGCTAATGCTCGTTGGCCATCTGCCTCCCCTCCAGGCATGTTGGGTGTCTGCCTCCCCTCCGGGCATGGGTTAGCATGGGAATCAACATTTATTCCTGGTTCACCACTAGTCAGTGAGGTTGATTTGAAACCGGCAAATCCTTCTGTAGATGATGCAGTCTGGCAACTGTGAAGAATTCTGGTTTCAGGATATTGCCCTTCTGAAGAAAAGCCCTCAAGCCTGTACAATAAAGTGGGGTGTGGCACATATGATCCTGCTTGCACTCATTTCTAGCAACTGGAAAGCTGTTTTACACCGCTCTTATCGTTTTCCACTTAATCATTGCAAAATGAAAGACTGAAAAAGTGTTTGCCCCTTGTTCAAATATTGAATGAAATGTGAATAAAAATGTTCACACATCAAGACATTCACTTGGTTGAGATTATTTTTATCAAGAATACCTTTTTCATATTCTTTATATATGTGTGTGTGTGTGTAAAATAAGATGGAGACTTTAATTATCCATTTTGGTTATAATTTATTTTGTGAACACCGAGGTGGTCAACTCTTCAGATCAAAATCTCCTCCATAAAGTCTCTGTCTTCTTATCATTAGCTCTGGAGTCTACATTAAGCTCTCCCTGGATTGATTATATCCTCCTCGGAATTATCCCTTCCAGTCACTAATGGGTAAGATATATATATATATATATATATATATATATGATAAACTATAGTTTTAAGGTATGCTATATTTATGGTTTAAAGTGTTCAATATCAGGAATAGTGTATGAAAATATAAAAGTGAACACTGAAGTCAACACCCAGGGACGACAATCTGTTTCATATTAAACGCAATCATCAGGCCATGCAAGGCCTAACAATTGTGTTTAGCATGAAACAGATTGTTGCCTTTGGATGTTGACTTCAATATCTACTATCATATTTATATATAGCTATCCATCGGACACAAAGATGTTGTCTGGATATTTAAGTAGGAAAAATTCAGGAGATATTAACCTCTGCGATAGTAAAGTATCTGAAGAAAGAGTAGGCATTTTTTTTTTTTCAGTCCTTTTATTGGAAAAAAAGTGTTTCATATGTTGTCAAGTATCATAATTCATAGAATTGAATTAAAATCAGAGTAGTGGATTTTTAACAAGATTTTGTTTTTAATGTTTAGCATTCATTTTTTTAAAACTCTTCTTTAAACCAGTTCAGATCATCAGATCACTACCTGCTATTCCACATACACTAGGTTGACTCCTCCTCATTCCCTTCATATTCCATTGTTAAGGAGGAAGTTGAACACTTGTGGGGATGCGTCCCTGATCACTACAATCTTAACCTCTTCAAGTCTCGGGTCAATCATTATATATCCTACATCTATCCACTCCTTATTTTCTCCTCTTATGCTCTTTAAACAACCTCATTCGGTAACCTTTTACCTTGAGTGGCTCTTGGGCCTTGAATTAAGTGAATTATAGTATTAGAAAAATAAACAAAAAATTTACAAAAACATGTTTAATAAAACATGACTGGTGCCTCAGCATAAAGCAATGGTTAGTGAGGTAGTCTGGTGAACCATTATTACTGAATACTGAATTTGATCCTAACTGTGTGTTCCATACTTATGGCCTAAGCCAAGCTTAGTAAATAACAGCAATTTAAGGATTGTTTTTATTTATTTATTGTTATTTATTAAACTTTCATTTTATTTTTTTTTAAATTATTGCATTTTCTTATTATTGAAGCAAATTCGTAAATAGTGGTTATCTCCCTTGAACCCTTAATATAAGCTTTATTGTAGATTCATCTCCAGAAATGACTGAGAAGGAGGTTCTTTGGTGTGATATGCTTGTCAGAATTGACATTTTATTCTTCATAAAATTTTAGTGCGCAAGGAGAATTTCTTGGCAGTGCCCATCTCCTCTCGAAATATCATAAGGCAGGTAGTTATGATATCAGTTGCAGGAAGGAATCTGTGACTATATGACCTGACTATAAACACTCAATCATCATAATATGTCAGTTACTAAAAGACAGTTAATATGATCAGTGATGACTGGACAAAGCACAAAGACAATTGGATTAATGCCTTTCCAAAAGAGATTAATGTGAAAGGGATACAAATAATTTTAACTAGAATTTGAACCCAGTTCTCTGTTTTCCAAGCTTATTTACTTTCTTTGCATTTTCTAGAATAAATTAATACTTGAGGAAATGGAAATTTGTTAGTTTTATGTTAACAGTATAAGCAAGATCTAGCATCAATCTGTTTTTTTTTTTTTTTTTTTTTTTTTATAGTATCTGTTTTGGTTAGTCTAATAAAGGAAGTAAAGAGTAATTTTATACACTGGTTTCAAAAATTTGGAAATGTTCTATTGTACTTCTTTATAAATTGTCTTTGATTTGATTTGAAATTTTGTATCTTGGTATTTATTTTACATAAAGACAGCTTAAAGGAGTTCCCCACTGTAGAGTAATGGTAAACACTTCTTAATGAGTATCCATACTTATGGCTTGTGCTAGACTAGGTTAAGCTTAGTAAATATCTTTAAGAATAACCTCGTAAGTAAAAATATATCTCGTAAAAATACAAGGGGGTCCTAAAATCTTGCATATATTTTAAATTTTAATACCCACATTCTTCCAAAGGCCGTCCTGTCAACTTAGGCTGTAGAATATGCTGACTGCACCTGCAGATAGTTAAGAACCCCCACCCCAACTCAAATGGGCTACCTGTTTGCTGTGGGTGGCGACCTTGATATCTGGGGGAAGGATCCTGGTGGTTGAGGATTTCAATGGCCAGGGTTACATACTTCTGATTCCCAACACACCATTTTAGCCCTTACTTGGACTAGACAGGCAGTCAGAGAGGCCCGATCCTATCAATCAATTCAAGCCCTAATGCCTATAACGATACCAAATTGAGTACTTTAGGGAAACTTTACCCAAATGAACTATTGGATGGATAACAACTCGACCTAATGTATAGGCATTAGAAGGCACTGGCTGATGGTCAATCGGTTTGTAGAGACATTTAGGGGTGGACATAGCTGTTAACACTTCAATTTGTTCATTGAAAAATTGGGTAGTGCGACAAATGTGGTGACAGGTACTCCAGGTCTCTCATGAATCCGAGTATACTGGTTTGTGTAACCATGACCTGTCAAGGCTATTGGGTTTCCCCCTTGACATGACCCAACATTGGGCTCCGAGGTGGGTGGGGAGCACAGTCAGTTAAATTTAATTCTTATGAATCAAAATAAAGAACCCAAGCAATACCTTTCGGACTCAGATTCTGAAAAAGAAACTAATACAGACTTTCCGAGATTATTTCTGCTCGAGTCTTTGGATGAAACTCCTTTGTTGAGACTGTCTCCTTTCTTGATTGAGAAAGTATTGTCCAGTCGGATTAATCCAAAATTGGTTGGAAAGATGAGAGACGGCAATTTGACAGTGGGGGTTGAAACCAGAAAACGTTGGGAATCTATAACGAAAATGAAGACTTTACACAAGATTGAATCCATCAAAGGGAGTGATTAGAAGTAAAGAACACTCTCTTACCACACCAGAAGAAATTTTATCTGTCTTGGAATACATACATCCTTATGTTTAACTCACCTAAAATTCCATCTAAAACCAAAATAGGCTACAATGTCGAGCCAGTGGAGCTATATATCCTGGCTCCTCTGAGATGTTTTAGATGTCAAAAATTTGGACATCAAAGAGATAATTGTATGAGTCATCTACATGCACAAAATGTGGCCAAAAAGACTCTGATCATGGTGAAGATAAGTGCCAAGATGAAATTAAATGCGCAAATTGCCAGGAAAATCATCTATCTTATTCTTGAACTTGTGATTACTGGAAAAAAAAATGCGATTATAGAAGTGAAATATAAAAGGAACATTTCTTTTTCAGGAGCAAAAAAAGTAGTTGAAGGGTACACGAGGGGCTTTTCCTATGCAAGAATAGTAGATAGGACAGGTCGTAATAACTCCAATCAGACTGACAAGTATAGGGACCTTATTGAGAGGCTCGTACATTTGGGGACAAATGATTGGCCCAATTTTCAAAAAAATCTGAAAGAACTATATTACAAAGAATTGGTAGGCTGAACCAGGAAAAGGTAACAGCCAGTAAGAGTATAACATCATCTCAGACTCAGACCTCTCCTCCCAAAAATGTTAAGCCATCTGCAGAACAAAGGCCACAGGGATCACCTATACGTTCAACAAAGTCCCTAAACACTAGATTAAGTGCATCACCAAATAGAATGGAAACAATCAAGCAAAAGTTGGATATCCATAAAATCCAAGTCTCTACTGAAAATCGTTTTGATAAATTGGAAGAGATGGAAGTAGAGATCCAAAACTCACAAACTGCTAAAACTTCTAAATGAAAGGAAACACTAATGAGCCATAAAACACAAGATTACAAGTGTGTATGAAATAATGCAATAGAACTGAAGTGAAGGCAAACATTAACGAGCTGCTTCTGTTGATAATAAACCTGAATTCAATAGTTATTTGCCTTCAGGAAACCTTTCTTTGATAACATAAATATTACAGTGTACAAGCAATACAATTATATAGATGACACTGGTCTTCGGGCATCAGGTGGTACATCATTCCTGACTAAGATGGTACATCCATTTTAGGAATGATGTTCCACAAAGTCAGATGAACTTAACAACAAATTTACAGGTGATAGTTGTAAAAGTAACGCTACACAGACCAATTAACATTTACTTGGTGTACATCCCACTGAATGAAGAGATAAATAAAACCGAATTGCAGGAAATTATAAAGCAATTCCCTGCTCCCTTTATGTTACTAGGGGATTTTAATTGTCACAGCAACATATGAGGATGTACAGATACAAACCAGAAAGGAAAGAGTATGGAATCTGTTATAAATAACAACGATTTGTGTATCTATAACGATAAATCCCCAGCTTGAATATATTCGTTCTCTGGCAGTTACTCGGCAATCGATTTGTCTTTGTGCGATCCATCTATCTTTATGGACTTTTCCTGGAAAGAACTGATGGACACATGTGGTAGCGATCATTTTTCAATTGTTCTGCCAAATTCAGAGCAAAGTGACTAAAATCCCCAATATTGGAAATTGAGTAAAGCAAAATGGAAGAAATTTCAAATGCTATGTTCTGAAAAACTAAAAGGATTATGCATCAAGGACATAACAGTTTGCAGAAATCCTGGTCTGTATAGCAAAGAAATATACATCCCAAAGAATGAAAAAAAAAAAAGAAAAACATAATAGACATTGGTTTAATGATGAGTGTAAAAAGGCTATCAGGCTCAGAAGAAGGGCTTTAAGGGATTTTAACAATGAGCCCACAACAGATAACTTGCTGAAATTTAAGAAACTTCAAGCAAAATTTTGGAAAATAATCAAAGATAACAAACAGGAATGTTGGAAAAGTTACATCAGCAAACATAATTCAGCGACAAAAACGAAATCTGTGTAGGATATGATAAAGAAGATAGCTGGTAAATTTCATACTAATACAATAAAACACCTTTCCATAAATAATAAAATAACCCACAAAAAGGATAATGCTAACAAATTAGCAATAACCATCTAAAAAAAAAAGAAAAAAAACCAAGAATGGTAGTCAATGGTTAAGTTCAAACAAAAAATTAACTTTAAATCCTATAATGCTGAGAGAGCTACACCCTTTCATTTACAATAGAGTAATTGAATGAATTTATAAAGAAAGCCCATGATACAACTGTGGGACCATACGGTATTCATTATCAATTCCTAAAGCAGCTGCCAAACAAATCATTGCAACTGTTTCTAAAATTATTTAATAACATATGGACAAGTGGCCACTTCCCACATTTGTGGAGACAGTCTTTCATCATTCCTATTCCGAAACCTAGGAAGGATGATTTAGAACCTGGAAATTACAGGCCGATAGCGTTAATGAGTTGTCTGTGTAAAACTATGGAAAGAACGGTTAACAACAGATTGAGTTGGTATTTGGAAAAGAACGGCCAAGTCAGTGATTACCCATGTGCATTCAGAAAAAAAGAAGTGGTAGATCACTTAGTGCGGCTGGAGATTTTTGTCAGGGAAGCATTTCTTCGGAAGGAACATCTCACGGCAGTCTTTTTTGACTTAGAAAAAAACCTATGATACTACATGGAAGTTCAGCTTTTTTTTTTTTTTTTTTTGCGTTAAAATCAATTCCATAGTTAAATCCCTAAGCCTAGGAATTAGATGCTCCCTCTATGTTGACGATTTCTTAATCATGTACAAATCTCGACATATGAACACAATAGAAAGGTCACTTGGGCAATGCTTAAATGAAATACAGAAATAGGCCATGGAAAATGGGTTTACGTTTTGTAAAACAAAAACTAAATGTATACATTTCTGCAAATTAAGAAAATTGCATAATGATACATGTTTGAAATTAGATGAAGCAGAAATTCCAGTAGTGGAACAGCACAAGTTTCTAGGTGAAACTTTTGACAGGAAACCCTCATCTGAAGTATTTGAAAACGAAATGTAGCAAAGTCCTACAACTTCTGTGTGTAGTGGCTCATACTGAACGGAGAGTAGATCAGTATATTTTGATCAAACTATATCAATCGCTACTCTGTTCCAAACTGGATTATGTTAGTTTTATATATGGGGTAGCCAGAAAGTCGTACATGAAAATCCTCAATGCAACTTACCATCAAGGGCTCAGTGGAGAGCTTATACACAGAAGCTGGTGAAACCCCGCCACATCTACAGCATATTAAGCTGGCATTGCAGTATTATGTGAAAATTAAATTGTGCCCAACTAATCCAGCTTATAGAACTACATTTGACCCAAACTATTGTGATCAATTCTGTCATGCAGAAAATGCCATGCAACCATACGGACTTAGGATGAAAATCCATTGCTGAACAATTAGGTGCTTCATTATCAAATATACAAGACACAATGATATCCAGTATTCCATCATGGACGATTAAACATTGTGAAGCCATTCTTGAAATGCATAATTTTCTAAAGGAAAAAACCCACCCTCTCACATTTCTGAACAAATTCCAGGAAATACCGGAAAACTTCCATAATTATACAATTTATATGGACAGGTCAAAAAGTGGGGATAAAACAGGATGTGCAGCAGTTAGCCAAAAAATTGCCAAAAAGAAATGCCTCCCAAAAGGAAGTTTGATTTTCACTGCAGGGGCTTATGCAATCTAGTTAGCTCTAGACATCATCCCTGAGAGCAAACTAAAGAACTTCCTAATTCTTTCAGACTCACTCTCCGTCCTATCAGCTTTGGAGAGGAACAAATCCAACAATCCAACCATTATTAAAATTTTACAGAAAATCAGCACAATGAAGAAAAAGAGAAATATAATATTATGTTGGGTTTCTGGCCACATTGAAATAAAAGGTAACTGTAGAGCAGACCTGGCAGCCAAATCGGCTTTGGATATGAATGTGGACACAGGGATCAAGGTCACATATACAGATTTTAAGGAGGGAGTAAATAAATATATTTAAAAAAAATGGCAAGAGTACTGGGACAATTATCCACATCTAAGCTGGGAGTAAGTAATACATCTTTCAGGAAGTCTTGACAAGAGGAGGTTGTAACGGTTTGCTTGTGCATTGGGCATATGAGAATGACATATTCTTTCCTACTACCCAAGGAAGTTCAACCAGTGTGCCAAGCATGTAAAACAGTATTATCCATTAAACATGTTTTTACAGAGTGTCCAGAACTAGATAGAACTAAAAAAAATTATAAAAAAATATCTATGAAGCCAGACTCTTGATAAAAAACCCTTTAGGAGACTGGATCTGTAGAGAATAAATATTGCCCGAAATTCTTTATTGAAGGAAAGAATAATACTAGCAACGTAATTGTCTCGATAGAAGCCCTCTTTGCAAAAGTGTTAATGAAACTTGATTTACAAAGTGATTTTGTTACAAAGAATACTTTCTTTATTCATGTGTGTATGTGTGTATATATATATATATATATATATATATATATATATATATATATATATATTATAGTAAAAAAGAAAGAAAGATAATCCGGTGTTCTTATTGATATTTTTATTTTTACAAAACTGCTCAATGTAAATTTACAGAGCATAAATATTATAAATTAACTGATTTAAAAATATGGTTTCATCACTACACAGGAATCAACCCCTCCCCCCCCCCCAAAAAAAAACTTCAAATTCAATTATATAATTAAATTAAAAGCATTAGTTCTGTTTCATCTTCAAGCGAATTTTGGAATAACTTATTTTAAAATTTACTGAGTTTTACAAGCATATACATTCATAATTTTTGTTTCCAAGGATACAGAGAAATCCAATCATTTAGACGGGCGGTAGCATGTTCTTTTTTACTAACTGCTATTGTATCAATTTTGAGTTACGTTCGAAAAGAGGTTAAGTCAATGAATTATGACATCTGTTCAACACATGTCGTCTGTTTTTTTATCAACAGCAAAAAATTTTGGGCACTTCATTTGTTAAATTTGTACTTGTATACATACAAATTCTTTCTAAAAGGGGTGTTTGGATTAGAATATGTTGTATTGAACTACAATTTTAAAATATTATTTTTACTTTTAATTACTAATAGATTATATTTCTTTTTTAAAACAAATAAATGTAACAAAATTACTTAAATTATTTAAAAATTATTATAACATATCAAATATATTACTAGCAAAGTTTTTTTTTTTTTTTAAATAAGGAAAATTTTTTACAATATCGACAAAGAATAGCTATTTCATGTCTAAGATTCAGTAAATTTTTATTTTCATTCATGAACAGTTCTTTTGATATTGATTGATAATAATTTTCAATATCAAACTGCATTAGTGTTCAGTTTGTTTTATTTTTAATATCAGCAAACCAGTTGAAACATGGTAATTCCTGTGTAGTGATAAAACCATATTTTTAAATCAGTTAATTTATAATATATATATATATTATATATATATATATATGTGTGTGTGTGTGTGTATAAATTGTTAGCATTAAATAACTTATTGAGGTTGATATGCCATAAAACAAATCAAACCTCCCAATGTGACACCTTCTGGGGGCTGATCCTTGGTCACGGTCACCAATAATGTGGTACCTTCAGCCGCCTTTGGTCATGGGACCAATAATGAACCACCTTCCGGGTTCTAAGGTCTTTGGTTGGATCCGAATATGTAGCGCCTAAGCCCCCGGGCTCATCTAAGATGTATGATGCCGCAATAAGTTACTGAAGTAATTTGTTCTGTCCCAACCTTTGTCCTGTCCCACATTGTGAATTTTTGATCATAGGACGGTCAGGTCCGGTTGCTGTTGGAATCTTTGGTACCAAGTCAATCTGCTAGGGTAAAAGTGCACATCAATAAAAATGAAAAGCGAAACAAAATATGACGCACAGTTAATAAGTAACAAAGTTCACCTTTATATCAGTTCTTTGGTTTATAACAATTATTATCCCAACCCGTCTTAAATGAGTGTGACACTTCGGCAAGTTCTCAGAGCTAGATTACGAAATTCTATTTTCATTATGAAGTTCATTCTGTTTTGGTGTTAGTGTAATTCTTCTTTTTGGCGTTATCTGAGTTTTGTTTTTCGATGTTAACTTCGAGGTGCTTTTGGATTAACTTTGTTGGTACAAGGGTGAAGATTACTTCTTGGTCTTGGCATAGATTTTCTTCAAAGTCGGAGTTCTTGTACTTGGCAGGAATCACGTGGGCAGCCTCAGCAAGTTGGTCGATCTTTAATATGGGCTCTGGAACAATCTGTGAGACAAACTTGAAAGCGAGCTGTCTTCTTGGCCTTGTGCATTTGCTTATATTGGCCCTTACTCCATACCAGTGTGGGGCAGGATGTAGGTTGGGATCTTGGTGAGTCCCCTGAATCCAACAAAGGTCCATTGTTTAAAATTGCTTACACTTGCAATTTTTGATACGACCTCCTCTTTTGTGGGGTATGGTCACAGGATATTTGCCTATACAAGTCTTTTTCTCACCTTGTCAAAATTCTGGTATTTTACTCTCCTTGATTGGCCATTCACTGAATTATATAATTATTTATGAAGAATATCTGTTTTCCATTTCTGGACGACAGATTGTTTCTTTGTTGATCCTGGCCATTCCATATTCTGAATCAACACTTTCTTAATGTCTGTCATACATCAATGCCAAATTGGCATTTTACAGTTTCATCATACCTGAGAATATCATTCTCCATTCCTCTTTCTCACCTGTCTGCTTTCTATTGTGTTTTGATCATTTTTAATCACCATCATTCATCAGTTGTCAAGATTGCCTATTTTTAAGATTACAGTTTATGCACTTTCTAGTTTTATAAACTTAAGACTCTATTGTTCTCAGCTTTGGGTCCTCTGACCATTTTCCTGGCTGAGTCAGCTTATCTCGATTATCTCCAGCCCCTTTCGTAATTAATTGCTCTCACATTTGCCACGTTGCTTTATTGTAACATTATCCTCTCTGCAATTCTCATTCTCTGAGAATCTTAATTTCTTCTTAAAATTAAAATCTTTAATTTTCTTCATTGTAGCTGATCAGTCTATCCTTCATTATACCTTTTAACCTTTATTTTCCAGCGTTAAACATCTCCAATGTTAGATAGTGTCACGTCTCTCCTTTGTCTTGTCATTTACCCATAAATAACACAAAAAAATCCCAGTACACTATTTAACATGCAACTTTTCATGCACCGAAGAAAATCTTTTTCTCCTTGATTTATTTTACATGCAATTTTAAAGTTCTTTTCCTTCTTCATCTCCTTAACATGCAGTGTAAAAGTTTTTTCTTCTTTGTTTGACATGCAATATAAATGTTCTTTTCCTTCATCTGTTTAACATGCAATGTTTGAGTGTCTGTGTGGGTGTGTTTATTTTTATGGCTTGGTTTTCTTGAGTACTGTTCTTCTCTCAGAAACAGGAGGCAATGGTACCTCCTCCACTGGCGGTAACTCCACCTCTGCCTCCTCTGTTGAATTCATGACGATTTCTTCACCCAGGTTTGGTCTGTTTGGGTAAAGGACACTACTCAGCATCTCCCTCTTGAGTTGTTGCATCCTTAACAAAATACCATTAATCGACTTTCTTCTGTCTCTTTTAAGTTTACATATTGCTGCTGCTCTGGCTGCGATAATTTTCAAAGTACCCGACATTACTGACCAATTTATTACAATCTGCTTACTATTCTCCCAAGCCATACCTTCATTTCCCAACACACTTGATTTATTCTTTAACCGATTCATGTCAATCTTTTCTATTGGGTTTAATAATTCTATACCTTTCACTCTCTAGTAGGATGATTGGTTCAGACAGGTGCATGGAGCTTTCACTTCAAGGTTGTATTTTATCAATACTACTGCCGGACATACATGAGCCTATGTGCAGACCAATGACAACATCAATAAGTAAATTCTTTTGCCCTCTGTGGTGCACTAACCACACCTCTATCTTCTCCAACCAACCCTTCTTCTAATTAGCAAATAGGGTATCGAACAAAGTCTGGCATTGTTGCGCACTGATACTGAACCCACTCTTCTTTATCGTTCATGGCCATGTTTTCCTATTGTGATTTGCGTTTTCTTGTCCCTCTCAATCTCTTTTTAAGGTGGTAACTCGGGCTCGACCTCAACCTCTAATCTTTCTTCATCCTTTGACCGTTCTTGGGTTTGGGGAAGAGGTATCTCATCTTTTTTCTCCTCCTTTGACTTTTCTTCTCTCTTGGGGAGTTCCAAGTCTGAATCCTGAACTTCATTATTATTCTCCATGTCAATTTCTGGCCTTTCTTTATTCCTTATTCTCTCTTGGAGCTAGGAGAGAGGTATCTCGTCTTTTGTCTCCTATTCACTCAACCCTCTTTCCTGCTTCGGAGAATTCAATTTAGAAGCCTGGGCTTTCTTACTAGGGCTTCTTGTTTTTCTGCCTGACTTATGGGGGCTTGGGGGCAGAGCAGTGACACCACACGATAGCAATGACACAGATGACGAATGAACATCGCTGGCCATCAATGGTGGATCCCGCCATAGCACCAGCACCTTCTTGTCTGTATCTTCATCCTCCTCAGAATCTTCCTCTGTCTCCATATATTCCAGTTCTACAAAGGTCGCCTTTCTCATTCTCGTCTTTTTTGATTTTGGCTCACTTATTTCTAAATCAGCCACCTCAGCCAACTTTAGGTCATTGGCATTAGCCCTCTTGGTTTGCCCTGATATCTGGCCCAAATTAGGAATGATACCGGGCACGTCTTTTCCACTATTCTGTAATATGGTTCCTATCTTTGGTCCAGCTTTTCTTCCCTCTGATGAACTCTGTAGTTCATGGGGTCCCCAGTCCCTAGTTCTACTGCTTTCTTTCTTGAATTCGCCCTCTTGTTTCTTCTTTTCTGGGCTCTCTTTATTCTCCTTTTTGCTTCTGTGAACAATTTTTGCTGTTGCTCTATTATCAGTTGGTGATGGTCTTTCCCCATATACTTCCTTTGGGGTTTTAATAGATTGTCTACAGGCAGGACCATGTCCCTGTCAAACAGTATGTAATATGGTGAAAATCTGGAGGTTTCATTAATTGTGAACCTTACAGCTGCCAGGGTCTGTGTCAGATTCAGGTCCCAGTTTTTCGTATCATTTCTCAACAGCTTGGCTAGTACATCTCCCAAGGTCTTTGGAACATCTCCACTTTAGCATGACCTTGGGGGTAGTAGGGAGTTGCCATGATATGCACTGCATTCAGGCACGGTAGGACTTCTCATTGTATTATTTATATTCTCAGGCCCATTATCTGTTACTAATTGGACAGGGACACTATACCTGGGGAAAAATTTTGTTTATTACCAATTTGGCTATTGTCTTAGCTTTCTTATCCAGTATGGTGAATACCTCAGGCTAATTTGTTAACCAATCTACAAAACTAACTATATAGTTGTTGCCTCTGAAGGTCTCTCCATAGGGCCTCAATACATCCATACTTACCTTTTTGAAGGGAAAGCTCAGAACGTCTATACCTTCTAGAGTAGGTATGTCCAATTTAGGCCATTTTAGCTTTTTTTTTTAGTTGTAAGACACATTAATTTCGAAATTCTTGTAAAAATTAACTACTTGTTGGATTTTAATGAAAACTTCAGAACTTATTCAGAAATGAATGAACTTATTTTAGAAATGTTTGTCTCTTTGAAAGTCATGGTATAAATATTTTTTTTTATATCTGTTACCCCCCTCGAACTTAATTTTATGAAAACTCAAAAAAATTTTATTTGCAACCTGAATTTTCTTTTTTAATTAAATGCACAAACCTCTGAAAAATCTAAATTGTAAAAATACAAAACCCAATAAAACTAAGACAATATTTAATTAAGAAAGTTTTTAATGGCTTTTCTGAATAATATATACGAAGGTAATTATTATCTGAAAGAAAAAAATTTTTTTGATGAACAATGAATTTTTACATCAATTTTCTTTTTCAATTTTAAATACACAATATGACAAAAGGTTGTTATATATTTATACATTAAGTTCTTTCTGCAACCTTATGGAAATGATATATTATGTTCTCTACTTTTTAAAGATCATAAATTTGAAAACTTATTAAAATCTGACAACCAATGATATTTTTAAAATAATTTTTAATATTCCAAAATTGTATTTAAAATCGTCTCCAACGAAAGTATGGATGCACACCTTGAAATAATGTCACGTGAGTAGTTTCTTTTGATAGAAGCAAGTTTTTTTTTTTACTTCAGAAATGGCTTTGATTCGTTCAGTAACAACAAAACAATGCTTGTCAAGTTTTCTGAATATCGTCGTATTATTTTCAATTTTTTTCTTTTTCTATTCAAATATAATCGAATAGTGGGATAAAAGAAAATATTGACTATTTACAATTACAAAAAAAAAAACGCCCTTGGAAGTCCACCCAAATTTTCAAGTTTGAAATCGAATGCATAAATTCATTGTACATTACTTTGGAATTATTATCCACACGACAAATTATCAATTAAAACGATTTTTGGAGTTTAAATTTTCTGGAGTTAGCTCGCTACTAAAATACTTGTTGAGTCAAAACAAAACCAACATAGCATGTTAATTTTATTAATAAATAAAATAAAACTCATATTACTGCCATATCATAATTATTAATAAATAGAAAAAAATCTGCCTTAATAAAAAGAAATAAAATCTCATTTCATTAAGTTAACCCGTTTCAATTAATGGTGTTTCATGTAATTTTTATATTCTCAGAAAAATATTTCATGACTGAAATAATAAACCTCAATTTAAAAAAATGTATTTTTTTTACTGTTTTATTTTTACTTGTAAAATTTGATTTTCTTTCATAATTTAAATGTTATTTTCAGTCCAGAATTCTTCCTCAAACGTAAGGTAAAAAAAAAAAAAATTTGAAAGTGTATTTTAAAAAAAAAATCTACTAACCAGATTCACTTAAAATTAGAACGAATTATATCACTTCTGCGCTACCGTCCAATAAATTTCCGTGCCGTAAGTTGTGAATATATTGACGTACATCAATTAACGCTTGTCAATTGCTTAAAAAAGGAACGACTATGGTTGGAAATATCTCTCTTAAAAAATTTTCTGCTAAAAATGTAAGTAATGTTTCTTTCAAATTACATTAAGTATACTTTAATCATTCTAAATTTCCTAAGATAACAAAAGAAAAATGTGTAATTGATTTTTCATGATTTTTTAACTAACAAACTATGATCTTTCTGACAGAAATGTCGATAAGTTCGATTTTACGAAATTTTTTGACTCGAAAAAAAAACAAGATTTTTTAATAAAATTTTTAACATTTATAGGAAGGATTAAAAAATCTGAAAAAATATTCAGAAAATACTTTGGTCTTTCCTCTTTAATAGCAACATAAATATTTAAACCTTAAAAATTGTTTTATCAATTTGGGGACCTTTTTTCGTCAAGGTATACCACTTTTTAGCGAAATATTGGACATACCTATTCTAGAGGTACCATTTCTCATTTTCTGTTTTGTGTTTGGCATACCACACAACTATTGATATAGTTAGTAACCTCACTATACAATTTGGGCCAATAGTAGTTTTGTCCTATTAGATCATACGTCTTATCAATTCTCATGTGTCCCAATTTCTTGTGGCTTTGTTCTAATATTTCCAATCTCAAGCCCTTTGGCACATATAACCTGAATCTAATCTCTTCATTTCTACCCAAGAGGTAACACAACTTTCCCTCCTGTATTACATACTTAGAGGTATCTCCCACCTCTGCTTTTTCAGCTATCTTGGTGTCTATCTGTTTCTTCTTAATCTCTTCCTCCCAGTGGGGGTCATTTATCACCTGTGTATCTTCCTCATCATCTGTTTTTAACATAGGACACTTCCTAAATCCATTGGAGTTGATTACTCCAATTTGGTAAGCTATATCGTCTACTTCTGGTTCTACTCTCACAGATTCTCTCTTCAACTTCTTAGGTATCTTTGAGAGCAGGTCTGCACAGATGTTGTCTCTACCAGCTAGGTACTCTATTTTGCAATTGTACCCACTTAACTTTAGGGCCCATTGTTGGATCTTTTTATTGGTCCACTTAGTTTCCAGTAAGTACTGGAGGGGCCTGTGGTTTGTCTTTATAGTAAATGTAGCTCTGCTCAGATAATAATCAAGCTTTTGGAGGTCACAGATGATAGCATATGTCTCCCTTTCTATTACTGGCAATCTCTATTGTGTATCTGAGAGCTTATGCGAGAGGAAGTATATCGGTAATTCCTCCGTCATATCAGGCACTGGACCATATCTCTCAGGACACGGCTTTAAGAACCGCTTCCACATATTTCTCACTTGCATCTTTGTATAGGACCATGGGCTTGCTGAGGTCTGGATATGTCAGTAAAGGAACAGTGGTCAGCTGCTCCGTCAGGGTGTCAAATGCTCTCTGACAATCCTTAGTCCACTTAAATTGAATGTAATTCTTTGTTAGTGCTTTCAGAGGGGTCACTATTTCAGAAAATGCTGGGATAAACCGTCGGTAGTATCTTATTGCCCCTATGAAACCTCACACATGTCTCACTGTTTTGGGCTCAGGCATTTCTCTGATCACCTCTACTTTGTCCAAATCAGGCTTGGTTCCCTCTCCACTTATTATGAAGCCCTTCAGAAATTGACATTTCAGCAACTTCAGCCCATGCCTCCTTAACTGTCGAAACACTTGCCTTCAGTGATTAAGGTGTCGTTCTGGTGTTTCCGA
Source organism: Acanthosepion esculentum (assembly GCA_964036315.1). NCBI lineage: Eukaryota > Metazoa > Mollusca > Cephalopoda > Sepiida > Sepiidae > Acanthosepion > Acanthosepion esculentum. The sequence continues at coordinate 111,514,992 of OZ038484.1, forward strand.
GAACACCAAAATATCATCCAAATAAGCCATTGCAAAACTCTCAATTCCATCTAGAATAGACATTAATTACTGAAAAATGCCTGGGGCATTGGCCAGACCAAAGGGCATGACCCTGAACTGAAATAGTCCCAGGTGACATGCAAAGGCAGCCTTCTCTCTATTGGCCTCGTCAAGGACCACCTGCCAATACGCAGACCTTAAGTCTATATTGGAGAAGTACTTAGCCTTCCCCAACAATGCCAGTATATCATCGATTAATGGCAAGAGCACCGCCAATGGTTTGGAAATGGCGTTTAGTTTTCTGAAGTCCACACAAAACCGATGCCCACCCTCCTTTTTTGTTTAGTACTACAATAAGGAAGCTCCAAGTCATCACTGCTTTCAATATTTATCTGACCGCTTCTTCTACTAAGGGCCTTTTATGCATAGGTATTCTATAGGGCCTCAACTTAATTGGTGGGTGGTCACCTGTATCTATTCTCATCTTCACTGTGTGTGTTTAACCCAACTCTTTATCTGACTTGGCCACCACATCATGGTTAGTCTTAGTAAGCCTCCCACTCTGGCTTTAAATTTCTCAGGGGGTCATTATTTCTTTGTCCCCTATTTCTTCTTTCTGCTCTATACACCGCTTTTACTCTTTAACTATTTTCACTCTTTGCAAAGTTCTCAGGGGCAAGGCGTTTTCTACCTCTTCCCCTTTTTCATCTTTACTGTTTTACTGGCTTCATTCATTGACATTATAGGTACTATCTCTGCTGCCTCTATCACCACCTCACACAGGATTATCTTATTTTCTTCAGAGTCATCCTCTTCTACAGGGACCAACTGAAGATCCCTTCTCTTCGTCAATAGTCTATCCTTACCTGACACTGCCGTTCTGGGGGGGGGGTGGTCTTATGTCCTCTTCTGCTACTATGGTTATAGATTTTTCTGGTGGGCCTCCCAATGGTGTCCTTACACCTTTCACCATTAGTACTGTAGGGTTGAACTCTATACCGGCCAAAGGTGACAAAGCCAATCTTCTAAGATTGCTTCTGTGCACAGGTCTGGGGTTATATAAAACCTCTAGATGCTCTTTTTTCCTCTTATCTTTACCAGGAGTTTCACCATCCCCCTTATTTTCATGGGGGTGCTGTCTGCCTGGGTGATTTCTATATCTGATTTACGCATCCATCCCCTGTTCTTCAACCTTTCTTTTTCTCTTAGACTGATGCCCCTGTGTCCACTAAACATCCTATCACTGCCTTGCAAGAGAGCTCCTTCTCTTGTGTTAACAAGGTGAATACTGTGGCCCTCCTCCCTCTAGGACCTTGTTCTCCGCCCATCCAGCCATGGGTACCGTCAGTAATAATCCTTTATTATTATCTTGACGGGGAGTCCCTATTCGTCTCTCTCATCTAGGTACTTGTGGTTGGGCCTTCTCCAGCCCATCTATCTTGTTTCTTTGGGGACAGCTTCTTCTCAGGTGGCCTGGTTCACCACAGAACCAACATCTCCTTGTTGGGCAGTTTGCTGCAAAGTGGCCCAACTGATCACATGCCCAACACCTTATCCCCTTTCTCTTTATATGGGCCACCCTCCCTCTTATTTCTATGGTGGCCTTCCATGATCAAGTAGAGCAGAAACTTCATGTATTCTGGTTCAGTAGACAAATAGACTAGAGAGAATTAACTTACAGGAGTTATGCCCCCATAACATGGAAAGTGGAATGAGAACATTTTATCCACTTAGATTGAATAAAGTGTTTGGTTTGGGACAAACACCTGGAGAAGGCTGGAAGGTAAAACAGCCAAAAACTTGTATGTATAGCAACCAAGATGAGAATACTAGTTCAAATAGAAATGATTGTAATGATAATTCTTCATATCAAAAATACTGACATAACTTTGGAGTGTTTTGGTTTGATTTTTCTTGCATTGTGACATATTAGTATGCATTTGTTTATATTTCTGAGATGAGGTATTGTAACTATTTACATTATTTACATTGTTTGGACCGTTGTTCTGTATTAGTATGCAAAAAAAATTTGAAAAATTTGTGTATTTTATTGATTATAATGTTAAAGTTGACAGAAATTTAGAGTATGCCATATTCACCAGATATTGTGTGTTCAGATTACCACTTATTCATATTTTTAATAGAATTCTCTTAATGAAAAGAAAAATAAATATATTCTAGAAAACTGCAACAGTATCTAAAGCAGTTCTCTGCTGAGAAAGATAACATTTTTCTAAAGTTGCCTGAAAGGTGGCAGAAGAGTATGGAGCAAAGTGGTATGTTCAATAAAGTTAATATGAAAAATAAAACAAATCTATTTGTTTGAACCTCGATGTTTTAATATTTTGAAACCTTACAGTTTATCACTATTTGCAGTTCACAATTTAATATAAATGCAGGTTGGCACTGATAAACCATGGTAGTTGGGGTCCAAAACTTCTATCTGTGGTTTAGATGGTCCACAGTTTAGATCAAAAGAGTTGAATAGTGGCAGTTTTGAAAAACATTTATTAAAACTATCCTTTAATTTCACATAAAAATCTGCACCAATGTGAATAAATTTGAAAGACGATGGTCTAAAATGATTCTAATTATAAAGTGCCATGTCAATAGATCCATCATTGATGACGGCAAAAGATGGAGGAAATCTCATATGCACAAGATTTTAACATTTTAACAAGAAAAAATAAAATTAATTTTTTTTATAGTTTTATTAAGATTTTGAATAAAAACATTACAATGCATTGTATTGTAATATATTAAAAATAATACATAGTAACATCTACATATAAGCACAGGTTTCTATACAATGTAATGATACAATACAAATTTTTCAAAATTAATATGAAACAATATTTTTAATAAATTTACATGTACATAATGAAAATAAAACATTATACAGAAAAAAATCAGATTTTAAAAGAGTGTTAAAATCAAGTCCGAAATTTGTTTCAAATTGGGATTCACTGATGATTATGATTCTAATATGAACATGTCAAAAACTTTGGGGGTCCATCGTGCATACATGGCTTAAGTGACATTGTGGTTTATTTGTGTGTGGCTTAATGGCACTGACTTGTATTTTAAAACAATTTTATTAGATTATTATTTATTTCCTTTCTCTCTCTGAAGTCCTGTACACACCAACGGTGGAGTATAGGGTCACAGTATCAAAATGTTCAGTGTTGCTGCTACAGTTTCCATAGCAAGTAGATTTTTCATGGGATGGAGTTGCTAGCCTCATGCCCAACCAGTTTTGAAATCAACTTCACTTTCTAGATTTGCAAACAAGGTTGAAGAGCCAAGTCTGCCCTACTACTTAACCCATAGCTGCAGGGAAGAAGAGTTGGATTCATGCCTTTCTTAAGGGTATGTGTGAAAGTGAATGTAACAGACTTAACTGGAATTTAAACTCAGTTTACTGATTTTCATTCTGAGCCACCTACGATTACACCACCCGCACATCCCAATAGATAAAATGTTAAATTTTATTAAGTCATTTATTTCAAGGTATTTTAATACAATTTTCTTTTCCAAATTCAGATAAGTACAGTTGGAGACAATTTAGATGAAATAGCAAAAGAAGTTGCAGAATTTTCTAAAAAGTTCACCCATGTCATTACATCTGGTGGAGTTGGACCAACACATGATGATATCACCTTTGAAGGTAAGATTTTTGACTTGTTTGCTAACCTAGTCTGGTATGAGGCTATAATAATAGAGCACTCATTAAAGAGGATTAAATTCACTAGCAATAGCCTGTAAGACAAACTTGCTATTGTTTTGTAACTATTTTGTAAAATATATACTGAACAAACTTGATCTGGCACAGTGAGAATTAAATTGACTAACAATAGTAATGGCGAGATTAGTCATTTCCATTCCATGAATAAATGAATTTTATGTTATTATATTATGTAAATGTTCTTGAGCTTAAATTTTAAAAGGTTCTATTTGAGAGTTTTGTCACTAATAATTCAACCGTAATCTGCCTGAAGAAAATAAATATTTGTATTATTCCTTCTTTAAACAAACATGCAAATTCATTCTAATTCAAAACTGGCATTCATAATTGTATATGCACAAGCACTTATTTTTTATGAGATTTATCATTAAATTTTTCTTATATAATCTAATCCACATATATCAAATTTCTTTCTACCTATCTATGGATTGTGTATATTTCTACATTACCAGAAGAGCCCAAAATATAAGAGCAAATTGCCCATTTCTATGTAGTGGAGTCTTCTTATGATGTAGTAGAAATAGAATTTTATGTTATATAAAAAAATAATTTATTTTCCTGAAATTTAGTTTCCAAATAAATAGCAAATAATTTTGTAACTACATTATACTTACAAAATATTGAAACCTTAATATTTAAGTAAACTAGTAATAATAATAATAATAGTGAGCTCTATACTTTATTTTCAGCTGTTGCCCAAGCTTTTGAAGAGTGCACTGTACTAAATCCAGTGATTGTAGATATTTGTAAAAGATTCTTCAAGACTGAAGACCTGTCTTCCCCAGTATTCAAAATGGCTTTGGTAAGTGTCTTCTTATATCAGGTGGCTCAAGTGCCTTGCTTTGGAGCAGTAGTTAGCAAACTTATCTTAAAGACCATTATTACTGTTGTGAGTTTTACCCTCTACCAAAGGTGACTGGTCCAACTTTGATTCTTCTCCTTGATTCCTTTTAATTCTCCCCATGCAACATATTTTGATTTTTCCCTCCTTCGTATTTCTTTTCCCATCATATTTCCTCTCTTCCAAAACAATCTTGCTGAAATACCTATATTTGTCACCCTTGGTTGATGTTTGGATATACTCCTATTGTTAACAGCTAATTAACCATTTAACAATACAGGGTGTGACTGATAAATTGTTGTTGAAATTATGCAAGAATGAAAATAACACTGACATCTCATTTTAATAGATATATTTACCAAAGTTAGGCAAAAATATCTTGAAATACTAGAGAGTAAATTTATTCAATAAAATCACCATTGGCTTCAACCACAGCCTTCAGATGATTTTGGAATCTCCTGCAACTCTTCTGAATGGTTTCTTTGTTTAAGTTGGTGAATGCTGCCATAATCCTTGCTTTCAGTTCATCTTTGGTTTTACAAGGAATTTTTTTGTCTCTTACTCAAATGTGCCCCACACATAATAATCAAGAGGGCTGCAGTCTGGGGAGTTAGGTGGCCAGATGTAAGGGGTGATGTGGTTGCATAAATTGCTTGACAGCCATTACTGGGTTCTCCTGCTTGTATAGCATGGTGCAGAGTCCTGTTGCCAGACATAGGGTCTTCCAGCATCTACACTCTTGATCCAGGGCAGCACTACCTGCTGAAGGCACTTGATGTAGGCCTCTGTGTTGAGTCTGAGGTCCTGTGGGGAGATGAATGGAGGCATAATGTCACCATCAGTAGTGATCACTCCAAACACCTTCATAATCGCTATTAGATTCATCCAACTGTTTGAATCTTCTGCATTGTCCTCAGATCGACACCCAAACACTCCGAAATGTTCATATTGGAGCTTCTGGTGCAAATGCTTGTTTTCAAATTTCTGGTGGAGTGAATTGCGTCATGGTGCTCTTTTTCTCACATATAGTGCCCAAGTGACCTTACTATACTGTACAGTCAACAAAAGCAAACAATGCGCAGAAGCGAAATTAAAAATATAAAATGGCAACAATTTACCTATCGCCCACTGTAAATAGAGAGGGTCCCTTCTAACAAAATCATATCCTTTAAAGTAAGAGTAGGTGGGTGATTCTAACCCCCAAATTAATACTTCTAGTCGGTTAAACTTTAGTACCTTGACCAACTTATCTAATATAGTCTTTTCTTTCCTTTCCCTTTATTCTTTTTAATTTTCCCCAACTTTGTGTGTGTGTGTGTGAGAGAGGAATAGCCAGCTTTATACACATATTTCCTCCACACCTATGACCTTGTACCAGACTTAACTTTAGTAAGTGCTTATATCAAGTTTTTTCAACATGAAATTGCTAATTTATTTAAAAACTAATAAATGAAAACCTTCATAAAAGTTATCTTGACAGTCAAAACATTCTTTTTCTTCATTCAAATAACTTCATTGAAGACTTCTTCATTTTGATCCTGACTGAAGAGGTTTTTGCTTGTAAGGAAGTAGTATAGAGGATAGGTTTTATCAGGACACAAAATAACACACTTTCTATTCATCAAACTGGACTTTTGAATGCTCTATGTTAAGTTGGTTGACATATCTATGTGCATCATTGAGTGTCTGACAACTTTGAAGGAAGTAATGATACATTAAACTGATTTTGTTCTTTTAAGTACTCACCATAATCTTCAAGGATAATAACAGTTTGAATTGATGATTTTGTTTCTTCTCTATATCCAGCCATTGTGCATATCTTCTCCTTTTCATACAAAATACAGTTTTCATTTCCATCACATTTTTTCTATCACAACTGACACAGGGAAAGATTATATATCTTAACAGGTTGATCAGTCTATTCAAAATTCCCAAACATTTGGATAGGAACTTCTTTATTATTTAAAAGTAAGATATAAATGAAAATTATGTTGAAAAAAAATGGTAAAAAATTTAAGTGTGGATCAAAATTGGTAATTTTATTGACTATAACTTTTAAACAAGTTAAAAACATTCCAAATTTGGTTAAGACAATTGAATTCTTTGATATTAACATTTTGGATAGAACCATTCTTTGGTCTTCATCATGTATATAAGAAAAACATAAAAATGTTATTTCTTAGAAGTGATATATTTCCTTTTATGAATTTATGCACTTGACTGGCTGAAGAATGTTAAAAAACTTTTATTAAAAACATCAAGAATTTCAAAATTTTATTTTGATCAATCTCAGAATATACTCAATGATTGTTCTTTGTTTGAGAGTTTAGTGTTGTGACAAATAATTGAACTGAAAGTCTGTGTTTATATTTCATTTTAAACTTGTGTTGTCAGAGAGGAAAAAAATGTCTGGTACTGAGGAATCCATTAGAAAAACTGACAGTCAAAAGAATACAAATAATTTTGCTCCCAGGAATCTGTAGTTGAATATCAGTACAATAAATATATTTTTTTTATAAATACTTCAACTTGCAGGAAACATAGAGGATAAATATTCAGACAAAATGACTATTTTCATAATAAGCAGCACATGCTTAATCCAATCCTTCTTAACAAACTGTTTAATGAAGGTCATCTTGAACAGCCATACTTCTACATCATTTCACATTAATGCAGCCCCCCCCAACTTCTATCTTTGGACTTGTTTATCTTTCTGATGTCATCAGTTCCTGATTAGGCATTTATGCTGATGACACAACTATTTACTCCTGTCTTAATAGTAAGTCTGATAAATCCAACAAAGTAAAACTGGCAGCTTCTCTCGAAAATGACCTCCAGTCAGTTGTTAACTGGAGAAAGGAATGGCTTGTAAATTTTAACGCCTCAAAATGAAACTGCTATCTTTTAATCCCCATAGAGAACCTTTTTTGCCTCACATCAGCATAGCTGATGACAACCTCCAGTAGAGCAACTCATTGCAGCTCCTCGGTATCACGTTTTCCACTGACATGAAGTGGAGTGATTATATTGAATTACTTGCTAGCTCTGCTACCAGGAAAGTTGATCCATTGTGTTGTGCCAAACAATTTTTCTTTTCAGGATCCATCTTACACATCTATAAATCTACCATTTGTCCATGCATTGAATATTGCTGCCATATTTGGTCTGCTGCTCCTCCTATATATCTCAAGAGTCTTGACTAAATCCAAAGAAGGGTCTGCAATGCATTCAGTCTTGAATTAAGTTCAGTCACTTCCCCACTGTTGCGATGTGGCTTCCCTCTCTCATTTTTATAAATATTTTCATGGCAGTTCTTCTAATAAGCTTTCCTCTTTGGTACCTTGACCACATGAATTTATGTGTACTACTAGATGGGCAACTAGGTTTCATCATTTTACTGTTGAAATAGTTAGATTTAACCGTAAGTTTTATTCTAATAGTTTCTTTTCTCACACTTCTTGCTTGTGGAACTCTCTTCCAGTTTCTTGCTTCCCTGCCACCTACAGTCTTCAAAAGATTAAATGGAATATAACTCACCATTTTTGTCTTCCTGAATCCTTTTCTTCTCATTTCTCTTCAATAAAGTTTTCTCATTCTCTTTTACCCTCAGTAACCCTTTGGGTCTCAGTGACATTATCACCTTGCTTGGAGTTAAATGATTTTAAGGAAAAGACTGTTGTTGAAAACTTGTGATTGTCGAGAGGTAGATGATGTAAGAAGATAACAATCAGTTGAACATTTGCTGAGCATAGAGAATGTTTATAAAAGAAGTGTTAATATGAATATAGTTGTTTGTATATATTTGTGTTGTGGTCATTAATGCAAAAGTGTTAGTGGGAAATGTGTGTGTGTGTGTGTATGTATATATATATATATATATATATATATATATATATATACTGATCCAATATTATTTCTTATTACTATACACATTATTTTAGTATGTACATGTATTTGAGTTGCTAATGGCATGTTTCAAGCATAGAAACGGTTTCCCTGATGAAAAAGGGGGGAACAGGCTTGATTCCTGTTAACAGCACATTCTTTCTTTAGTAGGACCTCTCAACCTAGATTGGTTGTTATTAATTTCACTTTTTAAAATAAAACCCCAAAACAAAGAGATAGCAACTAAAATATATGTACCCACTAAAAAGTATGTTTATAATAGGAAATGTATATGTCTATATGTGTGTATTCTCTTCTAGCAGTTGGTATTGCAATGATATGATTGTATGCACATTTGAAGAGAAAATTCAATGATTTGAATAGATTTTGTTTATACAATCTTTCTGTCCTCATTTGCTTCCCTATTTTTCTGTTTGTATTGCCATACTAACATAACTCACTTCAATGTTGTTGGCAACTCTGGTTATAAAATCTAAAGTTCAAGACCTAATTTATATTTTTAAAACTCTGATGTCATCTGAAAATATTCTTGTCTTTGAAATTAAATGATTTCACTTAATTGCAGATTCCTGCATCTGCACGTTTGGAATTTGGGGTCAGTTCAATGAAAGGGCAGAAGAACTTTTATCCTCTAGTGTGCATAAAGAATGTCTACATGTTTCCTGGCATTCCATTCCTCTTGGAAAAGGCCTTCTTGTGCCATCAGGTGAGTCTCTACAGTTAGGAAAATAAATATACTCAAGCTGCTACTTAAAGAATTAGTCTATTAGTAAGAGTTGCAAAGGTTATTTCACTTGGCCTGTTGAGTTGTCAGTAATTTCTTTATTAAATCATTTTTAGACATGTTTCATTGAATGTGATAGACAAGGGAAATTTTATGAGTTTTTTTTTTAATTCAGTTTTTCCAATCTTCTTACAGGTTTTCTTTTATGAGGGCTAAGAGAGTGTATAAACTGTCCATAGTGATTATTATCTCAAGAGCTTTCAGTCATTTCATTAACTATTTTAAGGGGTTTGTTGTTAGTATAGATTCCTGTCTTTGTATTTTAAACTGTGTTGTACAGGAGTAGTAGTTGGGGTGCTTTCAAAACACCCCTATATCCTTTTTATGAATCAATGGTTTGATTTGTATTTCTTTTATGGAGTTCCTAGTTGTTAAGTAGCTCAAAAGTACATTTCCTACCCAGCTAATGTATATTTGTGCTTTAATAAGTTGACCTGTTCCACCTGTTGAAATGAATTGTGTCCATTGAGTTCTATATAAACTTATGGTTTTTCCACTGGGGGATATAAAAACCTATTTGCCTGGTGAAGATATATCAGATGAAATCAACAGTTCCAAGATGAAATGTTCATAAGTTTTTGTTGTTTTTAACACTCTATTTTGATCAATGTATTCAGCTATCATCAAGTGTATGTTGCATCTGGTAGGCTTTAGAATTTGCTTAAGATTTTTTTATTTTTATTTTGTCTTTTCAACAAGAAAACTTTAGAAAGATTATGCTCTTTCTAGAACTGCATATCAAAATCTTGTGTCAACATGAGCCATGATTCTCAAGAAAACTATTGGCTTCTGGCCACATCACATTGAAACACTGGTTCTTGTATGATCACTGAAGTTAAGAAGCAACATTGAACATGGTCAGTACCTAAATGAGTGACTGCTTGGGAATACCAGGTGCTGTAAATTTAGATGTGTGGGTTGGGATAGTGATTTGGAATTAGAATTTGGAGAGCTAGGTTCCAATTCCAGTTGGGTCCATTATATTTACTTATGCAAAAATACCCTTGGGAATGGTATGAATCCACCTGTTCTCCCTCCAGCCATGGGTTAATTAGTAGGACTTGTATCAGTAAATCATTATTATCTCCAAAAATATTCTTACAATCTAAAAATACTTTCTGGCTTTAAATAACCTGCAAAAGGTTGATAGGCTGTAAAAATCAAATTAATCAATCAAGAAAACTGTATATACTTCTCAAAGAATTGGTCTTTTAATGACACCTGGTAATGGTAATATTAGCCGTTTTCCTTATAAGGAAATATTTTGCAGCCATTGCCACTGTCAGTTAAAATTCACAAAATCTTTTTCTTAAAACAATTTTTCATGAAAATAGGTTTCTCATATCCAGTAACTGCTATTGCTCTTTTCAGTATTGATGGGGATTTCCTTCCTAACCTTTTGTTTGAAATAGTGTGGAATGTCAATATTTTGATTATGCCATTATTTTCTCTTTGAGTTACATGTGATATTTAGTTGTTGTTGTTAAAAGCCCTCAAGTGATATGGTTTCTGTTATTTGGCACAGGTCTTTGCTTGTGATTCTGTAGCACCAGTCCACAAAATTTGAAGAAGGATGGTGCTTGCTAAAACCTACAGGCTTCATTTTCTTGAAGCCATCTTTAACATATCAATCTGAGAAAGTGGTTATATACAGGTGACATGATGCATAACATCCATATGAAAGTTTTGATTTGATGAGACTATTGAAGAACATGACTGAAATTTTTAGGTTAATGCCTTGGTTTTGTAGCAACTTGATGTTGAGCGAAATAACCTCTTATGCAACCTATTCTATGTTCAGTTTTTTTATTTTTTATACTAAATTTGTTATAACTGATCTGTACACCGAGGTAATATTACTTAAACATTATTTTTAGTGGATGCTTGTATTTGAGTAGACGCTCTGTTTATTTATTAAACAGTATATTTATTTTTGTCTACTAGCCTGAATATTCAAGAAATCTTATTAGAGAACACATTTTTCTCTGATAAGATTTCTCAAATATTCAGGTTGGTAGATGAAAATAAATAGATATACTGTTTAATAAATAAACAGAGCGTCTACTCAAATGAGTATCCACTAAAAATAAAGTTTAAGTAATAAAATATATTGGATTAATAAATAAAAAATCCATCGGTTTCTTTAGAAATTACACTGAGGTAAGTATTAATGAATTCACAGAGCCAGTGCCAAATTTTTTTATAAATTACTGTATTTACAGTACTAAATGCCTTCTAATGACTATTGGATGTAGCATAATCTTAATGAAGGTTGTTGAATATATCAAGTACAGACTAAGGTAAGGTTGGTTTTAAACATGGGGCTTTCTGAGCATGTATGCTTGGCAAAAATTTCCTGTAGACCCTGCATACATGGGGTTGGATGGCTGGCTGGCTTCCCCAGACGAGACTCTGCCTGTAGAATTCCTCTTCACCCAAAGGCAGAGAGTTGACAAGCATCTCTGTTGTGGTTGTTTCCGTATTTGCCCAAAACCTCCCCACAAGGTAGGATGTGACACAAGGCCGTTTTTAATGTGGGGTAATTCTGAGCCTGTAGGCTTGGGCAAAAATTTTCCGTAGACCTGGTATACATGGGGTTGAGTAGCAGTCTACCTCCCCAGATGAGACTCTGCCCTTTGGCATAGCTTCATCTGGGTTCCTCTCTGTCCAAAGGCAGAGAGTTTGAAAAGCAGCACACCAAGAAGTTTGTGGTAGCTTCTGCTTCAAGGAGAAATGGGAGCACTTTCTATGGAGCCGAGAGGTTGAGTCCATTAAGAACTGTGGGGGAAGATAAACATGCTGCTGCTGCTAGCAAGAACCTACCAAGTTATGAGGGGAGAACTTAATCTAACAGCAACAGAATAATAACAGATATAACATTAATCAGTTGTAGCATATTATTTACAAGCTTTAGAAAAATTCTGAAGTTAGAAAAATTATTTCCACATGAATTTACGTATCTTAGTCTCCATTTAAACACTTGTCTTTCTCTTTACTTGACACAGAAAAAATGGTCACTGACAATAAAAATTAATTTGTGATGTAAATCTAAATGGAACAAATTGCAGCTGGATCCAAGACTGCATTTAACATAAATAGTATCTACTAGCGAGGAAAAAGTTTAGTGAGGTTTGTTACAAATTTTTGGAATCAGGAAAAACTGCTATTGCAAAATGCTACAGTGAACAAATGGCCCATTTGAAGAGAAAATATATATATTTTTTTGAACAAGGAAGTCAGCCAATGATTTTGGTGTATGACAATGCCCATTGTCAAGTTGCAAATGTTGCACAATAAATGATTATGAAGCTAGTATGGGACGTTTTTCTACATGTGTCACATTATCTACAAAAGTATCCCCCCTCTATTCAGTACTTCTTGTTTGGCCAATGCTTCCAATAATTTGAAGTTATTGAAAAATTCTACAAAGTATTTACTGATGTTATAATCTTCCTAAAACCAGAATTTCTTCTAACTCATGTGACACAAATTTCCACTACTGGCTGGATGTGAACACTCTGAAACCCAAGACCAAACTAAAAATTCCGTCAACTGCACATCGGCTACGTACATTTTATCCATTTTGCTAACATACTTAAAGAAAAATAAAATCCAGAATTTCCACCCAATAGTACCCACTCCCGCCTAAAAAACAAAATAAAAATTGAAGCTGATCTGAGCCTCAGAAAAGGACATAAAAGCCCATCAAAGGGACATCTTTGGCAGTTGGTTGTCACAACAGCCAGAATTCACAACACTTGTCGGAAAGCAGCCTCCCACATCCAAAGACAACTCACCAAAGGCCGTCACTGCAGTAAGTCACAATGCATCCTTCATTTCCTACCGTACACTTCTGCAGATGACTTTACGATTCTACCTATCTCTTTCTTTCAACGAGAGATATTTACACCAACTTACCATTTGTTGTATTTTTTTGTAATACAATTGTTTATTTCTTAAACATCCATTGTTTCTTTTTTGTTCTGCCATCGTATGCTTAATATAACACCGAGTTAAAGCCAAAATTATTCTTTTAGGGTAGAATACAAAATTTAGCTGAAAAAAAACCCTAAAGTTATCAAATGTTAGAGAAATACTTTGATGACTGAATAATAAGCATGATTTTATATGAATAAAATATTTTGTCACAAAAGGTGGAAGCTATTGCATCAGCCTAATTTTATTAAATATAGTAAGATATTTTTGCAATATGATTTAAATGAGCATTGATTATTATATAATGTTTTATTTTCCAGAAACTTTTCCTGAACCCACATGCTCAGATGCATACTTCTGAATTGTATGTGAACTCAGATGAAGTATCAATCACCAACATCCTAAACAAGGTTGATGCTAAATTTACAAAAGTTCAACTTGGTTCTTATCCTATCTTTTACAACAGGTAAGTAACAGAAATAGAATTGATTGCACTGTTAGCTTAGTCTGGCAAAAGGCTGCAAGACTGGAATACTAAATCCCACAAACAATGATTAATTAAACTGGATTGCTAGCTGTTGCTTTTCCAGCAGATGCTCTAAATATTTACTATATTACTCTTATATTAAGCAGAACTACAAAAGTGGAGTATCCACTGAAGCTCGTACTCACCAGTCTTGCAAGATAGAAAAACATCTTAGTCCAGATTTTACAAGATAAATTGCTGTCACTACTTGTTAACTGAATAGTTAATTTATAGGTTAGGGTGTAACCCACTCATGTCAAGTCTTCTTTACCCACATCATCCAATATCAAGTGGTGACAGGAGAAGCTCCCTACTTTAACCCAGAAAGCTGAACAAAAAACATAGTAGATAAAAAGGAATATATATATATATATATATATATATATATATATATATATATATTTGTAAATAAATGACAATAAGAAAACAGTAATTGCTGACGCGTTTCGTCCTAATATTGTCTTCTCTAAAAGTTAAATTTGAGAAATTTTCATATATATATATATATATATATATATATATATATATATATATATATATAAAATGGTGATTCAAATTTATCAGACTTGTCTCACAAGGTGAACAGAAAAGTCAGATATTAGAATTTTCTTATCAAGTTTTTATGAAAAATGCACGAGTATCAACTTCAGTATCAAAGAAATAAGTGTGAGTTTTGAAAATAATAAAGTACCAAAAGCAAGTATCACATTAGAAGAATAGGACACGAACAATGGCCAGTAAGAATTAGAAAAATAGCAAAATGTAGATTTTAAATATCAGATTTTCATAAGCTGCAATTAAATGACATGGTAGACCAATAATATTTTTCTTGAGGTTCAATGATTTATTGTGTTTGTTTGAATTTTCAGTATTCTAACATATTCAGCCTATAATCAGTTGTGGGTGGGCCAAATCAGCATGAGTGTCTGACCAAAAGCTACATAACCTGAAGGCACAGACCCAACTCTATCATGTGGATGTAAAAATTGGCATTTTACTTACAGCATCCTATGTATGTAAAAGGTATAAGAATTTAGAATTAATACAATTATTTTATCTTCATTTGACACCTTAATTCGGCATAATCTTTCTTCATATATGCAACCGATCTCCATAGTGTGTTTAAATTTATTTTGCATGCAATTTTTACTTTCTTTCAAAATCACCATTCTTTATGATCCCTTCACATAAAAAAGTCACTCTTAAAAGACATTAGGAAACCCAAACTATGTAATATTTTGAATGCATCGTAGTACATGTGCTAGAAAAAGAAAAAACACATGAGCAATATACCGTGCCCTGTTTAAATTTTAATTATGGTTTAATTAGATGATAATTGTGATGAAAAGCAAAATTAAAGTTAAACCTTTAATAAAGAATTTTTTTTTTTAAACATTTCACTCTGTTTGATATTTAAATTTAACTCTAAAGGAGTTGTTTATTTAATTTTTAATTGCGTATAGCTACAGTAGTTACTACCTGTAACTTCAGGTTATCTATGATTTGCCGAGATCAAAAAAACAGATGGACACACTTACACTTTATTTATATATAGATGTTGTATAAATACTGATAAAGCATATAGAAAAATCATTATAATTCTGCTTGTTCCTCAGTGTTGTTTAGCATGTGCATTATGCCTTGCCATTGCCTAAGATAATGAACCATTCTATTTTGATTGCAAGGAAAGACTGTAGAAAAAGATATCTCAGGGACACTGTTTGGATTTAGTAAAGGAAAAAAGGGAAGATAGAAGAAGGAGCCAATAATGCTTTCATTGATTTTATGTCTGTTTTAGTGAAATGGAAAACTGACAATTTTGAATCTTTTCATTTCTTTAAATAATTGCCTGCATTCATACTTACAATTGTTTATGCAATAATTGATTAAAGTTGTTAAGCTGAAATATTTAATAGTGCAACAGTGGAATTTTCAAATTTATTTTATATTTGTGGATCTTGCAAAGAGCTTAGTTAATCATTAAATTAAGAATTATTATTCTTCAACAAATTCAAATAGAGAAAATTAAATTTTCATGGTTACTGCTAATTACTGCTTTCAAATCAAGCAGTAAGTTGAATTATTTAAAAATGATATGTTTGTATATAATTCTAATGATAAAATAACTTTCAAACAATAAGCAAACTGTTTTTACTTTAGTGTTTTTAAACCATTACCCACCTCCTTGTGCTTTTGTAAATCAATTTTTCTTGTTTCAAACACATAGCCCAAAATGTAAACATTGCTGTTTCAATGTTGGAATGTACAGAAAGAGTTAAAATAAACAAATATTTTCTTTTATAAACAACAGGAAAAACTTTCTCTCCATGTTTCATTAGCAGACATAATTCTTCCCTTATATCCAATATCCACCTTTCAACAAAATATCAGTGCCAATTCTTCATTTGGATCCATGAAATATATATTCTGTAGTTATGCTATTTCATATCTTGCAATTGTCACATTGTCAAGTAATTGGTCGGCTTATTGGCAAAGTTTAGAATGCACCAACAGCTTACCCTGCAAGGGATAAACATATCACCAAAGAGGTCAATTTCCAGGTGACCATTTTGCAGATGGTACTGGACTGATGCATGCATTTAGACTCTGGTATAAACCAGATTGACGTGTACCTTTTGACTTGAGGGAAAGCTGGACCAATACGTATCTTTTGATTCTAGTGAAAGTCAAAACTATCTATTAATTCCTTTTGATTTTTGTCCTATAAGATATATATTTAATATTAAGTAACCCAACAAGTGTTGATATGTTGTTAAATTAACCAACTGGTAACTGAAGTTTTAATTCAGTCAATTGACAATATAACTTTGTGTCAGTGTTCTTAAAAACTGCTTATGTGTTGTTGATTTGGAAAACTGTTAACATCTGACTGAAGATAGAATTAAAAGTTGTCTGTTGGTTTGATTCTGAAAAGTTGCATAAACTAGAATATCAAGATGAAAACTGCTAATTTGGAAACATTATATAAACACCAGAAATAATAATGTTGAAGCAATATTTTCAAGAGTCTGTATAATACTTATACAATGTCACAACATTCTTTATATTTCACATGAGGTATTATCATTCCAAGAGGTGATTCAGATTGTTGTGATATTTTTTTGTATTTTTTATTAATACAATATTTTAGTTGATCTATTCTTCAGCCTGTGATAAAATCAAAAAAATTATGAGATTAGTTGTTCAATCAATACTTGAAATGACTGTTGCATGTTTTGCTGTATATGTATTTATTAAGCTTAGTTTAGTTTGGCACAAGACCCAAGAGAAATCAGTGGGGATCAAACTCATTATAAAGTAATAATGCTTTGTGTAGACTAGCTGGAGAAACATGACCCTTATTTTGGACTGTATATATGTCACCAAACCATTTCTTTGCAGTTCAATATTCTATATCCTATAGATATTTGCTATACTTATAGTATGATTATAAATAATACTGTTGATTAAAGTATTGTCCTGTGGATTAAAGCATTGGTTTATGAATTTGGTAGTACAGTAATCTGGTTAGTACAGATTTAGACTCAGTGTAAACAGAGCAAGCACTAATTGAGCAGTACTAAATAAGAACAAGATAAGTCATAGACAGTGGAATGCTTGTTGTGGAGATGAACACACCTCTCCAGAATAAGACTTGGCCTCATCCAAATACATATAGACTGACACCAAGAATCATCAATAGATGGAGTAAACAAGTAGAGAGTAAGTGATTTAGCTTATCTGCTTACTACCTATTTCAGCAAAACTATGTTGACTCCAAGTGACATGCTATTTCTTGATTGTGTTATCTTCATTCAATGCAATGAGGATATAACAGTGGTGATGAGAATTCAAATTTACATGGAAAAAAATTCTTTTGTTTCCTCTCACTAAACATAAATAGCTGTTGAAATTCAAAATTCTCAGAAAAATATTTTTGGAGTTATTCATAGTGCGACAAGGAAATCAATAAACTTCAAGGCTGTATGATATACTGCTATTAGGAAAAAAAAAACAAAAAAAATTTTCTTCCTAGTTAAGGACTACTTGTATGAAAATAATACACTATAGAAGAATTGAAGATAGTTATTCAGCAACTATTACAGCAAATGCAATGGGAGTGGATTAAATATCAAGAACAGATAAAAGCAATCCTAGAAAAGCAAGGAACAAGAAATGTGTCAATTTCATTTTTGTTGTACTCGATCGCTAATTCAATTAGTGAATTTAATTACATCCCAGAAGAAAATGTTCCTATCATACTTCAGAAGATACAAGACCATTTTCAGAGAAGAATGTCAAGGATGGTTGGATGAAAAGAAGGTACTGTTATGAAAATTGTGCCTCACTGAACATGAAAAATATCTGAATTTTATTTTGCCAAATACTCCAGAGAACATGTCATTTAATGAAATTAAATATCAAATTATTATCAAAAATCTTTGGTGAAAAGAATTAACTGTTTTATACATGTTGGCAGTGCATGAACCTTATTAAGGCTGAAAATGAAGATTTTGACACATATAGTCAACTGTGAGTGTGAGAAATTTAAACTGGATGAATTATCCTCAGACAGATTTAAATGTCTAATTTTCGTTAAAGGTCTGACATCAAGCAATGATGCGAAAATATGCTCTGAAATACTTACAAAACTTGAACAGGAGTTAAAGTTAACAATACAGACTGTTGTGGAAGGTCACCAAAAATTGTCAATTTAAGGCACGATACAGTGAAAATTGAGCAAAATGGCATGACAGAAGTACAAATGCTTTGGAAAAAGATAGTAGTACCAAAAAAAAAAAAAAATTCCAGAATAAAATACTGCAAAACTTAACCCTATGGCTGTGGTATGTTTCATCCCAGAAAGGACTGTTCATTTAAAGCAAAAAATTGTTTAAGTGTGGAAAAATAGGTCACAAAGTTACTGCAAGTTGAAAAGCAAAAGAAACACATAAATTATTTTGCTGAAAGTAGTTCTACCAGTTAAAAAATTGGAAAGTTCAAATAATAGAAAATTTGTGACAGTACCAATGAATAATGCTACATTAAGATTTTAATTGGACACTGGTAGCAATATTAAAATTATTGATGAACAACTTGTCAAGCCTAAGTTGAGAAAAATTGAAAAAGTTGCAAGAGGAATATTGGGCAAGAAATTAATTTTTCAAGGGAAAATCATGTGTAACATGGCTCTTGTGGGTAAAACTAAAAAAGCAGATGTTTACGTATTAAACAATTTCAACTCAAATTTACTAGGTGTTGATTGGCTAGGATTATTTAAACTATGGAATTGACTGATTAATTCATTCTGTGGAAAAATCGATTGTTTGCCAGAAAAAGATTACAGCTAAGGAAACACTGAGTAAACTAAAAAATAAATTTACAAATATTTTCTCAGTGGAGTTGGGAAAATGTACAAAGTCAAAGGCATTTTTTAAATTGAAAAAAAATGTGATACCAGTGTTTAAACCTAAAAGAAAGATACCCTTTGCTGCATTGGAGTCTATTAACACAATACTGGATAGGTTAGAAAACCGGAGTTATTGAAAAAATAGATTATTCAGAATGGTCCATGCTAGTGGTCTATATTGGAAAGAAAAATAATAAGATTCGTTTATGTGCAGATTTTTCAACTGGATTGAATGGCTGCCTCTTACCACATGTATATCTGCTACCAACTCTAGAGGATATATTTGCCAAATTAAATGGTGGTAAATATTTAAAAAAAAATTGACCTGTCTGAGGCATATCTTCAAATCAAATTGGTTGAGGAATGCCAGAAGTTTTTGACTATTAATACGCATAAAGGACTCTACAAGTTTAAAAGATTACCGTTTACTGTAAGAGTAACCCCAGGTATTTTCCCTCAAATAATGAATATGATGTTGGCTGGACTAGACAGTGTTGTCACTTCCATAGATGATATACTTATTAAGAGTGCTACGAAATTACAGCATGTAATACCGATTCAGGAAGTATTTACTACATGATTATGGTTTCAAAATCAGTGAACAGAAATGTCAATTCTTTCTGGACAAGATTAAATATTTAGGACAGGTAATCAAGGAAAGAGGAAGAATAACAAGAGCCATTAAAGACCTGCCTCCCCAAATTTTTGTAACCCTACAATCATTTCTCGGATTAGAGAATTATTATAATATTTATGTGCCAGAGATCTATAAATTGCGAGCAACTCTGAATAATTCACTTAAGAAAGGTATAAAATTTACTTGGTCAGCGGAATGTCAAAAAACTTTCAAAGGAATTAAAAAGTTACTAACTTCAGAATTCTTGCTGACACATTACAACCTGCACAGACAGATAAAAATAGCTTCGGACATGAACGAATATGGCATAGGAGCGGTAATAGGCCATAAATTTGAAGACAGTACAGTGAAAGCAGTTGCTCATGCTTCAAGAAGTTTGACAAATATGGAAAAATGCAACAGTCAAATTGAAAAGGAAGCACTTGCTATAATTTTTGCAGTAAAGAAATTTCACAGGATAATATTAGGAAGAAAATTCATACTGCAAACTGATTATCATTCATTATTAAGTATATTTGGTTCTAAGAAAAGGATTCCAACACATAATGCAAATAGACTACAGTGTTAGGCTACTATTTTGTTGAACTATGCTTTCAAGATGGAATTTCTATTGTCAAAGAAATTGGGACATGCAGATGGCTTGTCCAGATTGATATCGAAATGTAAAGATTTTGAAGATACTGTGATTGCTTCACTGGAATCCGAAAGTGAAATTAAAAGTCTGGTGTGTAAGACTATTAAAGAATTGCTGGTCATGATAGACAATATCAAAATTCCTTCTAAAATGGATATGTTTATTCAAAAAAACTATGAATGACATTAAGTCAAAATGGAGTGAAACTAAAATTAAACCTGCTAACAATAATACAGCATTTTCTATTTGTGATGGAGTACTTTTGTATGTGGAAAGAGTAGTAGTTCCATTATCACTACAAAAAAGGATTTTAAAACAATTCCACTTAGGACATCTAGGAATAGTGAGGATGAATCCTTGATAAGAAATTACATGTATTGGCCTAAGTTTGACAAAGATATCCAAAATACAGTTAGAAAATGTAATGGTTGTAATTCAGCAGCAAAATAACTGATAAACTGTGGCCAAGACTATATATGGACTTTGCTGGACCACTAAATGGTTCATAGTATTTAATTGTGGTTGACAGTTTCACAAAATGGCCCGAGATATTGAAGTGTAAACCACCTACTACCACAATAATGATTAAATTCTTGCACACACTTTTTGCAAGATTTGGAGTGTGATATCTGATAGTGCAACTCGATTTACTTCTAGAGAGTTTAAAAATTTCTTCAAAAGCTATGTGATTGAACCTTTGACAATGCCGATTTATCATCTAAGGTTGAATGGTTAAGTGGAGAACTGTTTGTTGACACCTTCAAAAGAGTGTTAAGAAAATCTAAAGGCATGGACGCTGAAGAAGCAGCATTACAAGAATTTTTGAGCATGTATTGAATTGAATGATGTCAAATGCAAATGTCACTGCAAAAATGTCACCTGCAGAGCTCATGTTTGCTAGGAAAGTTAGATCCATTTTTGATAATTTACTGCCAGGGAATAAGAAGAAAGTTCAATAATTTCAAACTACTAGATCATTTAAGATTGGCGATAAAGTTTTCTTTAAAAGCTTTAAGTCCAGATAGGAAAATTGGCAGGAAGGAATAATTATTCAATACCTTGGTAGTATGATGCACATTGTCAAAGGTGGATGATTTCATCATAAAAGACATATAAATCAATTGAGGTCTAGATATGTACAGAATAAGCAACCAGTTCAATTTAATTCACTGATGGACATACCTTACAATATCTTTGAAGTACCTGTTCCTAAAACTGAAATTACAATTCAATGCCAGTATAAGCCAAAAATGCAATCCGACTGAAACATTGGACGTAGACCCATGTTGGAAAAAGTATTGACTAAGGAAAGTGCATATTTTGAAAGTGTGATGTTGTGGAGATGAACATACTTCTCCAGAATAGGACTTGGACTTGTTCAGATATGTATAGACTGATGCTGAGAATCATTGAAGGAGTAGAGAGTTAGAGATTAAGCTTATCTACTTGCTATCTATTTCAGCAAAACTATGTCAACTCCAAATCGTATGCAACTTCTTGATTGTGTTATCTTCACTCAATGCAATGAAGACATAACAACACTCTACCTCTGTAGATTAAATAAAGGGTTCATTCAAAATTATCTGAAGTTTACCTGGTTTGACAGACACCTGGCCAAAATTTGATAATAAAAATTACTATTGTATCTTATACACTATAGTCTAAAACTTTGGGGCTACTCTCTGTATTTAATAATTAGTAAGTTTGGTTAGAAACAAAGAAATATCGGTTCTCCTATATGGCAGTGAATATTGGATAATCTTAACGCTGATGAAGAAGAAACTTGAGGCAACAGAAATGTGGTTCTGCAGAAGGAAGCTGAGAATGCCATAGACTGAACATGTGAGCAATGACAAAGTTTTAGATAAAATGGAAGCAAAAAGGCATACAATTGCAGAGAGTTGAAATTTCTAGGACATAATGAGAAAAGAGGGCATGGAAAATTTGACACTGACAAGATATATTGAAGGCAAGGGGGGGACAGTTTAAAACAGCACATATCTTACCTAATGAGCTTGTGTAAATGGTTGGCAGAACAGGTATTAGGAAAGATAGCAAAAAGATAAACTTTACCAAGCTACAAAGCGACAGGAAATTGTGGAGAGTCATGATCGCTTATGTCCTGAAGGGACATGGCATATAGAAGTTTCAAATGTTCTGTAGTTTAATTAATTTTGACTAAGCTGAAACTATGTATCCCATTAGTGCAGGGCATCCAACTTTTTAGAGGAAGGTTTACCTAAAATTTTAAATCCTCCTCTACTAAGATTACCATTAGCCAGCAAGGTAGATAAGGCAAAAAGAGCTTAAATTTTAAGGTCACTTTATGCAGTAATGGGTTAATTTCTTTATTATTATTATTGAATATATGATAAAAGCCTTCAGGAAGAGAAATTCCCTCTAGCCTGAAGTGAACTAGTAAATTTGTTTTGAAAGCCATTAATTTTAGGCAATCCTTTGAAATCCAGAAGTTGGCCCTGAACATTTAGCCTACCATGTAAATAAATATTCTTTGGCCTTCCTCTGGTGAATGTTGGTTTTAGTGGCTTTTAGCAATCACTTGGCTTTTTTAAAAAATTATTTCTTTCTTTCACTATGATACCATAGACCCACACACAGGACTGAATGTTAAAGTTTCAAGTTTTGCAGTGATCTTGACTTTAATTGAAAATATGCAAATAAGCATTCTTTATTCATTAACTGTTGATAGTGTCAATTTCTGTTATTGCACTTCTATGTCAGAAGCTTATACTGCAGTTGATGGATTAAGATGTGTATCAGAATCAAAATTTGAAATAGCAACATTGTTGGGAGTTGTATTACACTTGTGTAATGTTTTGACAGTTATCAAAATTGTTTACCCAAGCTTTTAAAACTGTCACAATAAGATGATGTATTTAGCAAATTGAAAAATGATTGTTTTACACCTCTGCATTGTAAATTGGAGATTGCATTAAAACTTGAAAATTGATATTGACAATCATATTTGGCCAGATGCTGGGAAATGGGTCAAACTAAGAAATCTTCAGTACCCTCTTTTATATATGATTGACAATATTAGTTTGTTTTTTTGTTGTCATCATCTTGTATATTGTATATGCATTTTTGACTCTCTTATTTTTTATTTTTTTTATTAAACCTTATCAGTAGAAATGAATAAGTGATATAATAAAGCTGACTTTTTCTTTTCTGTACAACGTATGGCTATTAACAAAATGAGGCATTGACATTTTATCTTATCAGAAAGATATTTGTCCTTCAGCCATATTTTCTACCATCTGCTAGCTGATCTTCATAGTTTTACAACTTACATACACAGCCAAATTGAATGAGTCAGGAAATTGGATAACTTCTGATCCATTTTTTGTTTATCATGGATTGAAAAGCATAGAAAGCATCCAGCCATTTGAATATCTCAAGAACCAGTTGCACCATCTTAGTGTAACTTGACAAAAGAGACCCTAAGAATGAACAGATACCCTCTTGTTGGGTTACTCAGTCAGAAATGAGATACCATTGAATGAACTTATGTACTGTGTGACTGTCATGTTCACAATGAGTAATTGAGAAAACTTTTTCTATCTTCTGCATGGATTTTGGTAAAACAATGCATAGTCTTGGTATGTAAGAACCCACTCATCAGTGTTGTGAATTGTGACTTCTCTCAAAGCTAAAATTACTGTTGAAACACTGTAGACGAGATTTAGAAGTATAAGGCTAGGCATCTGATGGTGATTTTGAAAAAGGACTTTGTAGATTTTAGCTATAATTTTGAGAAGAATCATCATTCAAAATGATTGTCAGACAATTGAACTCTGTAGCAGATATTAAAACATTTTGCTAGACACACATGTTGATAACCTTATCAGCAGTAGCAACCACTTTTCAGCCTTTGGGCATGTGTACAAAAAAAAACTGTGAGCATTTGTACTGTAAATTCCAAGAGGCTAGCTCTCTTTCACTTTCAGTTGAGATTGGGATAGAATGCTAAAATTAGAGCTCTCTACAATAGATACACATGGCGTAAACAATACACCAGACTCACTCTTTAATTCACCAACAGAGTAAGTTCAATTTTTTCTTCATTCTTTACAGAGGTTTTTAAGAATATTCCTTGAATTCTCACTTTCTTTTAAGAATTCTCCTTGAAATTTTCTCTACAGGAAAATTTTCCTGATAGAATAAAAAATTCTATCTCATTTTGTTTCCTTCTTTTGTTTGTCTATTTCCTGCACCAATTTAACACTTTTAGTATATGTTCATCAACCCACAACACCTTCTCAACCTCAAATGACAACTCCTAACCTAATAACAACAGTTCTTTCTTTCTTTTGCGATTCTTTTGTTGTTCCCACAATTCTTTGGATGATCCATTCTATGGCCTTCTTCAGGAATAAGCTGTGAGGTACACATTGCTGACAAAAGAATAACTTTCTTTACAGGTGTTACAGTTAATGTTTAAATGTTATGTTTCTCAGTATTTTTTTTTTTTTTACTTTGCATTAACAAAAAATACATCTGAAGAAAGCCAAAGAATGGATGGGCCAAAACTTGGGAGTAACAAAAAAAAAAAAATGAATTGTCCAAAAGTTTCTTTAAATGACTGCATGTTGTTTTTAAAAATGAAAGAGAGGTTGAGATAGGTTGTAAGGGGAATACTTTAAAGGTGATTGAAATGCCATTTTCCTAGGAAGGCTATGACTTCTTTTTCTTTAATGGCTGGATAACTTTCCAGACCATGTCAAATACTTTGATCAAATTTTGGCAGTCTTTAAACAAGATCCGGCAAGTGGACTTGTATGTGTAAATATCAAAGGAATGTGAATTAAGTCATCACTTTTTTATCAATGTGTTTATTGATAAGATTACAGCGAAAAAAAAAAGCAGCAACAACAATAAAAGGAAAAAAAATACAATAAAAAATTTCAAAAGCAAACCAGATACCAACTAAAATATCTTGTGACTCTCCATTCACAAGTTGATTTTTTGACATCTCACAAATTAGCTCTAAAAGCACGATCTCCATCTAACTTTCTTTTCCTTTTTTTTTTTTAATTATTCTAGTGAGATAAAGCAATTTCTTTTTACCTAGAGTTGCAACCTGAATGCTTATTTCTTTGACTCAACATTTAAACTTGAATTTACCTTGAAGTTTTATTGTATGAAAGTAAGGCTGCCTTAACTGTAAGTGCTATTTTCATTTAATTTACTCAAGGAAGCTGGATTTTTTTTTAGTACTTTCTATTTTAGAAGCAGTTATAGGAGATATGGATTCAGGATTGTTGGTAGGATCGGTTTGAAATGGAAATATTTATGGAAATAAATACACAAAAAAAGAGAAGAAATCTCAGACATCAAAAAGAAGAAAGTAACGTGATCCAGAATTTTTCACTTGCATTTGAGTTGTAGCTTTGTTTTGTACTAGAATCAACAAAACAGTAAGGAAAAATATTAATAAGTTTATCACAAAACCAATGAATAAAAATATTTATAAAGAATAAGATATATTATTTATATTAAATAAACAAAAAAAACATTTGCTTTTTAAGGCTAATGTATAGGTACTAACATCGACTTTCTAAAAAAAACCAACAAATACATTTTAAATATTTTATATGCTGCCTTTGAACTTAAATTTTGGTTCTATTTGAAAGGTAAGAGTTTAAAGCTAATCTGAATTATAAGAAAAATTAATTTCCATATATAAATATATTTTAGGTATTTTTAAAGCATTAGTAGTTTTTTTTGTCACTCATCAACACATCGAGCCGCCATTGTATACAAAAAAATGTAAACAACAAATTTAAAATGCAATGTTTCTGTTTTGAAGTCTATTAGCAAATTTAAGGATTAGTTAACTTGATTTTCTAAAAATAATGTTTACATTTTACTTAAAACAGAATGAAAATAACATTTTATGTATGCATGCTAGTCTGTGAGGTCAAAGGACAAAATAGAAATAGTCATTCTCCCCTGTCCAAAAAAGCACAGGGAAAAAGTAAAAATAACACCTAAAAAAGTGCAGAAGACCAGCAGTGTGATAATCAAGAATTTGTTATTTATGTTTAAAATTAAATTTTCTTTAGCGTGACGTAACCAATAGTTTAAGAATTATACTTTTTTATTCTATACACTTTTATTAAACTTAGTATAATGAATAATTTTATTTTTAATACTGACTGAACTGGAAATATGAAATTAGATTAATATCATATGCCTCCAATATTGAATAGTAGTCAGACAATGCAAGATATCAGAATTATTTCCTTTTTGTACATCCATACCAAAAATAATCTAACTTTGATAACTAATGTTATTTTACTTTGTCACATGCTTTTGTTTTAATGTAGTCCTTCCTGCTTCCATAATTGAATACTATGGATGTATGACAACCCATCCCCTCAACTACCAGGAAAAGATAATATACAAAATTTTTAAGTCATAATTTTTATTATTTATAGTTTAATTTTCTAAGCTGTCAAATATTGTATTAACTAATTCTTTCAAACTATCTTTCGTAAAGCATTTTTTAGAATTATTTTTTTTATGAGTTCATGAGAGCTTGAATATGTACTACTCTTTAGACTAAAAAAAAAATGAAGTGAGGTAAAAAATGTCCCCAGAAAACACATTGTCACAAGATGTCTGACATGTACCATGACCCATTAGTATTTAAAAAGTTAAGAGTTGCAATAAGCAAGAAGGCATTACAATATGAAGGATCCTTATTTTATTTTTTTAAACTCTTGTGTTTAAAGTTTTTAATAACAGAGCTGTAGACAGTGGTTTAGACAGTATGGCTCCACAAATCTTCTGACCATTTGTGGAATCTCTACCATATCAAATGACTGCACTTTATAGAGCTATAGAGGTGGGGGGTCCGATATTATACTAGGTCCCTATGCCATGATTTTTGGCAAGTCCTGTCCAGTCTTTTGAGCAGGAGTAAGGGTTTATCCTGTGTTTCCCCATTTCACATTGGTTTCTGGTTCCTTCTCATAAAGTCCTCTCATTTTGTTTCCCTCCCAGTAACCCCCTTGTGTCTTAGTGGCATTATTGCCTTGCTTGGAGTGAAATGATTAAAAAAAAAACAGTGTATAATATTCATTCACTCGTTTAAATTGACTTTTGCAAAACAATTTTTTTAGCTTTATTTTTCATATATTTATGAGACCTTCATCAAGAATTACTGTTTAAATCCAAAATATGAAGTAAAGCAAAAATATTATAATGTAACAAGTAAATTTGATTTATTTACAGAAATTAATAACTGTTTTTAATATATATTTTCTTTGGATATGTTCCATAAGCCATTAAGATTGAAAGGGTTAGGAGTAGCAAGAAGGCATTATCACAGTATGGGACCAATTTTTTTTTTTAAGCTCTTGTGTTTAAAGTTAGAATATCTTTTTTGCATTAATCAAGCTGAAAGGTTTCTATCAGGCACACATTTATCCCTTTCAGGACATGAGTGATCATTGCTCCCCACAACTTCCTATCCTTTGTAGTTCTAAGCAATAATTGTTCCTGTCTCTTCTATTGCCTGTTCTGCCATCTATTTTTACACAAGCTCATTAAGAAGGTTATTTTCTGTTTCATTTGCTTTTGGGCTTATGGCCACATCATGTTAAAACACTGGTTCTCATGTAATCACTGAAGTTGATCTTTGTCAGTACTTAGATGGGTGACTGCTTGGGAATTCCAGGTACTGTAAGTTTGGATGTGCAGGTGGTGTAATGGATAATTCCTCAGAATTGTTAATTGGAGAGCTGAGTTCCAATTCCTGTTGGGTTTGTTATATTCACTTGTGCATAAATACCTTTGGGAAAGGTATGAATCCATCTTTTCCCCCACCACTTATGGGTTAATTAGTAAGTTTTGTATCTCCTCCCACTCAAAAAATTCTTACAATCTAGAAAGAAGCTGAGATGTTAAAAAAAAGAAGATAATTTAAAAATTCAAATTGTTATGTATTTTCCAAGTGGAAGATAACCTGAAAATATCTAGAATAAATAGAACATAATTGTTTAAACATTCAAAATAAAAGAATGTACTGTTTGATCCAAGGATTTAGATGAGTAGCTGTACCAGAATGCTATTTTTTTGTTTTTTGTAAAAATACACATTTTTGTTTTACAAATTTTTATCTTTGTTATATTCACAAATTTATGGGGATGTACTGTTGGCATAATGGATAGCAGTTCAGAATGAGAAATTGGATGAGCCATGTTTGAATTCCACAGTCAGGTTTGTTACATTCTATAAAGTGCAAATAGCTTTGGGAAAGAAATGAATCCATCTTCTCCTCCTCCTCCTCCCAGTTATGGGTTAAATACTAAGGCTTACACTTGTAAAAATCATTGTTATACAATATTCACTTGCAAGAAAAGAAATTCCAAATATGTGTTTCAGCTTTAAATAACCAGCAAAGGGTTGATAAACTGTTAAAACAAATTGATCACAAATTTATGCCTACTTAGGTTAACTAAATATTTTTTTAAAATTACTCTTTATATCTCTGGATCTCATCATTTCTTTAAAAAAATTAATTTTATTTCTTATTAGTAAAACTAACTTATTTGATATTTAAGTGATTGGTTACCAAGTGTACAAAATATTTTAATGTGTATTTTTCATAAGTAAGTATATTGATGCCATGATAATTTTCTTATTTATTTTTAAAAACCTGTTTATTTTTTTCTCCGTTTTGTCCTCATATTTAGTAAATGGAAATAAGTGTTGATGTTCACTCCCCTCACAATCTTTGGTTTGATTGAGTTTGTGTATTTGCTTAATAATGTGTAGAAATCAAAGGAAAGTTTTACTTTGAAGTAAAAAAATCGTTTGAATACCATTTGTAAATGTTGAATTATATAATTTTTGGACGTTTTGAAAATTCATAATTAGAATATGTGGCCAGGTAGAACGTTTGTTGGTGGAGGGTAGGATTTTTTTCCAAACAAAACACTCACCAGGAATATTCTTTTTCTTGAAGTACCCACCTTTTATCTTTTTCTTTCATCTTCCAACCAAAATCTGGCTCCATATGTGAGAGTTATTACTTTTCATATGACGATTATTTGTTTGTATTCTAAATTTTATTGATCAGATATGTAATGTACCGAAGTCTTGTCTGTAGATAAATAACAAAAATAAACAAACAAAATCATTTTTCAACCTTTTTCATTGTCAATGTCGTCACATAGATCGAACAGGAAACATTTCAATCAAAATTCAGTTCAATAATTATGGGTCAAGCAAGGGATAAGTGCTGGTTCCGTCTTTGATGACATTGGACCATCGATTCGGCGCGCTATCACTTGATCTCAGCCAAAAGGTAAAAAAATGGTATTATTACTCGTCTTAAATTCGCCTCAGCGGAAAAATAAATAGATCAAAATGGAGAAAGAAATGATTTTTGTTACTTTCGCTTGTATTTCAACTGGACATTAACATTGTATTGTACGAAGGGTTGTTAAAAAAAAATATCGGCGCGATCCACTTCCCAAAACCAGTTGGTCATTAAAATAATGGGAAACTGATCAGTTTGATTGTTCAGAGCCCACTCCTTCGTTCTCATTGCAAGAAGCCTAACCCGAGTTAAGATTTTGCACACTGCCACAAGTGTGGATCGAACTCATTTACTGCGTGACCAGGATAACTTTTAACGCGTTTGAAGTTATTTTAAGTTTAAGTTTGTAAAAAAACGTTTTCAACGAAGAACCGGTTTTTATTTGTTAAAAAAAAAAGAAAAAAAGTTGAGAATTTTTACAGATCTATTATGGTATTTTTTAACTCGGGGTTCCGGTTATATAAAAAAAAAATTGTAAAATCTACTGTCCCCACCATTTCAACTTAGACTGATTTTTTTTTTTAAACTTTTCTATGACGATGATCAAATATTGGTTAAGGAAGAACTTATTTTTCTTTACTTAGAAAGTTCAATTTAAAAGAATTGTTTGAGAAAAAGACATAACCTGTAAAGAGAGAGAGAGAGAGAAAAAAAAATTCTAAGTATGTGACCGAGTGAAAACTAAAACATTATCTACTGCCTGCTTGTTCTAGGTGACTCAATTCAATTAGAAATTTATGTGCTATCAATATAAAAAATCCAGAAAAGAAACAATGACAGCAGTATCTCATAGTTTAAAAACTTTGAATTCTTTATGTGCGTGGGATGAAGATTCTTAAAAATTGTTAGTCAAACAAAAAACATGTTCTGAAACTGATTTAATTTCCCAGACAAATGGAGTTAACTTGTAGGGAAGTTAGTGAGTGGTAATAATACCGTAATATCAGCTTGTTTTTTTTTGTTTTTTTATGGTTA
Source organism: Acanthosepion esculentum (assembly GCA_964036315.1). NCBI lineage: Eukaryota > Metazoa > Mollusca > Cephalopoda > Sepiida > Sepiidae > Acanthosepion > Acanthosepion esculentum. The sequence continues at coordinate 111,545,738 of OZ038484.1, forward strand.
AAAACTGCTAAGCATATTTTGTTTGATTGATTTAAAAAGGAATATATAATTTAGGTTTGATCTAACTTGCCCCACACTTAATTTTTTAAGAGTTTACAATACATGACTTTTCATTCTTCGCTAAATTAAATAAATTGTATTAACCCCCAAAATCAAGAGAATTTGTAACCCTGTTTCTTTAAAAAAAATCTAGCCAGTTAATTTTGAACAAAGTAAAATATGCTTCCTGAAGTGAACTAGTTTTCATAATTTCACCAAATCCAGAGAAAGAAAAAAAAAAGCTAACTCTTTGGACCATTCTTTTAACAATACATGCAGCTGAAGAAGGCCGAAGATTATATCGACCGAAACTTTGTGGCAAAATCAACAAAGCTAATGAGATTTACGACCTGAGAATGGTTGAAGGCAAGTTTTGCTTTTTTCTCTCGTTCTCCTTCATGCTGTTAGTGTTACATTTATTTAAAATTAGCGGATAAAAACTTTTTTTTATTACTACAGATCTTGCTCGACCATCCCAGTTGAATTGTCATTTTTAAAATCAGACTAAAAAAGCACTTGAGTTGTGAGTTTTTCACGTCTACTTAATTTTTCCTGTTTTTTTTTTGTTTTTTTTTTAAAAATTTACTTAATTCAGTGTCCTTATTTAATTTGCACTAATCTCAACATCGATATCTTTTTTCCCCCGTATCGGTGACTTTTTGACACACTTTTAAAAATAAGAAAAAATACTTTTCTTTTTCTTCGTTTACAGTACACTTAGAGCGCGCCTAAAAACCATGTGATATATTGCGTCTTTCCTGCTGGTGTTAGAAGCGTTGTTTGAGGCTAGATTTTTTAAAAAAATGGGATCAAAGTTTGTTTGTTTTTTAATGTAGACAGGACAGAGATCTTTCAAGAAAAGAAAATGAACGATACGTATTTTTGCAAGACTCACTTTAAGAACCTTCCAGGAAAGCGTCCTTCTTATTGACAATGTTGTTAGGATGTGAGGGAGCGCTGATAAGTCCTCCGTCCAATCGAGAACTTTTCATTGTTCCATCATATATTGGCTACAGTCAGTTTCACATATAGCACTTGCAAAAGTAGTTCAGTAGTTAGTTTTGTGGGCAACACGCATTTTTTTCTTCCAATAAGTGCTTACTTGCTGATCGAGTATCACGAACGATTATTTTAAAAGGCACTAGTAAAGAAAAGGGAGGGGGGGGAAGCGTTTTACTCACTGTAATCAACCTACTTTATTAATTTTTTTAAAACTTTAATAATTAAGTTTAATTATTTAAAGTACGTTTGTTTTTACTCACCAGTTGCGATCTCCATTTTCAAAGCAACTTTCGATTGAGTAAACAAAAAAAAGAAAAAAAAAAGGGTCTCTTCGTAATTCTGTGTCCCTAACCATGCGCATTTACAACAAACTTTGAGAAATTTTAAACGCCCCCCCCCCAAACCTAAATGAATTGGGAAAGTAAAAATCTGTTTTCTTCAGTATTTTCACTACTAAACCACCCTTAATGTATAGAAAAAAAAAAGATCAATGAGAATTCTGTTGTGGTAAATTTAGGGAAAAAAAAAACCCAAAAAAACAAGACCCTCCCCACCAAAATAAAATTTTGGCGTTATTACAGAAAAGCACCTCTATTATAAAAAATGTTTATCCCCAATATTAATTTTATATCCTTTTTTTTTTAAATTTTTAAGTGTGTTTTGTTCTCTGTGTAGTTTGTGTAAAAGTTCCATTGTAAATTGACCCCACGAAAGAAAAAAAAAAAAAAGAATATGCTTCTTAATCTGATAACTAAAAAAAAAACACATTCATTACCATACGAAATTTTGTTTTAAATCATTTCAAGTTAAAATATTAAAAAAATTAATCTCTATAAAGCTTGTTATTTACTATTTTCTTGTGCCGTGTTTTTCAAATAATTTCAGAACAGCCGCGAATTTCACTTTATTTGTTTTGCCTTACGCGGTGCGGGGGATGGTGGTGTCAATTTACAATGCATTTTCATAGCAAACTGAATCTCACCATCTTAAAACTTAGAAAATTGAAAAAAAAAATCCTTTTCCTGATCAGGAGAGTAATAGATTACTCTCCATACAAAGAAAAACATTTCTTGGAAAGGTGCGTTTCTGTAGGAACAACTCAAGTTTTTTGTATTTTTTAAGAATTTTAATTAACACCTGTCCTGGAAGGTGGGTTGTATTGGTTTGGTTATGTGGTCGCATTCTTAAAATAATTATAGAGTTGTTTCGAATTTATTTAAAAAAAAAAAATTCCAGTGCACAATGAGTAATTTTTCAAAATTCATAATCATTTTTTTTGTTGTCAGTGATTTTATTTGTTTGCGGCATTTTCTTTTTTCAAATGCAAAAATCTTACATTTCCACCAACAGAAGTATTAAAAACACTATTTTTAAAATTCTATTAGTTTATTTTCATTCAAAAATATATTTTTTTACAAGTTTATATTTATTTTAAAATTTATAAAGTAAAAAAAAATCAACTACACAATGTAAATTTTTCATTTAAAGAAATAATTATGAATTTTTTAAATCCGTCTTTAAACAAGTGAACAAGAAAGTAGAAAACAGTTTAACAAACACATAACGAGTAACTGTAAAAAAAATAATTAAATTTTAAGAAAATGTATTTTCCAGTTTTTGTTTCATTTGCTCTCGCTACAATAAATTCATTAAAAAAATAGTTTGCGGGCATCTGCATTCTCGAGAATGACAACAAAAATGTTAAACCCTGTTTAATAACTTTGTTAATTCTCATTCTCAATAAAAAAAAAGAGACTGCATACAATAACATTCATTTTTCATGTTTGGGTTTTATCAAAATTCTAAAAATAGCTATTTTTTAACACACTCTGTTGCCGAGGCAGTACAGTAATAATAACGGTGTCAAGAGAAAAAACGTCCTTTTGACAAAGGTCGTTTTTTTATTTGTTATATTTTTCGAGTGTTAAATTTTTAGTTTTAAAAATAATTAATGACCATCGAAGGCTTTTGACAGGTTCAATATTTGGTTTTTCATCCTTTCTCTCAAATAAGAAATGCAAATAACAATTTTTGTATTTTGAAAGGTTTATTAAAAAAATTAAGGAAAGAGTTTTTTTATTAACTGTTTAAAAAAGACGTTTCGACCTAATGTCTTGTTTTTCATTAGGAGGGGAAATGTATATCCGCCTTTTATTTTGTGAAAGTGTAATTTTTTTCACATACTCTGGGGTGCTGAATAAAACGGTGAACGTAATAAACGGGAAGGGAAATAAACAAGTGGTCGTTAGGACATGATTAATAAAAAAGGACAAATCTTTCAAACTAAGAAAAAATAAAACTAGTTACAAAAAAAAAAATAAAACTAAATAAAAAACGAATGTAGGGGAATATTCGCTAACTGAAATAAGTCGATTGAAAATTGATTATAGGGCTGTTCTGGAGTGAGGATTTGAGGACTATCCCCCCCCCCTCTCCTATATTTTTATTTTAAATAACTGGAAAATCGTGGGGTCCAGATAAAACCTTACTGCAACAAACAATACCAGGACCGTACTTCCAGAAGCGGAGGTGGGGGGGGGGGCTTAAGGGGCCAGGCCTCCTTCCCCAATATTTTTTGAAGGGTATTATTAACTATGGGGGTCTAGATAAAACTCCATTACAACAATACCAGGGCCGTACTTTATGGGGCTAAATACCTAAAGTTTAAATGCATGAAATGAAAAAATCTTGTTTTGAAGCTTTAATTTTAGTTTTGATTTCAAGCTAATAGAAAAATTTAATATTTCCAATAAGCAAAAATAAAATACTTTGGTGTACTGTATTTCAAATCGATTGGAAACTTTTTTTGTCTTTTAGTCCATTGTCCGATCTATCAACAGAAAATCTCTATTAAAAAATGTTTAAAGAATAAAATATACTTTTCTGAAACATTATTTGATGAAAAATTAGTTGATTTAATATTCTAAATTGAAACAAATATTACTTTTGGTTTACTTTATGATATTAAGTAGTGGGGGCATAACTGAAAGAAATTGAAACAAAGTGAAGATAAGACAAAGTGGAAATTATTTAATCAGAGACGTGTTTCGCTGGAGGACAAATTTAGGTACCTTCACTTTTTCGCGGGAAAACAGCATCCCATAGAGTAGTGAAAAAGTTAATAAAGTTTTATCGTCAAAATGTTTATAGTTGTTATTATTAAGATGAAAGACTAAAGTATTTTTAATCCTTTCTAAAACGTTCGAAATTTTAGTTAAAATATTGTTTTGTTTACGTCATCACGGTGGCATAATAATAACATTGACTATTTTGCGCTTTTTTCCGTTGAAAACATTGATTTGGAAATTCTTGTAAAAATCAAATATTTGTCCGATTTTAATGAAATTTTCAGGACGTATTCACAAATGAAATTATTATTATCATTTTTGTTTTAGAAAATTTTGGTAAGAAATATATATATTTTTTTACATATGTTATCCCCCCTTTACTTCATGAAATTTCGCGAAATACCTTTCTATTTTCTGAATTTTTTTTTATTTGTTAAAAGTAGGACTCTTTGGAGAATGTAAATCACCTAATTTTAAAAAAAAAATTGTTCTATTCCAACTGAAAATCTGCTCTGAATTGAAAAATTTATGTTCTCTTTGGCGTCATCAATTCAAATAAAAGAAAAACAAAACTATGTGTTCGGGAGAGTGTCTTGGGATCTCTGAGGATAAATTGGTTGTCGTAACACTCGCCTAACACATACTTTTATCGTCTTTTTTAGTCGAACCGATGACGCCAAAGGGAACATAATCTTTTCTCCGGTGAAACGCGTCTTCCATTAATTTTCCACTTTGTCTCATCTACACACACGCACTATATATATATATATATATATATATATATATATGCAAAAGAAAAATTTATCTTAGCCGACGCGTTTCGTTCTTGTAGGACTTTAAGGCAAATGTATTTGCTTTGATAAAGTCATTTACAAAAATCGACACTTTTTATGGCACACACACAAAAATCAAGGCTATTTTTAAAATATTGGATGTTGAATTGAATTTTACATTTATGATTAATAATTTAATTTAATAACAATATCACTTTACCACTCCAAATTAGTACAGAATTGAAAGGGTTTAAAAATAGATACCTTCCCACACATATAAAAAAGTGATATTTTAGGTTTAAAATGCATTTCATAAAGTAAAAAAAAAAAAAAAAAAAAAAAAAAAAAGAGAAGTTCCTTGAAGCGTTTATCTTATTTTTTTATCTTTAATTCTAAGCTAATAGATTAAATTTAAATAAGCAAAATACTTTGCTGTATTTCAAACCGAATTTAAATCCATTGGAATTATTTTTCTTTTTTGATTATCATTGAAATCTAAAATCGTATATATTGACAAATCAGTCAACACAACATAATTCTCTTTATAAAAAAATATTTAAAGAAAATAAAATAGTGTTGTTCGATAAAAGTGACTCACCTGATTTTTTTTTACTTAAAATCTTTTTCGCCTATTGTTTTTGGAGTCAAACTAATTTTTAATCTAATATAAAGACCCCTTCCCGACCACCTATTAAAAATGTTTACTCACCCTAAGGTATTCTATTGATAATTATAATTTTGGATATAAATGAGATTTAGGGAAAAACTGCAAAAAAAGTGACTCACTTATTTCCTGCAACTAGTAATCAATAGAAACATAACCGAACAGCCTTAAAATAAAGAATAATAGAGGTATAATTTATTTATAATAGGTAATATAGTTCGAAATATTTAATAATCTATGGGTCCTCCTTTATTTTGAATAACCTTTTCAACTCTTTTTGGCATTGACTTGATTAGGTTCTGGCAAATTCCATCTCCAAGCATTGAATTCCATTCGGATATGAAATTCACAATCAAATCCTCTTTGTTGCTCAACTGCTTTCTCTAGAGCCTGTACTTTATAATGCTCCATAAGTTTTCTATGGGGTTGAGGTCAGGAGATTGGGGCGGCCATGTCATAACACTCACCTGCTTCTTATCGAAGTATTCCTTCATCAATTTTGATTTGTGATAGGGAGCATTATTCTGCATAAAAATGAACTTGGTGGGGTCGATTTGCACACTTTCAGCAAAAGGGAGCAGACAAGACTAAAATTCTCTTGTACTACTCGCACCTGAGGGTCTTTTCAATAGGTTTTAAGAAATCAGTTCCATGAAAAGAAAACATCCCCAGAACATTATACTGAACGGATGCTTGACAGTACTTACTGCTAAATTCAAAGAGCTTTCAAAGCTTCTTCGGATTTTAGTTCGCTTATCCTTTGAATTTAGCTCAACTTTCGTTTCATCGGAGAAGAGAACATTTAGTAAAAAAAATCAGGTGAGTCACTTTTATCGAACAGCACTGTATACTGTTTTGAAATTTTATTTAAGGAAGATTAGTCGATTTAAAGTTTAATTAATCTCCCGTACAAATTTATGGTTTCGCGTTGATGCCAGAAAAGTTATTTGTAACCAAAATTTCTAAGGTTAAAAAAAAAAAAAAAGATCGAAAGAGAAAAAAAAAAATGCATAAAAAGTCCTTTGATTTTTCATCTTAATAACAACTGTTTTGTGGATATATTTTTTACGTTTTGTACATTTATTTCATCATATATACTTTTTAGCAAATCTTTGGAGGTACCAGTGTAAAATTTTATAAATTCATATTGTAATTAAAATTTTTAAAAAGCGAAATCAGTTCTTGTAAAATTCATTATCCATCGAAAACAATTATTTTAATACAGTAGTATCCATAAAAATAAAAGAGCTTCTAATTAAAATGTGTTAGTTTTTTATAATATTGCATTTTTTGTTTTACGATTCAGGTCATATTTTCTACAACTGGGGGGTCGTGTTTGGTGTTCAAAAATTGATAACTTCTCCAAGGATTTGTCCTTATAACAAAAGCAACAGAGAAAGAAATTATGAGATCTGATTTTTACAAGAATTTCCAAATCAATGTTTTTCACAAAAAAAAAAAAAAGTTCAAATTTTCCGTCAAAATTTAAGGTCTCGCGTTGACGCCGCAAAACATGATTTTGCAAGGTTTTAAAAAGGACTAAAAAAAATGTACTTTCTTAAAAAAAGAAATTTTGACGCTAAAAATTGTTTTTATAAGGATTTGTACATTTTTTTCATAATGTATCCTCTTTTATTAGTGAATTATTGGAGGTAACTAAAAGTAAAACGAAATGTGCATCTAGGTACCTCCAAATATTCGCTAAAAAGTGAGCATACATGATGAAAAAAATACCTCAAACTTCAACAAGCGTCTTCATAAGAGTGGCTATAAAGTCAAAGTACCTAAAATTCAGTAAAATATTAGATTACTTAGAATATTTTAAGTTTATAAGATTACTGGGTAGTTAAAAAAATATGTAAAAGCGTTCACGTTATAATTAGTTGCTACAGCTATATCCTCAGTAGAAGAAAATTACCAAACAAGTTTATCGAGAGTGTTGTTGACACCTTATAAAAAAACACCCACCCATTACTATTAGAAACTTTTGTGATATTTTAAGCTAAAAGTAATGTTTCAAAATTTAATAAAGAGAATTATGTTGTGTTGACAGATTTGTCAATCTAGATGATTTCAGCCATTTTAGCACTTTCAAAAAAACATTTAAATCAATTTAAATTCGGTTTGAAATATAGCAAAGAATTTTTTTGCTAATTGGAAATATTAATTAAATTTAATCTCTTAGCTTGAAATTAAAACTAAAATAAGAGCTTCAAGAAAGATTTTTCATTTTGGAAAAATGACTTAGTATGGGCGTATGAATATAGTCAAATTAATAAGCGTGTGGGTTCTTTATAATTTTCTGGGGCAAGATGTGGGGGGGGGGTAGGAGAAAAAAATCCCAAAATTAACAAGCAGTTTGTCGGGGGACGTTTATTTTGGTACTTGAGAGTAGCTCTACGGATAAATTTTACCTATATTGAAGTAGTTCTTACTTACCTTGGCTTCTTTGTCCATTGCAACAATTCAAAACATTTTTAAGAGAGAAATAACGTTGTAATTTTCTGACCATAGATATGCATACCATTATGAATTCAAAATTACGCAATACAACGACACTTAACTTTTAGGAAATCATCACAGGCTCTTAATTTTCGTTCACTCCCTACTGACTCACCACCAAGCAATGTGATGGTGACGGTAAAAGTAAAAACTAGTATTATACAACCATCAAATGTTTCTGACTTTATTTCAAAGGAAAATAAACAAATTATTAAAATTTGGTCTTAGGAAATTCAGCGGGTAGGTTAAAGTTAAAAGTAGTTAGTAGTAGTTAAAAAAAGAAGAAAAAAACTAATTAAAAAGATAAGAAAACTGCCGCCTTTGTTTTAAATTGAATTGAATAGCATTTGTCGGCAATCTCACTTTTGATTTTACGATAAGAGTTGGAAACAAACAGGTTAGCTATTTTTATTTACTTATGTTCATCGTCGTCCGACTTGAGCAAAAATAGGAGAGGGTGGAATGAGGGTAGAAAGATTATGTTGCATCAAAAACTCACAAGTGGGCGAGAGAACTTACCTGTTTTTTTGCTTTTTGTGAAATCAATGACTGAATTTTTACTTGAGCTCAAATACCGTGATCACTGGCATCAGTTGTCTCTATCCACAAGGTCTTGCAGCCTTGCTCAATTAAATTATTTTAAGTTTTTTTTTTTGTAATGTAGTACCCGGTACCCCCTTATCCACTGCCAAGCTCAACAACAGAAACAAGTTTCTTCTAATGCACATAATCTTGGTAATATTGATGTCAAAGGGAAGAGGTGAAACTGTATGCCTACTTATGATTATTATTTTTAATATTTTATAATAAAGAAAGACAAAATGTATATTATTGAATATTGAGGTTGGTAAGAACGAATGAATCCGTTACATAAATTAATTGCTGTTTAGTGTTATTGTATTTCATCTCCTGTACCTTATTTATAATAAATTGAACTTTGTCATATAGGGGGGGGGGAACATACGGTTCAATAATCTGCGGTATCAGGTATCCGCGGATAAATGGGAACTCTGTTACTCTGTAACCTTCTATCTCGACGAGTGGCTCTTGGACCGTGTACATTATTGTGTAAAAAATAATGATATAAAAGTCCGGTAGAATGATCGTGTTGCCCTACTTTTGTAAGTGAGGGAGGGAGGCCTTAGTGATTCGTAAATCAGTATTCGAAATCATGTGGTTTGTCGACCGATCATTAACATCTGTCTCCGTTACTAGACGGACTCAATCTTCTTAAGGTTAGAACTTGTAGAACACTTGTTTTATTTCAATTTCATCCATTCAAACGCTGAATTGAATGACTTTAGTTATCTCCTCTTGGTTGACCACGCTGTCTATGTGGGGAAAGGTTAGCTAAGTAATGCTAGCATCTATTTTCCACTTTTGTTCGTGGTATACGATTTAATTTTTAAAAATATTTTCTGTGTAGGAAATGAAAACAAAAATGACTCGGATTTAGCGTTACTTTGTTCAGCTTATTTCTCAGTGTTGTGACAAATTAACTTGAGACATTGTACTTCTTGTTTGATATGGATTTGTTTACATTTGGCACTCCTCGTGCTAAAAATGAAATAGGAAAAGAAATTGTCGTTAATTTAAGTATGGAGGTAATAAATTCCACGAGTACTTTTTTTTTTATATCGAATACAGTTTTGTTTAAAATTTGTATAATAGAGAAGAAAGCTTAATTTAAAAGAAAATACTTCCTTGTCTTTTTTTCCACATGGACTCAAAGGGTACTTGCATTTATTTTAAAATATCCAATTTTTTGCGGTACTTTTGTAGGGGTCTATTTTGTCATAAATTTTCTTCATCCAGAATTATCAATTTATCATCTCTAATTGCAAAAAGAAATCTTTTATTCTCTTGATCTCTTTACTGAATTTTTTATTCAACTAATGGTGTGTTAAATATTTGGAAGTATTAGCAACACCATTCATTGATGCTGATTTTCTTTCATCAGTATCTATATGATTTAGTGTACTCTCTTCATCTTCAAGTTGAAAGTAAAAAAATTCACTATGAAATTAGGGGTTGTTGCCTCATTGTTTTTATTCACACCATGTGTATGTTTAATTTTTAAGTATTGGGTGTGTGCAAAAGTTCCCAGCAATCCTTTTTATTTGTATACTAGAGATTTAATAGACAGGAAAACTTTTTTTTTTTTTAAAATAAAAATGCTGGAGACTCGCATACACCTAAGTTCAGTATAGGAAAAGGGAGTTGATGAAGGGGAGGAGTATATGGTGTTTGTCCTTTATCCTGTGAAGCAGCATCATGTTTGTAATTAGGATAAATCATTTCTCCCAAAGTCTCTGACAAGCTGTGGATAGTTATTTTATGTATTTTATTCCAGAAATAACTTAAAATAACTTGACAATGCTGTCAGTCTATATAGGGTGGGTATGTGGTAGCACCCAACTCCTCTCTGTTGTATGATAATTGATTTGTTTTCTCTTTTCCTTCCAGTTATTACAAAGTGAAACTTACTTTACAATCTGAAAAAGAAGTGGATTTGGATGCTGCCCAAGAATTTCTAATGGAGAATCTTCCAACAGGTATGAAGCTGTTATTTTGAACATAGATATACTGTCTTAGAACTACTGATACTTTTATTTTAAGTCCAAAGCTTATTTTCTAAATAATTTATAGTGAAAGAAAGAAATTTTTCTTTTCGTCTTAATTGTAACATGAATGCCATTCAGATAATAACTCTTATTACCATGACAATGAGATTTGATTGCTACATTGTCTTTTGTTTTGTGTCAGCTTTCTTTTGAGAATTTATTTTTAGTTTTAATAATTTTGAAAGTACAACAAAACATTAATGCAAACTAATGAACATTCTATACAATCAGAGATTTTATTTTATTTGGAGAGAATGTTTCCTACAGTAATTTTCTTCATCAGCCTTTGGTAGTCCACTAGGACTTTCCTAAATGCTTCCATAATGACTATGACTGTACTTATTTTCTGTCATGTTTTATAAACAAATCTCCTCTTTCCATGTTCTATCTGGTGCTTTTTCTGTTAAATTTGTTACTTGTTGGACACCATTCAGGCAACCTTTTGCTCCATCTGTTACCCTTTCTTCTTGCTATATGCATTTTGTTACCCTCTCTTCTTGCTATATGCATTTTGTTACTTAATCATTTTTATATCTTTAATCATGGTTTATTCTGTGATTCCTGTTGACCTGTTTCTGCCATTCCAAGCACTTTCTGTTTATTTATTTGCAAGCAATTTAATTTCTATGTTTTCATCCACATATTGTAGCTGGCATTGACTGTTTGTTTTAAGAATATTGTCCAAGGTGCTTTTCATTATGTCTTTTTTGTAAATGCTTTCCACCCCTATCATTATGCATTGTTTTTTATCTGAAGGAGGAGAAAGGTCATCTCATAAAAAAAAATCAAATATATATGTAATTTTTTTTTATGGTAATAGCTAAGTGGACTACACTGTTTAATCTGCTGTCTTGCTCTATCACTTTCTATACTTCTCTGTTGGTTTGTGTTCTTTTTTCTCTCTTAATTTACTTAAGTGACTTGAAAGAAACATTGATCGAGTAACAACCCGTGTTCTCGACTTTGCAACAGGATTGATGCCAGTACTCATAGAGAAGTGTATGTCTGCTAAGACTTGTATTAAATAAAACTTGTTAATTATACTGTGCAGAATAGAATGTTGTTTAGTTTAACATTCAGGATGTAGAGAAGAGATTTGCAAATAGACTTAAATATTGCTGTCTGTTTTTGATGGTACAGGTAAAGTATGTATTTACTTGCATAGTATCTGTAAGAAAAAAAAACTAACCAGGTTATTTATGTATAAATAATTGATAGAGAAATAAAACAATGGTGTGTGAGTGGTGCTTGTCACTATTCTGATCCTTGGGAGAAGTGCTGATCT